>CM073514.1:10005000-11223125 GCA_037074495.1 Acacia confusa
TTCCTTTCTTAAATCTTTCCCGTACCAAATGGGCCCTTAGATGTTGATGCCCATAATGAAAAAACCTTCACTGAAGTTAAAGTGAGAGAACATGTGGATGGTCATGATTTGAATATTCCAAAGTTTACAAATAAACTTATTATAAGAGCAAGTGAAGAGGACATTGAAAACATGCAAGTTGATGTGCATTTGCTTTGAACCAATTGAGATAATTTAGGAATTGTTAAATTTTATTCTTTTGATTTTTAAAACTTGGTTGTAGGAGTTGTTAAACTCTATATTTTTGGACTTATGTTTTATATAATTATGTGATTTATATCTTTTAAATATGAAGTTGTTCATTAAATTTTGAATAGTGACTTATGTTTTTTTACAAATATATAAATATAATTTTTTATCTTGATATTAAGTAGTAGAAACTTAACGTTTCTTGTCGTTTCTACAATTTACATTTCTACCACCCGTTTCAGTTTTTACATAAAAACTCGATTGTAATAATATTGATATTGATAGAGTAATTTGGAAAAATTAACAAATATGTAAAATAAGTCTTATTAGGACCAGCATCAACTCCTAATTAATTAACACATCAAAGATAGGAGTGTAAAATATAGGCACTCATCACATAAGTCATTTAAACATTTCCCAATCTTCCTGTTTTGAGAAAGGCAAATGGAGGGCGATGGTGTGAAAGGGATGAGTAAAATGAGAGGGTTATGTTTGTCTAAAAAAAATATTATAATCAAAGGATATTTTTATCTCTACAATTTGTAATCTTGGGATTGGAGACGCGATGATAAGGGAAGTGGCTTTGCAGCAATTTCACTTTAGTGTTACTCTTAATCTCTGATTATCCTCAGGCCCTCACACCAAATAATACAATTTGACTCAATCCTGAACTCAATCTCTACCCTAGTGCTTTGTACCAAACAGAAAATCCATCCCAAACGCTCCTCCTGTTTTCAACATTTCCATGGAAAAGATGGTAATAATACAGACAGGGAGGCTCATAAGACACATCAGGTAGTATATATATCAGAGGTGAGCCGTCTAATGGATCGGCACGTGAGTGCTAAAATATATAATGTTCAACTTATGTTTGCGCATTTCTGGCAAAAAAACAAAAAACAAAAACAAGTTACGTTTGCCAATGAGAGGACAAGGATGTTTCTTTTGAAACAAAATAAAAAACAAAGGGACAATATAATAATCTAATACTATAATAAAAAGAACAAGGATGTTTCGTCCCCATGCTTCTCAGGTGGACCATCATAGTGAGGCTCTTCAAAATTTATAATATGATAGCTCCAAAAGTTGCGCGTTGGGGTGGGCAATTGGCGGTGCGTACCCAAACAAGTGATTCATTATAATATGCTGCCCCACAAATTACACCTGCCCTGAAAAAATCTTAACTTGACTCCCAAAAATTTAATATTATATATATACAAAATCAAGTCAAACATTTGGCTCAGAATATATTACCAGCTGCGAGTGGTATCTGGACAGCTAATTTTTCACTCATGCCTTTGCTTTTTGAAGACCACGTCTCTTCCACTTACTACGTTACAGCTAGCCCCTGCAAGAGCAACTTCCAGTCCCTTTCATCCCCCCTCTACGCGCTTCCACTCATCCTTATAAATACCATCCTCAATCCTATCTCATAGTCATCTTCCTCTTCCTTCAAGCTCTTTATTACAAGCAATTAGCAAAGATCACTCCTATCTCTTAGCAATATGGCTTCTTCCACAACCGTATCAGCAATTGTTCTTCTTGTTAGCTCTCTCATGGTGGCTGCCCGTGCTGGTAACATGGACCAAGACTTTGACATTACATGGGGAGATGGTCGCGGCAAGATGCTCAACAATGGCGACCTTCTCACCCTCTCTCTGGACAGACCATCTGGCTCAGGATTTCAGTCCAAGAATGAGTATCTCTTTGGCAAGATCGACATGCAGCTGAAGCTCGTCCCTGGAAACTCTGCTGGCACCGTCACTGCCTATTATGTATGTTCCTTTCTTCTTACAATAGCAGATTCATTTCTCAAGATATCACCTTTTGTGACTAAAATTAATAAATATATGTTTTCTTTCTTGGAACTTGCAGTTATCTTCAAAGGGATCAAACTGGGATGAGATTGACTTTGAATTTCTTGGAAACCTGAGTGGTGATCCCTACATTCTTCACACCAACGTGTTCAGCCAGGGCAAAGGCAACAGAGAGCAACAGTTCTATCTCTGGTTTGACCCAACCGCTGATTTCCACACTTACTCTATCCTCTGGAACCCCCAAAGAATCATGTATGTTTCTTATTCTCCATTCATCTATTCCTCTGTTTTTCTCTTCTCTCCTTTTATTCCTACAGAAACTGATATATATGTCCTTTTTCCATATTTGGATACAGATTCTCAGTGGATGGAACTCCCATAAGAGAGTTTAAGAACTCAGAGTCCATTGGTGTTCCCTTCCCAAAGAACCAGGCAATGAGGATATATTCAAGTCTGTGGAATGCAGATGACTGGGCTACAAGAGGAGGCCTTGTGAAGACTGATTGGTCTAAAGCTCCATTCACTGCTTCCTACAGAAACTTCAAAGCTGATGCATGCATCTGGTCTTCTGGCAAATCATCTTGTCCTTCTTCAACTTCGTCAACCTCTTCCTCCACCACAAGCAACTCGTGGCTCTCACAACAGCTCGACAACACTGCCCAAGAGAGGTTGAAATGGGTTCAGAAAAACTACATGATATACAATTACTGCGCAGATCTTAAGAGGTTCCCTCAAGGTCTTCCTCCAGAATGCAGAACCTCCTAACACAAAACGGAGCAGCAACCCAACCAAACCATTCAGTTTGTCATTTTCAATCACGATTGCTGTGTTCTACTTTGTGATGTGAAAATTTTGGGTTCAATATTCTTTCATTCTTTTCCATTGTGGTCATCACTGTTATAGTATGATGACAGTGACAGAGTTGGCTATTCTATATTGTGTATGATGTAATACAATGGTCGTCTCTATTACATTTTCTTTCAATTTCTTCTTGTTATTCATTTTTCCCCATTTGATTCGCAATGAGGACTCCCCAGTTTAACTTGTACAGGATAATTTTTCTATAAATAATACTCTTATCTATTAACACTTATTAACCTAATTTGATTAGATCAAGAAAAGTAATTAAATTAGATAGTATAACTTATTCTTTTCTAAAATACCATAATTATCTTCCTTAATTCCATCCCCTCTCATTTAAGGGAGTATTAATAGAGTAATTTGGGAATATTAATAAATGTGTAAAATAAGTCTTTTTATAACTAACATCAACTCCCAGTTAATCAACACATTAAAGATAGGAGTGCAAAATATAGGCACTCATCACATAGGGTTGTCTTGTTAATCATAATTATGTGATAGTTAATTTTAGTGCAATTGCGTTTCTAAATGCTTCCTCTGAAAAAAAATAAAAAGAAGAAGAAGAAGACCTATTTATTTAATTTAGTGAGATTAAGGAAGTTAAATAAATTATTTAATTTAATTGAAATATATATAACATGACCTCTCTAAAATAATTCTATGTATCATTAGAGTATCTATCAATTTATAAGTAAGGTAAATAGGTTAGAGAAAAATGATAAATATAAGAGATAAAAAGAACAATGGTGTGATATTTAGAACAAAAATTTATTTATAAAGTATAAACTATGTCTTATATTTAACATTAGAGGAATTAATTTTGTAGTTCAAACACACATATGTCATGAATAGTATACTGTATGTATACACCCTTGATCAGTTGTTTCCTTATAAACATTATTGACATATAAGTGTGTTTGGATTAGCAGCGATGTGAATTGCTTCTTTTTAATATGGTTTTTTTTTGGGGGTAAATTTAAGATAGGGTAAAAGTAGATTGTGTAAATGTTCAGGTGTTATGTTGGTTGGTTGAGAGGAACAGTTTCCTCATCATATGTCACAGGTTGAAACGACATTATATTGAATAAAACAAAAAGTTAGATAGGATAATATGATTCATGATTTTGATTGACCTTTATGAAAAAAGTTTGTTTGACAAGAGGGTACACCTACCAGACGAATATTAAAATAATGATTTAACCTTTTATAAATAACTTTTCACTTATAATTTACAAAATAAATATAAATGCGTTTGACAAACAAGACATGATAGACAGGAGATTAATGATACATGATGGAGAGGGGCAAATCAAGGTTCATAAATATTTTTAAACATCATTAAATGCCATGTCAGTGATTTTGTTACTCCACCTGTTCACCTTGTCCCAGAAGCACCTTAATTTTATCTCATGAGTTGAATGGATCAAAATCTGATCCAAACATCTATAAATCTAGCATCCCATGTAGCCATGCAAATTTCAACTCAGGATTTGCCTTCTAAACATGGTTTCAAAACACAACTTTAAAGTAATTCAATCTAATCAATACATAACACTAGTGAGCACATGAAGTATGTTGAGTATTTACCCATCACAAGTAGCTTAGAATCACTATACGAAGGTCAAGAAAAGTATAATCACTTTACATCTATAGACACCTTTATCTATCCCTACATATTTTTAAAGCTCCCAAAATCCCCATGAATTCTGTAGGGAAAATTACTGGCTTTGCCGTGAAGCTCAAAATCCCATCCCTTTCCATGGTTGAAGATCTCAGTGAACACGTGGTGTTGGAATATTCACCTTGGATAAACTACACAAACAGAAAAACTTAGGTACATGCTTGTGAATTTATAAGACTCTTCTAATTTTTTTTTAAAGATTAAGGAAGCTAATTAAATCACTTTAATTAATTTTTATTTATCGTGTTTTCTCCAAACTAATTTTTTTATTTATAAACTGCTATATAATTTAATAATTTAATCATATATATAATTAAATAACTTCTTTAACTTCATTAATTTCTAAAAAAAAGTCAAATATATCTTACATTTAGGATTGGAGGTAAAATTTAATTTCCCTTTGCGCGACAACAGCACAAGGATGCTTTGTTGGAGAGTTAGAATACATTAATTGGTTAAAACTATAAAATAAGAAATTATACGAATAAAGTTGGTCTAATAGAGATTATGGTCCAGGGAATTAGTCATACGTCAATTATTGAAATACAAATTTATCAATTAATCTACATATTTCATTGAGGATCAATGTCACCGTAAAAATTTTTCATGTCCAATGTTACCCATATAATTTTAAAATATAACAATGTTGTTTTATTTTATTAAAAAATTAATATTAATTATTAAAAAATTGATGTTAGATATTAATTTTTTAACTAAAATAAACAATATTGTTTCGTTTTAATATTTGTAGAAAAATTTTAAACCTAAAAACTTTTTGGGGTTTAAATTACTTTTCAGTAAAAACTTTTGAAACCATTTTATACATTCTCTAGAAAAGATTAATGGGCACACAAAAGTTGGATGTGGTCACGCGGACTTTATGGGTGTGCATGGTAATCATTCTATTCCCCAGCACAGTTTCTGAGATGAAACAGTTTTTTCTGATTCTGTGTCTGTGAAGAGTTCTGAGAATTAGAATTACGTTTGTTAACGCTTTTAATTTTTCTGATTCTGTATCTGGGAAGAGCATTGATGGGGAGGAAAATGATTCTGATTTTGTGCCCTAGAACAGAAAAGCAGAAATTTTCTGCTTTTTTTTTTTTTTATTCCCCAGCACAAAAAACTAAACCGGTCTAGCCCGGGAACAGAAAAAAAAAACCGGATTTACCAAACACAATTCTCATCCATTTTTATTCCAAGGAATAGAAATTGAAAAAAAACTCATTCTGGGAAGGTCACCATGCACACCCTATATGTGAGTGGAAAATGAGAAAATAGGGAGTTTTCACTGGGTCCATTTAGGCCTTTATACGAACCAATTTGACTACAAAATTACGTATCAAATTGACTTTCAAAATTAGACTATCAAATCATGAAACATAAACCCAAAGCTGACCGGAATTTACAATTGATTCTTTTTCTTTTCTTTTTTTATGGAACAAAGAGCAATAACTAACTAAGCAACAGCATCAGCCCTCAAAACATCAAGTAAAATACCCGGTGCCTCACCAAGAGAGAATCCTTTGCTAATCTATCCGCCACAGGAAATTTACCAAAATATATATATATATATATATATATATATATATATATATATATATATATATATATATATATTTTAAAAAAAGAATGTATCAGATTAGAGTAGGTGGGAATATATTTCCCAAACCAAAGCAGATAGTGGCCTGTCTGATGCCACTAACTGCGTTAAATATTTTTTCATAAATTTCCCGTCCGCCACAGCATTTTTCTCGTGTCCACACCATTCTAAATGAACCACCCAATACCGCATCAACAAGTTACTAATTTCACATAACAACGACCTGATTCTCTCTGAATATTGAGTATTATATTTATTTGCATTAAAGATGATAAAAGTGTTTTTTTTTTCCAATCTGATTTTTATGCACTTAATAATAGGTAAAAATCAGATTATGTAATACTCCCTCCAGTTCTAATTATAAGATATAGTTAACTTTTTTGGAGAGATTAAAGAATCTAATTAAATTACTTTAAAGTGTTTTTATTTTTATTTTTTTCCTTTAAACTAGTTAGTTTAATTAATAAATTAATATATAATCTAAGAATATACAACATATGAAATGATTAAGTAACTTATTTAGCTTCCTTATTTAATCTCTAAAAAAAAAAGTCAACTATGTCTTATAATTAGGACCAGAGATAGTATAATTTATATTTAGGTTGGTGATACTATGAGTGAGTTCTCTGAAATTGAGAAGAAAGAAAATCTGGTTTTAAAAAAAAAAAAAAATTGGCTTTTTCCCTAAAAGACCAATAGACAAAACGTTGAACCAAACACAGGTTAAAGCCAAAAGCAGCTAATCCCACTTTTGCCCCCTCTTAATCGTGCATTTTGGGGCTCTAAAGCCCTATTTGGCACGTAATACTAAATTTTAAAGATTGAGATTGAAATATTAGATTAGTATTGGGAGTGAGATTGAGATTATGATTTATGCTTTATAATTACGTTTGATATGGAGTAATATTGAGAGGGACTATTTCATAAATTGTAGAAAAACAGGAAGATTGGGAAAATATTTGGATGATTCATTTTTATACTGAGTATCATTTTTCACCCTTGAATTCACATAGATCAAGGAAATTGAACTTTATGATTTCGATTGGGATGAATGTAAGAGATGGAGAACGTACGAGATCGCTTGTTGTCAGTGGTGTTAATCACAAGGTTTTTTTTTTTTTTGTATTTGGGAGAAGGAAAAGGTTTAGGGAGGGTATGGGAATTGGGAGAAATCCAGTCCCAAAAGACATTATTATTGGGAAATTTCAAGGAGGCTTGAACTGCAGAAAGCTCCATTTTCAGAAGCTTGAATTTTTTTGATTTGTATACTCTACTTTTAATAAAGGGAAGAAGACAAATGAAATTGACTATTCACTTTTGTTCTTATTCCTTCAAACTAAAGACCTTCAAACCAGCAAAATAAAAATAAAAACCAAAGACCATTGATGATGAACTTCTCTAGCAGATCTAACTTCACACTGAAAGAGACGAGAATCGATGGAGAGGAAGAAGCGAATTGTCGGCAAGAGCATGAAGGAAGAAGCGTTGGAGAGGAAGATCAGGGAAAAAGGGCACGCTCCTTATGGTTGGAGAAGCCAAAATAAATTTTGTTATTATATTATATTTAATTTTATCACTAGGGGTGAGAGCTACAATATATAATGTTCAATTAACGTTCGCGCATTGCTGGAAAAAAAAATAAAAAAATTACGTTTGCGCATGAAAAGATAAGGATGTTTCTTTTGAAACAAAAAAAAAAAAGGACAATATAATAATCTAATAGTTAAAAAAAAAAAAAAGAACAAGGATGCTTCGTCCCCATGCTTCTCAGGCGGGCCATCGGAGTGAGGCTCTTCAAGCTCAGGAATAAAATATATAACATGATAGCTCCAAAAGTTGCGCGTTGGGGTGGCATTTGGCGGTGGCTACCCAAACAAGTGATTAATTATTATGCTGCCCCACAAATTACACCTGCCCTGAACAAATCTCAACTTCACTCTTCAAAATTAATTTATCTTGGGGCCCTTATAAAAAAAAAATTTAAAAAGGCCCTATGGCCTTTTTTGTTATAAATTAATTAAAACTTTAGTTGCTAATAGAGCTGATATAGTTGTTAATGAAACTGATATAATTGTTAACGTTTTAATGAATTTATACTAGAAAAGGTTCTAGGGTTTTTTCTGGTATTTTTAGAATCTTGAGACTTTTTCTGAAATTTTTTCTTTTACTAGGGCTTAAGATGGATTTTCCCAAACTTTAATACTATTATATATATGGGTATAATATCAAGTCAAACATTTGGCTCATCAGAACATATTACCAGGTGCGAGTTGGACAGCTAATTTTACAATCACGACTTTGCTTTTTGAGGACCCCGTCTCTTCCACTCACTATGTTACAGCTAGCCCCTGCAAGGGCAACTTCCAGTCCCTTTCATTCCCCCACTACGCGCTTCCCCTCCTCCTTATAAATACCATCCTCAATCCTATCTCATAGTCATCTTCCTCTTCCTTCAAGCTCTTCACTACAAGCAATTAGCAGAGACCACTCCTGTCTCTTAGCAATATGGCTTCTTCCACAACCGTATCAGTAATTCTTCTTGTTAGCTCTCTCATGGTGGCTGCCCTTGCTGGTTACATGGACCAAGACTTTGACATTACATGGGGAGATGGTCGCGGCAAGATGCTCAACAATGGCCAACTTCTCACTCTCTCACTCGACAAAGCCTCTGGGTCAGGTTTCCAATCTAAGAATGAGTATCTCTTTGGCAAGATCGACATGCAGCTGAAGCTCGTCCCTGGAAACTCTGCTGGCACCGTCACTGCCTATTATGTATGTTCCTTTCTTCTTACAATAGCAGATTCATTTCTCAAGATATCACCTTTTGTGACTAAAATTAATAAATATATGTTTTCTTTCTTGGAACTTGCAGTTATCTTCAAAGGGATCAAACTGGGATGAGATTGACTTTGAATTTCTGGGAAACCTGAGTGGTGATCCCTACATTCTTCACACCAACGTGTTCAGCCAGGGCAAAGGCAACAGAGAGCAACAGTTCTATCTCTGGTTTGACCCAACTGCTGATTTCCACACTTACTCTATCCTCTGGAACCCCCAAAGAATCATGTATGTCCTTATTCTCCATTCAACTATTTCTCTGTTTTTTCTTCTGTCCTTCTTATCCTGCATAGTCTGATATTCTGTTTATCCTTCATTCAGTTTCTCAGTGGATGGAACTCCCATAAGAGAGTTCAAGAACTCAGAGTCCATTGGTGTGCCCTTCCCAAAGAACCAGGCAATGAGGATATATTCTAGTCTGTGGAATGCAGATGACTGGGCTACAAGAGGCGGCCTTGTGAAGACTGATTGGTCTAAAGCTCCCTTCACTGCTTCCTACAGAAACTTCAAAGCTGATGCATGTGTCTGGTCTTCTGGCAAATCTTCTTGTCCTTCTTCTTCAACTTCTTCTTCCACCAGTTCCTCTTGGCTCTCACAAGAGCTTGATAATAGTGCACAGGAGAGGCTGAGATGGGTTCAGAAAAACTACATGATCTACAATTACTGCACAGATCTTAAGAGGTTCCCTCAAAGTCTTCCACCAGAATGCAGAACCTCCTAAGTCAAAACACAGCAGCAACCCAACCAAAACCATTTACTTCATTATTTTCAGTAACGATTGCAGTTCTATAATAGTTTCTGGGCGTGAAATTTTTTGGTTGATCGATTTTTTCATTCTTTTCCATTGCGGTCATCATTATGATAGTATGATGACTGATGGCTATTCTTTATTATGTAAAGTAAATCTCTTTCATATTAAATTGATGGGCTATGGTGCTAAAATACATTTGAGATTATCATACATGTGTACAGGATCAAATGTTTTTTTGTAAAATCCATCATGAACTTCTTAAAAAAATTGGTGTAAAAGTCACATCTCTCCCCCTTAAAAGCAAAACATTGACCGTATGAAAACTTTTTGACTAAAAATCATGACATGGAGGGTGATGCAGCTCAAGTGGTAGCTACTTGGACTAGTTAATTGCCCATTGGGCATGTGCAAAAAAAGAAAAAATGGAAAGGGTGAAGCTTAGATTAAATGAATTAGAGATAAAAAAAAATATATGGGCGATTAAGCAAATTAGTGGACTGCCTGATCAGTCCAAACAGCTCATGACTTATTTGATGTTATTTTTGCCTTCTTTAAGAGGCAATATTTGAACATAATAAAGATTATAACAACACCTATAATCATATAAAACATATACCAAAATATTAAAACTCAATCATAAATTCATAATAATAACAAGAATAAGAAAAAAATACAATATCCAAGTAAGACGGGATCAAACCAAGAGATTTGAGGCCTAGGCATGTAGTCTGGTTTGGTCAAATCTGCCCAATATTGTTTTAGGCGAGTTTTTTTCAATTGACCGGGTCGGGTAGGATTGAGCTACTTGGACTACTGGATTTTTTTACTCATTCTTATGTCTATGTTGAGCTATTGGGCTTCAACACTGAATTATAGATCTGGCTTCTTTCCTCTGCCTCTCAATGCGCTGCCCATCCTTTTCTCAAAATGACGATGTTTTCATTTGTATAAAAAAAAAAAAAATGACGATGTTTTGTTCTCTTTTGACCAGATATCAACCTTCCATTTATTTTAATCTAAACCGTTGGTTGGTTCCCACCTTCATCTCGCAGAAAGGGAACCCACCGACTTTCGTTAACGCTGGAGGCCATTGAATCCATTGACTTTTTTCTTAGATCACAGAAACGCTGAATGCAGAAATCAGCGGGTAGGGGTCTACTGTCTTCCTCGTTAATTTATACTCCATCTGTCATATCCTATAATTCAATGTGAATCAAAGGGTGCTGCATGAATCTTCAAGTTCTAGATGATGAATGGTCATGTACTGTGATTCTAACTCACGGTTGATATATATGCTAATTAAGGCTTGAAGGTTCTCTCTTAAATGGAAAAAGGTTAACAAATTAAAAAGACAGACGCCTACCCCTTAACAAATTCATGGGTAATAATTTTCAATTCCAACTCTAAAATAGTACCACCCTACTCTTATTTTTAAGTTGTTTTTAATTAAATCTCACATATTAAGAAGAGATAATTAATTTAATGATTATGGGATAATTTTTCAATTTTTTCATTATTTATGAATGAGTATTTTTCAATTTTTTTCCCCTCTCTATCCTTAAAATTTATTGTCAAATCACTCTAATCTTTTTCTCTTTCCAAAATGGCCAGCTATTTTTTTTTTTTGGGGGGAGGGGGGACAATATGATAACATGGAAACACCTACTCATTCCTCTCAAAGAAAATCATATTGTCGCGCCATTTGAGTGTAAAAATTATGGAAAAAAGTGGCGGATAAAGAAATTTTTAAAAATTCACCCAAGCATATATCGTTTATAAGGGATAAATTAAGAGGAAATAAGAATGGGTGGTTTAAGAGGTAATCCAAATTCTACACTTTATCCCATGAAAGACCAAACATAAGTGGTGCTCGACTTAAACATGTTGACATGCTCGGAAGTTGAAACAAACGAGGCTATGAACTTAAACATTCATCCAAGTTCCCAAGAGGAAGATGTAGCAGTGCCGGATGATAAAAGCATGCTCTGTTACTGTGAAGTAGTAACAAAGAAAATGAAATATTTCTTATTATACTTGAACACAGAAGTGGTATGTGATGATGACAATGACAATGGTGTCTCCATGCCACACAACCTTCACTTGGCTGAAGCTCCATCCAATAGTGGTATCGAAAATCTATCCTTGGATTGCCACATCAGAAATAATTTTATTGCCTTCAATGACCAAGATGAAATAGATTTGAACACAACCAGGAAAGATGAATTATTGTTAAAAATGGTGTGGATAGAGACCTGAAGTTTGACGAAGAACAGAACAAAGGGACATATATAGACATGTGAAACTACATCTAACAACTTCAACCCTTCGGAATGAGGAATGATACATATCAATAATAAAGGAAAAAACATATTTTTGTAATATTATAGAAAGAAAGCATAAATTATGCGTAAATGACGCTAGAAAGCAAGTATGGAAATTTTTATTCAACAAGATAATGTTCCATGCCACCTAAATGACAATGATGAAGAGTTTTGTCGCCTTGTTTGTGAATGCAGACTTAACATTCACTTAATAATATAACTCCAAACTCTCCAAATTTGAATGTGTTAGATCTTGGTTACTGTAATGCAATTCAAGCATTACACTAAAAAGAATCACCCAAGAGTATGGAAGAGGTCATTGTTGCTACAAATTTTTATGAAAGGCCCTCCTCTTTCTAAATAGACAAAATATGACTAATTTTGCAATCAACTATGATGGAAATTATGAAGGCTAGCTAAAGGCTCAAATAAGTATAAGCCTCCTCATTGGTCCTCAAATATGTTACAAAGAGAAGGTTGACTCTCATGTCAAATGGAGTGTGATGCATCCTAGTATAAACAAGGTTGGCACACTTATGAGAAATAGTTGAGGGATGATTTAATGTTTCGTGGGATTAATGACTATTTTTTCTTACGAACTTTTTCTTACTATTGTTTTATTAAGTATTGTTTATTTCTTCAAGTAATATTTGTAAAATACATGATATTACTATAGCAGTACGTGGATCCATGATAATAGTTGTCAGGAGGTTCTAATTTTCTTGTTCATGGTAATAATATTATTAAGGGTTAAGGTGCAAATTCACCAACAAACTATTGGTTCAGGAGCACCCAGCACAATTAACTCTCTAGTGGACTAAAAATACCAACAAACTTTTATAAAAACGTAAAATTTTCACAATGCCGTTAGATGGGAGTTAACCGTGGTTTTCTAAGTCCGGAAAAAATTACAGAATCGTACCCAAATGTTTATGAAACTATATTTAAACCCCAAAAAATTCAAAATTTTTATTTTAGTCCCTCCATGTACTTTATATGGAGGGACTAAAGTGAAAATTACAAAAAAATTTTGGGGCTGAAAGATAATTTTCTAAAATTTTGGGTTCTTTTCTATAATTTTTGGGGGCCATCCCTACCGCCCAAAATCCATTCCTGGTTACAAACATTTTTTTGAACCTTAGCCTGATTTGGCCTGTGGCCTATTAAGGAGGCCTGTAATTTTAAAAATTTTGTAAACAACCTAACAAACCACACATCTCACATCAAAACAAGCCTACTTCAAAGAGGGCGAAAACATAATTACTTTAAATAAGCCAAAAATAGACCTACTTTAAACAGGCTGTTAGATGTAGGTTTATTTTTAGCCTGTTTAAAGTAGGTATGTTTTCACCCTGTTTGAAATAGACTTGTTTTGAGGTGAGGCTTGTGGTTTGTTAGGCTGCTTACAAAATTTTTAAAATTACATACGTCTTTAATAGGCCACAGGCCAGGCTAAAGCTGAAAAAAAAGGCCTGTAATCAAGGCGGATTTTGGGAGGTAGGGTTGGCCCCGCAAAAATTACAGAAAAGAACCCAAAGTTTTAGAAAATTATCTTTCAGCTCCAAAATATTTTTATAATTTTCACTTTAGTCTCTCCATATAAAGTACGTGGAGGGACTAAAATAAAAATTTTGAATTTTTTTGAGGCTTAAATATAGTTTCATAAACATTTGGGTGAGATTCTGTAAATTTTTCTGGACCCAGAAAACGGCGGTTAACTCCCATCTAACGACATTGTGAAAATTTTACATTTTTAAAAGTTTGTTGGTATTTTTGATCCACTAGAGAGTTAATTGTGCTGGGTGCTCCTGGACCAATAGTTTGTTGGTGAATTTACACCTTAACCCTCTTATTAATTATGATTTGAATATGGTCTTGGGCCATTATACATATTTCACAAGTGGCCTCTTGCGAAAAAGAATAAGAAGTTCTAGTTTTTTCCTCCAACAAGAAAACTCCAATCAATATTAAAATCTTCAAACAAGAAAAGCTCATCATTTCATTACAGTTGCTATTGGAAAACCATCACAACAACATTTTTTTTGCTCAAGAACTGACCCAAAAACCAAACGGCCAAAAACTGTCATAGGCGTACACTCAATGATACTAATAACATTATCTAACCCAAATACCTGACATCCAAAAAGCACAACCAACAACCAATTTACTCCATTATGATACTAATATAGGCGTATACTCAATAAAAATCATGAAAATGAAGTTTTAACATTGACCTTATGAATTGCTTTCGTTCTTCTCTTTGTTGCTATCCTCATCGCATTCTTCTTCTAGAAATTTGTTAAGGTCGATTTTGCAACCATCTTTCTTGAGTGAAATGGTTTCATCACGAGAACCATCAACCATGCATGTTATCATCAATTGATCTTCCTCCTCCTCTGATAGCTAGTTCAAGTCAATCCGATGAACAACCCCTCTTCACACTCAAGTGAATCTTCAATGACTAAATGAAAGAGGTCATTGTTCAAATTAGATGGCAGAATAGAATAACAATTTACTTGTTTCACGTCTCCTAATTTCTACAAATCAGACGACATATTGGAATATAATCATTACCGTCTATTGAATCCATCACAATCCAACTATATAGTTCTTCTCTTGTAATGGACTCTTCCTTTCTTAATGGAAAAGCCATGGGGAAGACGAGCAAATTATGAGAAGTGGTAATCAAAGCGGTATGATGGAGGCATGAAGAGTCACTCAAACGGAATACATGGGAAATGAAAAGAGGGGAAGGCAATTAAATAAGTTATTAAATGAAAAAGTGGTGTGGTGATGTATGTATGAAAGAGACGTGGTGTTCCAAGAGTCAACTATTAAATAAATTATTTCTTTATTTGTATAATGAATATAGGTAAAATTATCACAATCTAATTTACTATTTTTAAACTAGGCTTATAAATAAGACCAATTTTTTTTTAATAAAAAAAGACTTACAAATAAAAAAAGAGTGGTATATCAAAATGTTGGCGGGTTCAATGAATTACCCTTTGGGAGATAAAGGAGGAAACCAACCAACGGCTTAGATTAAAATAAATGGAAGGCTGAGATTTAATCGGAAGAGGACAAAATGACGTCATTTTGAGTAAAGGAGAGCAACGGATTGGGAGGAAACGTAGAGAGGCCAAATCCTTGATTTCTGACCTAATTGTCAGTGCAAAACGCTGTGTTTATTTCGGGGACCTAACTGCAAATTTTAAAAGTCCGTCAGGGGACTAAAGTACAAATTTTAAAACATCATAGAGCTAAAATGTAATTTTTGCAATTTTAGCCCAAACATCCATTTTCAAATTTGATCCAATTTCTTCAAGCAAATATAATTAAAAAAAATTAAACCAATATCAAATATTCTCAAAAATCAATAAGCAAGAGTAATTACAATTTTTATGACAATTTTATCCTTTTTTGTTCTAATTCACTCTATTTACTATTAATCTAAATTAATCACAAAGAAAGCATTTAAAGCTCAGACGAAATCCCCAAAAAAAAAATATAAAAATGCATAACAAAATAGAGATTTTTCATAAACTTAAAAGAAAATGCAATTTTCATCAATTTTTAGATGCAATAATCATATTAATTATAAAAAAAGAAGTTAATGATTTTGACTACTTATGTATATATAATTTATTATTTATTAATAACATTTAAATTCTTTTACTCTTTTCATTATGTACAATCCTCTGAAATAGTATACGCTCAACTGCTTCCTTATAAACATAGTTGACCTACAAGTTCTAGTTCAATCTCATTAGAATATCATACCTAATTCTTAGTATAAGATTTCATTCGTATTACAAATTACCTTGAAATCTTAAATTAAGAGTAGAAGGTATACTAATTAATCGGCACATGAAATTATGTAGTATTTTCTCATCATAATATTAAAATTATAATCACTTTAATTCCCAAGGTCAAAAAAGGTTGGGATCACTTTACATCCCTAGGCACCTCTCTATTTATCTGTCTGAACTTATTTTCGGAGCTTGTAGAATCTCATGAGTTATGGATGCAAAATTACTAGCTTTCGCTTGAAGCCCCAGTAAACCCAATCTCTTTAAACGGTTGAAGATCTTCGTGAACACGTAGTGTTGGAATAATGATCAACTAGGGTTAACTCATGTGGATATATATGTGGAGTATATATACTACACAACCAGAAAATCTTGGTTACGCGCTTGGGTGTGTGGAATATAATAATTTAAGGATGGCGGCATAAGGATGCTCCTTTCTTTTGAAAGAAAGAAACAAATAATAATAATAATAATAAGATATTAGATAAGGATGTTTCGTACTTATGCCTCTCAAGAGGAGGCCATGGCGGTGGTTTAGGAATAAATTAATTAATATTCCCTCACTCTTATAGCAATACTCTCTCCAATTTTATATATAAGCTCCCCCTCCTATTTTTAATATAAAAGGTGTTTTTTTTTGTTATTTTTATAAGAGGTTTTGATAATTTCATTGATTATTAAGTATTTTGTTCATACATGCTCATATTTAATGAAGGCATAGAGAGAGAGAAGAAATTAACTTGATTTTGGAGTTTAACGTGATTAATAAAAATAATATTGAAAATTACTTAAATTTTATGATAATTTTGAGTTTTTAAGTAATTTTATTAATTCATGTGAATTAGTCTAAAACATCTTATTTTTTTTATACTTAAAAGTTTTTGAGGGGTTCAACACCAGTCTCCCACCAAGGCCAGGGCAGGCCCCGGACTCTATGAGCACTTACTAGGGACTTACGAGATCGCCTACCAAAGAAGTCCCAGCAACGACAGAGGGGATCGAATCCACGTCCTAAGGAATTAATCCTGGATCCTTTACCATCTGTGCCAACTCTTTTTAGGCAAAGTAGGTTAACCAATATATAGGAGTAGTACCAAAGTAAGTTAACCAATATGGTTGAGTTTAGCATAAAGGAATTATCCTTCACAATGAAGTGAGTCAAAGTTCAAGTTTTTGCATAATAATTAATGTATTTATGCATGTGCTTATAAAAACCGGGGAATCACTATGAGTTTTCAAGATAGAGAATTACTATGAGTAGTATTTTTTACTAAAGAACTTGTCATATTATACTTTTCATTTGAAAGGGGAGATGCTCCAAAAGTAGCGTGTTGGATTGGAGGGGCCCCAAATGAATTGATTAATCAAAGGGATAGAGTTGGCTGCTTCACCAACTACAACCAATCTCAAAAGATCTCAACTTGTCCCCATAATTTAACACACGAGACAGATTAAAATATCAAGAGCACAGCGTTTTGTACAGCTAATTTGCCACTCATCAGTCATCACTTCACTTTTTCTTGAGAAACACAACATTACAGCTATCTCTCTGCAAGTTCCAGTCCCCTTCCCTCCCCTCCCACTCGCTTTCCAGCTCCTTATAAATACCAACCTCAACCAGTTTCATAGCCATCCTCATCCCTTAAGCTTTGCAAGCAATTAGCAGACATCACTTCTATCTTTCACACCATGGCTTCTTCTACAACTGTTTCAGTACTGCTTCTTTTTAGCTCTCTCTTGGTTGTTGCCTTTGCTGGTAACATAGACCAACAGTTTGACGTTACTTGGGGAGATGGTAGAGGCAAGATGCTCAACAATGGTGACCTTCTCACTCTGTCACTGGACAAAGCCTCTGGCTCAGGATTCCAATCAAAGAATGAGTATCTGTTTGGCAAGATTGATATGCAGCTCAAGCTCGTCCTAGGAAACTCTGCTGGCACTGTCACTGCCTACTATGTAAGCTCCTTTATCCCTCACAATAGCAGATTAATTTCTGTGAAGATCACCCGTTATGACTAAAACTAATATATCTCTCTGTCTCTGTTGGTACTTGCAGTTATCTTCAAAGGGAACAAACTGGGATGAGATAGACTTTGAATTTCTGGGAAACTTGAGTGGTGATCCTTATATTCTTCACACCAACGTGTTCAGCCAGGGCAAAGGAAACAGAGAGCAACAATTCTATCTCTGGTTTGACCCAACTGCTGATTTCCACACTTACTCTATCCTCTGGAACCCCCAAAGGATCATGTAAGCACTTATTCTCCACTCAACTATTACTCTGTATCTCTCTTGTCTTTATAATCGTACATAGACTGATATGTCCTTTTCTATATTGATTCTGCAGATTCTCTGTGGACGGAACTCCCATAAGAGAGTTCAAGAACTCAGAGTCCATTGGTGTCCCCTTCCCAAAGAACCAAGCAATGAGGATATACTCGAGTCTGTGGAATGCAGATGACTGGGCTACAAGAGGAGGCCTTGTGAAGACGGATTGGTCTAAAGCTCCATTCACTGCTTCCTACAGAAACTTCAAAGCAGATGCATGTGTCTGGTCTTCTGGCAAATCTTCTTGTCCTTCTTCTTCAACTTCTTCCTCCACCAGTTCCTCGTGGCTCTCACAAGAGCTTGATACAACTGCACAAGAGAGGCTCCGATGGGTTCAGAAGAATTATATGATCTACAATTATTGCACAGACTCCAAGAGGTTCCCTCAGGGTGTCCCACCAGAATGCAGAACCTCTTAAAAGAACATAGAGCGAACCACGCATTAGATTTTTAGATTAAATTCTTTTATTCTTTTCCATTTTATGATGACATATTTTATTATTCTTTATGACATGTAAGATATTCCTATTTCATAATAAAATCATTGTCTTGATCACTCAGATAGGAGAAATATCATATATTATTTTCGTAATTCACCAGGGTTTGATTCTTCAAAGCGTCAATAATTCCATCCTGCCCAAGTAGGATAAACCAAAATCAACTATAAATAATCCCAGATACAAGACAACCTATGGAGCTCTATGTTGAGGCAACTAAAATATACCTCATAATACAACGGAGTAATAGTATGCGTTGAACAGGTATATGCACATCCATTTGGGCCAAGATCAGCCACCCATTCACCTTTGATTTTTGCATTACTGATTTACTATTTCAATTGAAACGCTGATAAACTCTACATTCTCCCTTCTCTCACTTTAATATAATATTGAATCATTATTTGTAGAAGTGAAAGAAGTGTGCAGATGAGGAGGTTAAAGAATAGTCCTTCAAGACCAAAATACATGGCACTAAACAAAAAGAAATGAAAAATCTCTTAAGAGCTTCAAATGCCTCCGGATATGAGATAGATGAGGCCAAAAAAAAAAAAAAAATTACAGACAGGGATGAAGGAAAATAACTGGAAATATGCAGCTTTCTTTAACTAGAAGTTCAGGAAATCTCTTAACTTTCGTCTCATTTGTGTTTATTTTTTATTTTCCTTTTTTAAAAAAATCATCTGATTATTTTTTTTTAGTTAACCATTAACTTGATGAAAAGTGCTTCAACTTTTCATTGTTTTCAATCTAGAAATTCACATATATTTCTTAAAATTTTAGGTCTTTGTATTCTTAATATATGACTATTTACCTAATTTAATGAGATTAAGAAGTTAGTTAAATTATTTAACATGAGATATATTTTCTAAAATGCTATAACCATTTTCTTTTTAGTTGCTTTTAAGTTTGTTGGACTTTTTAATTTTTTTCTATCTAGCAATGGTTGCTTTATGTTCTTGAGATTTAAAGTTATGCTTACCTTTTAGGTTAGCTGTTGGAACCTTTTCTTATACTCCGTATCATTCATAATAGACTAAAAAAGTTAGTTAAGTTAATTAATATGACTCATATTTTCTAAAACACTTTAGTCATTAATAATAAATTTTCTGTTTTCTTCTCTTCTTTAATGATTGTTAAAAGAGTATCAATAGTAAATTGCGAAAATATTGACAAGTATGATAAATATGTGATATAATTAGGATAAAAAATAACTCCTCCAATATGTTATATATTAAGTTCGGTATATTGTTCTGTTTAGTTGGTGATAAAATTGTCTACAACGGAAAAATGAAGTTGGGGAAGGATTTATGAGGCCTAGCCTAGTTGGCTGGAGGAGATAAAAAGGTAAAAACTTAGGACGTGGCTTTCATTTGATATATGGGAGGATCCGTTGCCCCTTTTCCAGTTGAAATTTTCAACTTTACAAAAAAAAAAAAAAGAAAAAAAAACATGACATAAAAAAAAAAAAAAGAATTTCAGAGGAAAAAGGGCAGCGGATCCTTTCATACATCGGAGGAAAGCCGCGCCTAAAAACTTATGCAGCTCTGTCCCTTCCCTAGAGTGTCTTTACATTAAGGCCCGTTTGGAAACCTTCTAAAACTTAGATTTTACGTAGTATGAGGTAAGTATGTGAAAGGAGTTTTGTCTTGACTTGCATAAAATCTAGATTTTAGGTGTTTTCCAAACACCTCCAAACTCGCGGTCAAGTTACTTGTTTCAGCTTTCAACCAAAGATGTTGGAATAGGCTGCACGTGTTTTGAAGCGCGGAAGCACGTGCTTTGTGTTGGGAATAAAGATAAGCAAGGACAAGGATGTTTCGTCCCAATGTCTTTTCTTCTCAAGCCGGCCCATGCCCACCCATGGCGGTGGAGGCTCTTCCTAGTTTTGGGAATAAAAATATAGCTGCAAAGGTTACTTTCTTTGCTGGCAGTGGGACCCACTGGTTAATTTGATTATTAAAGTTCGAAGCTTTTCATTTAAGCTTAATCGAAACCGCGTTAAATATTTGGGAGTGTTGTATTGAATTGAATAGTACCAAAATCAGAGTGCGATCTGGACAGCTATTGAGTTGTGTTTTTGAGGAACGTAAACAGCAGCACAATACTCCACAGCCAGCCAGCTCACTCGCATCTGCCAC
Source organism: Acacia confusa (assembly GCA_037074495.1). Lineage (NCBI taxonomy): Eukaryota > Viridiplantae > Streptophyta > Magnoliopsida > Fabales > Fabaceae > Acacia > Acacia confusa. Next base: position 10,025,876 of record CM073514.1, read on the forward strand.
CTCATTTCCTCACTCTGCTTTCTTTTATAAATAGAGACCCAATCTTCATTCTCATCTTCATCCTTCAAATTTCATTTTCTATTACTTAGCACATATCACTCCTTTCTCTTCTACCATGGCTGCTTCTACTACTATATCAGTAATATTGCTTCTTGTTAGCTCTCTCATGATTGTTTCCTTTGCTGGTAACATAAACCAAGAGTTTGACATTACTTGGGGAGATGGTAGAGGCAAGATGCTCAACAATGGTGACCTTCTCACTCTCTCACTGGACAAAGCATCTGGCTCAGGTTTCCAATCAAAGAATGAGTATCTGTTTGGCAAGATCGATATGCAGCTGAAGCTCGTGCCTGGAAACTCTGCTGGCACCGTTACTGCCTATTATGTATGTTTCTTTCTTCTTACAATAGCAGATTCATTTCTCAAGATATCACCTTTTGTGATTAAAATTAATAAATCTATGTTTTCGTTGTTGGTACTTGCAGTTATCTTCAAAGGGATCAAACTGGGATGAGATAGACTTTGAATTTCTTGGAAACCTGAGTGGTGATCCCTACATTCTTCACACCAACGTGTTCAGCCAGGGCAAAGGCAACAGAGAGCAACAGTTCTATCTCTGGTTTGACCCTACCGCTGATTTCCACACTTACTCTATCCTCTGGAACCCCCAAAGAATCATGTATGTCCTTATTCTCCGTTCAATTATTCCTCTGTTTTTTCTTCTGTCCTTCTTATCCTGCATAGTCTGCTATAATATTCTGTTTACCCTTCATTCAGATTCTCAGTGGATGGAACTCCCATTAGAGAGTTTAAGAACTCAGAGTCCATCGGTGTGCCCTTCCCTAAGAACCAAGCAATGAGAATATACTCAAGTCTGTGGAATGCAGATGACTGGGCAACAAGAGGAGGCCTTGTAAAGACAGATTGGTCTAAAGCTCCCTTCACTGCTTCCTACAGAAACTTCAAAGCTGATGCATGTGTCTGGTCTTCTGGCAAATCTTCTTGTCCTTCTTCTTCCACCAGTTCTTCGTGGCTCTCACAAGAGCTTGACACTACTTCACAAGAGAGGCTCAGATGGGTTCAGAAGAATTATATGATTTACAATTACTGCACAGACGCTAAGAGGTTTCCCCAGGGCCTTCCTCCAGATTGCAAAGCCTCTTAAGAAGAAAACAGAGCAATCTCAGCATTGATTTCATTATTTTAAGGGACGATTACAGTATTGGTTTGTTGATATAGTGATTTAGGTTACAATTTTTTCATTCTTTTTCTTCTCTTGTCATCACTTCACCATGGTGACTTCTTAATCGGTCATTTTTTATGATGTAACATATACCCACGTTCGTTTTCTTAATAAAACAGTTTGTTCTCAGTTACTGCAACGGCTTTTTCTGTGATTCTTTGTTTCTCAGTTTCATCAAGATCGTAAGCTAAATGGAAGAAAGGTGGCAACAGAATTATAGATAATGGACAAAGGAAGTAATTATCCTCAACAGTCTTGATGAGCCTTCAAATAACATTACAGAAGATCAAATATTTTTATCTATTAACCGTCAAGTTAGTTAATTAAATATCAAACTAGAACTAATTTTACTATTTCTCTCCATGCACATGTATATTACATGAGAAATATCTATATCTAAACATTATAGCATGAAAACCACATACTTGATGCTTTATAATGGTTCAAATTTTTTAAGAGATTCTGGGTGACCTCATCCTCCCATTCCAATTGATCAACCCAACTTGGCTCTCCTTTAAAGAGCTTGAGATTTTTCAATGCCAGTACTTTGCAACAAATGCTCCTCCACCATGGTAAATCCGTCAAAACAAGTGTAGTGAGTCTACGAAAAATATCCTTTTCAAGGTCAGTCACAACTTCTTCCAATATATCACACTGGTGTAACTCAAGGTTCTCAAGATGTGGAGCAAGTTTCAGCCAATTCAAATCAAATATTCTCCACTTAGAGATGGCTAATTGGCGAAGGGGATTATGTATTCTAGCCCTTGGGATAAGCGCCTCAAACAATTCTCAACTTTAGAACCCTCCATTGTTGTATTTGATTTATCATTAATCACCAGTGTTTCAAGATAAAACAATTCTTCCAGAAACTTGCCAAACGTCTCAAGCGAGCTTTTACCAAAAAAAAAAAAAAAAACAAGAATCTCTAAATCACGAATATGCAGCTGCAATTTTGGGGATGTCAATCTCTTCTCAAAGGAGGAGTAACTATGGATGGAAATGCATATAACTTGAAGGTGCTTTAAGCTTTCAAGCTCATTGAGCAGAACACTTTCATCATAGCATGGTTTTAGACTGCGTAGCATACTACAAGCCCGCAGAGATAACAGATTGCATATAACTCCTCTTGGGAATTCTAGGTGTGTGATATCATTTAGCAACAAGTATCTCAACTTCTTGTAATTCTTTAATTCATCTGGCAATTTTATAAATGACAAATTTGAGACGTTCAAGTAGGTTCACAAAACTCCCTATTGTTGAGAGTAGATTGCCTGAGGAATTATTGTCGGGCATGTCCAACACTTTGATAGCAATTGGAAGCTCGAATGCCTCAAAGTCTTGTTCTGAGAAATTCCTCACAAACAAAGTAAGGAGACTTGAAAAGTGACATTTTTCAAAGAAATTTTGAAGCCTAGGGCCTCTGGGTCATGCTGAGCCCCAAAGAGATAACTTTTCAACATCTTCCCACCGGTTAGGATGACCAGTCCCAGCATTATCCTTCACTACGAATCTCATCTTTGACTCATTTTCACATGTTAACCACAGAGCCATATGCCTTATCACATTATGCATTTTAACATATTTTTTGGTATCCCCATCCTCCAGTAAGAGAGCTAGCTTCAAACTCGAAATGATATTTTCTCCTCGTTTTTGTGCTTTATTTATATTAAAACCAAATTCGTCTAAAATCCCTTCTGCAGTCCAAAGTAAAATAAGCTCTTCTTTATAAATATTAGGAAAAATTATAATAAAGGACCTAAGAAAAATAATATTTATTAAGAAGGACCATAAAAATGATAATCATTTTAAAGGATCAGAAATTAAAATATTAAAATAGAAAGACTAAATTATCTTAGTCAGAAATTATTTTGGAACTTGTCCTCCATCTCTCCTCATAGTACTGTTCACTTTTCTTATCCAACTTTCAATCAGACAGTGAAACTGTTTAGAAAAATGGCAAGTGGTGAGAGGTTGTAAAAAATAGAACTAAGAAAGAAAATATTGAAAAAAACAGAGAGGGGGAAATAAGAAATCAAAGGAGATCAGAACAACAACCATTGCGCTATGCCAGCAACTCAAGGAGAGGCATTGTGTTCTATGGATTGGAGTCGTAATCAGTAACAGTAGTCCATAAGAGTTTCACAACTCACAAACTCACAGCTTTTTTTGCTTCTTTTGTTCTCCTTTATTTAATTATGTATATTATATATATATGTTATATAATCGTTTAATCTTTATTTGATTATGGGTGTACTATGTATATATGAATCATCGAAAGACTCCTGATTCCTGAACACACAGAAAACATTAATCAGAGTCCAACAACATGCGCGTGCTTCATCCGTGTAAAGATGTAAATATAATCATATAATGTGAAGTAAGTCTTCTGTGTTGAGAAAGATGCTGCAAATACAACACTGAGTTTCTAAAGGGTTTCTGGAGATGACCTTTGGATTGTTGATAACTTGTCCTCAATATATTAGAAATCTGGTCTCTATTTATTATCCATCAATCACTCCAGATTAGGTTCTGATTAATTCAGTTACAGAGAATATAAGAAATCTAACTAAGGGCAATTTAGTCTTTCTATTTTAATATTTTAGATTCTGGTCTTTTAAAATAATTACTATTTTTATGGTTCTTCTTAATAAATATTATTATTTTTAGGTCATTTATTATAATTTTCTCTAAATATTATAATCCTTAGGGAACAAAGACCAATATAGAAAGCAAGACTCAAAAGGTATCATTTGGCAATCTGTGGTAACTAAATTCAATCAAGCCATAGACATGATCAACCATACCTGAAAAGCTTGAAGGGTAACTCCTCAAAGTTTTCTAAGGCCTGCTCCCATTCATCTATTGAAGTTTTACTAGCCATGGATTTTCCAACCACAATGAGAGCCAGCGGCAGACCTTGGCATTCATCTGAAATTAATTTGGTGAGTTTCTCTATCCTTCGATCAGAGGAAATCACATCTTCACCCACCTTCTCTTTAAATAGTTCAAATGCTTTTTCAGGTGATAGGATTTTTACTCTTATATATTTTCTAGCTTCCATCCAACTACATATATGCTCATCACAGGTACTGAATATGATCCACCCTCATTTGAGAGAGGAATTCCCAAGTTGAACAAATCAATTTGTATAATGAGCACAAACTTTTTACTCCTCAAGATTATATATAATAGAGGAGCTCTATCTGTAGTGTCCTTCCAGATGTCGTCTCTGATATTTAATTGGGGTTTAATATTTTCCTGAATTTTCGCCACGTCTCTCTCCTTAGTGCCTTCATCCCAACCCATATAACTACATCATTATGTGGTTGGGAGAAACTCATTGTAAAACTTCTTGAGTAGGGTTGTTTTTCCCCACCCCTTCATCCATTTCAAAGCACTTGCAAAGCTCACTATATTTATGTTCCAAACCAATAGTCTTACCCACAGACCATCCCTAAACCACTTAGGACCCGTTTGGTACAAAGAAGATTTGAGAAGAGAAGGGGACCTAGAGGAAGAGGATGGAAAGGAACTAAGACAGGATGTGGGCTTCTAGGTGAAGGCATCAAAAGGCACTTTTCGTTTAAAATCATTTACCTCAGTTACCTTCAGGCTTGACTTTGCTTTTGTTGACCACATCATCAGTCTTAACACATCCACTTCTACAGTATGATGATTTAGTGATTACTCCTAATGAGAGTTGGTACAGATGGTAAGGGATCCAAGATTAAGCCCTTGGGTCGTAGGTTTAATCCCCTCTGCCGTCGTTGGGACTCCTTTGGTAGGCGATCTCGTAAGTTCTCAGTAAGTACTCATAGAGCCCGGGGCCGTGCCCTGACCTTGGTAAGGGACTGGTGTCGAACCCTTCCAAAACTTTTATATATAAAAAAAAAAAAAATTAGTGATTACAATGAAGTGATGGACAAAAGAATTAGTGAAAGCTCACAATAGAAAAACTAGTATTTATTCTGTTTGAAAGTTCCAAAGAGAGATTATTTTTATCCTATACTAGAATTGTACCGACACAAAGGGACAAATTATCTTTTAAACATAGAAACCTCTCGTTATACCCTACTCTAGGTGCAGAATTAACTATTTTGGATGCAAAAAATAGATATAATCAATTTCTTTTGTAACATATATAGCAACGCCGTTAACTTTGATAACTTCCGTTACATTTTACACTTTGGGTTTCTCATTCTCTATTATTTTAATATATTTTAGAAGAAAAAATGTGTAAATTTAGCAATAACTTATTTTGTTATATGAGCACCCAACACAATTATTTAATAAGTGCCTATATTTATCTTGTAAATTCACTTATTTGTTTTGTGGATGACTTTATTTGTGTTGTAAAGAATCTTAAAAGAATCTAGGGAGTTAAATTTTCATGTGAATAATCAAAATTTTTTAACTCCCTGATTCTTTTAAATCCATTTATTTATCTTGTGATATGTTTATTTATCATGTAAATACTCTTGTAAAAAAAAAGCATGGGTACCATTATATTTTCACTAACAAAACTTAATTTCGTTTTGATCTAAGGGGTATAATGAAATTTCATAATCTTTTAGGGGTTTTTTGAAATAAAATTGTTTACATAGGTCCAAGTGATGTTTTCTCATTGAAAAATGCACAGATTTCTAAAAATATGATAAAATAATAGGGGGTAAAAAGAGCAATGAAACCCACAATCTAAAAATTAACTAAAGATAACCCAAGTTAGCAGCATTACTATTTTTGTTACCAAAAAAATTGATTATGTCTATTTTTACACCCTAAAATAGTTAATTTTAATAGATGCCCATATACAAATAGTTTATGACTAAATTCAATTTGCTACTTATCCCTTTACTTTATTCAGTTGGGGGCATCATATATTTGATAGATACTAATTACTCATTAATTATTATATGTTGTTTGAAAAATCTGGCAAGAAAAGGTGTTTGACAAAAAGAAAAAAATTGTTTAGCCCGTGTGTTTGACAAAATTTAACTACATTATCAATGATTAGTAGCTACTAATTTATTACCTGGACAGATACTTCTTTACTGTCATCCAGCTAGCTCTGCAGTTGCCACACTTAGCTTACTCTATCTTCTGAAACCCCCAAAGGATCATGTGTGAGTACCAGTAACTCAGAGTCCAATTCTTTCTTTTAATTTTGTCATATTTTGTCAAAACCATATGGTGACTTGTACGATCATTTTTTTTAAGAAAATTATGATGTTATATATACCCACATTGGTTTTCTCAATATAATAGATAGATTATTCTCTCAGTTACTGCTATGGTTTTGTCAGTGATTCTTTGTTTGTCAATTTCATAAAGATCAACTCATGCTAAATCGAAATAAGGTGGCAAATATCATTACAGATTATCAAATATTTTTATCTATTAATCTTCCTCTTAATCTTAAATTAGAGATGCGATTGATGTGGATGTTTCTATTCCCAAAGTTGGATGGCTCATAATAAGCCCATGAAAGGTTTATCTGGTAATTTAAGTAACTGATATAAATCATATTAGAATTGGCAAAAAGCCATAAACCGATAAACCGTAGGACTAGAGACTTTATTTATACAATTCATTTTTTATTGGAATAAAACTACTCAAAATTTGTATCATGCGTTAATTCCTTTGACTTTATAGGGTTCGTCAATATTACTATAAAGACTTATGGAGTATTATTTACAAGTTTTTGGAACGAAAATAACAAAAGATTGAATTACATCTAATAATAAAGGATCGGTTTAATTTGTAAGAGTGAAAGGTATTAGTTTACATCCATTATTAATGTGAGAAAAAGGTTTAACAACTTCATTTGTGTAATCGTTTAAGGTTAACTAAACGAATATTTTGCATAACTATTTGTTCCTTCCATCAAAACAAAGCAGACGGAAGTGTGAAAATTGATAGCCAAACAAGTTATTACTTTAGTTCTATTTATAACTCTAAACTAACTATCTCTCACATACTAAGAAGAGTTCATTAACTCATTAATTATGTGCTAAATTTCTAATTTTATCCTCATTTATAATTGATTTCAAGAGTCAACAGGAATAAATTCTTCTTGTTTATTGTACTTAATAGGGGCAAAATTGTAAGAATCACATTTATTACTTTGAAGTTGAACTTACCAATTTTTTTGGTGAAAACAAACTTATAAATAGGACCAAAGTTATATGACTTAAAAATACTCCCTCCATTTTTACAAGAAACATTTGTTACACGTACATATCCAGTTCCTTTTTATAAGAAACATTACAAGAATGTCTTATTTCTTGCTTAACCTTCCGCATTTTGCCCTAATTTAAATACTCTATCTAATGTCAATACTTAATCTGGTCCTTATTACAAGTTACTAGCTAGTAAGTATATTTGGTCATTTTTATAAGGCAATTACTCATTTTTAAGGAGCATTAATTTTTTTTTCATTTATGCCCATAATTAATAAGAGTAGTAGGTGAGAATAATAATTAATATAATATTAGAGTTTAGTGCAATTAGTAGGGGTAACATTGAAAATTACTTAAATTTTAAGACAACTTTAATGACTTTAATTGATTTTATTGGTTTGTAAAAATTGTTAGTTGGTGTCTTATAATAAAAACTAGAGGGAGTATAATAAATTTTCCCAGCCTTGAAGATTTATTACTTCTATTATATTTATTTTTATTCTCTTTCTTATACAATCCTCTTTATTATAATAATTTTTTTTTTAATTGTCTCTCTTATTCCATATGTAAGGGTATTTTAGTCAAAGAGAGTTACAATTTTAACATAATTATTATTCTTGACTGACATTGTGAATTGCGAGATTCAGTTAAATATTTCTTAAAAGGACAACTGGAGTATCTCTGCGAGTGTATTTTTAGATCTACCTTAATTTAGTTTACCAAAACTTTAGTTCATAAAAAAAATTACAACTCACAGTTACATAATACCACTTTCATCATTTTTACAAGTTTTAATTAACTAACTCTCACATAGTAAGGAAAGCTAATTAATTCATTAATTATGAGTTAAAATTTCAATTTTGTCATAATTTATGAATAGTTTGAAGAGTTAACATGAATAAATTCTTTTTGTTTATTACAATGAATTAGGGAAAAATTGTAAAAATCGCATTGATATTATGAAAATGAATGTCTAATAAGGACCAAAGTTTTTTGTCAAAATGACTTATAAATATGAGCAAATTGAGAGGTATGAAGTTTTTTGATAAGATCTACTAACTAAACAGTTTTCATGTATGTTCTATCTTTGATAACTTAATGTAATAAATAGCAACTTATATTAATCAAATTAGATATTTGCTCTTTTCGTTTTGAAAGAGTAGGTTCGTTTGTGTCGTTAGATTCTTACTTAAGCCTAAATCCAACATTAAAGGGCCTAATTCTTGGACGTAAATATTGGTGCCTCAGTTAATTAGGATCAGAAAGTCCGGTTGAAATTAAACGAGCTAGGGAAGAAATTGGGTTGATTCTCATTTCTTATAACACTTAATCAAACCACAAGATTCCTTGTGACCAAACACAATAAATAAGTGAAAAGGGTTGTGAGTGAACCAGTTTCTCATCCTGCAATTCTTGAAACAGAAAACGAAATTGTTAACGGTAATCAACTACATAAAAAGGGCTTGTAGATATAGAAGAAAGATGAAGTCACAGAACCTCATTGCCATCTCTCCGGGAACACTTCCAAATTGTCTTCATGACTGCTTCTTCTTTGTTTCTTAGAAGAAGAATGTTTGGAGTAATATAGGGAGCTCATTAATTTGAGGCCTACGGGTATCAATCTCTGCTTTTCTTCGTCACAGTACACACACACTGCTACATATTTCCTACATACTCTTTTTCTGGAGTTGCTTTTATGAAAATCCAGGTTTGAAAAAAGTAAAAGCAAATTAAGAATGAATAAAAGTTTGGAAAAAAATCCCCAAAAAATACTGTTAAAATAGGTAGAAGATAAATAAGGAATGTCAATATCTGAAATCTCAAGTCATGCCTTAGAGTGTCTTTGATTTGAGGAGAGGGCATGAGAGAAGAGGGAACATTTTTACCAAATTGTCATTAATGAAAAAAAAAAAGTTTTTTTGTTGTAGGTGTAACTAATGGAATATTGAAAAAAATCCATGGACAATTTGGTCAAAACGAGGTAAAAATTTTCTTTACCCTCAAACCAACACACTCTTAGGAATATGACATTTCAAAATCTCTCCAAATGAATGATATGCCTTTCAGTAAGTCTGGAAGCCAAACATGTTAGGCATCAATTACAACTTGAAAATTAAAAATAACAACTACAGTTTACATGTTGACTACCTAATCTCTCCAAATTAACAACTTAAAAATTGTAAGTAACAACTTCAGTATATTGACTACTTGACTTTCTCAAATCCTAACAAGTTTGAAGGTAACATTTTGAAGCCACACATGTCAGATGTCATTAGAAACTTAAATAATAAATATAGATAATAACAACTTCAGAATTTCAAATAACAACTTCAGTATACATATTAACATCACTTTACTTTTCTAATGGTGCCTGACATGTGTCACTTCAAAGAGATGTTAATATATATAAAGTGAAAAAATACTATATATTGACATACACATAAAGGGCAGATTAGTCATTTGAAAATATTTAAAAATCCCAAAATTCTCCCTAAGATCTAATTTGAGATTTCAGATATTGGCCTCCCTTATTTGTCTTTTCCTTATTTTAACATTATTTTTTATTTAAAAAAATTGTGGTCTCAAAAACTGAATATATACCAAAGTTAAATAGCATTTGATTAAGATTTCATTTCAAATGCCAGGATAGAATTAAATGAATGAAAAATAAAATTAAGAATATTTTAAGCATAAAAACTAACATCACGTCTATAATATAAATGTAGAAACTGTAAAATGATATTTACAAACGTGTAAGAAATTATTATTGTAACATCCCAAATTTTTTTAATAATAATTAAGTGTTTTTAGGATATGATTTATTAAATAATATGAGGTTTATGGAAGATCTAGTGGTAATTTTTTTAATTGAATTGTATAAAAAAATTAAAATTAAAATATTACTACGTATTACACACACACATATATATGCCGAAGGAACGCATGCGGAAGGGAAAAAAATTATTATTATATTATAAATAATATATTACTGATCTTATAAGGCACCAATTGACAATTCTCACAAATCAATAAAAACAAAATTAAAGTCAATAAAATTGTTCTAAAATTTAAATAATTTATAATATTACCCTTACTAATTGCATTAAACTCTAATATCATATTAATTATTATTCTCACCCACTATCCTTATTAATTATGGGTATACATATTAATTTCTAATATTATCCCTACTAATTGTATTAAATTCATGGCCTAATTTAGAGATTTTAATTGAGAGTTTTGGAGAATTTCTTATGTGATTCTTTATAAGTTTGTAAAGGTAATCCTGGTTATTCTTTTATATACTTATCAACTATATATATATCAAAAAAAATTTGTGTGTGTGTGTGTTATTGTTTTGAGATTTGTTGTGCCTATGGGGGCTTGATTTGGAACTATATATTTAACTAAAAAACTATATTAACGAGGTTGGAAATTATTTAAGCATGCTCGTGTATTAACACTTATGGTTATATATTTTAGAAAACAGTTTAAGCATACTTATGTGTTATGATGGAATATTAGTTATTATAAATAATTTTAAAATATCGTTATATGTTTTAGATGATGTTATTTATTATCTTAAAGATGATTGATGATTGATTATTTGGTAAATCTTGTTTGGAACTATACTCGTGATTTGGAACTTATATGTGATTGTTTGTCATTGATGCATATGAATGGTGGTACATTTGTAATGGGTTGGAGTAAGAGGGAATTTGTATGAAGAGATCTGTTTATGTCATCACTCAGTGCATAGTGAATGATACTTGTCAGGGCCCTTTCTTCCATGTTTCCTTTGGCTGGGATTAGAGCTGGAAACATGTGACACCTCATTAGTTGTGTTCAAATAGGACATCCATAGTCCATATTTAAGTTCTATATATTTGGCCGAGTGTATCTTAAAATTTGGTGAGCCCTCCAGCTAAATGGATGGGTTTCTGTTGGATTATGTGTTAGTTTATGACTCCAGTCAACAGTATAAGAATGGACGGTGATATAAGAGAAGCATATTACATATTACATAATTATATAGTACATTATGAGATATCTCTTGTGAAAGATGTTTGAAAAATAATATAACATTCCATAGTGTTGGAACCTTTTTGGGAGAGGATTTTGGTAACCAAATCGAGAATGAGTTTGTGAAAGGTATTTATATTGATAATATTAATAAATTATTATAAGTTGAACTTGATTTTGAAACTGCATGTTCTTGATGTTGGTTTGTATATATATTTCTGAATAACCAATAGTTACAAAAATCTATGGATCTTATAATTACCATATTTATTTTTTCAGGAGATTATTAGGCAACAAGAGAAGATGCATATGGAGTGAGTCTTGAAGGCTCTTTTGTACTCCTAGAGCATATGTTATGTTATTTGTATTTGCCATGATCCCAAGACTTCCCCGTTTACTTAACTCTAAAATAATTTTGAGAAATTTATTTTGACAATGTAAATATGAGTTTCCTTTGAACAAAATTTGTATTTTGATGATTTGAATGAACATCCTTATTGCAAATATTTCAAATACTTTAGTTAAGTATTTTGTTGTTAGATTTGAGATGTTACAATTATCCCATTAAAAAAAAGTTCTTCCATCTATTGAAAATAATCATCTGGTCAAAAAATCTATTGAAGACAATCCATTGCCAACAAGATTCTCTAAGTCTTCATTTGAATGCAGAAGTTTATCCGGCAATAATTGGGAAGATATCAAACGTAATTTAATGTTAACCATAATCTTAAAGTCATCATTGCTTTATCTGCTTTCATATGTTTTATGTGACGCATCAATGTCTTACCCATGAAACCATAATCTTAAAGTTATCACTACTACCTCTAGTTTTTGGTGTTTTCTTTGCATTGATAAAAATATAGCAATGTTTGTTCTTAGAGAATAACTACATGTCATATAATATTATCAATTAATATTTAAGTATCATTTAGGAAAGTAGTAGGACCAATTCCCCAAACATGATTTCCCCCCTCCCAAATCCAATACTAAAAAAAAGGGATCTAATCCTTCTCGTTCATACTTAAGTGATATTGGTAATATAGTTACACTACTAGTTTCACAATCCACCTTTATACTACTTCTGGTCTTTAATATAAGAACTAGTTGGAGATAACATTTAATCTTAAAATATAAAACCTCTTAGCCGTGGCTTTCTTCTTTATAAAGAAGCCCCACCTCATTGCCGGCTTGATCTTTAGCCATCTTGGACGGGCACGATCCTCATCAAAGTTTGGCATTGGTGATATCGTGTACTGCATAATGCATAGTCGTCTTCTTGCACATTCAAGGGAGCATGACCCCCTATGCTGAAGATACGAAGCAATTTATCACGGTCTCACCATGACGAGTCATTGGGCAGGATGAGGAAGGTTTCTGGAGTATATATAATATGTGGTGTGCTTATGCTATCAACTCGACCTTTTGGTGCAACGATTAGCATCTGACAAGGTTAAGCGTGCTCAGTGGGGAAAATCTCAACATGGGTGACTTATTGGGAAATTTCTTGTGCAGGGTGCTTCAGGCATGAAAAGTGGTATCAGATCAAACCTCACTTCATCCTACTGTGGTTACCCCCTGAGCGAGGAGATGGAGGTGGACCTTTACTCGGTGATGGAACGTGGTGGGCGCCCCTGTTGATGGAATGGGGTGGGACGCCACCACCATCAATGGAATTAGAGATGAGAATTAGGGTCGGCCCTTGAAGGGCCAAAGCCTAATAGGGCCTAAAGTAAGAAAAACATCTGTTTTTTCAAGCTCGGCCTGAGAGTACCAGGGCCAAGGCTAGCCCTACAGGGCTCAGAAGTTATTATTCCAAATTTTAACTATTTTTTCTCCGTTTTTTTCAAAGAAATAATTAGTAAATTACAACAATTAAAGTTCTAATTTATCAAATAAATATTGTCAATATTAATATCCAAACAACACAAATCATCCAACAAATAATTAGATTCATTAGTTCGTAATCAAAAGCAAACTATTGTTTATAAATAACTCACATAAAACATAAGAAGCATACCGCTAAGCAACATTAGTACAATGACTATTATTGTCATCTTCTTCACCACTATCATCAATTTTAAAGACATTTGATTGTGCTTCAGTTTGAGTAGTAGGCTCTATTTTATGAGTAAACATATCATGAATTTCTTCTTTCGCATCATAAACACGTCCATTAAAAAGGTCTGCCCCTTTTAACTCTAAGGCCCTACAGGGTTGGCCCTCTAGGGCTTATTTCGTTTAGCTTCTCTAATTTTCAAGCCCAACCCATGAAGGGCTAGGGCCTAAAAGAGTCGGCTCGACGGACTCAGCTCGATTTTCTGGCTCTAGATGGAATGGGAGACCCCTAGTTGGTGATGGGGGCATCACTTTAGGATGGGTGACCTCCAAATGAGTTTCTTCTACTAAACCACTGCTCCACTTCGGGCGAAAGTAGGTGCATATCTTCTTCTACCCGCATCTCATTGATCATACTAAGAATGCTTTCATCTGAAAATGATAAAAGCAATTCATAAACTCCATCATCCGTGTTGGGAGACAACTCCCCTAAAGGATTCAATGTTATTGGCTGAATTGAAGAGCTTCCAACACGCAACCCTGATAATGATGGCTGAGGGGGACCAACGGCTAAACCAAATGCACCATAACCATTTTGGGAGCTTTGTGGTTGATGATTGCTGGGCAATTGGTCATGAGGCACAAATGACTTGTTCTCACCTTGGTTCTGAGAGTTAGAGTTTGATATTAAGGGCTGAGTTGGGTTTGAAATAGCCATAGCATCGTTATAACCTGAAAAAGGTGACATAAAGAGGACTTAATATCAACTCGCCTGTTAAAATTCAGTCTTGAAAAGTATTTCACTTTTTTATTCATTCTTACTTAATTCCTCTTGAATGAGGTTTATTTATACAAATGGAAACTCACAACTGAAAGCAAGAAAATAGAAAACAAACTAAGCAAGAAATTAGGAAACAAACCTAAAAACTTGCTATTTGTTTAAAACTCCTAAAAAGACTAGATCTAACCATAATTTAAAATTCAAACTTTAAATTAGAAATAATTAAAAACATTTATTTTCAACACTCCCCCTCAAGTTGGGACATGAATGTCGTTCATTCCCAACTTGCTAATCATTGCTTCAAACATTTTTTCCAGGAAGACGTTGGAACATGAGGCATAGAGAAGAAAGTTTTAAGCTTCCGTTGAGGACGGAGTTTTGCATCCTGGATTTCGTGGGCAGATTCAAGGCCCAGATTTTGTTCGTGGGTGGATTCAAGGAGAAGATTTCGTAGGTAGATTTCAAGGAGAATATTTCATTCGTGGGTGGATTCAAGGAGAAGATTTCGTGGGGCAGATTTCAAGGAGAAGAATTCATGGGTAGATTTCAAGGAGAAGAATTCGTTCATGGGTAGATTCAAGGCCCATTCATGGTGAGTCGTTGTTGACACTCACGTCGTACGTACACATAGGTGCATTCGAGATCAAGTTTGGGGTCCTTCTGTAGTATTTCCCCATGAACTTGTTCAAAATCAGAGTCTAAGCCACTGAGAAAGATGTAGACGTGAAGATGGGCCATAGAGGAGTGCATCTGGGTGACACCATGGACAGTGGTTGCAGGGGACAGCTGACGATGATCAATATCCTGAAAAATAGAAACAAGTTCATTGTAATAGGTCGAGAGAGGACGACCATACCGCTTGATGGTGAAGGATCATTGGTGGAGTTCAAAGAGACAGGTCTTATCAAATGCATCATAGAAGGTACGACGAGCGGCATCCCAAATTTCATGGGCCGATTCAAGGCGAAGGAACCCTGCATCAAGGGTTGGCTCATTGAGTTGATAAGCCAGCTTTTCACCCTTTTGTTTTCAGTGACCCAGGTATCATAGGTCGGATCTGCAAGAGAGGGTTTTGGTGTCGAGCCAGTAAGATATCCAGATTTGTTACGAGCACCGATACGCATGTCCATTAATTGAGACCAAAGAGGATAGTTTGAGTCATCTAGAACTACGGTGATGGGAAAAGATGAATTATCTTGCTGGATAATGATATTGGAAGGCGCCATTGGAAATTTGGGAAGAGAAGGATTTGGTCGGGTAACAAGAAAAAGAAGGTAGGACTTTAGGTTTCCTGGACCAAACCATGCTCTGATACCATGTTAAAATTCAGTCTCGAGAAGTATTTCACTTTTTCATTCATTCTTACTTAATTCCTCTTGAATGAAGTTTATTTATACAAATGGAAACTCACAACTGAAAGCAAGAAAGTAGAAAACAAACTAAGCAGGAAATTAGGAAACACACCTAAAAACTTGCTATTTGTTTAAAACTCCTAAAAAGATTAGATCTAACCATAATTTAAAATTCCAACTTTAAATTAGAAATAATTAAAAACATTTATTTTCAACATACTCTAAAACTCCTAGAAAGACAGGGGATTGAGTTGCACCATACTTTACATATAAACAAATATGTCTAGGACAAAAACAATTCTTTCTATACATGCATCTTTGCTCTTGTGCATATATATAGGGGAGTAAAATTCAGAAATTGGCGAGAAAAACAAGTCTCGTGGCAACAGTAAAGAACCCAAATAACTATATTCCTCGCAAATAACTAAATACAAAGAGAAAAGGGGGGGGGGTAATGTTTATTGTCCATGAGACATGATTATGCATAGTAGCAACACTTACCTCCAACAAACAACCTTGAATTCAATTACTGCTCAGAAGGTTGAATTGAGGAGCTTCCAAAATAAAACCCTAATGTCAACGACTGAGGAGGAGCAACGACCAAACCAAATGAACCATGACCGTTCCAGGCGCTTTGTGGTTGATGATTGCTGAGCAATCGGTCCTCAGGAACAAATGACTCGTCGTCAAACTGGTTTTGAGAGTTGGAGTTTGATATAGAGGGCTGAGTTGGGTGTGAAATATCTATAGCGTCGTTATAACCTGAAAAAGGTGACATAAAGAGGACTTAATATCAACTGGTCAATATAGGGGATTGAGTTTCACCATACTTTACATATAAACAAATACGTCACTCTAGGACAAAAACCATTCTTTCTATACACGCACATTTACTCTTGTGCTTATGTATGGGGAGTAAAACTAAGAAATTGGTGAGAAAAATAAAGTTTGGTGGCAATAGTAAAGAACCCAAATAAACTACATTCCCTACAAATAACTGAAAACAAAAAGAAAAGGGGGTAATCTTTGTTGTCCATCAGACATGATTTTGCACAACACCAACACTTACCTCCAATAGGCAGCCCTAAATTCAATTGCTGCTTAGAGGGCTGAATTGAGGAGCTTACAAAATGGAACCCTGATGTTGATGACTGAGGACGGCGAACGTCCAAACCAAATGCACCATGTCCGTTCCGGGTGCTTTGTGGTTGATGATTGCTGAGCAATCGATCCTCAGGAACAAATGACTCATTGTCAACTTGGTTTTGAGAGTTGGAGTTTGATATAGAGGGCTGAGTTGGGTGTGAAATATCCATAGCGTCGTTATAACCTGAAAAAGGTGAAATAAAGAGGACTAAATATCAACTGGTCAATACAGGGGATTGAGTTTCACCATACTTTACATATAAATAAATACGTCTAGGACAAAAACCATTCTTTCTATACACGCACCTTTACTCTTGTGCATATGTATGCGGGAGTAAAACTGAGAAATTTGTGAGAAAAATAAAGTCTAGTGGCAATAGTAAAGAACCCAAATAAACTACATTCCCCACAAATAACTGAAAACAAAAAGAAAAGGGGGTAATCTTAACTGTCCATCAGACATGATTTTGCACAACACCAACACTTACCTCCAACAGGCAGCCCTGAATTCAATTGCTGCTCAGAAGGCACTATAACTGGGAGGGTAGATTGTGGCCGTTGGTGATCTAAACCGTTGCCAAGAAAGAATGTTTTGCCATCATACTCTTCAACATGATGTTGATTTTTATCTGCCTGCTTTAGCAAGGAATCTCCATAACCCTGTACTTGTAAAAGCATTTTAAAGGCATACAAGGTTACCATTCTCCAACCAGACCAATCAGAAAGATTTAAAAGTAGTTTGCAAACTTTGAAACTTGTCAAGTTTTTAAATACTAAAATCCTAAGAAAAAAAAATTATTTTTAAGTCAGCAATGCAAGATGTGCTTGTTTAGTTGAGTAGATATTATGCTTGTTAGCAAGAGAGAAGTAAAAGATGAAGACATGAATTGTTTTAAAATGCCAACGCAAGTGATTCATCCAACTAAAGGACAAGGAGGACAGACTATCATAGAGACCTCATCATTTGAAAATCGAATAATAGTATCTAATAATGTCACAGAAAGAAGTGCCTAAAGTTGACTAACCTTCTGGTCATCAGAAAGAGAATCAGCAGAATAAAATTGTTCTCCAGAAATAAGGCCACGCAGCTCATATATGTCGTTAAATACAACACCATCTTTTCTTGTATCTTCTGCATAATAAACATAGCACTTCCCGCTTAAGATACAAGTCTTTGCATGTTCTAAGAGAGCATCCCAATTTTTGTTTGCCATACCAAGGATCTGCAGTTGAAAGGATATAAGAAAGTGGCAGCAAAGAAATAACTTTGAAATTTAGAAGCCACCCCTAAACTTACCTTCCGTAATTCTTCCTGATCTATGACCACATGTCGAAGAAAGTCTTTAACTGTGAATATTTCAGCATTCATAAGTTTCTTGTGAAATATTCCATCTCTTTTAATCTCATCCAGCCTCCATACTTCATCCTTCAATGCAGGTGGGTGATGCTTCATATTTGCTATAAATAGGACCATATGTAAATATGAAAAGCTTGTACTACAGCAGATAAGTAGGGAGAGATTGATAAGTAAGAAAAAACTAGAAAGCCTAAAGGCATAACCCTACGTCTTCCTCTGTGATGTAAAACAGTGAAAGCCTCTGTCCCCAGTCACAAGAACCTGAGGCAACCTTCAAGCCAAGCCTAAATTTGCGGCTCCTTATCCCCCAATTTGTAATATCTTTAAATTTCAGATCCCCCAATGTTCCAACACCTTCCTTGAGTGTCACCTGAAGGTCCCCAGTCAACAAAGTTCTACCATCACGCTCTTTCACCACATGGCTTTCAAATTCTTCTTGCGTCCAGCCCTCATCATCTCCACTATTAAAATCACCTTCAAGGACAACAACATCAAGTTTTGCACCAGCTTCAGGTCCTGATGTTACAACATTTCCAGTGTTGGCATCAATCAGAACAACATGAATTGCTGCACCCTGCTTGCGTTCCACTTTTCCTTTACTGTAGATGCGATGAGAGGGCCGGGGTCTAAAATGGAGCCGCAAGTTTCTTCCATCTGGACATTCAGTCTTTTTTTGTGGGGATCTGAAATATTTCGAAGTTTAAGAATATACCATCCTCAAGACCTCAACAGAGATACACAAACAGACATGGCAAAAGTTTAAATATAATCAGAATGGACGTGAAAGAAACTTGAAAGGCAGAATGATCGTCCTACCAAATCCTTAAAGACCGAGTCAACAAGGCATTTAAATGAAGACCCGATCAAATAAAATATAGCCAAACTTGATTTACCTATCTACCCTAAGGGACTGCAGGGAATTGAACACACCTCACAAAATGATTTCTGTAAAGATGTTCCTCAATATCTTTTACAATCAACTAGCAGAATATTTTTTTGGCACTATGAATATGTACAAACACATTTAAAACACATCATTATCGCATATTTGTACAGGAACACCAGTCAAACTTTACAAGAAGATATATTTTCCACTTAGGGCAAGTCCAGGAGCTCACGAGAGAAGAGAGGGAGTCATTAATGGAATAGAATGACTTATAAATCTTTTTCTGATATCAGCCGCATGATTAGAATGTGATGCTTGCTAGTTTTTAGCTGAAAAGGCTGTAATAGTAATTTTATCACTGGTCTCTTACATTTCATCCCAACCACTACCCAACAAAATCCCCCCCCCCCAAAAAAATAAAAAAGGGCAAGGGACGAAAAGTGTGGGGTTTTGAATAACAAGGAGGGGTCTTGAAGTCCCTCATTTGCCATTCAATTACACCCCAAACCAAGCAATAGTTTAGTTCATATTAGAACCTTGTCATTCTACCATTTGCCATCCATCCAAAAACACCCTAAGAACCCAGCAGAAGCCATACAATGTAAGAAAGACCACATAGTTTTTGCCAAATCCAACTAGAGAAGATGAACTCAAAATATAAAGCAGACTGACTTTATTCATTAAGTAGTCCACAGCACCAAAACCCTTGCTTCCTCTATTTACAGATGCAAATATGCATGAAAAATATGTAGATGCATAATAATATATGGGAGACTTCTGAAAAACAAATACGCAAACTAGCAATTAATTGCCTCAAATTGTAAAATTTCTTAGACCTTCCACTTTGTCTTGCAGGATCTAAATTGCCCAAAGCGCATATCACTTCCTTACTAACCTGTGTCACATTAGTACCGCTAAAAGTCAGGAACCAAATGAATAAACTGTAATGAGCATAAGAAGATAAATTTCATAACATATAGTGTAAGTTCTTGCATGCAGATAATTTTATTCCTTTCCCTAATCACATGGAAAATAAATAACACTTACACAGAGAGCCACAGATGATCAACACACAAGTAAGAAAAAAATGGGACTGAGTTAAGGGAATAACTGGAAGTTAAAAAAAGGATGTGCAAAATAATTTGACATCAGATGAGATCTTGCTGGGTTAAGAGAGCAAATCAGCATGTAATTTAAGTCTATAAAAAAAAAAGTACGAAAGACAAAAACTTCAAAAGGCTGACAATAGCAAGAATGGCATACACTTGGGGCAGAAAGTAGATAACTGGTACATTATTCAAGTCAAAAAACAAAGAAACCACAACATAACCCAAAAGCCAGAACACTTACAACTCGTTTAAGAATAGGTTCCAATGATATGCAAAGCATCGGCTCTGGGTGACGGCATCAAAAGACACTTTTCGTTTAAAATCATTTACCTCAGTTAACTTCAGGCTTGACTTCATTACTTTTGTTGACCACATTATCAGCCCTAAACTAGTATTTATTCTATTTGGAAGTTCCAAAGATTATTTTTATACTATACTAGAAATGTATCTACACAAAGGGACAAATTGTCTTTTAAACATACAGAACTCTCGTTATACGTTACTCTAGGTGTAAACATTTATACTGGAGATTTATATAGATTGACAGGCCCTTAGTTTGTGGGGGTAGAACAAATATACACAGCTCTATAGCATTAAAATCAAAAGTATTTCTTAATATTAAAAAGTTCATTAAAAAAAAAAAATCCTGAATGATAACAAGGAATTCTTAGCCCTAAACAAGATCCCGAGGAGGCTTTTTAAAAGTAAAATTCCTCCTTCTTTTTTTTTTTTTTAGATAGAACCGGTGCTCTATCTTGTTCATTAAAAGGCCCAAATTTCATTTTCAAATCTAAATGAAGAATTCTAATAATAGAAATTTTTTTATAAAAAAAAGTAACAGAGAAGGCAAGAAATTGCAGTACCATACAGATCCTCCAGTGTTACATATAAGATAGAGTTAACTTTTTTTAGAGAGATTAAGGAAGCTAATTAAATTACTTTAAATTATTTATAGTTTTACTTTTTTTCTCCAAACAAATTAGTGTAACTAATAAACTAATATATAATTTAAGGATACATAACAAATGATACAATTAAGTACTCCCTCTTATCCTAATTATAAGACATAGTTGACTTTTTTGAAGAGATTAAGGAAGCTAATTGAATTACTTTAGAGTATTTTTATTTTTATTTTTTTCTTCAAACTAATTAGTTTGACTAATAAACTAGTAAATAATCTAAGAATACACAATATATGAAATGATTAAGTAACTTATTTAACTTCCTTAATTCCTCCAAAAAAAGTCAACTTTGTCTAACAGAATTACGAATTATGTGGAAATTTAGGAATAATTTTTTTTTTTATGGACATCTAACAGAATTAATTATTTTAGATGTAAAAGTAGATATAATTAATTTTTTTAACATATATAGCAAGGAGGTTAACTTTCGTTACTTTTTACCCATTGGTTCCACCAATTTTCTCACTATTATTTTAATACTAGTATGTTTTTTGAAGGACAAAAGTACATATTTAACAATAAATCATTTTGCTATGAACATTCAACACAATTATCTTTTAAATGCTAATATTTATCTTATAAATTCACTTATTTATTTTGTGAATGACCACATTTGTCTTGTAAAGAGATTTAGAAAAATACATGGAGTTAAATTTTCATGTAAATGACCAAATTTTTTTAATTCTCTCATTCTTTTGAACCCATTTATTTATTTTATGGATACACTTATTTATCTTGTAAATGCTCTTATGAAAAAAATAAATAAATAAAGTACGGACATTGCTTTATTTTATTCTGTCCCAAGGGGTATAGTGAAATTTTATAATCTCTTAAAGATTGATTGAAATAAAATTATTTGTATAAGCTCTAAGTGATATTTTCTCATTAAAAAAGGAACATATTTCTAAAATAATTAATTTTAATGGATGCCCATATAAAAAATAGTTGGTATCCCTTAAGTTGATTCGGTTGCGGGCATCATATATGTGATTGATACTAATTATTAGTTACTATATGGCGTTTGAAAAATCTGGCAAAAAAAAGGTGTTTGACAACAACAAAAAATTTGTTTTGCCCGTGTGTTTGACAAAACCTAACTACATTATCATTGATTTGCAGCTACTAATTTATTACCGGGACAGATACTTCTTCACTGTCATCCAGCTAGCTCTCTGCATTTTCCACACTTACTCTATCCTCTGAAACCCCCAAATGATCGTGTATGTGTAACTCAGAGTCCAGCTCTTTCTCTCTTTTTGTCATATTTTTTGTCATCACTTGGTGCCTTGTACGATCTTTTTTTAAAAAAAAAAAATTATGATGTTATATATATACCCATATTCGTTTTCTTAATATAATAGATAGATTGTTCTCTCAGTTACTGCTACGGTTTTGTCAGTTACTCTTTGTTTCTCAATTTCATAAAGATAAACTCATATGCTAAATCGAAATAAGGTGACAAATAGCGCATTATTAAAGAGTATCAAATATTTTTATCTATTAATCTTCCTCTTAATCTTAGATTTAGCTAGACATGCGATTGATGTGGATGTTTCTATTCCCAAAGTTGGATGGCTCATAATAAACCCCTGAAAGGAGTATCTGGTAATTTAAGTACCTGATATAAATCATATTCGAATCAAACTACTCATTTTTTTATTTGTACAAAGCCACAAATTAAACCGTAGGACTAGAGACTTTATTTGTACAATTCATTTTTTTGTTGTAATCAAACTACTCACAATTTGTATCATGCTATTGATTCCTTTCACTATATAGGGTTCATCAATATTAATATAAAAACTTATGGAGTATTATTTACAAGTTTTTGGAATGATAATAACAAAAGATTGAATTACATCCAATAATAAAAATCAGTTTAATTTGTAAGAATGAAAGGTATTAGTTTACATCCATTATTAATGTGAGAGAAGGGTTTAAGAGTTCGTTTGTGTAATCGTTTAAGGTTAACCAAACGAATATTTTTCATAACTACTATTTGTTCCTTCCCACAAAATGAAGCAGAGGGAAGTGCAAAAATTGATAGCCGAACAAGTTATAACTTAAAAATACTTCCTCCTTCCCCTTTTTTATAAAACACAACGGCTACACATATCCTGTTCTTTTTTATAAAAAACATTAAACAAATGTCTTATTTTTTAATTCTCACTTCATGATTTTGTCTTTATTTAATTACTTTATTTAATATCAATATAATACGTTTTCACAAGCTTCAAGACCTATTACTTCCACTATATTTATTTTTATTCTCTTTTTTCTACAATTCTCTTTATTATAATAATTTTCTTATTCTCTCTCTTATTCCCTATGTCCTTATAAATAAGTTTATTTTAGTAAAAAAAAAAAGAGTTAAAATTTTGACATATTTATTATTCTTAACCAACATTGTGAATTCAGTTAAGTGTTTCTAAAAGGACATATGGAGTACCTTTGTAAGTATATTTTAAGATATACCTTATTCCAGTTTATCAAAACTTTAATTGATGAAAAAAAAAATTTACAGCTCACAGTTACATGATATCACTTTTGTTCTATTTATAAATATCTACTAACTAACTCTCACATACTAAGTAGAATTAGTTAACTAATTAATTTTGTTCTAAAATTTCATTTTTACCTTTATTTATGAATAGTTCTAAAAGTAAACATAAATAAATTCTTTTTTTTTATTGTAATGAATCAGGAAAAATTGTAAAAATCACATTTATTAGTTAGAAAATAGACTTATAATAAAGGTCAAATTTTTTTTGTTAAAAATAACTTATAAATAAAAGTACGGTGGTGTGAAGTTTTGACAAGATCTACTAACAAATCAGTTTTCATATATGCTCTATCTTTGATCACTTAATGTATGGTTAATTAATGGCAATTTATATGAATCAAATTAGATATTTGCGCTTCTCGTGTTGAAAGAGTAGCTTCGTTGTGTGGTTAGATTCTTATTTAAGCCTAAATCCAACAATGAAAGGCCTAATTGTTGGACATAAATATTGATGCCTGAGATATGATATTTAAGAGATGAAAAAAATGTAAATTTGTTAAAGAAGTTTTCATTGAGAAGCAATATTACTTTCAAATTTTTTTAGGTTTAATGTCATTTTTAAAATTTTAAACATACAATGTTGCCCTATTCTATTAAAAAAAAACTAACTATCGTTAAAAATTTAACATTGATTATTAATTTTTTAACGGAAATGAGCAATATTTTGACACTTTTGGGGTAACTCTGAACTTTAAAAACCTTTTGAGGTAATATTGATCCTCAATTAAAACTTTTAATAATACAAATTTACAATTTACCCCTTGAAAGATTACTAAGCACACTAAAGTTCGATGCAGTCACGCTGATTTTATATGTGAGTGAGAAATGAGAAAATAGCCAATTCTATTTGTAGTTTTAGGTCACGAGGGTCGGGGTCCATTTAGGCCTTTATCCGAACGAATTTGACTAATTAATTACGTAGCAAATTGACTTTCAAATATTAAACTATCAAATCATGGACCATAAACACAAGCTGACCGGAATTTGTGGTTGATTCTTTTTTCGTTTTTTTCTTTTTTTGATGGGACAAAGAGCAATAACTGACTAAATTTCCCCTGTCTTCTTCCTTTTATTAAAAAAGGAGTATACAAATCAAAGAATACAAGTTTCAAAAGATGGAGCTTTCTACCGTTTAGGCCTCCTTAAAATTTCCCAGTAATAATGCCTTTTGGGATTGGATCCCTCCCAATTCCCATACCCTACCTTCTAACAACAAGCGATCTCGTACATTCTCCATCCCTTACATTCATTTCAATCGAAATCATAAAGTTCAACTTCCTTCATCTATGTGAATCCAAGGGTGAAAAAAGATACATACTCAGTATAAAAATGAATCATTCAAATATTTTCCCAATCTTCCTGCTTTGAGAAAGGCAATGGAGAGTGAGGGTGCGGATAGGGATCAGTGGATGGGAGGGTTATTTTTGTCCCAAAAATATTATAACTAAGGATATTTTTGTCTCTACAATTTGAGATCTTGAGAATGAGAGGGGTGGTGGTTTTGCAGCAATTCCACTTTTGTGGTACTCCCAATCACTGGTCATCCTTAAGATCTGGTAATAAACAATATAATTTGATGGAATCCTTAACATAATCTCAATCTCACAGGACCCAAAATTTACATGGTTGTTATTCTTTCCACAAATAGACCCTAAATTGTCCCATGTTTCTTTGATTTTTACCATAACTAGAATGTAACATTTTGAAGTCTCACATGTCATGTAATGTTAGAAACTTAGATATAGATAATAGCAACTTCAAAATTCAAAATAACAATTTCAATATACATATTGTTTTCACTTTGTTTTTCAAAATTTACTCAGCGGCATATTAGTTATTAGTTATTTAAAAATATTTGAAAATCCGAGATTCCTTTCTAAGGTATAGTTTAATATTTCAGATATTGACCTTCTTTATTCATCTTTTCCCTATTTCAACAGTATTTTTTCTAGGATTTTCTATAAAACTGTTTTTTTTTTTTTTTGGGTTTCAAACTGAATATACATACCAAAGTTAAATATAATTTGATTAAGATTTCATTTTCTATGATATGATAGAATTAAATGAATGAAAAATCAAATTAAGAATATTTTAAGCATAAAAACTAACATCAAGGGTTAAGGTGCAAAAACACACATGTGTTTTATCCCGAGGAACGTCCAACACCAAGTGTTTTTTTTAGATGCAAAAGTACATGTGGTTACAAATTAAGTGTAAAAATATCATTTGACTGTTAAGTTTGACTTTTTTATTTTCAAAGATGTAAAAATACATATATGCTTTGGCAAAAAAAACACCCAACACCAAGTAATTTTTTTAATTTAATAATTCTATTTCAATAAAAGAAAATTATTATTTTTCTAGGTATATTTCCTGAAAAGTCAAATTTTTTATTTTCATAATTTATTTTATTTTTTAAAATCATTATTAAATTTTCTAATTAATAATTAATAAATGAGTGTTTATGCATTTACAATTTGATATTATAAATACTATAATGAATTAAAAATAATTTTAATTTTTTGATCTAACAAATTGAACAAGAAATTATTTAAAGGATTAAGGTACAAAAATACACATATGTTTTTCCTCCAGGAGTGCCCAGCACCATATGTTTTTTTTTTGTGCAAAAATACACACGCCGTTAGGTTTTAGGAGCAAAAATACCACTTCCATTAGTTGACCGTTAACTGACCGTTAGTTGACCGTTAACCATGGTGAAATTACTCTTTTGCCCTTAACCCTTTTCTTTTTTAATTATTTTAAACTAAGGGCAAAAAGGTAATTTCACCATGGTTAACGGTCAACTAACGGAAATGGTATTTTTGCTCCTAAAACCTAACGGCGTGCGTATTTTTGCAAAAAAAAAAAACATATGGTGCTGGGCGCTCTTGGAGGAAAAACATATGTGTATTTTTGCACCTTAACCCTTATTTAAATAATTTTTCAATCAAAACCAAGTAATATTATTTAATTTTTATTTCATTAACACATATTTAATATAACGTTTACACCTCTAAATGAGTTATTTTAATTTATATGATGCATATAAGTTAATCAAGGAATATTATAGACTTATAGTTATAAAGTTGACTTATGAATACTCATTTATTAATTATTAATTAAAAAATTTAATAAGGATTCTTTAAAAAAAGGAAACTAAATTATGGAAATAAAATTTTTACCGTTTTTACCCATTGGATAAATCTTCCTTTCCAAAATGATAAGTAAGAAGAAAAAATTTGGCCGCCTATAAACTATATCTAGATAAATAATAATTTCCTTATGATTGAAATAAAATTATTAAATTAAAAAAAAAACTTGGTGTTGGGCGTTCTTTTTATCAAAGCACATGTGTATTTTTGCACATTTGAAAGTAAAAGAAGTCAAACTTAATGGTCAAACGAAATTTTTGCACCTAATTTGTAACCACGCGTGTACTTTTGCACCTAAAAAAAGCATTTGATGCCGGGCACTCCTCGGGGTAAAGCACATGTATATTTTTGCACCTTAACCCAATCATAAACCCCTAAGCTCTCTAAACAGTCAAGGTGCATGTGGTTTGTCCATTGGTCCTCCTCAATCATCAACATCAGGGTTCCATGTTGGATGCTCTTCAATTTAGCCCTCAGAGCAACAATTGAATTTAGGGCTGGTTGTCGTAGGTGAGTGTTGCTTCTGTGCAAAATAATGTCTCATGGACAGTAAAGATAACCCCCTTCTCTTTTTGTTTTTTGTTATATGTGTTGAATGTAGTTTTTTAGGTTCTTTACTATTGCTACCATACTTATTTTTCTCGCCAATTTTTCAATTTTACCCCCCATATATATGCACAAGAGCAAATGTGCATGTACCGAAAGAATCATTTTTGACCTAGACATGTTGGTTTATATGTAAAGTATGGTGAAACTCAATCCCCTGTATTAGCTAGCTGATATTAAGTCCTCTTTATGTCACCTTTTTCAAGTAATAATGACGCTATGGCTATTTCATACCCAACTCAGCCCTTGACATCAAACTCCAACTCTCTGAACCAATTTAACAAGTCATTTGTGCCTCAGGACCAATTGCCCAACAATCAACAAGTACAAAGCTCCCAAAACGGTCATGGTGTAGGTGGTTTGGTCGTTGGTCTTCCTCAGCTATCAACATCAAGGTTCCATGTTGGAAGCTCTTCAATTCAACCCTCAAAACAGTAATTGAATTTAGGGTTGCCTGCTGCAGGTAAGTGTTGTTGCTGTGCAAAATGATGTCTAATGGACAGTAAATATCACCCCCATCTCTTTTTGTTTTTAGTTATATGCATGGAATGTAGTTATTTGGGTTCTTTATTGTTGCTACCAAACTTATTTTTCTCATCAATTTGTCAATTTTACCCCCTATATGTATATGTACACGAGCAATTGTGCATGTACAGAAACAATCGTTTTTGTTCCAAACATGTTGGTTTATATATAAAATATGGTGAAACTCAATCCCCTGGATTGGCCAATTGATATTAAGTCCTCTTTATGCCACCTTTTTCAAGTTTTAACGATGCTATGGCTATTTTATACCCAACTCAGCCCTTGACACCAAACTCCAACTCTTTGAACTAGTTTAACAACTAGTCATTTGTGCCTCAAGACCAATTGCCCAACAATCAACAACCATAAAGCTCCCAAAACGGTCATGGTGCATGTGGTTTGGTTGTTGGTCCTCCTCAGCCATCAACATCAGGGTTCCATGTTGAAAGCTCTTCAATTTAGCCCTCAAAGTAGTGATTGAATTTAGGGTTGCCTGCTGCAAGTGAGTGTTACTGCTGTGCAAAATAATATCTTATGGATAGTAAATATCATCCCCTTCTCTTTTTGTTTTTAGTTATATCTGTGGAATGTAGTTATTTGGGTTCTTTACTATTACTAGCAGACTTATTTTTCTTACCAATTTTTCAATTTTACTCCCCCATATATATGCACAAGAGCAAATGTGCATGTACCGAAAGAATCATTTTTGACCTAGACATGTTTGTTTATATGCAATGTATGGTGAAACTCAATCCCTTGTATTGGCCAACTGATATTAAGTCCTTTTTATCTCACCTTTTTCAGGTTTTAACGACGCTATGGCTATTTCATACCCAACTTAACCCCTCACATCAAACTTTAACTCTCTGAAACAGTTTAACAACAAGTCATTTATGCCTCAAGACCAATTTCCCAGCAATCAAAAACATCAAGGTTCCTTGTTGGAAGCTATTTAATTCAACCTGCAACATTGAATCCTTTCGAGAAGTGGTATCATAACTGGGATAGAGGGGTTGATGAATTCTTGTTCGTCCTTTCAGATGAAGAAATTCCTATTGCAATCCATAAGATGCAAGAAAATGAAGATATGCAACAACTTATGCCCAAAGCGCCTCAGTGCCATGGCACAAGGAACTTCCTTGGAGATCACCAATCACGAGTGAGGAATGTAGTTATAGCACCCTTTGAGTAGCAATTGAATTCAGGGCTAGTTGTTGGAGGTAAGTATTACTGCTGTGCAAAATTATGTCTGATGGACAGTAAATAGCACCCCCTTGTCTTTTTTGTTTTTAGTTATGTGCGAGGAATGTAGTTATTTGGGTTCTTTACTCTTGCCACTAGCCTTGCTTTTCTTGCCAACTTTTCAATTTTACTCCCCCATATATATGCACAAGATCAAATGTGCAAGTATGGTGAAACTCAATCCCCTGTAATAGCCAACTGATATTAAGTCCTCTATGTTCTGGCTATTACATACCCAACTCCTCCAGCCCCTATTATCAAACTGCAACTCTCAAAACTTGTTTGATAATAGTTCATTTGTATCTCAGGACTAATTGCTTAGCAATCATCAACCATAAAGCTCTCGAAACGATCATTGGTGCATTACCGAGTGAGGGTCCACCACCATCTCCTCGTTCAAGGGGGTCACCACAGCAGGATGAGGCGAGCTAGGTTAGCTTTGATACTACTTGTAACACCTGAAGGGCCTCAGCACGTGGAACTTCCCAGTAGGTCACCCATCTTGAGATTTTCCCTGTTTGAGCACATTTAACCTTGTGAGGCGCTAGCCATCGTGCCAAAAGCTCAAGCTAATCTCAGAGACGCGTCACATATTATATATGTCCCAGAAATCTTCCTCATCCTGCTCGATGTGAGACTTGTCACATTGAGACTATGACAAACTGCTTCGTATCTTCGGCATGCGGGGTCATGCTCCCTTGAATAGAAGAAGATGGCTATGCATTCCGCAGTACATGGCATCACCAATGCCAAACTTTGATGAGGATCGCACCATCTAAGATGGCTGAAGATCAAGGTGGCAATGAGGTGGGGCTTCTTTATAAGGAAGAAAGTCGCGGCTAAGAGGTTTTATATTTAAGATTAAGTGCAATCTCCAACTAATTCTTATGTTAAAGACCAGAAGTAGTATAAATGTGGATTGTGAAACTAGTAGTGTAACTATATTACCAATATCAGTTAAGTCTGAATGAGAGGGATTTGATCCCTTTTTTTGTGTTGGATTTGGGAGGGGGGGAAATCATGTTTGGGGAATTGGTCCAACTACTTTCCCAGATGATACTCAAGTATTAGTTGATAATATTGTATGACGTGTAGTTAAGAACCGACATTGCTATATTTTTATCAATGCAGAGAAAACATGGGTTTTGGTGTTGTGGATTGCTTAATGAATAAAGTCGGTCTGCTTTGTATTTTGAGTTCATTTTCTCTAGTGGGGTTTGGCATAAATTAAGTGGTCTTTCTTACATTTGTATGCCTTTTGCTGGGTTCTTAGGGTGTTTTTGAATGGATGGCAAATGGTAGAGTGACAAGATTCTAATATGAACTAAACTGTTGCTTGGTTTGGGGTGTAATTGAATGGCAAATTTGTTTTTTTTTTTTGGGGGGGGGGGGGGGGGGGTTGGGGCGCTGTTTGCTGTTGGGGCGGCGGTTGGGATGAAATGTAATAGACCAGTGATAAAATTTCTATTACAACCTATTCAGCTAAAAACTAGTAAGAATCACATTCTAATCATGAGGTTTATATCAGTAAAAGATTTATAAGCCATTCTATTCCATT
This sequence comes from Acacia confusa, assembly GCA_037074495.1. NCBI lineage: Eukaryota > Viridiplantae > Streptophyta > Magnoliopsida > Fabales > Fabaceae > Acacia > Acacia confusa. Next base: position 10,056,618 of record CM073514.1, read on the forward strand.
AATAACTCCCTCTCTTCCCTCGTGAGCTCGTCGACTTGGCCTAAGTGGAGAATATATATCATGTTGTAACGGTATCTGGAAAAAGATTTCAGATACTTGCCTCTTACCTATTTTAACAGTTTTTTTTTTTAAAAAATTTTCCCAAAGTTTTATTCATTCTTAATTTACTTTTACTTTTTTCAAACCTTGATTTTAATAAAAGTAACTCCCATGATTTCATCGTAAAAAACATGAGTATGCAAGAAATATGGAGTATCATATAGCAAGTAGTCCATTTCCTTTGCTTTCTTTTTTTCTGCTTTGCAAGTGAGGTGTGTAATGTGACCATAAATTTGGGAGGGAGTTCAGGGAATGGATCAGGGTCATGGGACTACCCCCCCCCCCCCCCCCCCCCCCCCCCTGCGGGGGCGCTGAGGCAGAGCTACATTGATGGTTGGGGGGCAATGTCCCCCTTGACTTTTCAAACTAAAAAAAAAAAATTGGAGAGTGATTGTCCATATTTTTTTAAAAAAAATCCCCCTTTATTTATCTATTGCCATGTTGTTGTGTGTCTAAAACAAGGAAAGAAAAAAAAAAAAAAGAAAGTTTGGGGTGTTCTCTTTAGGTATAAAAATCATGTTTTGTATACTTATTTGATCTTTATTTATTCTTTCAAGGAGAGGTAAGCTTAAATTTTTATTTGTGGTTGCAGCCAGATTGAGAAAATAATAGAACTAGATATATGTATGTATTCATTGGTTAAGAGTAGTGAAGTTCCAATATTATTTGAGCTACGAGAGAAATTAAAATTTAAGTTTCTTCTATTTTTTTTATTATTATTGTAAATTAGAAATTATGTCAATTGTTAGTATTGTCATTTGCCATATTTTAGGATGGAAAGGTATTATACAAAGTCAAGTGATACTAGTACTAAATGTTTTCGATATGAATCTTCCTTAAAAAAAAAAAAATCGGGGGAAGCCTTGACCCCAAATTCCCCTAATGGTGCCCCCCTTGATAAAAAATCTGGTTCCGCCCTTGGCGAGGGTGTATGTATGTTGTGTCTGTCTATGTGTGTGATGAAGAGAAGGAGAGATTGATATCCGTAGGCCTCAAATGAGCTCCCTATATTACTCCAAACATTCTTCTTCTAAGAAACAAAGAAGAAGAAGCCATCAAAACGAAGGAGACGGAAGTGTGAAAATTGATAGCCAAATAAGTTATCACTTTAGTCATATTTATAATTGTGAACTAATTCTCACATACTTAGATGAATCAAATTAGATATTTACACTTCTCATGTTAAAAGAGTAGGTTCATTGCAGGGACGGAGTTTGGAAAAAATATTTGGGGGGGCCAAACAATGGCGAGTGCCCTCAAAAAAAAATTTTTAAAGAAAGTTTTAAATGTATTAAAAAACAAAAGAATATAAACAAGAAAAGAAAAGAATATCAAATGTATAGGAAAAGAAAAAAAAAATATTCAGATTTATAATAAAATATTTTAACAATTCTAATGTATAAGATAATACACCTGTCTCTAGTATGGATGTCATATCAATTACGAAATGAAAAGATATTATGAAATCCCAGAAGATTGCTTATTATATAATATATCAAAATATTAAAAGTTAACAATGTTATTTTGTAATACAAAATTAATAAAATACTATACTAAGTGAAACAATTAAAAATTACCTTCACTTAAAGTAATGTTCTTCGCTCTTTTAATAACTTAAAATCATCAATAATTGAATCCGTAGTGAAAATATCAGCTATTTCTCTTTTAATATAAATTACCATTTCAATAAGATTTACTGAATAGGGAAAAATGTTAAAAATAAAAATTAAGGGGGTCAAAAATAAATTCTATATTATATTAATTTTTTCTAAAAAAATCTGAATAATTTTTTTTCTTGGATTTTTTTTGGGGGGCCATGTATCTACAAAGTTCCGTCCTGGTTCGTTTTGCAGTTAGATTCTTAGTTAAGCCTAAATCCAACAATAAAGGGCCTAATTCTTACCATTATAAGTTAGGTTTGTTTATTTTCATTTCTTATAACACTTAATCAAACCACAATATTCCTTGTGACCAAACACACTAAATAAGTGAAAAGAGTTGTGAGTAAACCAGTTTCTCATCCTGCAATTCTTGCAAAAGAAAACGAAATTATTAATGGTAATCAACTAGATATAAAGGGCATGTACAGATAGAAGAAAGATAAAGTCACAGAACATCATCGCCATCTCTCTGGCAACACTTCCAAGTTGTCTTTTCATGGCTGCTGCTTCTTTGTTTCTTACAAGAAGAATGTTTGGAGTAATATAGGGAGCTCATTTGAGCCTACGGGTATCAATCTCTCCTTTTCTCCATCACGCACACAGAGACAGAGAGACAGGTCCCATGACCCAGATCCATTCCCTGAACTCCTCCCAAATTTATAGTCACCTTAAACATCTCACTTGCAAAAAAGAAAGAAAGAAAGAAAAGGAAATGGGCTACTTGCTATATGATACTCCTATTTCTTACATACTCATGTTTTTATGATGAAATCATGGGAGTTACTTTTATTAAAATCAAGGTTTGAAAAAAGTAAAAGCAAATTAAGAATGAATAAAACTTTGGTCTTTGACCAAAAATAACTAAAAACTTTGGGAAAATCCAAAAATGTTAAAATAGGTAAAAAAAAAAAAAACAAATAAGGATGGTCAATATCTGAAATTCTAAATCATACCTTAAAGAAAGAATATGAAATTTCTAAATCTATCCAAATGACCAATATGCCTCTTTGCAAGTTTTGAAGCCAAACATGTTGGCGTCATTAACAACTTCAAAATTAAAATTAACAATTTTATTTCACATATTGACTACTCGGCCTCTTTAAACGTTGTGTCAGTCATTGTCATTAATAACTTAGGTACAAATAATAACAGCTTTAAAATTACAAGTAACAACTTTAGTATACATATTAACTATTTGACTTCCCCAAATCCTAATAAGTTTGAAGGTAACATTTTGAAGTCACACATGTCAGGTGCTATTAGAAGGTTAGATATAGATAATAACAACTTTAGAATCTCAAATAACAATTTCAATATACATATTGACTTCTCTTTGTTTTTCAAAACTTACTCAGAGGCATATTAGTTATTTGGAAAGATTTAGAAATCCCAAATTCTTTTTTAAGGTCTCACTTGAGATTTCAGATATTGGCTTCCTTTATTTATCTTCTCCCTATTTCAATAGTATTTTTCTAGGATTTTCCATTAAAAAAAAAAAAAAATTGGGTCTCAAACTGAATATATACAGAAGTTAAATTGTATTTGATTAAGATTTCATTTTGTATGCCAGGATAGAATTAAATGAATGAAAAATCAAATTAAAAATATCCTAAGCATACAAACTAACATCACGTCTATAATTATAAGAAATTATAAATGTGGAAACTGTAAAATAATATTTACAAACGTGTAATAAATTATTATCCCATTAAAAAAAGTTCTTCCATCTATTGAAAATAATCATCTCGTCAAAAAATCTATTGAAAACAATCCATTCCCAACAAGATTATCAAAGTCTTCATTTGAATACAGAAGTTTATCCGTCAATAATTGGGAAGATATCAAATGTAATTTAACGTTAACCACCGCCCCAATCCCAAGTACATTAACCACTTCAACTTGACCATTGCTTTATATGTTTTAGGAACTAAAAGCTAGGTAGAGTTGTATCAAAAAAAAAAAAAAAAAAAAAGCTAGGTAGAGCTTTTTACCCAAAAAAAAAAAAAAGCTAGGCAGAGCTTAGTTGAGATAGGGTTTGAGTACACCCAAACCAGTTTTTTTAAACCAAAAAGCTAGTTAAAGCTAAATATCACAGTGACATTTATGTATAGGCAAACGGACTATTTTTCTGAAAGTCACTTTAAAGCTGAAACAACTTTTTCTAACTTATGATTTTCCTTCATATTTGACCGTTCTGAAAATAACTTTTCAACATAACCAAATCAATCTATATTAAACTGACTTTTTAATAAAATTTATCTAAATATAAATCACAGTATACTAATTGATTTCTACCATAACTTTAATTTGCAAGAATCAGTTGGGATAAAAGTCACTGTTGTAAACCTTGATCCAAACAAGTCCTTGCCTCTCATGCATTCTCATGCCCACATGCATTCTTCTGATGCCTTCGGCTTTATCTGCTTTCATACGTTTGATGCGTCACCCACAAAACCCATAATCTCTAGTTTTCGGTGTTTTCTCTGCATTGATAAAAATATAGCAATTTTGTTCCTACAGAATAACTACGTCATATGATATTATCAATTGAGTATCATCTGGGAAAGTAATAGGACCAATTCGCCAAGCATGAATTTCCCCCTCCCAAATCCGATACTAAAAAAAGGATCTAATCCCTCCCATTCAGATTTAACCGATAATAGTAATATATTTACACTACTACTTTCACAATCCACATTTATACTACCAGACTTTAATGAAAGAAATAGTTGAAGATTACATTTGATCTTAAATATAAAACTTCGATCAACTTTATCTCCCAAATTTATAATTTTTTCTTAAAATATTCATATTGATTGCATGTTAGGAAGCTTCTATCCTAGATAATTATGATGAATGATGGCATTACAAAAACACCAACATATATTTAGTACAAACAATTAACATAACTAACTTCAATAATCTACTCAAATTATTCAACTAATTTAAAAGACTAACAGATTATGGGGCAGTCACCAGATGGAGTAAAGTAGCTTACAAATCCTATACATCAATAAATGAGGGACGTCTAATTCAAGTTACCATTTATGTTTGCGTAACAAATACATATTCCTTAAAACCCAATGCACAATAGGAAAGATAGAGGAGTTGAATTCCCTCGTATAGTCATGGGTATGGACCATCACAGAGAAACAACACAAGATGATCCTTACCTTGAGGGAACACAGGCTCAGAGATAGAGAGTCAAAAACAATCAAGGGTTTTCCTAAACATCAATAATACTGTACAGCAAACTGTACAAAGAGATCTTCTGCCTAAACAGACATCAAGAACCGTGCGTTGGGAAGACTCGTAGACTGCACAATTTTGTTGGCACTGGAAAGAGGACCTACAATTTGCACGTTGTCAGTGAGATCTCAAAGGTATTCGTGAGTCTAGGATCGCCGTTGAAACAACCTACTCATCATCTAATTCCACTAATTGTGCCCGCCTCTCAGCCGCTTTCTTCCTTATAAAGAAGCCCCACCTCATTGCCGCCTTGATCTTCAGCCATCCCACGACAGCTCTGCCAGGACGGGCACGATCCTCATCAAAGTTTGGCATCGGTGATGCCATGTACTGCGGGAATGCATAGCCGTCTTCTTGCATATTCAAGGGAGCATGACCCCCAATGCTGAAGATACGAAGCAGTTGCTGCATGTCTTCATTTTCCAGCATCTCATGGCTTCTAATGCGAATTTCTTCCTCTGAAAGAATTTCATCAACCCCTCTATCCCTGTTGTGAGACCACTCCTCAAAAGGATTCAATGTTGAAGGCTGAATTGAAGAGCTTGCAATATGGAACCCTGATGTTGATGGCTGAGGAGGACCAAGGGCCAAACCAACTGCATGATCGTTTCGGGAGCTTTGTGGTTGATGATTGCTGAGCAATTGGTCATGAGATACAAATAAACTGCTGTCAAACTGGTTGTGAGAGTTGGAGTTTGATATCAGGGGCTGACTTGGGTATGTAAGAGCCAGAGCATCATTATAACCTGAAAAAGGTGACATAAAGAGGATTCAATATCAGCTGGCCAATACAGGGGATTGTGTTTCACCATGCTTTACATATAACAAATATGTCAAGGACAAAAACGATTGTTTCTGTACATGCACATTTGCTCGTGCATATATATGGGGGAGTAAAATTGAAAAATTGGAGAGTAAAACAAGTCAGGTGGCAATAGTAAAGAACTCAAATAACTACACTCATCGCAAATAACTAAACAAAAAGAAAAGGAGGGTGATGTTTACAGTCAGACAATGATTTTGCACAGCAGCAACACTTACCTCCAACGGGCAGCCCTGAATTCAATTGCTGCTCAGAAGGCACTGTAACTGAGAGGGCAGACTGTGGCTGTTGGTGATCTAAACCATTGCCAGGCAAGAATGTTTTGCCATCATACTCTACAACTTGATCCCAATTGTCATATGCCTTCTTTACTAAGGAATCTACATAAACCTGTACTTGCAAAAGCATTTTAAAGGCATACAAGGTTACCATTCTCCAACCTGACCAATCAGAAAGCTTTAAAAGCAGTTTGCAAACGTTGAAACTTGTCAAATCTTTTAACTACTACAATCCTAAGAAAACAAATTAGTTTTAAGTCAGCAATGCAAGATGTGCTTGTTTAGTTGAGTAGATATTATGCTTGTTGGCAAGAGAGAAGTAAAAGATGAAGACATGAATTGTTTCAAAATGCCAACACAAGTGATTCATCCAACTAAAGGACAAGGAGGACAGACTATCATAGATAACTCATCATTTGAAAATCGAATAATAGTATCTAATAATGTCACAGAAAGAAGTGCATAGAGTTGACTAACCTTCTGGCCATCAGAAAGAGAATCAGCAGAATAAAATTGTTCTCCAGAAATAAGGCCACGCAGCTCATAGATGTCGTTAAAAACAACACCAACATTTCTTGTATCTTCTGGATAATAAACATAGAGCTTCCCGCTTAAGATACAAGTCTTTGCATGTTCTAAGAGAGCATCCCACATTTTGTTTGACATACCACTTCCAAGGATCTGCAGTTGAAGGATATAAGAAAGTGACTGCAAAGAAATAACTTTGAAATTTAGAAGCAACCTCTCAACTTACATTCCGCAATTTCTGCTGATCTTTGACCACAAGTCGAAGAAAGTCTTCAACTGTGAATATTCCAGAACTATTAAGTTTCTTGTGAAATGATCCATCTTTTCCAATCTTCTCCAACCTCCATACTTCATCTTTCAGAGCAGGTGGGTAATGCTTCTTATACACTGTAAATAGGACCAAATGTAAATATGAAAAGCTTGTGCTACAGCAGATAAGCAGGGAGAGATTGATAGTATGAAAAAACTAGAAAGCCTAAAGGCATAACCCTACATTCTCCTCTGTGATCTTTAACAGTGAAAGCCTCTGTCTTAGCTTCACGGATGTGTATGGATTCACAAAAACCTGAGGCAACCTTCAACCCAAGCCTAAATTTGCGGCTCCTTATCCAACTTGAATTATCTGTAAATGTCAGATCCCCCAATGTTCCAACACCTTCCTTGAGTATCACCTGAAGGTCCCCAGTCAATAAAGGTCTCTTACCTTCACGCTCTTTCACCACATGGCTTTCAAATTCTTCTTGTGTCCAGCCCTCATCATCTTCATTATTAAAATCACCTTCAAGGACAACAACATCAAGTTTTGTACCAGCTTCAGGTCCCGATGTTACAACATTTCCAGTGTTGGCATCAATCAGAACAACATGAATTGCTGCACCCTGCTCGCCTTCCACTTTTCCTCCAGTGAAGAGGGGAAGAGAAAGCCGGGATCTAAAATGGAGCTGCAAGTTTCTTCCATCTGGACCTTCAATCATTTTTGGTGGGGACCTGAAATATTTCAAAGTTTAAGAATATACCATCCTCACGAGAGATACACAAATAGACATGGCAAAAGTTTAGATATAATAAGAATGGACATGAAAGGCAGAATGATCGTCCTACCAAATCCTCAAAGACTGAGTCAACAAGGCATTTAAATGAAGACCCGATCAAGTCATATAGCAAAACTTGATTTACCTATCTACCCTAAGGGACTGCAGGGAATTGAACCTCAAAATGATTTCTATAAAAATGTTCCTCAATATCTTTTACAATCAACTAGCAGAACAAATTTTACGCATTTAAACCACATCATTATTGCATATTAGTGTAGGTACACCAGTCAAACTTTACAACATGACATATTTTCTACTTAGGCTAAGTCCAGGAGCTCATGGAAATGGAATAGTATGATTTATAATTCTTTTTCTGATATCAACCTCATGATTAGAAGGTGATTCTGGCTAGTTTTTAGCTGAATAGGTTGTAATAGTAATTTTGTCACTGGTCTATTACATTTCATCCCTACCACCACCCCGAAAGCAACCCAACCAAAAAAAAAAAGGCAAGGGACGAAAAGTGTTGGGTTTTGAATAATAAAGAGGGCTCTTGAAGTCCCCTTATTTGCCATTCCATTACACCCCAAACCAAGCAATAGTTTAGTTCATATTAGAACCTTGTCATTCTACCCTTTGCCATCCATCCAAAAACACCCTAAGAACCCAGCAGAAGCCATACAACGTAAGAAAGACCACTTAATTTATGCCAAAGCTCACTAGAGAAAATGAACTCAATATAAAGCAGACTGACTTTATTCATTAAGCAGTCCACAGCACCAAAACCCATGTTTCCTCTATTTACAGATGCAAATATGAAAATATGCATGAAAAACATATAGATGCATTATAATAATATAAAGGAGATTTCTAAAAACCAATAGGCAAACTAGCAATTAATTGGCTCAAATTGTAAAATTTCTTAGACCTTCCACTAAGTCTTGCAGGACCTAACTTGGCCAAAGCCCGTTCCACTTCCTCACTAACCTGTGTCACATTAGTACCACTGAAAGTCAGGAACCAAATGAATAAACTGTAGTGAGCATTAGAAGATAAATTACATAACATATAGTGTAAGTTCTTGCATGCAGATAATTTTATTACTTTCTCTAATCACATGGAAAATAAATAACACTTACACAGAAAGCCAAAGATGATCAACAAAAAAGTAAGAAAAAAATGGGAAGGAGTTAAGTGGATAACTGGAAGTTAAAAAAAGGATGTGCAAAATAATTTGACATCAGATGAAATCTTGCTGAGTTAAGGGAGCAAATCAGCATGTAATTTAAGTCTATCAAGTAATAAAGACAAAAACTTCAAAAGGCTGACAATAGCAAGAATGGCATAGAGTTGGGCAGAAAGTAGAGATAACTGGTACAATATTCAAGTCAAAAAACAAAGAAACCACGACATAACCCAAAATCCAGAACACTTACAACTCGGCGAAGAATAGGTTCCAATGATGAGCAAAGCTTCTGCAAACTGTCTACTTTGAGAGCTTCTACAATTACACTAGAAAAATAAATGCCTATCAGTGAAGGGAGACTAATAGGAGAAAATTAGAAAATAATCTAAATAATGAAGGTTCCTAGGACTTAGCATTAGATGCAAGAACCTCCCTTCTGTTTAGAAAATGTACATGGACCACTTATATGTTGCAAAAATATGACTAGTTAGCCTTTTCTACAGATCAAAGGCCACAATCCCTAATTATCATGCATTTTATGAGCATCCCATCAGAAAATTTCACACAGACGAGGATGTTCTCAACACTTGTCTAAGTTAACATTAATTGATCCACAGCCCAATTCTATGGGTACAAACCAAGTCTGTCAAGTTCAAAGTTGGTTCCAAGTTTAACCTTATTCAGAATTTAGACATCAGTTTTGTAACTAGATTGTTAATCATTAAAATGACATAGTTAGCAATAAAACCTTATCTCAAGGTCAATAAGCTTGACTTTTGGAGGTACAGAGGAATTGAAGACCAGTCACCGGGGTAGCTAACAAAAAGGAGGAGTGAAGCGCACCAGTGTCCTTTAGTAGGACAAGAGAGCTTGTTCCAGAGATCAATCTTCTTTTGGGTAAAAACATCATATTTACAGAAGAAAAGACAGAGTTCTTAAAATAAAACCTTCCTACTGAGCTGAAAAACTTCGGAGAAATCAAGGAAAAGCCATCATAGAGCAATCAGGCATAAGAAAACGCTGCTTTTAAAACATGTGAGTTCTAGAAAGAACTAAGCAAGCGTAGGTTTAAAAGTGTGTGAGCGTGTCTCTCGGAGGTTCAATCCATAGTGATGTCAGCATACCCTATACGAAAGTAAAAAACATTTTAGTGGAAATGTCTACATGAGCTTCTACAGCAAACATAAAGGGTGCCACAGTCTCAAACTCTGCTAACGAGGAGTATGTGCAACGGGACAATGGCAGTACGATGCAAGACCATGGTGGTAGCTCGTGCAAGTAGCCGTGTTCACTTTACTATAACAAACAACTAGCAGGACAGGTTAGGGAATATAACTAGGAAGAGGGATATGATATGAAAATATCTTCAGGGGCAAGCAGATTGCTCAAAAACAGTGGCACTGGCATTACCCTAACTGATTCTAACTGGACCAGAAACAGTAATTCTATAGAACCATTTAACAGAAGGAAGAATTCCCAGTACCTGGCAAGAGCAGGCCTCTTCCTTTCAGGCTGCTCATCTTCCCCACCCTCCAGTGTCCTTTTTCCCATACCAATTGTGTTCCGCTGCATTTACACTTCCTTTCAATAGCACAGATTAACAGATCTGCGACCACGCAAACCACAAACGTTAGCATTCTCAGCTAGACTATCAAACCCTAGCTGCTACAGTCAAAGAAAACAAATTAAATTCACATCAGATCTCAAACAACACAGAAATTGAAGCCCTATCAAGAGAGAAGGAAACCAAACAAGCAAATTGTAGCCAGAGATTTACAGGGGAAAAGAAACTGTAACAACTGAACTCACGGAGAAAATCAAATTGATTATAATTTGGGGAAAGGTAAGACGAGGTAGAAAGAGAAAGCTCATATAGAAGCGGGAAAACTAGGAAAAATATACCTGAGAGAGAATTTTGTAGTGTTTGGTAAGAGAGCGAGAAGTTCGAAATCATGTAATATTGAAGTTACAAAAACTCACAGAACTGGTCTTCGCACTTCGTTGTTCGTATTACTGTGGTCTTCTCTGGCGACTCGGGTCTGAAGGGAGAAGTAATCAAACACTCAACGGAACACGACAACGGGGTAGTCCCGATTAAATCAAATCATTTGATGTCCCAAGACACGAACTTTAATTTGATTGGATGACATTGCAGGTTCATGACTGAGGTTTTCATCAGCATAGTACCTGAATATTACCCTTGTATTTAGTGTTCGGTATAAGTGCTCCTCTCGGAGTCTTTGAAGAGGAAAGCGAAAGCAGAAATCGTAGCCGTACGTTGGTTACTAGTGCTCACTAGATAAGCCTTGGAATGGGACCTGTGACGTCATCTGATGGTATGGAGATGACGTCATCTTTAACCTTTATTCATTTTATATTTTCAAATTAACCGATTAACGTCCATGTATACTAGTATCCTTATTTACCAGTGATCAGGGGTGGGAATAGGTGAGGTAGGCGGTCTACAGCCTATTTATTTGTCAAAAAGGTCAGGCCAAAGTCTATTTAGAAGTCTAAAATATATAAATAGGTCAGGCTTATTTTGTTAAAGTCTGACCTGTAGGCTTACAGGCCTGACTTGTTTACATATTAAATAAATATAATTAAATTTATATCATATAAATAACATAATATTTATTATTTTTCATTCTTATATTCTAATTTCAAATTATATTTATATAGATTTTGATAGGTTCAAAATGTATAAAGCCTATTTATGGCCTCGAAGGCCTACAATATGAGGCCTTTTTAAAAGCCTACATTTTTAAAGGCCTACATTGTAAGTAAGCCTTTAAAAAGGCTTCAGGCCCGACCAGGCCTTATGAAGGCTCAGACGTAAGCCTAAAAGAAAGTCTAAATTCAAGCTTAGTTACAAGCTCAAGCCTATTTAGTCAAAGTCTGGCCTAGCCTTTTCCATGCCTACCAGTGATGGAAGGTGAACATAGATCAACAATTTTATTTTTATAAAAGAATATCATTGCCACTTCAAAATATCGATATTCTTGTGAATATACTTCTAATTCACCAATTGAATTGTCACGTACGTCTAATAAAATTAGATCATATTTGGTGAAAAGTTTGTATCTGTTTAGATTAATGTTTAGATTAATGGTAGAAACTTCTTTTTCAACATTATTTATAACATACGAGGTAAATTTATAAGATGAATTTTATTTCGACTTGTATAAACATATTCTTCTAACACCAACAGGCCGGTAATCTTCTTTTCTTTTCTATTTCTTTCTTTTTGTTTTTGGCTGTTTTTATTAAAAAAAAACAGGCCCGTAATCACAACCCGACAAAGTTTGTTTTGCATTAAAGGGCCACTGCGAAGGCAAATGCTCACTAACGGCTGAAACATCGTTAAAGCGTATGCCAAATATCCATTACAAATCAGCAAAAATTAATTCTCATCTAACAAAATACAAAAGAACAGATTGAAAAGGGAAGATAAACAAAAAAGCAAGCTACCACCCCAATCTATAACTAAGCAAGCCTGAAAAAACTGTTACAACTAATGCATGACATTGAACTTGGACAAAAATGTAACTTTAAAGTCTCAAGTCTACACATAACCGGTGCATCAGAAATGCTCTACATCCTGCTTGCGGCTAGCTAAAACCAAGAGTAACAAGTTCATAACTCAGAATATTTCTCTATGGTGTTTTGAGTAAATTCTTCAAGTCTCCGGTAAAGTTTAACAAGTAACTCGTTGCAAGTTTCCGGAGACGTGCAGGGTCCACACATGAGGTAGATGACGTTGCCCAAAGGCCTCATGTAAATGCCGTCATCCCGAAGGTCCTGAAGAAGGGATCTTGCATACAATGATCCATACCTGTGAACTTGAACATTAGTATTACTGACCAAACAGAAAATGAACTTGACTGTCACTATCAAACTTCATGAATGAACGAGTAGAATGAACCACAGTTTTCAACTTTGAACTTTATTCTTTCACGTGAACCCTATTTGCTCTCACACATATAGACACGTTTCTGTTTTTCTTTCATTATCAGTTAGTTATTGGGCAAAGATTCTAGCCTAATTAACACTTTAAGAATGTTTTGGAAAGCCAAAACAACAATTATAGTCCCTAGTGATTTGTCAATAGTTTTGGTTGCTCTATAGTTATTCTACTGTTTCCTTCACATGCTACAGCTGGACAAAAAGTAATTAACCTCTCATGTTAGTCAAGTAATTTTTATCATCAATCAAGGAAGACAGTGGACCAGGGTCAATTTGCCTACTTCCTAATACATATGGATAGTGATTTCCAGACTTGATCCAAGGAGGCAAATCAACAAAATGGTCAAACTTCAAGATGTGTATTGTATTTGTATGTTCTACTCATGAAAAGACACAATAAATCGGGAAGAAATTATCCGCAGGTAAAACAGACCATTATTTTTCTTTTGGGTAGTTATAGTTGTAAACAAAATATTTGGCTGCCCACGGCCCTTGATGCAGTTGCATTCAAGATGATAACTTGAACATATCGATAAGAGTAGCATTTGTCATAAGGATACACTTTGCATTTAGCAAGTAAATGCATGGTAGCATGAGAAAATATAAAGTAGCAAGTGTTGAGAGGGAAATCCTAGAATTAAGTGATTAAAGGATTTTAGTTTTCAAAAAAAAGGAGTAAAGTTTGTGAAAAGATACCCAGCATTTTGGCCTTCTGCTTTAAGTTCCAAGGCAAAGAGAGTTCCTAATGCAACTACTCTTTGAACAGCAGGGTGTGACGAAATCTGATCAACGAGTCTAGCGTCCCATAACTGCAAATTTAAGGCAACGGACAAGGAATCAATGAACATTCCAAACAGAAAGCATAACAAACTCTATTAAAGCAGCAATCTAGAATTTCATATAGACCACCGTAAAAAAAATATAGTTAAAGAATGCATGATAAGAAGGAATGGCAATTCCATACTGCATTTATTCCACAGGACGAGGTTTTTGTATGTTTTGGTGTGAAACGATTTGAAATTCACGGATTGCTTCTCAAGCCCCGTTTAAGTGGAGAATGAGTTAATGCTTGTTTGTTTCCCTAATTAAATTCATTTGATTTTACATTTGGAATTCGATGTTAATTCTATGGACAAACTTAAAACAAAACGAAAAAGAATAATAATACTACTCCAGTCCTGAATATAAGACATATTTGAAGAGTTAAAATTAGTCCTAAATATGACATAGTTTTTATATTTGTCAATCTTTTTCTAATTTATCCATATTGTTGCTCCATCAACCATAATCAAAGATGAGGGGAAATGAGGGAATTAAGGAAGATGACAAGAGTGTTTTAAAAAATACATGTCATATTAAATAATTCAAGTTGTTTTAGTCTAATCAAATTAAGTAAATATGTCTTATAAGGACCGGAGGGAGTAAAAAATTCCATTTCTACAGAACCAATTCATATTTGGCAAAAGTGGATTCTGTAAATCAATCACTCTTAGTCTTGATCTTCTATAAACCAATTCTTAGTCTAGTTTTATCCAAAAGACAAAACACAACATCAATTTATAGATTTTATACTGCTAAAGGTAAATTTCGTACACCCTTAACAAAAGTAATTGAAAAAAGAATGTAGACGAAAAATAAGCATTTATGGAGTACGAGTAAGAAATCAAAACAAACTGCAGTAATCTTACCTCCCTAAGTAACCTTCCATCAGACGTGATGTTGGGATTTAAACAACGGTCTTTAAACCACTTGATTGATTTAGTTGCAGCCATGCACCCCATAGCATGTGCAGAGTAAGAATGCCCATGCAACAGAGCCGTCAACTAACCAGAACAAAGAGAACGCATCAATTAATAAGCCCTAAAAGGACTGTCCAGGAACTTTGCTTGGCATACGGACAAAACACATACAGGAACAAAAGGCAAATAAAAAACATTTATCAAAATCCCAAAGAGAGAAAAAAGCATCAATAAAAAATGAGAGAACTTCAAAATTTCAGGTAAGGAAAAAAAAAAATATATCATATACAGTTTCCTCTGAAGGCAGAAAAAAGAGGTGCAGGGCTAAAATATTTGCTCATAGCCATTACTCAAATCATATTTCTTTCCATATATCATAAGATAATTCTATCACTTGAAGAAAAATAATCCTTAAAACTATTAAGACATTGGCAACAAATTTCCTTCCTCTTGATAAGAGATTTGACTCAAGTGGCCACAACAATTTGGAGAGGAGAAACTTTATTCCAGAAAAACCAGAGCATTCAGATTTTCTTGCTCAACACACGGATAAGAACAGCAAGAGATGCAAGCTTAAGCCCATTTTGACCCTCCTTAGTAGTTTACATAGGTCAATTGAGCAAATAAAATTCAACTAAAAGTAGCCACAACATTTTGGAGAGTAGAAACTTCATTCCAGAAAAACCAGAGCATTCAGATTTTCTTGCTCAACACACGGATAAGAACAGCAAGTAATATAAAAAATATCTGGAACTGAGATGCAAGCTTAAGCCCATTTTGACCCTCCTTAGTAGTTTACATAGGTCAATTGAGGAAATAAAATTCAACTAAAAGTGTCCATCTTATGATTTAGACCTACGATGAATCAAGTTAAATCAAGATAAAATGATGGATTTATTGTTGAGGATTATGATTAAGCAACCCAACTAGCCAGCCTCAAAGAATAACTTTCAGAAAAATGCAATACCTTTGAGTCTCCAACAAATGAATCAAACACAGCATTAGTTGCCAAAGTGGCAGCCAAGGGTATAACACCACCTGTCATCAGCTTCCCAAAACAAGCAATATCTGGCATGCAATGAATTAGCTCCACAGTAGTCTGTGAAGAAATATAAAATGTCAACTACTTCAAAGAGAATGAGATACAGATTCCAACAGCAGAAAGAAAACAATAGTCCCCAAGTGCAATCACCTCTACTCCCAAACGCCAGAAACCAGTAAAAACTTCATCAAAGATGACAGGAACTTTTCTTTTCCGGCACTCATTAACAAGCACACGCTGAAAAAGTGGATCAACCATGTGCATTCCTCCGGCAGCTTGTATAACTACAAACAGTTTAGGCTCAATGTCAGAAGATCAAGACTAAAAAACTGCACATTAATATATAATGTCATTCAATCAGAACTGTTCACAAGAAACACGGAAGAAGAGACAGAACCAATGAGGTTTAGACTTTCTTAAATGTATATTGAAACAGTTATTTGCAGCCCACCTCAGCTCTTACAATCAATGAATGCAATCAAAGTAAAAATAATCAGAGGTTTTCCAGGACATCTTACAAAAGAAGATGCTTAGAGAAAGCAAGATGATTTTTCTGTATGAAGGATTTACACTTGCACAGTCGGTTATAATACTATGGACATTGGGTCAAGTTTAGACAAGTGGACTGATCTGGAAGCATCTCTTGAAATTGATCAAAACAAAGATGTCCATTTGACCCAAGTTCGGTAAATGACTATTTTGCTATCTTAAGAACAGAATTAAGCCTGTTACGAGTACAATAATTTGACATACAACCCTGGCCCAAAATTGGTGAATGAGTAGTCACTTGAAAAGCCTTAAATACATATTTCCTTATGAATTGGATTTTACATTATTCTAAATATTCTAGAATAAGTTATATATTTTTAACAAGCTTTCAGAAAGTTAAAAGCCAATATTATCACTAAATTCTTAGAGGAATAGGTTTTGGAAGTTGCACCAGCTTGTCCTGCATGAAAATTGGAAATTAACTTTGTTATTTCCTATGCTTGGAAGATTGTTTCAAGTTATCTATTAACAGTTTGTCAGACGTAACGTTCAGAAGACTTGAATTTTGATTGATCAAAGAATTCAAAGAGCCTTCGCACTTCTATTGTTCTATAACTTTTTGGTGTACTCCATGGAGCAGTGAACGGATGAAGCATTTATGCATCTCTTTGGTGGATTCCATTGAGTGGTGACTGCAAACTTCATCATTCCGTTTTGTGTCTCTCTAAGGAAGTGTCTTATAAAGAGTGGTGAACTTTTGTTCATCGGTCACCAGTTTATTTCAAATTGTTTCTCCATATTCCTATATAGGATTACTGTGATTTTGATATGGATCTTGAATTTCAGAATCTCATCCTTTACTAGTTTTGGAATCACTCCAATCCAAACTTTCTACAGTGACTTCTATTCTTTTTTCCCAGTACTGTTTCATGTTCCAAAACAGCCATCTCATTCTCCCTCCAAATTTTTTTCCAGCAACATGAGCAGAATTCATTCATGGGCCACAAAATGTAAATGACTACAAAATAAATTGAAAAAATAAAACCAATTATCTTGCCTGGTTCGATGATCAATGCTCCGATACACAACCCTCTATTTCTAGAAAATAGTTCTGATATGTAAGATGAATACACTTGAGCAAGTTCTGACCTGTCCCTGCCCTCATAAAAGATTTCATCACGAGAAGCAAAGGCTGAAAATGAGTCAACAATGGAACAAAGTTCAGCCCAAAATAAAACAATAGAACAAACAAAGTGTTTAAACATTCATAAAGAAAGAAATATTGAACAGGTGGAAATCACAAACTTACTGATATATTCATCTTTAAGACTTTCACTATTAAACCCTTCTGGTAAGGAAAGAGTCCATGTACTGTTGCAAATGAACACAGTGGGAGGATCCAGAAAAAGACCTCTTCCAGTATACCTAGAAATTTTGAATGAAACTCACATGAGTTTCATTAGTAGAAAGTTTTTGAAAACCAAAATGGTTTATACATACATGCCTACTAAATACTGATTTCAAAGCCACCAATAAACGTACATCCCTTTTAATTAATGTCTCTTTGATAGTGCAAAATAACAAGAGCCAAGATATGTTTATGACGACAATTTGATGCATACAGAGAAGACAGTATATATACCACGGTTGTTGCAGGAAGCCTGTATAAGAAGATGCTGCTTGTGCCTCCATAGCACCCAGTGTATCACCATGATAAGAACTCTTTAGAGCAAGAACCTGAAATAAACAACTGATGACTGTTAGATGTCTGCTTCATGAGTGAAAAACAGAGCCATTGTGCTCTCATAGATATCTCATACATTCCAGTTGTTCGAAGAATTTTGGTGAACAGACACACAACTACTACTCGGATCAAATGTTTATCAGCGTGCACCCTTGTCTTAAATAGAGAGTGAACTCAACTCATGAAGCAACAGCATAATTTACTCAACCTTGAAGTTCAAAAATCAAAATGTCAGGAAGAATCCTTGAAAAAGGCATCAATTTCAACTATATACTATTGCGCAAGGATAATAGGGCTTTGAAAATGTTTACCACCAACTTTCCAAGATCATCTGTTCTCCTTTTAATTTTAACTAAATGCAAATATGTAATAGGATGAAATTACACATAATACTAATGAAATGAGGCTCTTTCTTTCACTTCATTAACTAAACAGATCTTCCTGCTATTGAATACTGATCTCATAAGTCAAAAAATACTACTAGACAAAAGCTACCACTAACTAAATTTAAAGGCTAAAGACGCCCACCATAAGCTCAACAGGCCGCTCATTTGTGGTATCATCAAAATCTGGAATGAGTCCATAATCAACAGAAAATCTACGAAATGCCATCTTGAGAGCAATTTCAATTGCTGTTGATCCATTGTCTGAGAAGTATACTCGAGAAGCCCAACCTGCAAAAATTGCAACTCAATGTTACTATAAATATAAGAATCAGAAACTAAAGAACTGCAATTGCTCATAAAATATAGCCATTCAACAGATAATATTGACATTTTTTTGGTCGGAGCAGAGAATATTGACATGGGCAACATAGCAGAGTAACACTTGTACCACGAGTAAACCAAAAAAAAAAATAGGGAAAATCGCAACCAGGTCCCAATTAACAAACTTAATGGCAACCAAGTCCATTGAAATCATCAAATTGTAGTGAAGTCCCAAAGAACCTAGTGCTATTAATTCCAAAAGTGATACAGTTTTGCCCCTCTTTTCTATCACCTTGCGGAACAAAGGTGTTATTAATAATTAAATGAGAAACATTAACAACTTCATAGCATTGTATTGACGACATGATTTGAAATCGCATAACATGGGTTATAAACACATAAAGCATCATCCTGTCCATTTACCCCTATCTAAGCACATCAAAACATAGCACAATTTCTACCGCGGAAATTTATACCATTTGACACACTCGATCAAACAATAACATAAATCGTAAAAGCATCATACAAATAGCAATCTTCCTATAGCAAGATATCCTTTATGCCCAAAAACCCTATTACAATCGGTTTCATACCAAAATATAAACTGTTTATGTTGTCCAGCTAAAAGGGATAAATAAAGTTGTTATTGACAACTATATGAGCATCATTAACAACTATTGAGCATGTATTGACGACACGCATTGAAATCAAGTAACAGAGGTTATATACATATAAAGCTTCATCGTTTGCATTCATCCATGTCTAAGCAAGCGAAAACAGAGCATACTCTCCCCAAAACCAAAGCAAAAATCCAAACTCCCTCCCACACTCAATGAAACAACAACATAAATGATAAAGACGTCACACAAATAACAATATTCCTATAGCAAGATATCATCTATGCCCAAAAGTCCTAATCCAATCAATTTCATACCAAAATATAACGTTTTATATTGTCCAGCAAAAAGAGATGAACAAAGTTGTTATTACTATATGATCAACATTAACGAGCATGTATTGATAACAAAAGTGCTCTAAAATTGCTAATGTTGCTCATTTAGTTGTCAATAACAACTATATTTCACAGGGTGACATAAAAGAGGGGCAAAACTGTACTTTCACGTTTGGAATTAATAGCACCCAGGTCCTCTGGGACTTCATTGTAATTTGATGATTTTAAGGGGACCTGGTTGCCATTAAATCTGTTAATTGAGACCTGGTTGCAATGTTCCCAAAATAATATTCAAAGAGCATGCCCTAATTGTGACTGCCTTACGATCAAGAAATATCTAATGTATCATTCAAGACAAATAATAAAAATGAAAGGCAAAGAAAGCACCCTTACCTTTCCCTGCACCTTCAAGTAAAAGCTCAGCACAATTTAATGCTGGCTCATAAACATTCTCAGGAAACATTACATGCCCAAATCTTGCAGCAGTATATCCCATATCCCTTGCAAGCTCAGTCTGAAATCACCTAAACGGAAAGATCACAATTAAGGAAAAATTTAGATACGTAATCATTGACGATCATGCAACTTGCAAGCCTATTTCAGGAAAACATTCAGTATAAATTACTTGCTGCAAGTCTAGGAACACTGGAATATTACAATAAATTAAAGCTTTGAGACTTCCATAAACCCATAAATACATGAATAACTCTTCCATGGACTTGGGTGTGGAGGGGAGACAGGGAGAGGTCACACTGATCATATTTTGATATTCATTTTTATAAAACAAAAATTACAGATTTGAATCAAAATGCAGTATTAGAACTTTGACATTAATTAAACAGCCAATATGATTATTGCAAGTTTGAATTAACGGAATCAGAACATCAAAAGAACACACGAGTATGACCTGCAAGGTAGAATTGGGTCCTTGTGTCCACCAACTAGCACATGCATCAAATTGTGGTTCTATGACTTCTGTATTCTGACCCTGAAAAGGAAGATAGCATGAAAGTCTAATGATTCAGCATATTTGTATCAGCAAAAAGAAAAAAGAGAAAAGAAGTTTGCAGAACTACTGACGTAAATGTAAACACTAAATGCAGTATGCTCAAACTGGTGCAGCCTACTAAGATCAACCATGTTACATTCTAAAGCTTTAGTAAAATTAGAAAAAAGAATACAAACATACAACAATGAGGAAGATATTAATATGCATTTTACTAGAAACAAACCTTGAAGACTGCAAAGTTCTCACCACAACGTGAATCAATTACAGTTATGCCTCCCTCTGGTACAAGTTTGTGTTGAGTGAAAGGCCACCAGAAGATATTCCTAGCCTTTCTTGGCATGCCATGCAACTTCTGAACTCTCTCATAATAAGCAGAAAGCATTATTTCCTTCAGAGTACTAAATGAATAATGGGAACCTTCGAACCATTCCATAAGGTCATCCGATGGATCTTTTGGAACAGGAGGTAGCACAAGCACCGGAACTCTGTATAAAGAAGGAAGTGATAATAAAGAAATGCATGCACAGTAAAATAGCAGGAGATGAAAAATACATAGAAAGCCAAAACCTAAATGAAGGTATAAATGGAAAAGGACTCAGTTTTAGCATCTTTCCGTTTTTGTGTATGAGTGTGAGAGAGAGAGAAGAGAGAGTAAAAAAGGATCGATGGCTGGCCTTCAAAGTATGAAGGATTTACTGTGCCCTATGTAACCAGAGGAAATGAAAAATAGCAACTAGCGTGATCAAGCTTACTTGTTTCTTGTATACGACATCAGTGAAACATCATTTAGAAGGCCGTGATCTTCAAGAACAATGGCAACTACATCATAGCCTCGAAGCGTCAAGCTTTCATATGCCGAAATCGTTCCAGAAATACCTCCTAGCTGTCCATCACCAACAAGAATAGCAGGAATACGAAATGGCCTGACAGAAAATGATGGAAGGATCTGATTTAAAAGAAAATTACACGTAGAGATGGTTAAGAATATAATATCCATTGCACGTGCAAAACTAATCATCCTTGTTTGACATTTCGCAGATATGTTTGCTGCCTATACCTACACCAACCTCCTTTTGCACTTAAAATAAGCATAAGTCTCCCGTTATATCACTCTAACAGAGTCGCAAGGATCAAAGAATGCGTGATGTATTCAAGCTAACGTTATATAATCTGCAGCGCATAAAAAATTAAAAAGCTTTCCCCGTGATAACTAAACAAAATAACAAACCAATTCACGGCCATTAGAGTGTTGATAAATTCAATTGACGCCCATCTCAATAAATGGGCTTGTTAATTCAAAAAACGCAGAAGAGTATTAGACGCGAATTAAAATTTAGTGAGAATTTATGACATGCATTAAGCAACCACTACAGGGCAACACAAACATCAAGTCTATTATTTTCACAAGTCATCGCCATGTATCGTTCTCCTATTCGTCACATAATGATCGCATTAGGGGAATTACTTTTGAGAATGCGCAAATAATTGGCCTCATGTTTCTCGATTTTTTCATACTTATGATCTTTTTTTACCTTTTTTTTAAGGGAGCCTTTCATGATTTCATGATGAAAACTGTATTTCCTGAGTAGTCAACTAGTTTGAAACACTTCAGGCGAAAAAAAAATTATTTAAAAACACATTTGGATCGTTTTCACTATAGAAGCGATAAAAAGCCACAAATTTTGGTCATCCCCTCATTCCCGGACTTTTTCGTCATAGTAGAAACCGTATACGCTTTAAGAAAAATAGGAATAAAACGGTACCGATACAAGTCACACTGAAGTGACCCAGAAGGACCCGGACTGGCCACACCACCGGCAGTCTCAACTACACACAGGACTTCCGATTTCTCCTTGCCGTCCCCACCTTCCAACACATCCCTGAAACATCTATGCAATGTTTCAAGCACCACTGAATCCTTCACCGTTCCACTTTCCCTCTCTGCGGCCAAATGCGGCGACACTGCTTCTTCCCACGCATACATCGTCTTGCAAATCAACTCCGAACATCCATGTTTCTCCCCCATTAACTTTTTTTCCTCATACAAATTCAACATAGACATCTCCATTCCACAGCCCCCAGTCTCCCCCGCGGCAATGGAAGCAGGGCCTGAGGCATTGAGGATTAAATTGGACGCAAAAATGGAAAAGGAGGGGTTACAGCGGAGAAAGAGCTCAGAAACTTTGTTGAAAACAAACCGGGAGTCAGAGTCGATAGGGAAACCAGTTTGGACAGGCTTAATGTAGTGGAACAGGTTGGGAGAAGAGAGAAGGTGCGAGGCGGCGATG
Organism: Acacia confusa; assembly: GCA_037074495.1. Lineage (NCBI taxonomy): Eukaryota > Viridiplantae > Streptophyta > Magnoliopsida > Fabales > Fabaceae > Acacia > Acacia confusa. Next base: position 10,079,412 of record CM073514.1, read on the forward strand.
CCGGCGGAGACTAGGGTTTTGCCAACAGCAGTGTTAGAGCCCCAAATGAGGTATATGGGGTGGGAGAGTGGTAGCTGGAGAGGTTGTGTGGTGGTGGAATGAAGGTGACGGCGGCGATGGAATGGACGGCCGCACAGAAGGCGGAAGGAGAAGCGGAACATATCGATGGAAGGAGAATGGAGGAACAGAAGAACTCAGAAATGGATAAATGGGAAGGTTTATTGGTGGGAAATGTAGGTAGAGTTGTTGAGGTAGTTGCAGCAAAGGACTGCGAAAGCATATGACCGTTTTCAAACTTTCCCATGAGCGAGGAGGCAAGAGACCGGGACCAGCGATTTTTGGCCTTTTTGTTGTTTTTTTTATAATTTTTTATAACTATCCACCGTCCTTCTGTGTTTAAATAGTCCCTCAACTCCTAGTTATAAAATATAGATAATTTTTTTTAGAGAGATTAAGGAAGTTAATTAAATTATTTTAGAGTATTTTTATTTTTATTTTTTTTTAAACTAATTAGTTTGACTAATAAACTAATATATAATCTAAAAATACACAACATATAAAATGATTGAGTAATTTATTTAGCTTCCTTAATCCTTCCAAAAAAATCAAATTTATCTTACAATTAGGACTGGAAATAGTAACAATTAAAAAAATAAAATTCTTATTTTTAGGAAAAAATTACCCAGACACTAAAAAAAAAATGCAGAAGTCCTTTTTTTTTTTTCCAAATCAGGGTTCTGAAGAAGCTCATTTTTTTTTTACACCTTTTGAATTAAAAGTCCTGCTTGTACCACGGGGAAAGGAAAAAAAGTTGGTCAGAGGCCATTTTAGGGAAAAAGGGAGGAAAAAAATTTAGAAAAGGAGAGGAACAACTCAACCCAAACATCGCAAAGGAAAAAGAAGAAAAATAAAATAGATGAAGAGAAAAAAGTAAAAAGGATAAAAAATAAAGGAAAAAAATAAAAATGGAATAATGTCATGTGCATACAAATTTTATAATATGAGAAATTAAGAATCTATCTTAAGGATGAAATATTATTTTTTTTTTCTTATCAATTTTTCATAATGAAAATATTATCTTTTTCATAATTAAAAAATTTTGAAATGGAATTTTTATACTTTCATATGTAATTATTACATTGGCTGATATCCTTTTTTCCTTTTGGTAATATATAATAGACGTGAATGAAAAAAAATTATTCTGATAATAATTATACAAACACTCTTATCTTATCAAAATCACTTTCTTCACAAAATCTATCCTGACATCTTAGGTTTTTAAAGTCTTAGGTTTTAAAAAGTGCTTCTATATCTTTCGAGATAAATATGTGAGATAATTTTTCCATTAATGTATTTTAAAAGTGTTTGAAAGAAGCATTTTTGTGTGCTCCCATAACATGCACCATATGAGCTTTTAATCAATGATCACAACATGGTGTAATTGTGAATTCAAAATTTGGAAATCAGATGCATAGTTCAAAATCTATGTATTCATCTTCAGTGACTTAAGTTGTATTTTTCATTGGTTTAAACTCCCTCTAGTAGTCTAGTTTATATAGGGATTTTGGTTGTGATTCATGTACTACTTTAGTAGTTAATAGAAGCCAAGTAAATTTTTTGTCATGAAACAAAATAAATTATTTTGAAATATTTATATTTATCTTTTCTTAAATTAATTTATCTAACTTATAATTTGATATATCATTTAATAATACATAAAGATGAGAAGTAGGGCCAGTCCTTGAAAGGTCAAGGCTTAAAAGGTCCGGTCCTTTCAGGTTTGGGAAAAAAAACATCTATTTTTTAAAACTCACCCAGAAAGCATGAGGGTCAAAACCAGCACGGCAAAGTCGGAAGCTATTTTCCTAAATTTTAACTATTATTTCTGCATTTTTTTAAAGAAATATAATTAGTAAATCACAACAATTAAAGTTATAATTTATCAAATAAATTAGAGTCATTTGAAATAAATTTAGTGAAACTTTTTATTTTTATTTTTGGGCCATTAACCAACAAGATTGTATTAACTACTCCATCTGTTCTAAATATAAGACAAAATTGACTTTTCTAAATATATAAAAGAAGCTAATTAAATTATTTTAGTATTTATATTTATATTTTTTTTCTCCAACCTAATTAATTTGACTAATAAACTTATATATAATTTAAAGATATACGATGTATAGTATGATTAAGTAACTTATTTAGCTTCATTAATCTTTCAAAAAAAAGTCAACTCTATCTTATATTTAGGACCATAAGGAGTATTAACTAGTAGTAATAAACATGAATCATACAAAAATAAGAACATATATCTAATAGTCTAGTCATAACATGTTCCCACAAGAGGTTGTTTTAAGCACATACTTCTTCCATGATATAAATAAATAAAAACAAATTATGCAGCAACAACTTTTTAAAATAAAAATTTAGCAATAAAAAGAAAATATAAACCGGCCTAACAAGTTGGCCTTTTTAAGTCCTTGGCTCTATAAGACTAGCCCTTACATGCCAGATTTCATTTTCAGGCTTCGTTTTATAAGTCCGCCCTTGAAGGGCTATGGCTTAAATGGGCCTAGCCCGTCAATTTCCAAGCTTTAATTCCAATGTATATTATAATTAAGTAATTTATTCAACTTCCTTCATATTTACGACAAAAAGGTCACTTAGATCTTATATTAAGACTAAATGAGTACTTTTTAACTAGCCTTAGCTTTATCTTTGCACTTAAGCAACAAGAATTCTAATCATATGTACATATCACCCTATTTAATGACATCACATCAGTGAAGTTAATATCATTATGGTCTGTTTGGTTTGAAGGGATGGGGTAGAAAGGGAGGGTAGATTATTACCTTATTTGGTTCAATTGGTGGAAGAAGAGGTGATGGGTTTTTAATAATGCCTTGTTTGATTTAAGATGGGATAGAAGGAGAGAAATGATAACAATTTACCATTCTACCCTAACATATAACATATTTGGTTATATTTTTCATGGGTTAAATATCATTTTTGCCATATAAGTTTACTCTAAGGAGCATTGGTCACTTGAAAGTTTTTTTTACATCATTTTTTCGCCGGAAGTTTAAAATAGAACAAATATAAACTGAAAGTTTCTTTTATGTGCAAATTTGCCCATAAAGTTTTTTTTACGATCAATTTTGCCCCTGGAAATTTTCAAAAAAGAGCAACAATTTAACGAGCAAGATTAACTAATGGGGAAGATTGCTACATTTGTTAACTTCTGGGGTAAAAATGAGACTAATAAGCTTCTGAGTGACCAATACTCATCAAAGTAAATTTTTATGAAAAAAATGGTATTTGACCCTATTTTTTATTTATATATCATATAAACTAATTTACAACACATCTAACTAATATAATAACATATTTACTTATAATTAACATAATAACATATTTTTGTTTTAAATTAATTGTATAATAATATTTTTTTAAATATAATATTTTTTTATTTATAATAAAATATTTTCATTTTAAATTAATTTCATAATATTTTAACATAACAAATTTAATCAAAATAATATATTTGTCATTATAATATATATTTTATTTGAAATTATATTAACATATTTTATATTTATAATATTTTTTTATTTACGATGATTTATGTTTATTACTTTAGATCAATTTTTTAATAATATTTTTATTTTTAAATAAAAAATTTATTTTTTAATAATATTTTTTAATAAAATTTATTTTTTAATAATATTTTTCAATGATATAAATATATTTTTATTCAGATTAATTTAATAATAATATTTTTATTTTTAAAATTATATTGTTTTAAAATTTATTTCATAAAAAAATTTAATGAAAAAATATATCTTTATTCAGATTAATTTGATAATACTCATGTTATTATTTATATTAATATTATTTATCTATGAAAATTTATTTTTTATTTTAAATCAATGTTATAATAATATTTATTATTTTTGGAAATATAATTTTTTAAATATTATTTCACAATAATATTCTTTGATGATAAAAATATATTTTTGTTCACATTTATGTAAGAAAAATATATTGTTATTTATAATATTTTTATTTGAATTTTTATGAGCATATCTTATAATTATAATAATTTTTCATACATAAATATATATTTTTTATATTAAAATTTGTATAATAATGTTTTTTTTAATAATAATATTTTTACTCATCATAATATTTTTTATCATAAGCAATTGGAATATTACGTAAGTTTTAAGGGTAAAATGATCCAAAACTTTAGCTCTCTTTCAAAACCTTAGTTTAGAGGGGAGCGGATCCAAACTTTGGCCCTCCGCTAAAAAATTTCAAACTAAATAAGGGTAGGGTTCATTTTTGTCTCCCTTTCATCCCCTACTCTCCAACCAAACAGACCCTTAGAGTTTTCCTATATCTACATGTATTATTGAACTCTCTAACCCTTGTCTCCCTTTCACAGTGATTTTCTCATTTTCTTTTCAAATTCCCACCTCTACTTTTAGATTAAAAGTTAGATGATTCAAGCTAAATATTTTATAAAATTATTACTATTTCATTTTATAAACATTATTTTTATTTTCTTTGTATTATAGTTATGAACCATGCAAATTAGATCTTAAAAATTTAATTTAATCAATTTACATTTTAAATAAAAATTTTATAAAATATTGAATCTAGATTATCCATTTAATCAATATGATGCAGATTTAAATTATTATTTTATAAAAGGGTTTAATGTTTCTGTTTTTGTTGCAAACAATTTTTTTCTGCCTCACTTACATAAAAATAGGTGAATCCCACTAATATATTCTCTTTCTTCTTTTTATAATAGGACCCACCTTGTGAGTGAAGCAAAAAAAAAATGTTTCTGCAGTAAAGACAGAAATATTAAACCTTATATAAAATTATAAAATAATCATATCTTGTGCTTATGACAACATCCTCTTCCTTAACTGGATTTGGCCTAGGTCAACTATTGACTGCTACACAAAACTACGCCCTTTTAGCGCAATTTCACATACCTAGATCCCTTTTAAAAAAAAAATAGGCACTTCCAAATGTAAAAAGATAATTCTGGATACTGAACAGTGCTGAAGCAATTATTCATAATCTTGGAAAATTATTTTAGGATTTTGAAAAAATATTTGAGAATACTTATTAGTACTAAAAGATATTTTAGGATACTGAAAAAATAATTCATAATCTTTAAAAAATTATTTTTCGATCTTAAAAAAAATAATTCAAGTATTGATTGCTACTAAAAATCGGCTTTAGGATATTTTTTCAAGATACTAAAATAATTTTTTAAGATCATGGATTATTTTTTCAATATCAGTCAGTATCATGAATTTTTTTTTTAGTACTAGTCAATAACTTCAAATATTATTTTTAGTAACTTGAAATATTTTTTCACGATCCTAAAAAAAATTCAAGATCATGAAGAACTTTTTCAATGCTATTCAGTATTTTGAATTATCTTTTTACTACTTAGCCGTGCCTGATTTTTTTTTTTAATATATAAAAAGGGATCGAGTTGTGTGAAACTGCGTCAAAACAATGTAGTTTCACATAACGGTCTGCAGCGAATGTTAGTCATATCCCCTTTTCCTTCCTTTCTTTTTTATAGTGTTGGATTAAGATCTCAACTATTTAAATTATCATATGATAAAAATATTATTATAAGTAAAAAAGAGGGAAAATGATAGTAAAAAAGATGATAAATTTATACCGTTGAGATCTTAATTTAATAATATAAAAGAGAAAATATGGGAAGGGATATAAAAAAAAGCTAACTTAAAAAAGAAAAGGATGGAAATGACAATGAGTATTGGAGAAAAGAGTTCCGAGTGGGGCCGAAGTCGCGGAGGAAGTTATGAGAGTAAGATGAGGAGGGTACTTGCATCATTTCCCTTGTCTCTGTTGTGAATGATGCTGTCGTGGTTAATATGATGGAAGAGTATGACAAATTGGGTTCAGGTGATGGATTTACTAGGCTCAGAATTTTTTTGTTCTCACAATCTTAACAAGATGTTTTTTCACATTTCATTGACGGGGATGAGAGGGATTCTGAGAGAAGGTATGTATCAGCATTGAATAATTTAGATGATGCTTCGGATTTTTGGAAGCAGCAACCAGGCGAGTTTCCTATGCTTGGTTTGTTTGAGGATATGCATGGAGCTGATCGGTTTTTAAATCCAATCAGCATGGATGGTGGCCTTTATAGCCAGAGAAGTGGTGAGGTGCCTGATCGAAGGTACTTTTGTCGTTAAAGTGATCAATTAAACTAGGTCCTAATTAATTATGCAGTTTAGGGTCAACCTAGGTCATTCTCCCAAGGAGCAAGCTGTGGGTTTTCTTTAGGACTAATTTTCAAGTGATAAAAGATGCAGTAGAATGTAAACGGACCTAAACTAGAATGCAAAATACTACTACCTATATGCAATTAACTAACTAAATGTAATAATGCAATTGACTCTTAAACCTATATAAGAATGAGACTAATCTATATGAGTTGAATGCAATTTTTGGGGGGTTTTCTTATGAGAAAATAATTAAAATCTAATAAAAAGATTGATTAAATGCAAATAAAATAATAAAGGTCTAGTTCAGTTATGATGACGAAGGGGACAACTTAGGAATTGCAAGGAGTAAACTTTCTTGGCCCAAATTAATTAATTAGACCCAAGGGAGATTAATAAATTTAATTATCCAATTGAATACGGGAAACCCTCTAGTTCAATAACACATATTTCACTAGAAAACTCATAATGAAATAAGCGGTGGCTAATTAAACCCGTTAAAAACCAATCATAAAATAATCTTGAAAATCTTGTTTACAATTATCTAATTGAACAATCAGATAATTCATCAACCTAATTAAACAATTAAGATGATTAACCCAATTAACAATTAAATTAATAACGAAAACTCAATTACTAATTTAATTGACAATCCAAAGGTTGCAAACAAGAGTCCAACAATAAGCATAAAACTTCGAATTACCAGTCTAATCCAAAAGAAATAAGTTTACAATCTAAAACTAGATTGTTCTCAATTAACACAACTCGGAATTATTTAAAACTAAATTATTTCAAGTCTTGAACTAAAAAGATAAAAAGAAAGACACTCCCTTGTGGTCTTCAAGTGTAAGCCCTAGGCTCTAGCTTCCTCCATGCTCCTCCCAAATTACCTCCTTAAGAGCTTAAGCTTCCATGGGAATTTTCCACCCTTCAAACTCCAAAAACGTCATAGCCATGAAAAGAATTATTGAAGTAATAGTTGAGTGTGGTTCAATGCTGTGGGACCCGTGAATTGAATCCAATTAATGGATATTGGAGGGTGCTGTGCGTGAATGGAAAGAATGGAGAATTGATGAATTAACCTCTGCGCCTCAGCTCCTTCCGTGATGATCTCAATATTTCGGCGTCTTTCAGCGTCTCCTGCGGCGTTGTTCTCTTGAGCGCGTGTCTTCAATCCTGTCTCACCGCATGGTTTATTTTCAACCTAGCAGCAATTAGGTTATTTTAAAAGGGAATGGGGACTTTTTGGGTACCAACTTGAGCCCAATAAGATTTAAGGAGCCCAATAAAATTTTACTGTCAGATTTCCTTTTAGCTTCCCTAAAAAATTCTGCACCATAGGATCTTATAAAATCACAATCTATCATATATCAAGAGATATTATTTAATCAGAATATTAATAATTTAATAATTTAAGCTCAATATCTTATAATTAATTCATATTTATATTATTTCCTAAAATAGGCTAACAATCTAAATATTATCTAATAATTCCAAATTAGCCTAAAATAATCCCCAAAATAAATGAAATAAGGTGGGATAAAATATATAAAATTGGGATTTATCAACTCCCCCACACTTATCTTTTGCACTCCTGGGCAAAACAAATCAAGACCAAGGGAGGATAAAATAAAAGCAAAACTAAAACTAAACTAAACTAAACCAAAACTTCAAAAAAAAAAAAAAAAAAAAATGAATGTTCCAATCACAAGTAATAAGAAAACAAAAGCATTTCAACACTTATCATATCCAAGTGATATTCTCATAAATCAAGGAAACAAACATCATGGCAATTTACTTGACGAAGGGGAACCTAAGCCAAAAATCCTTCACCAAGGATAATGTGTATGTCACTCTTCTCTCTCAAAAGTGTATAGGTTTGTGTTTACACTCAAATCCATCCCTACCTAGTACTCTTTCCATAGGCTTGACAAGAATCTAAGTTCTCCACCACTAATAAAGCAAGTGCATGCATAAATCCAAAGGACTTTTATTAGGTCGTAGTGGGGCTAATGTTAAGAAAGAAAGGGCAAGTGTTTGGAAAAACAAAGTTAAATATCTTAAAAGATGAAGAGAATGATAAATAGAGAATGTGGGATGCAAGAAACCAAACTAAATCTAAATCGAGTCATCATTCTTTTTCTCTTTTTTTCTTCCTTTCTTTTTTTTCTTTCATATTTTTTTCTTTTTCAATTTCTTTTTTTTCTTTTTTTTTTGTTTTCTTTTATTTTCTTTTTTTTTGTTTTTTTTTTTTTTTTTTTTGAGATAACCTACCATATTTTTCACAATGACCCAGTTCCTACTTTTATGCATGTTCTTCATCCACAACAGATATAATGCAATTCTCTTCAACTCTCAAGACATTCAAAAGGGTGGATTTTTTTTTTATTGACTATGGGTGTAGACAAATTAGAAGGAATATAGGCTCAAGGGGCTAAACGAATGACATATGTATGAAAAGGGTAGGCTTTTTGGCTTATCTGGCTAGAATGAAAATGAATGCCTTTATCATTTTTATAAATACACATGCAGAAAATATGGCCTCAAATAAGATTCAAGTCAAGTTCTAGATCAAGTGAAGAGATAAGGGTACACACAGAAAAAGTATACTAGGCTCAAAATCTCACTAGGTGTATATGATCATTAGCCTAAATTCACCAAAGTCAAATTCATTGCCACTTAGTTCACTAACTCAAAACATGATCAATCACTTTTCAAATAAAAATGCATCATACTAAAGTTACTTAAAACTTGAAATTTTCACATTCAACACAGTTGATTCCTCCCCCACACTTAAACATTGCATTGTCCTCAATGCAAAACGGTCATAGTATATCACAAAGACAAGTAATACGTGGCGCTACTCAACTCAGTAATATGACAATGAGTAATATGACAAAGCAAAATAAAAGAGTGAAGGAAGGAATACAACCGGGGTCTACGTGGTGTCACATAGTGTAGCAGCCTCCACTGTCTGAGTGGAGAATCCATCAAAGAACGGCTTCAAGCGGTGTCCATTGACAGTGAAACATTTCCCATTTGTTTCTCTTTTGATCTTCACAGCTCCATAGGGGAAAACTTCAGTGACAATGAAAGGTCCCTCCCATCTCGAGCGGAGCTTTCCAGGCATGAGTTTCAATCGGGAAACATATAGTAGAACTTTTTGGCCCACTTGAAATTCTCTCTTCATAATGAGTTTGTCATGGATTGCTTTAGTTCTTTCCTTATAAATTCTAGCATTCTCATAAGCTTCTCTTCTTAACTCTTCAAGCTCTTGCAATTGCAACTTCCTTTCAATACCAGCACTAGTAAGATCGAGGTTGCACCTTTTAATTGCCCAGTATGCCTTGTGCTCTACCTCCACTGGCAAATGACATGCTTTGCCATAGACAATCCTATATGGAGACATGCCAATTGGACTTTTATATGCTGTGCGATATGCCCAAAGTGCATCGTCGAGCCTCTTACTCCAATCCTTTCGGTTAGGTTGCACTGTCTTCTCTAAAATGAGCTTGATTTCTCTATTGGAGAGTTCTGCCTGACCATTTGTTTGAGGGTGGTATGGGGTGGCTACCTTATGCATCACCCCATATTTACTTAACAGGCTCTGCAAACTCCGATTGCAAAAATGTGTTCCTTGATCGCTAATGATGGCTCTAGGAATGCCAAACCTGCAAAAAATGTGAGATCGAACAAAGGAAACCACTACAGAAGAGTCGTTAGTACGAGTGGGGATTGCTTCAACCCACTTTGACACATAATCTACAGCCAGTAAGATATATAGGTAACCAAATGAAGTGGGAAAAGGTCCCATGAAATCAATACCCCAAACATCAAAGACTTCACAGAATAATAAGGGTTGTTGGGGCATCTCATGCTTCCTAGAAATATTACCCACAAACTGACACCTGGAGCACTTCTTACAAAATTCATGGGCATCACGAAATAGACTAGGCCAAAACAATCCACTTTCTAAAACTTTCCTAGCAGTACGTTTGGCACTAAAATGTCCCCCACATGCAAGAGTATGACAAAAAGTTAAGACGGACTCAAATTCAACATCAGGAATGCATCGCCTAATAATTTGATCACTACAAATATGCCACAAGTAAGGATCATCCCATATGTAGAATCTAACATCTCTCTTAAACTTATTCAATTGATGTTTATTCATGTCAATTGGCAGAACAGATGTAACTAAATAATTAGCAATATCAGCATACCAAGGGGTAGAAACAACAACCTCACAAAGCCTTTGATCAGGAAAGTCATCTAAGGGTGAAGATGTTACCGCAGGTGTTTCAATCCTACTCAAATGATCAGCTACCATATTCTCTGCACCACTCTTGTCACGAATCTCCACATCAAACTCTTGTATAAGAAGTACCCACCTAATGAGGCGAGGTTTGGAGTCCGGTTTCTTAAACAAGTATTTGATAGCTGAGTGATCTGTAAAGACAATCACCTTTGTGTGAAGGATATAGGATCGAAATTTCTCTAGCCCAAAGACGATTGCAAATAGCTCTTTCTCTGTGGTAGTGTAGTTAGCTTGAGCAGCATCTAAAGTTCTAGATGCATAGGCTATGATATGTTGTTTCTTCTCTACTCTTTGGGCAAGAACGACACCTAATGCATAGTCAGAAGCATCACACATGAGCTCAAATGGAAGGCTCCAATTAGGTGGCTGAATGATGGGGGGTGTAGTGAGTTTCTCCTTTAACTCATCCCATGCATACTTGCAAGCATCATCAAAAACAAAACCCACATCTTTCTGCAATAAACGAGACAATGGCAATGCTATCTTACTAAAATCCTGGATAAATCTTCTGTAAAATCCAGCATGCCCAAGAAAAGAACGTACATCTTTCACACATGAAGGATATGGAAGAGAGGAAATAATATCAACTTTAGCTTTATCAACCTCAATACCCTCATGTGAAACAACATGGCCCAAAACAATTCCTTTCTTAACCATAAAATGACATTTTTCAAAATTCAACACAAGATTATATTGAATGCATCTTTCCAAAACCTTATCTAAACTAGTTAAGCATGCATCAAAAGAATCACCATAAATAGTGAAATCATCCATGAAAACTTCCATGCAATGCTCAAGAAAATCAGAGAATATGGAAACCATGCAACGCTGAAAAGTGCCCGGTGCATTACATAAACCGAATGGCATGCGTCTATATGCAAAGGTTCCAAATGGACATGTGAATGTAGTCTTATCTTGGTCCTCAGGTGCAATAGAAATTTGGAAATATCCAGAAAAACCATCCAAAAAGCAATAATGTGATCTATTGGCCAGTCTTTCTAACATTTGATCTATGAAGGGGAGGGGGTAGTGATCCTTTCTAGTTACCGAGTTCAGTTTTCTATAATCAATACATACTCTCCAACTGTTTTGAACTCTAGTTGGAACTAGCTCACCTTCATCATTGCGAACAACAGTAATACCAGTTTTCTTAGGTACTACCTGAACTGGACTTACCCAACGACTATCAGAAATAGGGTAGATTATACCTGCAAACAGAAGTTTAGAAACCTCTTTCTTTACCACATCAAGGATTAATGGATTGAGTCGTCTTTGTGGCTGTCGTACAGATTTGGCACCATCTTCTAGTAGGATTCGGTGCATGCACATATTTGGGTTGATTCCAGGGATATCAGCAAGAGTCCACCCAATAGCTTTTATCCGTTGCCTGAGTACTTCTAGGAGGCGGGTCTCCTCATCAGCAGCTATGTCGCTAGCTATAATCACTGGAAGTGTCTCGTCCTTCCCTAAATAGGCATACTTCAATGACCCAGGAAGTGCCTTTAACTCTAAGGATGGGGCTTGTTCAATTGAAGGTATGAACGGCTTCAATTCAGCATCTGTCAAACTAGAAACCTGCACAATAGACTCACAGACAGAAGAGCAAACTTTCCCATCTTGGGAAACATCAGTAGAAACTGTAAAAGCAGAAGAATCACCAATGCTACAATTAGGCACAGAAGCATTATGTTTAAAGTATCTCATATTCGTAATAGTATCAGTGAAAATATCAATATCAGCAACATCAAGGTCAGCACATGTGTCACAATTACCAATTTTAGCACATGAACAAGAGATACTATCATCTAAACCAGCAATATCACATGATCTACTAAGCATGCTCTCTTCAAGATCTTTAACAGAATCATCCATAATAGCATCAACAACATTAACATCTATCTCTGCACAATCATCAAGGGGATGTTTCATAGATTCAAGTACATTAAATCTAATAGTTTCACCAGCAAATTCTAGAGTAAGGCTACCAGCATGGACATCTATCATAGCTTTAGCAGTTTTAAGGAAAGGCCTACCTAAAATTAGAGATGAGTGTCCTTTCTGTCTAAACCGACCATCATCCATATCAAGAACATAAAAGTCTGCAGGGAATATGAAATCTTTTACCTTAACTAAGATGTCCTCTAAGACGCCTTCTGGGACTGTGCAACGTCTGTCAGCAAGGGATGCAACAAGATTTGTGGGCTTAAGCTCTACACCATTGAGTTGATCAAAGACTGATTTTGGCATAACATTGATAGCTGCTCCCAAATCTGCTAAGGCATCTGAGAATTCAATGTCACCAATAGTGCAAGGTATGAGAAAGCTACCAGGATCCTTGCACTTCACTGGCATTGGCATTTGATAAAGAGAAGAGACAACTGCCCCTAAGTCAACCTTGCCTTCGTGCTTAAACTTTCTCTTTGTAGTACACAATTCCTTCAAGAATTTTGCATATTTAGGTACTTGTGTGACTAAGTCAACTAGTGGAACATTGATCACCACCTTCTTGAATATATCATAGATTTCATTAGACACCTCAATTTCCTTCTTTCTCTTTTCAGCTTTAGCAACCACAGTAGGAAAAGGGAGGGCTTGTGTTACCACTTGCTTTACTTTATCATCCTCCTCTTGTTTTTCCGTGGGCACCACTCGTGTTTCTGATAAGGTGGGTTGATCCTGTGATGTGGAAGTAGAAGGAGAGTCATCAGCAACTTCCTTGTCTTTGATGGTAACAGGATCTGCAGAGGGGATTATCTTTCCACGTCGGAGAGATATGGCATTAACTCCACCTATATTAGGATTCTGCTGAGTTCCAGCATTTGGATTGGTCACTACTTGAGATGGAAGCCTTCCTGAACCTGGACTTTGTTCATTACTCTGCATATTAGATAATTGACCAATATGAGTTTGAAGGCTTTGAATTTGTTGTTGTTGCCGTTGCTGTTGTTGCTGCTGTTGTATTAGGATCTTCATCATAGCATCCATCTTGCTTTCTAACCTTGAACCTTCATCTTGGACTGGTATTGATTGTCTAACTTGTTGAAACATCTTGCTATTAGAATTTCCACCTTGATTAAACTGTGCTTGTTGAGGTTGGCCATTTCCATATCGAAGATTTGGATGGTCACGCCATCCAGGATTATATGTATTGGAGTAAGGATCATATTTTTGGCCAACTTGAGTCATAGGTTTAGAAGGATATATTGCATTGCAAGATTCAGCTCCATCATTCAGGTAAGGGCAAGAGTCAGTAGCATGAGTAGCTAGAGAGCAAATAGAACATAGTGGCCCTATTAGAGCAGAAGAGTTGGGCTGTGAAGTAAAAGTAGTAGATGGTCCCATAGGATTGACCATATTAGAAGAATTTTGCATATTGAACATAGTCATTTTTTCCACAGCAGATGCAAGCCTATCAATTTTGCTCTCCAGGCGAGACTCAGAGAATAATCCTACCTCATTAACTTTTACTTGTTGTCTAGAGCCAAATTGTTGGCTATTCTCAGCTTTCCTTTCAGTCAATTCCCAAGCATCTTCAATAGTCAAGTGAAGAAGAGAACCACCAGCAGCTGAGTCTAACAAATCTCTCTCTAGAGGTAAGAGCCCTTCATGGAAGTATTGGATCAATAGTGTGTCCGGGATTTGATGATGGGGACAGCTGGAACACAATGTTTTAAAACGCTCCAAATATTCATATAAGGATTCCCCAACCATTTGTCGACATCCACTTATGTCTTTCCTGATAGATGAAGTGCGAGAGGCTGGGAAATACCTTTCTAAGAATAGTTTCTTAAGTTGATTCCATGAAGTGATGAATCCAGGAGGTAATCGAAGCAACCAGTTTTTAGCGGATCCTTCCAAAGAGAATGGGAAGGCACGCATCTTAATTTGATCTTCAGTCACATCAACTGGTTTCATAGCAGTGCAGACCATGTGAAACATCTTCAAATGGTTGTATGCTTCCTCCCCTGAAACACCATTAAATTTTGGAAGTAAGTGTATCAATCCAGGTTTCAACTCAAAATTCACATTAATATCAGGATAATTTATGCACCAATTTTGAAAATGCAAATCAGGAGAAACCAATTCTTTAATGGTCATAGCAGGATCGATATTATGAGCATTTGCATTTGCATTTGCGTTTACATTCTCATTAGCATTAACAACAATATTATTACCATCCATATTGACAGTAGAATCAGAAGATTCAAAAATAGGATTAACAAAGGAACTACTACCTACAAGGGTACTAGCTCTAGTTCTTCTTTGTTGATGAAATGTCCTCTCAATCTCAGGATCTAAGGCTAACAATTTTTCAAAAGAGGATCGAGTCATGCAATAAACAACTACCTACGAAGTCACCTGAAAACTTAAACCTAAAGTCTAACCGTTGCTCCCCGGCAACGGCGCCAAAATTGATCGAAGGTACTTTTGTCGTTAAAGTGATCAATTAAACTAGGTCCTAATTAATTATGCAGTTTAGGGTCAACCTAGGTCATTCTCCCAAGGAGCAAGCTGTGGGTTTTCTTTAGGACTAATTTTCAAGTGATAAAAGATGCAGTAGAATGTAAACGGACCTAAACTAGAATGCAAAATACTACTACCTATATGCAATTAACTAACTAAATGTAATAATGCAATTGACTCTTAAACCTATATAAGAATGAGACTAATCTATATGAGTTGAATGCAATTTTTGGGGGGTTTTCTTATGAGAAAATAATTAAAATCTAATAAAAAGATTGATTAAATGCAAATAAAATAATAAAGGTCTAGTTCAGTTATGATGACGAAGGGGACAACTTAGGAATTGCAAGGAGTAAACTTTCTTGGCCCAAATTAATTAATTAGACCCAAGGGAGATTAATAAATTTAATTATCCAATTGAATACGGGAAACCCTCTAGTTCAATAACACATATTTCACTAGAAAACTCATAATGAAATAAGCGGTGGCTAATTAAACCCGTTAAAAACCAATCATAAAATAATCTTGAAAATCTTGTTTACAATTATCTAATTGAACAACCAGATAATTCATCAACCTAATTAAACAATTAAGATGATTAACCCAATTAACAATTAAATTAATAACGAAAACTCAATTACTAATTTAATTGACAATCCAAAGGTTGCAAACAAGAGTCCAACAATAAGTATAAAACTTCGAATTACCAGTCTAATCCAAAAGAAATAAGTTTACAATCTAAAACTAGATTGTTCTCAATTAACACAACTCGGAATTATTTAAAACTAAATTATTTCAAGTCTTGAACTAAAAAGATAAAAAGAAAGACACTCCCTTGTGGTCTTCAAGTGTAAGCCCTAGGCTCTAGCTTCCTCCATGCTCCTCCCAAATTACCTCCTTAAGAGCTTAAGCTTCCATGGGAATTTTCCACCCTTCAAACTCCAAAAACGTCACAGCCATGAAAAGAATTATTGAAGTAATAGTTGAGTGTGGTTCAATGCTGTGGGACCCGTGAATTGAATCCAATTAATGGATATTGGAGGGTGCTGTGCGTGAATGGAAAGAATGGAGAATTGATGAATTAACCTCTGCGCCTCAGCTCCTTCCGTGATGATCTCAATATTTCGGCGTCTTTCAGCGTCTCCTGCGGCGTTGTTCTCTTGAGCGCGTGTCTTCAATCCTGTCTCACCGCATGGTTTATTTTCAACCTAGCAGCAATTAGGTTATTTTAAAAGGGAATGGGGACTTTTTGGGTACCAACTTGAGCCCAATAAGATTTAAGGAGCCCAATAAAATTTTACTGTCAGATTTCCTTTTAGCTTCCCTAAAAAATTCTGCACCATAGGATCTTATAAAATCACAATCTATCATATATCAAGAGATATTATTTAATCAGAATATTAATAATTTAATAATTTAAGCTCAATATCTTATAATTAATTCATATTTATATTATTTCCTAAAATAGGCTAACAATCTAAATATTATCTAATAATTCCAAATTAGCCTAAAATAATCCCCAAAATAAATGAAATAAGGTGGGATAAAATATATAAAATTGGGATTTATCAGTGCCCATGACACATTTTGACTTGCATCATCCGACACTACCTCACATTGCATCAGGGCAACACGTGTATCCCAGAGGTATAGTGACATAGAGGCACCATGGAGTCCTGCATATCACTCTCCTAGGCATCATGGTCACCATGACTCTAGATCAGTGGTAGAATTTCCATCTTCTCCTTCTTGTGGAGGGTATCATACGCCATTTTCAGAGCTGTCAGATAAATGCCTTGATAGAATGCCAGAAGAATATATGCGGCATCAGGTAAATCACCATCCTGTGTATGACAATCAACCACAATCTAATGTTGTGTGGTATCCAACTGGACCTGCATCTAGTGAGAAGTCAGGTTTTCCTGGTAATATTATTCATGGCCCTCATGCTATTGATGGGAATGGTATTCGTGAGAACTGCCAGATGAATTTTCAGAGAAATCAATCTCCTTTTGAGCACCCAAATATTAGTAATGGAATTCCTCCAGTTGCTAATCCAGATGTGAAGTTGCATCCGGTTATGTATCCTAATGAGTCAAATTTGCCGCATCAAACAAATAATCGGATTGAGGAAGCAAGGAGCCATGTTTCTGGGGCAGGAAGACTGAATGATCATTATGTTCATGATGGTCTTGGCATAAGTTTCTCTCTTGGGCACGGCAGCGTGGCTTATGGACATCATTTGCCTTCAAATTATGTTCACCAAAGAGCTGGAGCTGAATTGGGGCCTGAACTGTTTCATGACCAAGCTGTGGCTACTACAGCCCATCCGCTCATTCCTCCTTTGGAAGAGCGTGGTGTGCGGTATTGGAACTCACCTCCTTATGGAGTTGATAGTCATTACCCCGTGGCACATGGACATGTGCCTGGGCTTGATTTTTGGAGAAATACCCCAGCTCCACTTCATATTGGACCATCTTATGGGGCATCCAGTCCACCTGGACAGTTAAATGGTGTGGTAAATGCAAGAATAAGGGGAGAGAGTAGTCCAAGAATTTACATTGGACCAGATAATCAAAGTCCTTGGGTTGATTCCTCACACAAAACGCCAGGTTATGATGGATTACCCATCCCAGAATTCTGTTATAATCATGCTGTGAAGTTCAATCCAAGGACTCTTGGTCAAGAAAATCAACACCCAGTTGCTGTGGACACCATTTGTTCCTCACAGGACATGAATGTTGGCATTCGATTGGAACCAGAGCGGCTACCAAAATCAGCTTTTAATATGGCTCACAACAATGAGGTCTCAAACAATGGCACTCATAAATCTGAAGCAATGGGGTTGCCGAGTTTGCATGGTGAGGACAAATGGGCAGAAAATGCAGACAAGGTTGAGAACTCTAATGCTCGGAGTATATCTTTTTCAGAGCAAAACATAATCACTGAGAATATTAGTGAAGCCGCTGCTTCTGTTGAGTCTAAAAATGCAAAATCAGAACTTGTTGAAGAATATGGTGATGTTGCAAAACTAGTAGATAGGGATCTAACTGCTTCTGAAGATTCCAAGTGTCTAGCTACTCAATTCAGTTTCTTGCCTGAGTTGATTGCTTCGGTAAAAAAGGCTGCGTTTGAAGGAGCTGAAGAGGTGAAAGCTGGAGCTAAAGAGCACACCACTTCTCAGAGTCACAATTTAGCAATCAAAGGTGACACAGCAAATGATGGAGAGTTAGGGGTAAAGATAGTGAATTTGTTATCTTCTTTTTAGGGATTGATCCAGTAAAGGTTAATTTATGCTGTCTTATAATGTCAGTTTTCCTATCTGCAATGTAGACTGCTCATGGTGATTTAGAATTGGACTTTGATAATGATAATGTGGATACTTCTAAAATTGAGCCTACAAAAGCTGAGGCAGAAGCTATCGCTAGAGGATTGCAGGTTTTTGTGCTATACTAATTGAGTCTACAATTTTTTAATTTCGTCAATTTCTTAGGTCTTTCTTGGCTTTAATTTTTCCCACCTGACTTCTGTTTGATGCTGGCGTGCCAATTCCTTTTCCAGACAATTAAAACTGATGACTTGGAAGAGATCCGCGAACTTGGTTCAGGAACATATGTCTATCATGGGAAATGGAAAGGTTCTGATGTGGCAATCAAGAGGATAAAAGCTAGCTGTTTTGCTGGAAGGCCCTTGGAAAGAGAAAGATTGGTAATATCTTTATTCAATACATTTTCCTTCTTTTTTACTCTTCATTTCACAAATTGAATTCCATCATTTTTTCTCTTTTGCCTGCCACAAAATGTTTTACCCCTGGCCCAAAAGCTCATGGATGTCTTAAATTTTATCATGTATCATATGATGGGTCTCATCTATAAGCAGAAATTTTTGGTGCCCATAAATATTTTAAATAAGTTAAATATATAAAATATTGAATTCGCTTTGTGTTTAGAAAAATCCAATTGAGAAGCTCGTCTATTTGATTGTTCAATTATAGAGGTTAGTGTCACTATTCTTGTTCTATATAAACTTAACTTGCTTTAAGTAGATTAATTTATCTGATTTTCCCTAAGTATAAAAATGTTTAGAGAAAAATGAATAGTGGAGCATATGTAAGTATATGCCAGTATTATTATTTTACATTGCAAAAATTTATTAGAGACAACCATTTATAGGTATCTCTCTTCTGTTGTCATAGATTGCAGATTTCTGGAAAGAGGCATTGATACTAAGTTTACTTCATAACCCAAATGTTGTGTCCTTCTATGGTATTGTCCGTGATGGCCCTGATGGTTCTTTAGCAACTTTGACGGAGTTCATGATTAATGGATCCTGAAACAGTTCTTGCATAAGAAAGATAGGTAATTCAATAATGAGTTCACTCTTCATCAATCATCTAACTTCCTTGACACGTTAGAATGTGTGCCATATCTGCGAGTTATTACATATTAGTTATGTAATATGAGTAATTCAACAGAACTATAGATCACCGTAAGAGGCTCATTTTAGCTATGGATGTGGCATTTGGGATGGAGTATTTACACGGAAAGAACATTGTGCATTTTGATTTGAAATGTGAAAATCTGTTAGTCAATATGAGAGATCATTCAGACCAAAAAAAATATGAGAGATCTGCAGCGGCCTATCTGCAAGGTAAGCATAACTTACAATATATTACCCCACAACTCAACTCTTAGTATCCTGTTTTAATAAAGTAGATGGCTTCAATTTTGTCTAGTCAATTTTTTCCCCTTTGCTGTTCCAAAAAACCTTGCTTTAGATGCGTTAAATTTAATGGAATTCGTATATTGCTTTTCAGATTGGTGATTTGGGTTTATCAAAGGTAAAACAACACACTCTAGTATCTGGAGGGGTGCGGCCGTGCGGGGAACATTGCCATGGATGGCACCTGAACTCCTGAGTGGGAAAAGCAACATGGTGTCTGAGAATGTATTACTTGCATTTGTGTTTGCCTTTGCCTGTACGTTGTTAATACTTTTTTTCATCTTTTCTCATGATCTTGTTGGGTCTATTCTTACTTGTGTTGTAGATTGATGTTTATTCATTTGGGATTGTTCTGTGGGAATTGCTCACTGGGGATGAACCCTATGCTGATATGCATTGTGCTTCAATAATAGGTGAGCGCTAAGTAAGAGCCAAATTGCTCGTGCTATTCATTTTGTTGCATGATAGGCTTTCATTTTGATTTTTGAAATGTTTCTCTCACATCATTTGAATTTAGAATATCAGTTTGTAGCCTTGGTTGAAAACATGCTATTAATGTTATGTCTTCAAATATAGGGGACTTACAAGTTGTTCCATTATAATGTAAGGGATTTGCATGCAAGATTTGTGTTTTGTCTATGGGTAGCCGTTTTTCCTATAGATCTCAAATCACATTACCATGAGTTTAATCTTCTTTTAGTTATGAAAGATGGTTTGTGTTCACTATTATTGTGGGCCGTTAAGACATGGTTAAGATAGTGCCTGTTGTTTGATAATCTTCAGCTAGTAGCTAAGGCCATTTTGCCTTGGAAAATTGGAATAATACTCTATATTCTAACTTATCTCTTGGTTTTCCCGATCTAGCAACAGTAAAGTTGGAAATAAAATGAAGTGTGAATAGAAACATGACTTTCATGTTCCTTGGGGAGATGTTGGTTTTGAAGTAGATTGTTACTTAAAAAATCATGAATTTTTGTTTGTTATATGGGTATGGTATGAATTGAACTCGTGTTTTCTATGAACAGAGGTCATGGTTGATTACCTTTCAATGCTTAGAATATAAGATGTTTTCATGTTTATGTGTTCATTACTCCAAATGCTGCTTTTATGAACGTTCACTACATATATTGTCTTTAACATACAGGAGGAATTGTCAACAACACATTAGGTCCTCAAATCCCGACATGGTGTGATCCTGAGTGGAAGTCTCTAATGGAAAGTTGCTGGGCTTCTGATCCAGCCTTCTCAGAAATCTCAAAGAAGCTAAGGAGTATGGCTGCACAAATGAATGTCAAGTAGTCTCATTTGATCTTAAAGCGCTCTGTTCCTTCATGTGCTCTTCATGTCTTATACACCACCTAGTAGTCTCATTTGATCCTAAAACGCTCATTGTTCCTTCATGTGCTCTTCATGCATACTACGCTGCCTGGAAGTGAGAATGGATGAGGTGAAGCATGATTTTATCAATTCAATGGCGCCTTCTAGCGTAGCTTTGAAGAGAGGGAAAAAACAGAGAAAGAAAAAAGAGGAAAAAAAAATAGTAACAAAAGAAAAAAAAAGGAAGAAGAAAATGGTAGGCGGGGAGGGGAAGGTGTAGCATACTAGCATGTGCATTGGCTCTGGGAGCTGTATAAATAAAGGTCATTTTTATGACGACCGGCTTCTTTTTATGTTCAGCATGGAACATACAATTAATTATAATGAACCTTTTTTTTTCACCTGACCAGAGTTTCAGCGCCTTCATGGCCATGACTTTTGCTTGTGAAACAGAACGCTAGTTCTTTGAAGGAAAATGCTTGTACATATATACAGATTATGATGTTTCTTTGAAAGTACTATAGTCCTATTTGGATTTATCGGCTTGTAAAAATAATCCATTCCAGATCAGTTGTTATAGTTGTTAATGCTCTGCCACTTGAGTTAATCCATTTCATAGACTTTGATGGTTTGGTTAAATGATTTTGTGGAAGATAGAGGAAGCGACAAATTCAAATCCTGGTTGACTTTATCACTAAATTAATGTCTGGCCATTGATAATGCAGTTATCATTAATGGTTTCTTGTTTAGTTCATGAAAGATGCTATCCAATTGGTTATCACCACCAACTATGTTCTGTAGAACTAGGAGAAAATCTACAAGGTCAAGTTCTGTGACACAATCAGCTTCTACCCAATCCTTTGGAGCTTCTTCCGTAAGCAATGCAACCTTGTACGGTGTACCTAACACACGAGGGGACAGTTTTTCTTAATAGTCAAAGATGTGTCGTGCCTTGTTAAATCCTTACAAGTGTCTATTATCAACAATAGTATTTCCCATATAAAAAAAGTGTGGTTTAAGATTTTGGCTCTGCATGGAAAAACAATATAAATGACTTTAATAATGATGTAATTTCATTAAATTTTCTATATTAAATTGTATATTTAGGAACCTATTGAAATTGATCAAAACCAGTTTTGGTTAATACTAGTATGGTTCTGACAGTGGATTTTGGTAATGAATTAAGACAATTTTTCATTTTATCTAATTATATTTATCATTTTTTACACTAATTTATTTAACTTATAAACTAATATATAATATAAAAATATAAGGATACACAAAAGTATTTTAAAGAGATCATGTCATGTATATTATAATTAAATAATTTTTTTTAATTTTTTAATATTCTTAAAATAGATTAATAGATTTTACATTAAGAAATAGAAAAAGTATAATATAAAAGTAATTTATCTCAAAAATTGCAAAATCATCTTTTCAATGAGCTATCAAATAAGCATTAAATCAAATTGGTTTCCCCCCCCCCCCCACCCCCTCCTTTTGGACTAGTTAAGAGTAAAGTTGGAAACAAATATCTAATTATGCATTGAAATTGTAACAGTTAACATGGGGCACAAATATTTTGCCAAAATAATACTTATACTATGTTTGGATAGAGGGATAGAAGGAAAGTTGAGGGAAAAACTAGAAAGGAAATACTATGAATGAAAACTTCTAATATCGTAAAAAAATTTACTATTTTTTATACTCTTCCCTCTTACTACCTGTGGTTCTTAACATATTACAAAGTTTGTAGTGCAATTTCTTTTCCCAAAGAAAAAGGAATGACATTATCTGAGGAATAAGCATTAGCTAACTCTGTACTAGTAGCTATGGTAAGATAAAGGATGCAAGCCTTATCCAAAATGATCAAGCGTAAAGCATCTATGAGTGGCTTCTTAAGTTTGCCATCAAATCTCAAGGCTCAACCTTGGAAACCACCAAGCTAGAGTACGGTATGGGCAAAGGGAATTTCCGATGGAGCGGTGAAATGCATAAAGATATTTGCAGGACAAATTTTATTATATATTTATGACCGGAGAGGGAGTATTATTTTTCCTCCTAATCTTCTCTCTATCCAAACATTGGGTTAAGATAAAATAGCACATAACTTGGGATTAAAATAAGAAACATTTACATAAATAACTATCATCAAGTTGGGTAGTTTTAAAGCGTCAAAAATTAAGTGCATTGTTTTAAAAGTTGGGATGTGATTTAGGTCAAATCGCAGTTGAGGGTTCGTTAACAGTATTGTTTAAACAAGTGCTACGTACTACAAGTAGTGATTAATTAAAATGGTTTGACATTTGGCATTCATTTTGGAGAGGGTGACTTTAGGCGAAAGTAAAGACCAATTTCTTCTTCTTTTGTTTTTTTTTTTGGTCAGTAAAAGTAAAGACCAACAACTTGAGTGCATTGAATTTGAATAATTATATTTATCAGTGACACGTATTATTTGGAGTGATGCAATTAGTAGTTAGCGCGTTGTTGAGAAAGAATAATTTGATTTGAGCTTTATATTAATATAGATGGCCTTCAATTGTACCGATTGGATTTACCTTAATTTATAATACTAAGCATCTTTTCAATCCTACTGACGACAGAAGCAACAGTATGATGATCTTTTTGCAGCAACTCCAGATCCTTTTATATTTAATATACAGCATTTTATCTATGCCTATCCCAATCTCTCTCTCTCTCTTCTCTCTCTCTCTCTCTCTCTCTCTATATATATATATAGACACACACACACATTTTTTAAAATGAAGACATGCTGATCATTAATTCTTTCTCATAAATCTTAAATGTTTTGGTTTTATTACGGCCATGTATAGTTCGATCCTTATCTTCATATGCACAGTGACGACCTTCACCAGCTCTATTTCATAATTGTTTGGGTCTTGTTGATGATGAAATATTGCACCGCGTCTTTAATTTTCTCCTCATTCTATTTTATTATTTTTGTTGTTTTCAGATATTTGGAATCAATTATATGTGTGTGTGTGTGGAGTTTCACATGAAATACTAGTTGGGAGGTTCAATTTTTTTTTTTTTTAAAAAAGTTATTGGAGTTATTTATTATAAGAAAATACTTAATAAACTTAAAGCAACAAGAGCATAAAGTTGGAGCACATTAGGTGTTTTTCCTCTATGAACTTCTTATGTGCTCATCCCTCTACTTCTTGGATGAGCACTTTTTTTTTTTTTAATTTAGAATATATTATATATGTGTTGCATCTTAAAATATTTTTTGCATCCAATATTTTAAAATAATTAATTTCTAAGATATTGACGTTACATGAATTTTTTTTTTAAATGTAGGATTAAAAATTAATTATTTTGAGATATTGGGTGTAAAAAAGTATTTCAGGATTCAACATAAAATTTAATTTAAATAAAAAATATATATAAAAAATATGATTACCCCAAAATTAAAAGAATGAGCACATAGAATAAGCCATATTATAAACCCTAAACCCGCATAAAGCTGGGTAAGGACAACAAGAACATAAACTTAAGATGGTAAGTAAAAGAATGTTGACTTGGACATGAAACCATAAAAAGAAAAAAAAAAGATTAAAAATGATGACAATCTCCAGTTTTAAGTATAGGATTTGCATTATAAATTATGTTCTATATTTAAGACTGGAGGAGTATATCAATGAAAGATTAGATAGGGTGTCTCTTGAAATAAAAATTGTAGAAAATTGTTTAATGTGATTTGGAAATGTACAAAAAAGATCATTTGAGGCATAAGTAAATATAGTAGATGAGATAGTATGAAATACTTTAAAAAGAAATAAAAGAAGGCTAAAGAGAAATGCTCAATAAGCTTATGGAATAGATCCTCGCTCTTAATTAATAACCTATTTAAAATCTTGGTTGTTAATAGAAAACAGTGATATTATACTATTCATGTGTTCTTGTTTTGAATTTTTTTCCGAAAGAAAGAAGGAAAGAGCATTAAGTGCATAATGTAAAATGTAAATGTGAAGATTCTACGTTAAGGATAAAGACAAGCGGAAGCATACATTCTTCGTTTTCAATAACTGAGCCTCCATTTGATAAGTATTATATTAATTAATTATTAATTGATGTTTTTAAAATTAAAAAGTTAATATTGCTTTTTGAAAATTTGATTGTTTTCCCATGTTACGTTTCTGTGTGTAGGGCACAGTTCTAGAAATCTCCCCTTTCTCCAACTTGATTGAAAATTGCCCTGCTTTAATTAATTAATTTATAAAACCAAGGTCAATGAGTGATTCATATGCTTCTTCTCAAAAAGTTTGAATATGACGAAGGCATTTCTATATATCAAGTGGGTTTTCTTTTTGGTTCTTTATTTTTATTGTTTGACTTTTTTGTTTCATTTTTCATCGTTTCAATGTATTCTTATACCATTATCATGTAAGCGCACATCCGGTTCAAATTAAAGATGACCTCACGAAAAAATAAATAAATTGAACTCCTAAACCACTTAATAATGAAAACTATACATGAAATGTATATATGTCAACGATTTTTTTTTAAAAAAAAACATAAAGGAATAATATATAGTGTTGATTATGAATTTAATTAATTCCAAATTATTCTAGATATATATAGTGGATAGTTCAGGAGCAAGGTGAAACGAGTTCTTTTTATACCGTTACCTTGTACTATATGATCAATATGAGTGAATCTTTAATGAATAACTAATATTAATAAGCAAAATAACTTTCAAGTTATATATGTAAATAGTACGTGACTCATTTTTAAATGTTGAGCAATTAATGCATAAAAAACATGTTTGGTTTAAGCCTAAATAAAAGATCCAAGCAAGATATTAGAAAGTTCGTTCTTTGCAATTAATTAATCCATAAAGTCCTGAGTTCAAATTTCAATGCCAAATGAAAATCATGAGTGACCGATCTATAAATATTTCTATATGTACTCTCTCAACTATAAAGTATACACTGACCCAAGATCCAACTCCCGAAAACTTTTTCCTTATAAAAAAGATATCAATATATGTACGTGTATATATTGATATAAATCTATACTAAGTTATATTTTTCCTACATTGCAGTATTATAGTTATTGTAAATTGTAAAATGTAAATGAGAAGTTGAAGCTGGATGATGCAAGATTAATAGGTGAAAAGTATGGCTAGCTAGACACAGTAGACTTTTTGTCGTTAAGTTAACATCATACGTGGGCTATCCATATACATGTGTTATGTGTACTTGAACAATTTATTTCAACAATGAGTTGTCCTATAGAAAGCTTGATTCTTATAGGCCGGTTAAAAAGCTTGAGTCAAAAGAACATTAACTTTTTTCCACCAGAATTATCAATTTTTGGGTCATTTTCTTTTTTTCTTTTTCTTTTTTTGCCAACTTTGGATATTATACTCATATTCGAGCAAAAAAAACAAAAAATCCGAGAGTGGATGGGGATCGATATTCATACAAACCTTATTCATGACAAAAAATAATGCATGATAAGAATTTTCGTTATACTTTGTAACAACTTTTTGTCGCAAATTTCATTTTCAATGTAGTACAAGGTAGGAATTTTCCTCAATAAGGGAAAACAAAAAACAAAAGAAATGGCAAAGGTCTCATTAACGGGGACAAAACTACAAGGCATTCATATATTTGTGCCGTTAAAATTATTTTAAAAAAGCACCACTTTTTTCCATGTCACCATTTTTACTTAATTAGGTTATGATCGAGGTGTGTGTGTATTCCTTGATAAGCCACCACTAGAAAATGTAAAATTTGCGGTGAAATTTGCGAGGGAACATTTTTCCCTCGCAAATATTTGTATTTTTGCGACGGAACGAAAAATCCTTTGCAAATCCAAGAATTTTGCGAGGGAAAATAGTTTCCATTGCAAAATGACTCAATTTTGCGAGGGAATATGTTCTTCCTTTGCAAAATGACTCAATTTGCGAGGAAAACCTATTTTCCCTCGCTTGCGAGGGAAAACATGTTCCCTCGCAAAATTGAGTTAATTTGCCATGAAAATTTGTCTCCCTCGCAAAAACCTATTTTCCCTCACAAAATTAACTCAATTTTGTGAGGGGAAAATAAGCTCTACTGAGATATCTCTGTTTGCTTGTTTTCTTTTGTTTTCTCTTTTTGTTGGAGTTCAGCATGTTAAGAATGTGTGAATTTTGCATTACTATGTGGGAACTATATTTGCATGTTGCTTATTTCGTATTATTTTTCTATGGTATAGGATAAATGGAGAAATCTGAGCGTAATGGCAAATGGATGGAGCTCCCGGGACAAGTCTAGATTAGCTGTTAGAAGAGCACATCAGAACCAAAACAAGATGAAATTGCTATGACTTCCCCTTTTGGTGTTCCAAGTGACAAAAATGTAAATTCAAATAGCAAACTTTAATCATGAACTCAAATAGTTTATTTTTATCAATAAAAATGTTATTAAAAATACATGATTAAATAATTAGATATGAAAAATACAACAATTTAATTTAAACATATTTCAAATTTAAATGATTAAAATCAAACCCATCAACATTCACTTGTTATATCATGCATACTCAATAATAATTTTTTTCTTTTTTATGAATTTCAAATATCACTATAAGAAAACAGTAAATTTGTGACGGATTTTGTGAGGGAAACATTTTGCGACAGAAAATGAAATTCCATCGCAAAATTGGGAAATTTGCGATGGACTAATAAGTTCCATCGCAAAATGACAACAGGAAGGCTTTTGTGGGGGAAAATAGGTTTTCGTCGCAAATTTTTGTTAAAATCTCGCGCACTGACAATCAGCCGGGATCCCTACGGCGGTCTCGCTAGCCGGTTAGCGGGCGGGATCAAGGGGCAGCGTCCCTTGCGGGGGTGCGGGGGCAGCGCCCCTGTTAGAAAAAATTTAGTAATAGACCAATACTATTTTCAGAGTCAGAGTCAACTTTAATATGATAAATTTCCCTTTTCTTTGAATCCATTTAATTTTCTTTTAAATATTTTTATTTATCTTAAAACACATTGGATTAGTGGATTTTATATTGTATTAAGCCCATTAGCCATTAGGGTCTGTAAGCCTGCACTCAATTTCGATCAAACAAAAAAAAACGAAGTAGTTGAACACTCAGGGTCTCAATTTCAATCTCAGGCACTCAGGGTCTCAGTAGTCGGCAGTTATCGGCTTCTTAGATTCTCGCGTCTCGCGTCTCACCCTCTCAGCTCCGTCAGCGTCGCAGATCCGGCACTCGCCTCAGCCTCTCGTCTCCGTCGCATTCCGTTCCTCAGCTGATCCAGGTGCTTCCGCCTCCGTCTCCGTCTCTGTCTCCTTCCACCTCCGTCCTCTTCGTTCGGCTCTTCCAGATCCAGATCCAGATCTAGATCCAGGTGCCTCTCCCCATCTCCTCCTCAGTTCGTTTTCTGAATATCATTTTTCAGTTATTAGATAGGATTTATGTCTATACCTCTTCAGTTTGGATGTTTAAATATGTTGAGCTTTGGATTTCGTTATTGTCAAACCACATGTCACAAATTTCTGTTTTTCTTGAGACTGGAATTTACTTGGAGGGATTTTATATTTGGAGGGCAAATCTGGTAGTGATTTTGGTGCCTTGGCCATCCCTAGTAATTGTTAGAATTTTGTTTTGCGTCTTGTTCTTGTGTTTTCTTGTTCAAATGTCTTGTTGGTTTTGGTGTTGCACAATTTGGCAGTGGTTTTGCTTGTGTGTGATGTTGGATTTCTTCTGCTATAATCACTATTTTTCTGGTTTTTGTTCTCAAATTCCAGAAGTATTTTCACTTCTTTGTCATAGAGAGTGGACTTGAAGCTGATTTAGATTGTGCAGCATTAAGAAATGATTTAACTTTATGGGTTAGTGACAGACAAACAGACAGGTTCATATTCATACTACAAATATCACAACAGGTTTTTTGGGGGGAAAGGAAAAATGGATTTACCGTATAGGACTAACACAAACACATTGCTTGGCATTTTTCATCATATGTATTCCTTATTTAGTGCTTCTCACTTTATCTCTCACTAATTCCAAACAAATCATAAAAATATTTAATCTGAGACTTAAAGACTATATGACACATTTCCATAAAAAAAATCAAATTTGAAATGGAAGGTGTTACAATGTTCTTTGGTTCCATGATTCATCTACAGATCCACTGAAGACTAACATAAATTACAGAACATGAGTATGTCATCAACCAAGATGTGAATTGACTGTAAATTAAAAACGAGTGACTATTGTTAAAAATATTATTAACTATTTTTTAAAGAGTGAAAAAGGATGGAGGGTGTGTTTCTTTTTCTTCTTACATGAAAAGGAAGGAGAAAAGAAACTAACTTTCCATGTCTTTTGAAATTTGAACTGTCTTGTTGGGATCAATATAGGAGTAAATCGCGGAGGCACAAATGAGGAAAGTTGATTTACCACTAACTCATAATTCAAGAGGGAAGGTTCATGCAAGTTGGATACAATTATAATGTTAGATACATGTGGAAAAAATAAAAAATAAAGGAGCCACATTTTGGATCATTCAATTATGATATTTGTTTGTTCTGTTGAAGCTTTTATTTCTAGGCTGGTTTGGTGTTTGTAGGTAGGTTCTTTCATACAATTAAGTTCTTCCTTCCGGTCAAAATAAATAAATAAATAAATAAATAAATAAATATATATATATATATATATATATATATATATATATATATATATATATATATTGTGTTTCTGATTGTTATACATCACCAAGAAAAATGAGTATACTATATCAAATTCGTTAATTGTCGCAACGTAAAAGACATAGAGAAAAACAAAATCATGATGATATATTATATTTTCAGGAAAACAAAAAAAAATAATGACATTTTATATATCAAATATTCCCTTCCCCATTGAAAAACACGTCTTTGCATATATCATTACAATAAGAAATTATCTTGGATTAAGAACCATTGGTAATTTTTTTTAAAAAAAAAATTGTATACAGAATTATTTGTGTTGACTTTAAACCCCATGTGGCTAAAAAATCAATATAGGAATTCATTGGGAGTGAGTAGTGTGGTTTTTCTATATTCTGGAATTGTAAAATATACCCAATATATTAATTTCTGTGTCATATTGTTTTTCTTCAGCCTTTTGGTTTTTTTCTTCTTTCACTACTCACTACTGATTTTCATCTGGTCCTATATAGATGGTGTATAGATGAGGTCTAGGCTTGGTCATTAATGACAATATATTTTGGACTACTTATCAAAAGGAAAGAAAAAGATTAGCACAAATACTGATTGAGCCTAGATAACAAAAATAGAATTGATTGAGCCTTGGATTTTATCCCAAGTTAGTGTAATTCTTTTGAGCATTTTGTGATGAGTATCTAATTCTTTGGGAATTTTGCAGGTATGAAGTGAATAAATCATTTAATTGATAAAAATTTAATACTTATGTTATCTATCACTTTATAGGATAAATTGTAGATAATAATAGTAGTTTTTTTCCTTTGCAGTCGGTTGCTGAAATTGAGGTAACAAACTACAACCCTGATGTAATGGCGTTTGTATTGTGATGAAATAATAGTTATGTTTTTCATTATTTTTATATGCCCCTATTTTCAACCGTACTTCATCATTCTTTGTTTGACCCGTCAACTTGCATGTCCCCATCTTCTAGTGTACTATCCCTATTCTCTGGGTTCTTACTGGGATTTGTTCTTTGTTTACTGCATGTGTTTGTTTGTCGCTTTCTTGATTAAGTGGCAATTAGTTGGTATAAGCAGCCAATTGTATTTGCCACTTAGGTTCGTAACTGAATTAGTTAATATTATTATATTATGTTCCAAAAAGTCTCGTGCAGGTTGGGTTGGGGAAGTATGGAAGGCGATTGTGATAGGAGGTGGATGTATAATCGTCTAGATCAGAAAAAACGACTTACTGGAGTATTCTTAGACGGTTTGGAAGAGTTCATCCAATTTGCTTTAGCGCACACAACTAATTCAAGTACCTCGATTAGTTGTCCGTGTGTGAACTGTAGGTGTTTGCAATTTCAAAACGAGGGAACGGTTAGACTCCATTTGTGTAAAAAGGATTCATGAATGATTATAAATGTTGGGTGCATCACGGGGAAGTTCGACAGACACCGAGCGGATATTACGGAGACAATACTCATCGAGACAACCTTAATCAATATCAACAGTTGGTTATGGATGCCGCGGGACCGTCGATCGGCCAATATTTTGATCCTGTGACTCATGCTGGACCTTCATACATGGAAGAGGAGACCGGTACACATAATCAACCATCATACATGGGAGAGGATCCTAATCCGAAGGCCAGTAGGTTCTATCAAATGCTTCAAGATGCGCAACGTCCTTTATGGGAAGGTTGCGAACACATTGAAAGTAGTGAGTATTCATCGTTATCGGCTACACTAGCAACATTAAGCCTGAAAACTGATCACCATATGAGCGAGAAGAATTATAATGAAATGATGCAAATTATGAGTAAGGTTGCTCCCAATGATAATAATTTGCCGAAAGATTTCTACCAAGCAAAGAAAAAGGTGAAAGAGCTTGGGCTTAGTTGTGTTAAAATTCATTGTTTCCCCAACGGATGTATGCTCTATTACAAGGATGATGCTGAGCGGACTACTTGTAAATTCTGTGAATATGATAGGTACAAGAAGATTAAAGGGAAAACAACCTCTCAAGCATTAAGCAAGATGTGGTACTTTCCTCTCGTGCCCAGACTTCAGAGATTGTATTCGTCACAACAAACAGCTGCTCACATGAGATGGCACCGAGAGCATCACAGGGATGAAAAATTGGTGACGCATCCATCTGATGCCGAAGCTTGGCTGAAATTTGACGAGGTGAATCCTTCATTTGCAGCCGATCCCCGTAATGTTCGTCTCGGTTTATGTTCAGATGGGTTCACTCCTTTCAACCAAACGGACAGGATTTATTTCAGTTGGCCTGTGATTGTGACTCTGTACAACCTCCCACCTTCCATGTGTATGAGAAGAGAGTTTTTGTTCCTCAACGCATTAATCCCAGGGTCATCCAACCCAAAAAAGAAAATAGATGTCTACCTCAGGCCTTTGATAGACAAGTTGAAGATGTTGTGGAGTGAAGTGGTTCTTACCTACGATGTATCATTGAGTCATAATTTCATCATGCGAGCTGCCTTAATGTGGAAGATAAATGATTTCCCTACATATGGGATGTTGAGTGGATGGCAAACGTCGGGGAAGCTTGCATGTCCGATATGTCTTGAACAGAACATGGGTTTTAGCTTGACATACAGTCACAAGGTATGTTGGTTTGACAAGCACCGACGATTCCTACCCCTCGATGATCTATTTAGGAGAAACAAAAAAGACTTTAGCCGAAATGTGGTTGAACAATTAGATAAATCTCGTCATTTAAGTGACCAAGAAATATGGGAGAGGGTGCAGCACATTCAAAGTGTTGAAGAGGGAGCTGCTTACAGTGAGCCTGAGGGCTATGGTGTTCAGCATCATTGGAACAAACGCAACATCTTTTGGGAGCTACCATATTGGAAAGATCAATTGTTAAGACACAACCTCGATGTTATGCATATTGAGAGGAATGTGTTTTGCAATATTCTTTACACCATCATGGACACCAAGAGTAAGATGAAGGATACAACTAATGCAAGACTTGACATACAACATATTTGCAAAAGGCCTTCTTTGCATTTGGTAGAGAATGCCACAGGCCGGTTTTCTAAACCTAGAGCGCCGTACACATTGAACAAAGATCAGAATTTACAATTGTTGAAATGGGTTCAAGGTGTGAAACTACCGGACGGTTATGCATCAAATTTCTCGAGATGTGTTGACATGAACGAGGTGAAGTTACGCTAGATGAAGAGTCATGATTGTCACGTTTTCTTTCAGAGATTATTGTCGTGGGCCTTTAAGGCACTACCAAAGCATATATTAGATACTCTGACAGAGTTTTCTTTGTTCTTTAAAACAATTTGTGCTTCTGAACTCAATGTTGACAAGTTACGGCAGCTGGAGGAGAGTGTGCCAAAAATGCTATGCAAGTTAGAGATGGTGTTTCCTCCTAGCTTCTTTGACTCAATGGAACATTTGTCCGTTCACCTGGCTTATGAAGCAAGGGTAGGAGGTCCGCAACAATATAGGTGGATATATCCGTTTGAAAGGTAATATATATATTTATTTTTCCTGTGATTAATTGAAACACATTGTGCCATAAGTTCTAAATACCCTCTAATTGTCCATTGTAGGTTTTTACGCACACTGAAATACAAGATTAAAAATACAAGGTACGTTGAAGGATCTATTGCTGAAGCGTATCTGGTCGAAGAGGCCACTAAATTTGCCTCATACTATTATCCCCCTGAAGTTATATCAAGATGGAAGGGGGTACCTCGCAACGATCATGGGGGTGAATCGAGTGGTCAAATATCAATATTTAATTATCCTGGCCGAGTTGTGTGAACAAATTGTAGGTCAACTCTGGAAGGAAGCAATAAGAAAGTAGCAGAGTGGTACATTCTAAACAACTGTGACGAGGCCGCCCTGTACTTAAAGTAAGATTTCCTCTTTTGTAACTGCTAAGGTAAGTATTAAAGTATTAATGCCTTTTGTTTTTGTTACAGATACTTCTCTCAATATGTTAGATCAGAAAATCCTTTGATTTCGGATTCCGACTTCGATCAATTTATGAAGGCTGAATTTCCTCAATGGTTACGTAACTGCTTCGCAAAAAAAGTATTTAGTTCAGCTTACGTGTTAGCTCCCCAGGATGTTGTATGGAGTTTAGCTTATAGGTTTGCAACAATTGTTACTCCGATCAAAAAGTATGTAATCAATGGGTATCGGTTTTGCAACTGTTGAAGCGAACGGAAATACAGAAAGTTGCAATTACGGTGTATGTTGTCGAGGTGGCCAAGTTGACAGGATCGAGTGCGACTACTACGGCAAGTTAATTGACATAATTCAGCTGGATTACAGGTGGGACAAGTCGGTGACTCTATTTAAATGTGAGTGGTTTGATAACACTCCACGTGGTACAAAGGTGGACAAATATGGAAATGTTGAGATCAACTGGTCACGGAGATATACAGTTAGTTATGACCCATTCATTCTTGCTCAACATGCGGAACAAGTTTATTTTACATCATACCCCACATCTCTCGCCAAGGGTGGATGAGAGTTATCAAAACCAAAGCACGAAATATTATACCTAATTCAAAAGAGTCAAAAACAAATGACGATATGACTGAACTGTTCCAAGCTGATGTGGAACATGTACTTGTCGTAAGTAATGTCGAGGACGATGTAGCTTGCAATCTCTTTGCGAGGGCTGGAGACTTAGAGCTGATTCCTATCCAAATTGACAATGACGAATCAGACGATGAGGAACAAGAGGATTACTCCACTACTGAATCTGAATTCGACAATTATGAGACGTCAGAGGAAGGTGTGCAAGCAGAGATCGAAGAACAAGAATCGTCCGATTGATTTGAGTTAGTTTTTTTTTGTTTATGACGATCTGTTATATTTGATATTACGTTGTTTAATTATTATTGTATTAAGTAAATTTCTTATATTTATATATATCTTGACATTATGTTTATAAGTGTTCAGAGATGGAGCATCCAGGAGGCCGTTCAGGTAGTGGATATAATAGAGGTAGCGGCCGGGCCCGTCCTATCAGAGGGGGTAGGACGACATCATCTACCCCCTCTGTAGTCAAAGGGCTTAGCTCTTCCCTGGAGCTGTCGCCTCTTTATTTTTCATCTTCATCGCCTACTACCGACTCTGTTATGGGTGGTACAGGCGTTCCTTTCACTCAGACATTTCCACACCAGCAGGTAGTGCAGGTTCAGTTTATGATTTCTGACTAATTTACATATATTTTGTTCTCTTTAAACATCTATGTTCTAATATTTTCAATATATTTCTTTATTTAGCACACTACATCGCCTCATAGCCAGGGTGGGGAAGCTAGTTCCTCTGACGACCCAGTCTGGGGATCAGCTGATCCTGCGACAGGGAAGATGTGGATCCGTCCTGTCGGCTGCACTGAGTAAGTCATGTAATGTTATGAGTTTTTACCTTTAGTTCGTATGCTAATATTTGCAACATTTTCTTTGTTTTCAGGTTTGATCCTTATAAGCTGGTGAAGAATTTCATGGCCAATCAAATATTCCGTAACTTCGATCAACCTTGGGCCAGATGGACAGATATTCCTCAGAATTATCGGGACGATTGGTTCAGTGAGTTCTTGGTAAGATATATGATTTATGGTTATTAATTTATTCTCATCAAAATGTAAACTGATTAATTACTTTTTTATACTTTAGAGCACTAATTGTTTTAGTATTGATTTTCAGGGAAAGTTTAGTTGGTTGCCTGATCATCTTCCAAATTTAAAGAAAGCTTATAACTTCAAGGGAGGCAAGTGGTTGTCAGATAAATTATATAAATTGAGACATGAAAAGGGAAAGAAAACTTGGATTCAACCTGAGGTCGCAGACCAGTTATTTCAAAAATGGGCCACCGACGATAAATTTTTGAAGCAAAGTGAACAAAATAAATTAAATAGGTTCCACATGAATCAACCGTCATATGCTGGCGACTCCATTCCATTTAGTGAGCATCGACGAAAGATTGTAAGTATACGTTATTTCCTATTTCAGCTTTCAATAGTTTGTACTTTGAAATAATTAATGAACGGTTATCATTTGTGTTTGCAGACAGCGTCTGGGGAAGTTCCTGAAGATATGATTCCTTGGACCACCTTTGAGCGGACCCATACCCAGCATATTGAGGGTTGTGGCAAGCGCTGGATTAACGCCAAGTCCCAACAATTCGCTGTAAGATATTAATTACATTTATTATTTGCTTCAAATAGTAACAAATTTCTTTCATTTTACATCCCTTATTTGTGTTGTATGTTTGTGCTTGTAGGAGACCTATCAGCAGCTGACGCAGGAGAGAGACTCGCAGATTCGGAGCGACCCGTCATCCTCTTATTCCGATAACGAGAGTATCTTCCTTAAGGCTGCAAGTGGAATTGACAAGAAGGGGAGAGTCTTCGGGATGAGTGCTTCTGCCAGCGAACTGAAGTCGTCTTCAAAGCGCTCATCTAGCTGTGTTAGAGGTGGTCCTGCAGGTAGACTTAATACTTTTACAAATCGCAAACCATTATTCCTTCGTTCATTTAAAAGAAATACAAAAAAAAAATTGACTTCGTAATATTGGTGTTTTGCAGAAGATAAGAGGGTAAAGGTGTTAGAATAGAAGGTGATGGAGCAAGATGAGCAGATGAGGGAGCAAGAACAGAAGTTGAGGGAGCAAGATGAGAAGATGAGGGAGCAAGGAGATATGATTAGTGAGATGTGAGCACTTCTCAAGTCCCTATTGCAAGACAAAGATATGAGATTGCCTCCTGGTGGTGCCGATGATACTGGTGGTGACGATGACCAGACTGCTGCTGTTTAGAGTTTTTTTAGTTCATTTTGGAACATTATAATTTGTAATATTTTCTTTTTGCTATGTAAACTCGTATGATTGTACAATTTATTTTTATGATATACAATTCCTTTTATTTTCTAATTTTTAAAAGGTTTTTATGAATTTATTTTATTTTTTCATATTTTTTTTAAAAATGAATTGGAATTTGCAAGGGAAAAAGTTTTTCCCTCGCAATTTGCGAGGGAAAAGGTCTTCCATCGCAAAATTTGCGAGGGAAACTGCTTTCCCTCGCAAATTCTAGAATTTGCGAGGGAACATTATTCCCTCGCAAATTGCGAGGGAAAACTATTTTCCATCGCAAATTGCGAGATTTTGTGACAGCAAATATTTCCCTCGCAAATTTTACTTTTGCGAGGGAAAAATTATATTTTCCGTCGCAAATTAAATTTGTGAGGGCGTTTTTTGCGATGGACACTTTTCCGCCACAAATTCCGCCACAAAATTATTTTGCGACGGAAAAA
The DNA here is from genome assembly GCA_037074495.1 of Acacia confusa. Lineage (NCBI taxonomy): Eukaryota > Viridiplantae > Streptophyta > Magnoliopsida > Fabales > Fabaceae > Acacia > Acacia confusa. The sequence continues at coordinate 10,116,506 of CM073514.1, forward strand.
TTCCGCCTCAAAAAATGGATTTTCTAGTAGTGAGCAAAATATCAAAGCTAGGTAGGATTGTTTTCAAACACAATGGAACATCTAGTGTAGGTGGATACGACGATCTAAAGAAAAAAAGAAGGTCCCCTTTGATCCACATACTAGGATGGATCTACTAATTACTTCCTCCACTCTATTATTTAATTTAACTAATTTAGTTAGATTAAAAAGCTAAATAAATTGGTGGTTAATTAATTTGAACATATATATGACATGATCTCACTAAATTATCAATGTAATATTAGATTTTAGGCTAAAGTATACTTTTAGTCCTTTAAGTTTATATGAGATATACTTTTGGTCCCTTAACTTTATAAAAAGTATACTTTTAGTCCTATAATTTTAACACCGTTAATTTTACTAACGGAAAATGCAAACTCAAGTGATGACGGTGTAAAATTAAGTGATGATTGTGTAATTAAATGCTATTAAATTTAAATTTAAATAAATTGAAGAATATATAAATTTTGTTTAATTAAATGATATTAGTCATCACTTGAGTTTGTCATGTTAGCATTTTCCATCAGCAATATTAACGGTGTTCGTGTTTTAGGACCAAATATATACTTTATAAAGTTAAAGGACCTATAAAACTTAGAGGATTAAAAGTATACTTTAACCTAGATTTTATATAACACTTTATAAGTCAAATAAATTAGTTTGAGAGATAAATGATAATTAAATATAGTAAATAAACTAGATTGAGATATTAGATTTTGAACAGTGTTATGATATTAGAGACAAACCATAGTATTATTTTAAAAATCAAACCATTAAATGGACTTGAAAAAAAAAACCGCACATATATTCCTTCAAGGAAGAGATAGAAGGAAATTCTTGTCCGTTTGCTATGCATTAATATATTGTAAAGATAACTCGAACTAATCCAAAAGGGAAGGGAAAAAAAATTAAGATGGGATTGATTAATATAATGAACAATAGGTAATAGAGTTGATGAGGTGTAATGTAAGACTTTTACCAGTTTGTCTTTTTTGAGAGAATCACATGGATCTTTCATTCTTCTTATAAATGGTGTGGCTTCCCTTCTCTCACAGAAATCAAGACACAGTCCATAATATCTCTGCAACAAAGCGATCACAGGGAGAGAGAGAGAGAGAGAGAGAGAGAGAGAGAGAGAGAGAGAGATTCAGCATATCAGGAAGATAATTTCAAGATTGATAATGGGTCGAGCTCCATGCTGTGACAAAGCGAACGTGAAGAGAGGACCTTGGTCTCCAGAAGAGGATGCTATACTCAAAGCATATATCGATCAAAATGGAACTGGAGGCAACTGGATAGCTCTTCCTCAAAAAATTGGTATCTACCTTCTTCATTATTACTCATCACACTCTTCGTTTCCTAATAGTATCTCGGCCCATTAATATATGATCCACTTCGTAGTTTAATATGAATTACGAAGTAGATGTTATCTTACGGAACGGAGGTAGTATAAATATATCTATTGGGAAGCTTCTGGTTGACCATTAAATTACTATCTATATCTTGATATCGATGATTAAGAGAGATCATCACGTTGATGTGCTTCTTAAACATGCATCGATATTTAATTTCACCAATAATATCTTATAGTCAGTACAAGCCTGGAAATATATAGCCACTCCAATTACGGGGTAAAGCTATGTATATCTATCCCCATCTAGCTTTATGTTGTAGACGTGCTTATTATTAGTACAAGTTTTACTTAGCCTAATAAAGTGTAATTAGTCTTCGCCTCTGATGTGGGTAAAATTAAATGTGTATGTAATTCGCAGGGCTGAAGAGGTGCGGGAAAAGTTGCAGGCTAAGATGGTTAAATTACCTAAGGCCTAATATCAAGCATGGTGGTTTCACTGAAGAAGAAGACAACATCATTAGCAGCCTCTACATTAGCATTGGCAGCAGGTGTGTGTATTCTTTTTTTATATTTTCTTCTTTAATTTCCCTGCACATTCTCATTTGTCTCTTTTCATTCTCCCGAGAATCTCTGTTAGCTTCGTTCAATCTAACTTTTTAATTTATGTTCACATGTGAACCCCAGATTTCATGTTTTAAATAGAGGTAATCTTTTTTTACTAAGACCAAAGCCTACTGGTACAAAGTTAAAAATTTGTATTTTAAAGACCAAAAAAGCTAAATCCTATTCGAGGCACCTTTGGTATTAATGTGGGTACCTCCATAAGCTAGCTGGGAATTAAACTTAACAATTTGTCTTGAGAAATTAAATTATAATTGTATTTGAAAGACTAAAAAAAAATTCACAGACGGAGCCTTTCTCATTAATGTTGTTAGAAATTGACGAGCCCATTCATATATACATGTTCATGATCTATGTATTCTATATATATAGGTGGTCCATCATTGCCGCTCAGCTTCCTGGAAGAACAGACAACGACATCAAGAATTATTGGAACACAAGACTGAAGAAGAAGCTACTAGGCAGGCGCAACAAAAAAGACAACACTTCATCAGATCACGACAACCCTAATAATTCTGATCACACCCTCAGCAACTCAGCTCTTGAAAGGCTTCAACTTCACATGCAACTTCAAAACCCTAGTCATAATAATAATAATTTCTCTTTCTACAACAGCAATCCTTCCCTATGGCCTAAGTTGCATCCTCTCCAACAAAAACTCATCTCCAACACCCTACAATCCCTCAACCATACCTCTCATTTCACAACCATTCCACAAACAGATAATACTCAACTTTACAATGAACCAGCATCTGCTAATTACACTACTACTGATAATGATGATGCAGTTCAACCAGAAGGTGTCAAGATCAGCAACAGGCCGGTGACCGGTAATCCGGCGGAAATGGGCCAGGTTGATCAGTTTGATGTGGGAGTGGATCAAATTTCTGCACTTCAAATTGAGCTTGATGAAATTCTCATGAGTGGTAACGTGGCAACATCGTCGCAGAAGCAGGAGGAGCAGGAGCAGGTGGGTGGCTATGGTTGTTTCGGAGAGATCATGAGTGGTTTTTCACCGAAGGACAATTTGAGCTGGTGGTCTAATGATTTGGATGCCAAGTCTGCATCCTCAAACTCTTGGGATTCGACTACCACTACTCCTCAGATTCTTCAGACAGGTGATCAGGGGATGTTTCAAGATTATGAGCTAGGTTATATTTTGTAGTCAGAAGAGAAGGCCAAGAAATTCTTAGCTAGGTACGCTTCTTGAATCTAAGATTAGTAGGAGGAGTCAATGAAGCTAGCTTATTGGGTACGTCAAAGTGATGGATATGGACGGGCTATTTAATAAATAAGCTCATTTGATTTTGATAAATTCATTGACTTCTTTTACTCATCTTATATATGCAAGAAGTGTGTGTAAGAATTTATCACGAGTCTCTGTCTAAGGGTAAATTGTTGTATAATGGATCACAAAATGATCAGTTAAGAGAGGAATCTAGTAGGTGTGAAAAATGTTGATGAATAAATCAACTTGATGTATTTAGTAGAAAGTCCTTAGTTTGTTTTCTGGATACGAACTAAATGGTGCTTCATATATAATTTTTTTGAAGCTTCAGTAATCGTTTCCATTAATTTCATCTGTGTGTGAGAGAGACTATATCTTACATTGTAAGTTGTTTTGATTTGGAGCACTGATAACTTATTATATATGAAGGGCTGCGTCATCAGCCCTTGAGTTAAGTTGTGCATTGGAATAGGTTAACTGTTTTTATATAATAAAATATAATATAGAACAGTATGTTAGAAATAAAATGATATTTATAGAATTAAGAAATATGTAAAGATAGCATTTTGTTAATAATTCAATTACAAAAATGTGAGTATATATTTTTAAAATAATCAACGTAAGATTATTATATCCAATTACAAATTTGATTATTATATATATGCTTCAAGACATTCGATATAATCAACGTAGGATTCCTCTCAAGGCTTCGAATTGATCAACATCATGAAATGAAACAAGGGCCAACTGTGAACTAATTATTAATTACTTCCTCTGGTCCTAAAAACATAAATGGGAGGTTTTTTCCCCTTCAATATGTATGTATGTATGTATGTATGTATGTATGTATGTATGTATGGGAGCTGATGAAGAAGTTTACTTTAGTTCTAAATACCTCAATTGACTTTGTCTCCTATTTAAAACTTTTTCTCCTAATTGTCCCTATTATTTGCAAGATTAGGAGGTTTGTATTAAGGGCAATTACTTTATTATTCTTCATAAATTAGTTATCTAATTCTTACCGATAGAGTATTCCAGAATTGGTGGACTTGTTGATTAAAACTTGAAGGCAAACTAAAAAAAAAAAAATTATACTCCCTCCAGTCATAATTATAAAACAACATTTGGGGGCTGGTTTTGGTCCTAATTATAGGATAACTTTTTAGTTTTTGCCAATTTTTATCTAAAATACCTTTATTTTATTATCTCAAGTGTGTTTGGTTTTTTGTAAGTATATATGTATATGGGTTGCAATACACACACATGTATGTCTATAAACATATATATGTATGTATACGTGTGCGTGCGCGCGCGTTTGTGTGTGTTAATATATGTACCTCTGTGTGTAGATACATGGTTGTGTGTGTGTCTATATGTGTGTTGTGCATAATAGATCTATATGCATACATATATATACACATATATGTATATCTAACAAGACCATTATTTCAATTAGAAAACATGTGGAAAGGAAAATTGGTTGGAAAGATATGTGTGGCACAGTTGTTAATTAACTTTTACTTATATCATTTTAAATGTATATAAGGATATTTTAGAAAAATGAGTAAAATTAACTAATTTAACTCCTCTCCTTAATTTTTTCAAAATCGGTTAAATATGTCTTATAATTAAGACCGGAGGGGGTACTAAGCAAAGGGTGGGATTGAGATAAACCCTCTGCAGTGGGAGTGATGACAGATGTTATTGTTTTCGTTGTTTGGGCTGTAATGATTTGATGCTAATACAAAACCCATCATGTTAAAAATAATAAGATAAAGCCCACCTCAATCTTCACAAGCCCAATAACCAAAAAAGGCCCAAGCCCATTAGCGCCATCCTTTGTTCCCAGAACAAAAAGTGGAAATCTTTATGAAATTGTAAGGAAGAAACGTAGTTAATCACCAAATCTCTTACCACTAATGAGTAGTATGAATTTGTTATCATTTCCTATAACGAGGCTTGCCATTGCATATGTTACTCACTTGTACTCACTTGTGTGGTTTTTTTTTCCTTTTATGATTACACTTCTTCATTAGAATCTCATAGTAATTTTTCTCAAAACAAAAACTTCTATCTGCATATAATTGTGTGTGTGTGTGGGGGGAGATTAGTCCAATCCAGATAGTAGTAATTTAGTAGGGTAATGAAGATCAAATTAGCTCTAACTCTTAACACATTCATAGAGAAATGCACATGCACTAAAATGGCAGGATGAAATGAATGAAAGAAATTAAATGGTGGCAATTTTTACAGAATTGCGATGGAATAATCAAAATTCCTTACAATTTGATGCATTTTATATAATATAATGATAAACTCAAAGAGAATAGTAACTAACTAATGCTATAATTAATCTCCCTAAATTAGTTAACTCAATTTTATATTAAAGACTGAAAGAAACATATTAAACGATTAGAGCCCTCTAAGAAAAATAGAGAAAGAAAAGAGTGAGATGTGTTGCGTATTTGCATGAAAGTGTGTAGTGTAAAAGTTGGCTGAGGTAATGACGAAAATGCAAAAACATAACTGAAACTGATGAGTAGAGAATTATATTTCTTTACCTTACCCATGAACAATTCATGAACCAAGCACTCTGCTTCCAAATCTCTGAGCTGTTTTGATGCATAGTTTCCATGAAGGACTGAAGAATGATCCATTATGCGAGTTTTGGGGAGAGGGTCCATGCAAACTGGTATATGAAGGAATATTTGTAAGTTTAAAACTCAAGTGTAATACTATATTATGTATTGGGTTAAGCATATAAGCAAATCAAAGGACTTGATGCGTTTGGTTTCAACTATTGAAAAAGTAGAGTCAAAGCTCTAAAAAAGAATACGAAAAGGTGATATCATTTTTCAAGGCTGAAAAAGTGGCCCTCTCACGAGACCCACCATATGCTGCTCCTCAAACTCGTTTCCTTCACTTTTTAAAAACAGTTTTGAAAACGTAATCTTTTTAGTTCTCAACGCAGGAACTTCAGGAATAAAGTATATAATAATATGAATATATCGGTTCAATCAATGATAATGTGGGTTGCTTCATAGTCAAGTATGGCGTCAATGATGCTCAACCCTCTCACTCTCCATAACGTGTTCTTTCAATAATATGCAATTTTGCCTAATTTACGTAAGGTTGACCACTCAACCACGTCTCAACGCAAATGAATCTGTGATTGAATATGCATGTACTCCTACTTTTAGGTTCTACTCCATTAACTAGTTTCTTCATGTTCAGGCAATATCAAATCAGTATATTCCTCTCTCAAGTTCAAAACTTTCCTGTTAATTATGGCACACTCCATTTTATTTTGTTATATTTACACGAATCAGCCAATTCTCTATTTTTAAAGTCCAAGTTTCGATTTTTATTTATGTCTCTGTAAGAAATTATTTCAGATCTTATAATAAGTCAAAAGGGGTTATCCCAGAAGCACGAAAATGAACACAAACTAGTGCCTACAGCCTAAGATATATTGGAATTTATTTAGAATACAAGATTGTCGAAGCATCGATCTCTCAGAGCAGCACAGACTTCAATATTGCTTCCATCAAATTATGAAGCCTTTCAAGTCAGAAAAACGACGCTTCATCATCCTCTGTTTCTTCTTCATCATCTCCCTCTGCATCTATGCCTCCATTAACGAAGCTCGCCTTGAGGACCTCTTAAGATTCACTCGAGGCTGTGATGCAGCCAGTAATTCTTCTTCTTCTTCCTCCTCCACCGGCAGAGGCGATGACATTCGAATTCTCATCGGAATCCTCACGCTTCCAGACCAGTACCTCAAGCGGCACTTTCTCCGTCTAGTCTACGGCGTACAATCCGTGGAAGGCGCAAAAGTTGACGTCAAATTCGTCTTCTGCAACCTCACAAAAGAAGACCAAAAAACTCTGGTCGCGTTAGAAATCATGCGACACGACGACATTATAATCCTCAATTGCCCGGAAAATATGAACAAAGGCAAAACCCTGACGTTCTTCTCAAGTCTCCCTGATCTCTTCAACGACGCCGACCGGCCGTACCCGCCGTATCACTATGTGATGAAAGCCGATGATGACACGTTCTTGAGGCTACCAAACTTTGTGGAATCTCTGAAGCCATTGCCGAGGGAAGATCTGTATTACGGTTATGTGATTCCTTGCCGGAGCATGGATCCGTTTAAGCATTACATGTCGGGGATGGGGTATTTGGTGTCGTGGGACATAGCGGAGTGGATAAAGGAGTCGGAGATTCCGAGGAAGCATTTTGAGGGGCCGGAGGATAAGGTGTTCGGAGAGTGGATGAGGGAGGGACGGCGAGGGAAGAACAGGTTCAACGGGAAGTGGTCGATGTACAATTTTCCGGAGCCGCCGACGACGTGCACCCACGAACTGTGGCCGGACACGATCGCCGTGCATTTGCTGAAGAATCAGGAGAAGTGGATTCGGACGCTCAACTACTTCAACTTTACAGCTAGTATGAAGCCTTCAAAGTTGTATCATATACCTTAAATTAGGCTCGTTAATTTTTCTAAGCACACATTTTGGTTAATTTTTTTACCATTTTGTTTATTTATTTATTTTAAAAAAAACGTGAAATAAACAAGGTTGATTTTGGGGAATATGGGTTATATTCTCTCTACTTCTTCAGATAGAGAAACAGGGTCAGGGATGAAGACATAAAATTATGAATACAGAGGAGGTATTGAGCCTAAAATTTTTTTGGAGGGTGTATTGAGCCTAAAATGGCACTCCCATGTAATGGTTTTATGCTTAGGGCCAGTTCTTTCTGCTGCCAATGGTACCGGATCCATCATGTTTATCTTACTCCAGTGGGTAAATAACATCTTTGTTCTATCAAGTTTTACTTGTTTTGGTTTTGATTCCTTAAATTTTAAATCATAAGTTTTTATCTTTACAAAGACAATGAAATTTGATGAACTAAAACTTATAGTTTGAAATTTAATTTATAGGAATTAGTGTTTTAAAGGAAATGAAATTTGAGGGACTAAAACTAAAATGAGAGACTAGATATTATATTAACTCTTCTCCATTTTCAATTTATATGCTCGTTAAATAATGGAAGAGATAAAAAAAACACCTTATTAAATACTCTTTGATCCTTAATATAAGAGTCTATGAGTTTTTAGAAATTGAAGAAGATAAATAAATTACTTCAAAGTATTTATTTATATCATTTTTTTCTAAATTAATTTGCTTGATTTATAAACTGATAAATAATTTAACGATACACAATATATGTTATGATTAAATAATTTATTTAATCTATTTAATTTCTCTAAAAAAGGTCAATTATGTCTCATGCTAAAAAACAAGGGAATACATTAGAGTACATGTATAATGACATGGTGTTATTGTTAGATTTTTTTAAGAAATAACTAAATTATGCATCTTTATTTATACACTAATATGAGTTTTAACCGTGGGTCGAACCTGCCCGACCCAAAAAATATGCAGTTTTGATTCTTCAAATGTGAGACCGTTTTGATGTGGTTTTTTTGCCTAAATCCGTATGTGCCCAATTTGCGGCTGGGGGACCATCGAGTTGGATTGTTTCTATTTTTATTTTTTTAAAAAAAAATCTATGATTTTTTTAGTGTTATTATGTAATCTAATTCTATTAATATCAACAAATTATTGATTATATTGATGGTTTATAATGACTTTTAGGTTCGTGTTTATTTTGTAATGTGTGGACTTTTAATGAATTCTTAATTTGTAATGTTTGAAACTATGGATTTGATGTTTTATTATCACCTTATGATCTTGTAATGTATTTTTGATTTTTTTATGGTTTATGTTTGTGGAAATAAATTTTAGTATATTATTTAAAAAAGTCTGAAAAACGTAGTATAAAGAAATTATAAAAAGGAAAGTAATATGGGGTTGGGTTAACATGCCAACCTAAGGTTACAGGTTGTGCTGGCTAAATGTCGACTCATATTAATATGTTTTTTTTGTTGTTGTCATAACCCATATGGTCCCAATGTGTAACGGGTTAGCCTAAATCTTGTGTTTCGACCCATACTACAAGCTCCAACACACACACACACATGAAGTTGGTCAAAGCGTTAAGAGAGATATTCTAATTTTTGGGTGTCCAGATAAATGTCTGAGATTAATATACAGCTTGCCTTACCTAGCATTAGTATCCTTGTAGGAAGCGAGATTTCATCTTACTCTTACATCGTGGGTGAGCTTAACCCATTTCCTAAAATTCATGAGTAAAAAAATGATTATTTAATTTTTTTATATATGACAAAAGAATCTGAGAATAATTACACACCTTTTTTTCTGAAAGAATAATTATACACCTTAGACCAAAAAAAAAGAAAAGAAAGAATAATTATACACTTTTAAACAAAAACCAAACTCGTCATTGGTCCGTGATTAAGCGAGGTCACCGTCATGTGAAACAATCATCCTCTCATGACGTCGCCCCGGGGTGCGGCTTCGGGGTCCGCTCTTTTGACCTGGGCCTCTCCTTTTTGGTTGAGCATCAAAGAGTCCTCACGGTCCACAGACTCTGCAGCCAGCTGCGCCGTACCCACGCACTAGACGACGACTTGGACCTGCGGCGGCGGTAGTTGGAACCCGCAATCAGGGTTTGACGGCGGCGTTTCCTCTGCGCTCACTATCCCTTGAGCCGTAAGAACAATTTTTCTTCATCTTCTTCTTTCGAATCTTCGACGAATATATGGAAGCGATCACCAGGGATTCTTCTTGTAGCTATGAGAATTCTCTGTATTTGTCTCGCCCTTTTGTCCCCTGGAACATTCTTTATTTGAGCTTATTTCTCTTAGTATTTCGATGTGGTTGCTTTTAAAGAGATTTACGTCTGGGCATTACCATTTGGGAATTTGGTCGAGCAGCTGAGGCATTAGAGTGCCGTCATTTTTCATATGATATTTGGCTTTATTACGTCTGTTATTTGTTTGAGAACTTTTTCCACATAGCATTGACACAGTTTCATATGATATTATTCACGTGTCCATAAACTTATGGAGCTTATAAGCCCTGGTGCTTCCAGTAGTTGTTACAGGCAGATCTCCCTTTTCTGTTGGCATGGTTGTTTTTTAGAGACAAGAAAATTTAATGGCTTGTAGGTTCATTAGTGCTTTCAACTTGTTTTCAATTGCTGGATGATTTTATTGTGTGTAATGTGTTGTAACTTGTTAGAGAGACCTTATTATGACAGACATTTGTGCGCATATCAATGCATGGTAATATTATGATCTTACTGTATTCCTTCACTTTATTCTGTTGTTTTATTAGTATTTTATTTTTAATATTTGTGGAATGCCAGGTGCAGTGTACTTCTTTCTGACTAATTATGGCCAAGGGTCCAGCACCATTTTCTGATATTGGCAAAAGGGCAAGAGGTAAGCTTGTATTCGAAACCTTGTCATACCCCTTTTGCATGTTATTTTGTTAAACGATGCTCTTCATGTTATACCCACACATACAAGTTCGTGAACAATTTTTTGTGTAGAGATAGGATCCTTCACTCTCTAATTTGTTATTGTTTATCTCACATCTGTTGCATCTGCATCATATTTGTAGGGCAGCCTAATCTTACATGTTTACTCGCATGCATAACTGTGTCACTGGCTTTTCTGATTTCCTTGTACTCTTTGTAATTTTCTAATTTTCAATCTTCTTGTTTTGTTGTATGAATAAAAGTCTTATACAATCTTCACTCCTAGAATTCTTTATCCAGTCTGCTTGCCTTAGTGCGGGTGAGGTGATCAACAGAGTTCATCTCCTCTCACATTGTGAGGGGAGCTACCTTTACTGAGGTGCCAACCAAAAGGCAAACACCTTTAGTCAGGACCAAATCAACCTGCATGCTATGCTAAAATACGGAAAACAGGAGGCAATCAGCTCCTATCTAGTATGTCCGAAATTACTTAGAAATTGAATGGAAGAGGAAATTCACCACTCTGATGTGTTTGAACTCCGAACTATGGAGGAAAAAATCTCCTTTTTTCAAAGATATGTTTGTCAAAGCACATATTGCCTTGATTTTTATTTTCAAATTCATTGTATGCAAGACAGTCCATCCTTGGATATGTATATCTCCAAGAGTGGCTCTCCGGGTGGTTGTGCCTAAACTTAAGAGATATTTCTAGTCATGCATAGTGGTTGGATTATATTTGAAGTAGGAGCTATGCCACCTGATTCTTTGATTCTAGTCTGTCAATCATGCCTACATCACTTTGTCTAGATTATTGTCTTCTTTATTTTAATGCGATATATCCTTGTAAAATTGCATCAGTATACTATATGACAAAAATTTGTCATCCCCCCCAACAAATTTCTTTTAAAAAATAATTTCTTATCTCTGGCAAAGTTATACGTATGACTTTTTGAATTTACTAATATTCTGATTCTTTTGCAGATCTCTTGTACAAGGACTACAATTTTAATCAAAAGTTTAGTCTGTCAATTCCAAGCTCTTCTGGATTGGTATAGTTTGTCATGTGTCTTGCTGTTTTATTATTATATGTTATTTTAATCTTTATTTTCACTTTAGACTTTTTCCTTAATTGATGTTAAAACTTCCTTGTGTTCACTATCCCATGATTGTCTCTTATTTTATCTATTCTGATTAAACATATATTGAACATCCCTTAGTAAATATATTTTTATAAGCTTGATATTAGATGATATAAAAAGTGTTGACTCTCATTTTGCATATTAACTAAATCATGCTATTGTACTTTTGTCGCTTTAACAACAAAATTTTTTTCAATAAACTATAAATCTTTGAATAATTTTTGGTTAATTGAGCAAAAGAGGGATCATAACACTGGATCTTCCAGGGTAAATTTCTTTGTTTTCCTTTCGTGCTTTATCATTTTACGAATTTGACAACATATAGCTTTGAATCCATTGGTTGATTTACAGATTCTCAAAGGAATGATAACCGAGAAGAATGATTGTTGATGAAAAATTTACCATTATGACCCTTGTTTGTTTTGCTGTCTAGCTTTCATGATTTCAAATTTAAATTTTCATCCTTCAGGGCCTTACAGCTACAGGTTTCAAGAAGGATCAAATTTTTGTTGGTGATATCAATACCCTTTACAAGAGTGAAAATACTACCGTTGATGTGAAAATTGATACATACTCCAGTGTAAGAAATTTTGATACTGTCCTTTTGAACTAATATGCTGCTTTTCACTACATTTGTAGATTATTATATTTAGTATACTGCAATTGTTGACTATTGTGATGCCTTATGAAAGATGTTATATTTTATCAGGTCTCAACGAAAGTGACTGTCCATGATATCTTCTCTAACACAAATGTGGCCTTGAGCTTCAATATACCTGATCACAAGTCAGGCAAGGTGGGTATAACCCAACTTCCCTTATTTTTTATCCTACTAGTCTTCATAGGACAGAAAATTAAGATCAGATAATTTTTTTAAATCCATCAAATACATTAAATGTTATATTTGGTTTTCTATCTTTGTGAATTTTTTAGTTTACCACTATCACTGTCATGACTTAAGAGGCAGACCCAGTTTCATAACTGTGAAAGGTATCAATTACACGATGTGTAAGAGCTAATTTGTTGTGGACTTAATCAATAACTTGATCCTATTCATCAAGTTATGCCCAAAAATATGGGCTTGACATGGTATTCATGATAGTTGTTTGAGATGTTGTAACTATTGTGCAAAGTTTAGATAAGTGAACTTTGAAGCTGGTTTGATATGATAAACAATATATTCTTTTCTTTTTTGTGGGGTAGAAGATTCGTTGAAGATTGTTCGGTGTAGTACATATTTATATGAAAAAGGGCATTATTTGGGTATTACTAGAGAACATTGGAACAATTTTATTTAGGCATTCATGCTCTGCATCTAACCTTGAAAATATCATTTCAGCTGGATGTTCAGTATCTTCATCCTCATGCTGTCTTTGATTCTAGTATCGGCTTGAATCCATCCCCACACTTGCAGCTTTCAGCTACTATTGGTTCCAAGGATCTCTATGCGGGTGCTGAAGTTGGATTTAGTACAGCATCTGCATCATTTACAAAATATGATGCTGGGATTACGTACAATAAACCAGATCACTCTGTTGCACTTATCATGTAAGTGTTATGGACCATGTTTATCGGTTTAATATTATTCTTCTAGTATTTCAATATCATCTTTTTTAAGTTTCAATAATTTTACCGAAGAGTTATTTGTGTATGTTAACATGTAGACATTTAGGTCATTTGGTTACCCCTGCTATTGGTTGGTTTTAACCCTCAACTTGCTATCTGAATACCTTCCCCTGAGATTTATTTTCATTGCAAGAATTGTGATTCGGAAAACTTTGTCAAAGAATAAAAGTTAGTTGTTTTTTTGTTACAAGTCTAGTGACTTGGAAAGTTTAGTTATTAATCATTATCAGTGAATCCTGAGGCTCAAAAGCTGTGGATGACAAATCCTGTCTCGAAATAAGATATAAACATTCATGGCATGGACATCCGTTTAAGTTGGGTATCGTGGAGGATATATTATGCAACTGATGATAAGTTTTAATTTTTTAGATTTATCTGCTCTGGTTTTTAAAAATGAACAAAACAATGCAACTCCTTGTTTTGTTAATGCAGGGCTGAGAAAGGACAGGCCCTGAAGGTTTCTTACATTCATTATGTAGACCGGCCGGATGGATTAACAGTTGCTGCTGAGCTGACTCACAGATTTTCTTCGTTTGAGAACGGATTTGCCATTGGAACCTCACAGACAGTGAGTCCCGGCACCTTAGTAAAGACTCGATTCACTAATGATGGCAAGGCTGCATTCCAATGCCAACGAGTGTGGAGGCCTAATTCACTCATAACTCTCTCAGCTGAATGTGACTACACAAAGGTCTCAAGTTCATCCACCAAGTTCGGTCTTGCTCTTGCGCTCAAGCCTTGACAATGGTCATTTCCACTCTCTTCTTTTGGGGGCTTATTTATCTCTCATCATTTTAAATTATTTTCAGAACCCTTGGTGAGTTATCATTTTTTTAAGCCCAATCGTATATCATAAAGGGAAACCAAAGGAACTTGTAGCATTGGTGAAATCTTTGAAAGCAGCTAGGGAAAGAGAGAACCCAGTTTTGGAATATTTTTGTAATGGTAATATTTTTGAAGCCGATTTTTTATACTGCCATGTACGTTGTCCAGCATATGATTTTTATTGTCATGGTCAATAAATTGATACACGGTGACCATTTTCTGGTCAGATGTAGACTCCTAAGGAGTAAGGGACAAATTATCAATATTATGGGCTCACTTGATGGATATTTTTTTAATTTTATTTATTATTAATAAAGCTTACGCCTTGCTTTCAAATTTAAATCAATTCTTGTGTCCTTATATTTATAATTTTTATAAGTTAATGATTGACCCTGTTGCATTAATTGGGGGCGAAGTTTATGGATTTGTTTGGGTTAGTGGTGGGATTGGTGACTTATTTTCTATATGACTTTTGTAAAAGTCTAATTAGAAAAAAAAGTCAGATTGTAAATATGATTTGTGTTTAAGGATGGTAGAAGTGACGGAGTCTACGTAAGCTGAAAACTTTTTCTTAAAAGCTATCCTATGAAGCTTTTTTCTTAATTGACTTTTAAGAGTTTTTTTTTTTTTTAAAAAAAAAAAAAAGCCTAATGGACTTAAAACTATATCCAAACATTCCATTTAAGGCTTTTTGTTTTTTCCTATTGCCACTTTTTTCTGACTTGAAGCTATTTAAAGTTTTATCCAAACATACCTTATATTGGTATACGATTATAATATGAGCATATTAAAAAAAAGAAAAAGAATAGCCCTGTTAAACACTTAGAATTTACAGAAAAGAATAGTAAAATTTATTCTGTATTTTAAATTATGGTAATATTATATTATGATAATGGCAGGCTAAATATTATGATAATGATTTTCACGTTTTTGAAGTTTTAACGCAACAATTATTTTTGATAAAATATTAAATTTGACAACCTAATTAGTAATTACTGCATCAAGGATCATACGTATAATTTAAGTTGCGATATGTTTTATCTAGTCCCAAGGTTTGAGACGTCCAAAGTATTTTAAAAAAGGGTCTGTAATGTTTTTGACCTGAAGTTGTCTAATAATTTGAGACTTAACGCAATTGTAAGTTGAATAAATGGTACATGCTTAAACTTTATATAAAATGGTGATACACCACACCAAAAAAAAAAAAAAAAAACACACACACACACGACAGTGGTGATAAAAAATTTTTTTTAAAAAAATGTATGTTGATGTTTCTCTACATCAGTATTACTTATCTTTATCAATAATTTAAATTTGTTATTAATTACTTCATGAGGAAATATAACTTTTTAATATGTATAAGGTAATTTTGGCAAAAAAAGTATATGATCAAATTGTGTTTTTCTTAATGCAAACCATTTAATCTATGATTTATGGACTAATTCATATTTGAGTTGGATGGAAATATCAAGTTGTAATTTCAAAGAGTTCAAGTTAATATCCATGATATTATTATATCCAAAATCTCAATTTTTAGAGCCATTAATCTCTTTAAAATACCTATGTTCGTTCACATTAGATTTATATAAATTTATAAGTTACACAAAGTAACTATTTAGCTTCTTTAATCTCTTTAAATTAGTTAACTTAGTCTTATATTAAGTATTAATGTATAATTTATTGATCTTTACCTATCATTCTTCCCCAAGTTTCTTACAAGTAATCTTATAAATGTAGCATTTTTCACAAATCATAAACCATTTCAATTCATATATTTCTCAGACTTTGAAATTTGAAATGTCCCCAAACAAATGCATCTGGTTCGAGCCAAGTAAGGTTGTGTTTCATAAAAACCGATGCAGAAAATCTTTTGAAGAGCCAGTGACCAACCGAAGTTAATTGCAAATCAGGCCATCCACCATCTCATGGAAGGGGTGGAGAGGAGAACTGACGGTTTTGTCACCAAATCTTTCAGATTCCTGATAGATCAAAAACACAATGGCATCCCTCTCCTTCAGGGTTTGTATGAGTAGATGTAGATGCCTCACACAAATAGCCAAGGAGAAGCTGCATGCGGTGGAGTTATCAGAGATCATCAAGGAAACTGGGTACACAGATTTCAACAGAAGTTAAGGATACCACCCTTATTATTACAGAGCTCCATGCTATCCATAGAGGACTACAGATCTGTCATCAAATGGAATTTTACAAGATTAGAGTATATTCAGAATCAGTGAAAGCCTTACACTTGCTCTTAGTGGACTGTGGGTTGGACCACCCTTTGTATGAAGTTATTCAGGAAGTATGATCCTTCATATTTACAAATTAGGATCTAAAAATCACTCATTGTTATAGGGAAGGACTTAAATGCACTGTTGACCTTACAAGATTGGCTTAAGGGATGATTTCAGATTCACTCATTTTATTGACACCATATGTCGCGTGTTTGGACTTGTTTAACTTAGAATGTGATATACTGCCACATGAATCTAGAGTTAATGTCTAACTTGTTGACTGTTGTAACAATTTCAAGCTTTAAGGTTGTCTTTGTTAAAAAAAAAAAAAAAAGGTTGTTTTCCAACACATCAACGACTGAGTCGCATATCTAAACCCGACCCATTTCAGACCAAGAAATCCGACCCATTGAAAAAGACTCGTGACCGATTTTCTTGCGAGGGCCGGTCTGCCAAATTCTCAATCTCTGCGGTCCAAAATAGCAAAGCGAGCTATCTTCGGTCTCTCTTCCTCACCAGATCTCTCTTCGCTTCACTCCTTAGATCCCCGCAAATCTCTCTTTCTTCGGAGCTAAAAAATGTCGAACAGCGATACAATACCCCTCCACCCTTCGTCGCAGTCCGACATTGACGAGATCGAGAATCTCATTCATGCCAGCGTCCAATCAAGTCCCGCCACCGTTCTTCCCGCCGGACCCCCCAGTCCTCCTCGAGCTTCAATTCCGGTATCATCTTCCCCATTCATTCCTTCTAATCTTCCACCACCGCCACCGCAAGCTCCACAATTATCCTCCAATCAGAAGTCCCCACCTGTGCCGGCGGCCCCTCCAGTTGTAATCTCATCATCTAATGGCCGTCCGGGCATCGCTTCTGATGGGTTTGGCTCCACTGCTAATACGCTTACAGAGCCGGTTTGGGACACTGTCAAGAGGGATCTTTCGAGGATTGTCAGTAATCTGAAGCTGGTTGTGTTTCCCAACCCCTTCCGTGAAGACCCTGGGAAGGCTTTGCGGGATTGGGATCTATGGGGGCCTTTCTTCTTTATCGTGTTTCTGGGTCTTATTCTGTCATGGTCTGCTTCTGTCAAGAAGGTAAGCAATCACAACGAGATCAATTTTTTTTACCCCTTCTGTGATTTTCTCATATCGTTTCTGCTAAGTTGAGTGCTCACTATATCTTGAAACTTGGTCCATAGAGGTTCTTCATCTGATGCATGAACTGGAGGGCTTAGTTTGACTATAAATATGAAGTCCATGCTAGAATTTCTAAGTGTTTATTTGAGTTGTAATTTCTGACTATTTGTCTTCTTGATTTTTCTCTGATCATGTCTGGCACTATACTTCGAGGCCCTTTTTTTTTCTTCTAATTTTTAAGATCAGCGATTTTCATGTTGTCATTTGTTGTCCTGTACCTATGGAACTACCCATTCTTGGAGGATGAATTAAGAGATATTCAATAAGGGAATGTGATAATGACATACAAAAAAAAAAAAACAATTTAATAAGTTTTCTATAAGCAGAAGAGGCTTCCCGAGTTTCCTGTTTGGATTTGGGTAAGAAATAAATTATGTATTTGCACATCTCAATATGATAGAATTGTTCTTTTCGTGGAGAAAGAATAGAATATATATTCTGAATTACCAAATTTGTTATTCCATGAATTACAGTTATAGGAGTTTGTTAGGTGTTGTTTCTTTGGTCACCTAATTGTTGTCTTACAGAAGTGTGATGGATAGTTTGTGCCTCTTGACATCTGATGAAATTTTATAGGATTTAGAAATGATGTATTTTCTTACAAAGTTTGTGCCTTCAACTTGTTTTTGCATGGTTGTCGTTCTGATAATTTGGCTAAAACATGCTCTTTCTAGAAGTTGGGTGTGATTTTTGGAGTAGAGAGGTTTGCTTTTTCCGTTAATATCTAAACTACTTTTAATTATATTTGTTACTGTCTTGTTTCCATCCCCCCCCCCCCCCCCCTTTTTCCCGATTATGACTCCTATACGTATAGGAATTTGAAAATTCATAGTTTATCGCTGATTTGATGGTAGATGCTGATCCTATTTTCTGCACATTTGATTTGCTTAGAACCAATTGAAAGGAGTTGATCTATGTATCCTTAGCCATTTTCATTTTTTATGTGTTTGTGCATACACGCATGCTGTATCTGTGTACAATAATTTTTAGAATGTGGCATGTATTCCTTTCAGTGCTTGTCCTATACAATGAAAAGGTGATCATATGAACTCATGCACACATTGTCAAGCCCCTGGCAACATTTAAGTATTTAACTCCCTAAATAATTCTGGAGATTAGAAACAAGGAAGAAATTCTAGGTAGAAGAACAACACACAAACGCACAAGATAAATAATCTTGTTATATGTTCATATCTGGTGCCATCATTACCAGGCTAAAATGAAGGTAATGCTTTGGAAAACTAGTTAGTTCTTTAATAAGCAAATCCTAGGATATTGATTTAAAAATGATGCCTTTGCTTATAATGCCAAAAGTTCAAGTCTCGTTTAGGCGTTGAAGAACATCATCTATTGTATTCGTTCCTAGAGAATGTTCTCATAAAGCACCTACTTGACATGTGGGTGTGGATGGATATCATTTAAAGTTTGACTCTGCGTGTCTCCCTGTGCGCACACATGTGGATTAGAACTTATTTCTTTCCTATCCAGAGAAACCGAGCAATTATAAGCTTTGTTGATCTTATCTTATAGCTTCAATTGATTTATATCTCATGGGGCATTCCTTCCTTTTCAAGCCACTACTGTTGCAGTGTTGCCCATATATCTGCTTCTGTACAAATTTTATTGGAGATGCACTACTGTAACTCTCACATTTCTTTGAGTCTCTTTTAAGTTCTTATCAAGTTTAGGTGTTCATTCCCTGGTACTATGCCCAGATTATTTTTGGTATCGTCCTGCTCTGTCTTCTTTCTTTCTTATGTTTTGTATGCTTGTTGACATGGTTTATTGTGTTGGTTTTGGTTAGTCCCTTCTAACAATTGCTTCTGATTGTGTCTCAGTCTGAGGTATTCGCTGTTGCCTTTGCTTTACTAGCTGCGGGTGCTGTAATTTTGACATTGAATGTGCTGCTTCTGGTAATAGCCCCTCCCTCTCTCCGTCCCTCTCACACACACCTGGTCATATTTTGAGTGTCAACTTCTATTTGGTCAACTTCGTATTTCTCTGTGATGTTATTCAGTAAACTTATATCTTAAATCTGTGGAGAGGATACAATTGTACAAAGAAATTGCATTACTGGGGACAAACAGTTTATACTTATCAAGAGTTTGTTGATTACAAATAATGTCTTTTCATCCTTTTTACTTTTGAATTCCAGGGTGGACATATTATTTTCTTCCAGAGTATAAGTCTTCTGGGCTACTGTTTGTTCCCTTTGGATGTTGGGGCACTAATCTGTATGTTAAAGGACAATGTCTTGCTGAAAATGATTGTGGTGTCTGTAACATTGGCTTGGAGCTCCTGGGCGGCGTATCCTTTCATGAGTTCCGCGGTCAATCCAAGGAGAAAAGCACTTGCTCTCTACCCAGTTTTTCTCATGTATGTATCAGTTGGCTTCCTCATCATTGCCATTAATTAAATGCATCAATGCCTCATGTATGTATCAGTTGGCTTCCTCATCATTGCCATTGATTAAATGCATCAACGCCTCTCTGATTTGTGGCTTCCTAATGCAAACTGGTACATGACTCCTCTATATAGGAATTCTTTGTGTAGTGATCAAGGAATTTTTGACATTTTCTTCAATTTGTTGCCCCCTTGTTCTTTACTTTGCTTAAGTTTTTTCTTACATACTTGTTTAGAGACAGACTTGTAAAATATTGTTTGGAGCTGGGAAGCTATATGATGGGATCAAAAACGTGTATTTTTGTATATACCAACTAGTTTATGACACCCGACTGATTCGGATTGAGTCAGGTCACACCACATGGTTGTTGGGCTTTACCGAATTACCGTAATTTGGGCTTGGCTTGACCTGCCTTGAATCTGGATCAATCGGTGGTACCCATTATCCAATATTAAATTATTTGTTTTTTTTCCTTGAAAAAGAAGCTTGTGTCAATCCCTCTCTCCCTCGTTCTTTTTTTGTTTTTTGGAATAAGCTATGTTAATCTTAGCCAGCTTTTTAAGTTTTCAAGTACATTATGATATACTACATGTCGTCCTTAATATAGGAATTGTCCTTAATATAGGAGTTAGTTCACTCTTTTTTGAGATATTAAAGCAGTTAAATAGGCTATATAAAATTATTTATTGTTTTTCTTTA
Organism: Acacia confusa; assembly: GCA_037074495.1. NCBI lineage: Eukaryota > Viridiplantae > Streptophyta > Magnoliopsida > Fabales > Fabaceae > Acacia > Acacia confusa. The sequence continues at coordinate 10,137,284 of CM073514.1, forward strand.
AACTAATTTGTATTTTTATAAAATGATATAATATCTAATAATATATAATATATATGCTATAATTAAGTAATTTTTCTAACTATAATTTCTCTAAAAAAAAGTTACTTGACTCTTATATTAATACGAGAGATAGTATCTTAGATTATTTTCAAAATTAATGTGTTAAGAGAACCATTAGGAAGAAATTAACACTACAATTTGAAGTATTAAACTATATTAAAAGATTATATTCTTTTTAAAATATACATAACTTGTATGATAGTAATATTAATAATGGTTGTCTTAGTCAGAACTTTTTAGAAAAATGAATTTTTAAATATCATATTTACATGATGGAATATTAGGCCTTTCTAATAGTCTTAGAATTATTTAATTATAAATCTTCAATGCCTATTTTTTGAAGCTCATAAAGTAAGAAAATGATATGATAAATATTAGGCCTTGCTAATGATCTTGCGTTAACTACTAAAATTTATTGAGATGGCTGTCTCTTAAGAATCTCAATGTTCAAAAAAAGAACATGAAGAAATATCGTGAAAATATAATAATCACCGAAAAAAATCATATTTAAAAAAACGAAAACATTGGCAAGGAGCTCTAGGGCGGCTCATCCTCCTACTATCCTTTCATGAGTTCCGCGGTTATCCAAAGAGAAAATCACTTGCTCTGTTATTATAAAAAAAATTATTTGATAAATATTAGGCCTTTCTAATAATCTTGTCCTCACTATGCAAAATTATTTATATGGCTGACCCTTAAAAACATCAATGTTAAAGAAAAGAAACGTGAAAATAACGTGAAATTAAAATAATTACCCAAAATCATATTAAAAATATGATGACCTTAGCTACGCTTTTTTTTTTTTTGGTTATAAAAGAAGAGGCTAAGAAGCCTGGAATAAACGATTCCATATGCGAGGGCAAAAGTCCCAACCTCTCCTGCAAGACCCAAGACCTTAAATGAACAGGGCAAGTATCTAAAATGTTTGACTCAGAAATCCCTGCCTTTGCTAAAGCGTCCGCAATACGATTTAAATCCCTGGGTAAGTATCTAAAGATCACCTCCCAATCCCTATTCTTCAGCTCCTGAATTCTATCACATAACAGGCTTCCCACAACGCTTATATCAGATTGACATAAACTTATAGCTTCAGCAGCATCAGATTTCTAATGCCCAACTCCCACGCAAAAAGCATTCCTTCCAGAATGGCCCAGAGTTCAGATTCCCAAGCATCACAGACTCCAACTTTCTTGGAGAATCCGGCAACCCACAATCCTTGTGCATCTCTAATCACCCCTCCACAGCCTGCCTTGGAGGAATGCATATTAATCACTCCATCCACCACTATCTGGTTTTGTCCAGATAGTGGATGGTGGAAACCATTTAGCTACACTTGAAGAGTCTCTCTGTTTTTCTTTTTTTGAAATGTAACACTCCTATATGTATGTATTATGTAATGTATATGGTGCGTTTTTTCTTATTTTAATATTACGTGAGAAATCTACAAAGCCGCTATACTTGTATTTTTTCCATAGTCAAATTTATTGTCTTTTATATCCCGGTACTATATTGAATATCCATCTATTACTTCAATATAAAAATAAACAAAAAAAAAATTATTAAATTGATTTGGTTTTGACATTTTAAGATTAGTTTTATATGGGTATTTTTAGTGTTATTTGTAATTATTAGGTTAATGTCTCACATTGAGAGGAAAAAAATTACATGGAGCACCTGGACTACCTAGACTAGTCTGGGTACCCCATAGGAGTAAACATAAATCAGCTTATTTGTGATAATATTTTCCACCCCAAAACTGATTTTTCCATTGAAAAAAGCCACTTTTTGGATAATAAGTAATGTTTGAGTTAATGTCATTGGCTACCGTGCTTTATGGAGCTGGAAAAATGGGCCAGCCCATTTAGGCCCGAATACTAAATAATATCCCATTTCAAAATCCAGTCACTCAAGGTGGTTCGCGAGCTTTGAGCCCCTTTGACATATTTTCACTATTTTCATATATTTTTTTACATAAATTAAGTTAAAACAATATTTTTTTTAATTTAAGATATAAATATTATAAAATTGGAAAATAGGCTTGGTAAATGATATTTATGGTTTGTAAATGATATGGCTTAGTAAAGTTTTTATATTATATTTATACTCGAAAACCATTTGTGCTCTAATCCTATGTTTAGATGGGGAGAAAAGTGAAGGTAAAATAGTGAGAAAGAATACCAAAAAAGAAAACTTAAATAAATAGAAAAAATATTTACTATTTTTGAGAGTTTTCTCCCATAATTTTCCCCCCTAATTTTTTCTCCATCCAAATATAAAGTAAGTGTCAAGAGGGAAAGCCTTTCATATTATATATATATATATATATATATATATATATAAAGAAAAAGATAAAGAATGGAATAAAGTATGCACACTAGTAAAAATAATAGAATAAGATATTTAACAACAATTTATTTAGGGAATATCATTTCTGCCTTGAACCAAAACGACGTCGTTTTGACTTTTTTTTAAATAAAGAGATGAAAGGAAAAGAAGGGAAAGAAAAAAAAAAAAAGAGTATCTCATCATCTCTTCATTTAAAAAAGAGCCAAAACGACGTCGTTTTGGCTCAAGGCAGAAATAATATTCCCATTTATTTAACTATGAAGATGAAAACAAAGGACAAAATAAGATATATTTAACCCAAAATAGTGTTTACTGATTTATTTTTCAGAAGATATTTTGAGTTTTGTTTATTTTATGTTGTTTTAATACTTTGTTACTTTGGTGGTTGTTATGAAAGAAACTTAATCCTATAAAAAAAAGAGAGGTGACAATGCATAGGCAATTTTTTCTCTCTAAAAACTAAAAGGCAAAAAGAAATGACATGCAGGCAGTGAGAGAAAAAGACAAAACCCTATACTCAATGGCTCGCCTTCAAACACACGCCTTCAGAGTTAATAATGGTAGATTTGGCGCCTTTGATAAGGTAACATCTCCTGAGCAAAAAAAGATAAGGTAGCATGTAGGTGGATGATAATTTTTTTTTAAAAAAATAAGAGTAGACATCCTCTCACCTAAAAAACATGCCATTGTGATAGAATGGTATAAGAACTACTTTTATATCATGTTATCAAACCCCTTGTTCAGTGGAATCTAATTTATTTAAATCGGCTAAAATTTGCTTACTATAATTTTGAGATTTTTTCATAAATATGACTTTAAAAGAACTTATTAAAAACAAAAAATATATATATTTTGATAGGATGTATCAGAGTCACTATAATAGTATGGCAGTAGAGCTACTTTGATACCATGGTATCAGACCCCTTGCTAAGTGGAATATATATTTTTTTTGTTTGGGTGAAAGTTGCTTACTATAATTTCGGAGTCTCCCGAGCTTAAGGCCACATATAGCTTGCGAACCAGCTCTTGGTTGCTGGAATCAGAGTCCAAATTTGTGGAGTTAGCAGTTCGTGGGGAATTGAAGTTTATAGAGATTTATAGAAAGAGGGAGGAGAGAGGTTTCGAGAAAGGGGTAAAAGATAGACCAGAGAGAGGGGACCGGTTGAGGTTTCAATTTCGGGTCTTGAGGGGTATAATATATTATATATAGGACAGAGTGCGGAACGAACTAAGGATTCACTACATCTGGATCTATGATAACCCTTGTCTTGTCTGTTAAGCAATTCGATAACGGGGAGAAACGTGTAAAATCAGGGGATTTGGTTGCTACAGGACCGAAGTTTACGAGATGTATAATGGGGTTTGGTTGTTACGTGTATAATCTCAGCCTAGACGTAAAAATCACATAGACAAGTACATAGTCAAAATCAACATCTCATTCCAAATGACTTTTATTTTTGTAAAGCAGTGCAACAAGACCCAAAAAAATAATCGGAATAACCTAGTTAACTATCATTGACTGGTTGGTAGATCCTGTATTTATAGAATATTAAGAGTAATATAATTTTGAGAATTTTTCATAAATATGACTTTGAAAGCCACCTATCAAAAGGGGGAAAAACATAAATAGGATGATGTCAGAGTCACTTATCAAAAGGGGAAAAAAACATATTTTAATAGAATGATGTCAGAGCCACTTATCAAAAGGAAAAAAAAACAAACAAACATATTTTCATAATAAGTTTCTCCCAACCACGCAACTCTAAGTTGAAGGTGGAGTCTCAAATTATTAAGTCTAAATTAAATATTAGAGATGACATTTGGAGCATCTAAATTAATAATTTTCTTTTTTTTTCATCCTCATCCTCATCTTTCCTTCTACTGCTACTACTTTGAGATAAGCTACCCCAACATGTCGTTTTTACATCCTCCTTCATTTTTCATCTTTTCTTCTCCTATGGTATTTTTGTACTTGCCCCTTTATATCTGACTTTGTAAGTGTTCTCAAAATAATAATAATAATAATTACCGATAATGATAATTATTTACAAATTTAAAGATAGGTATTGTTCTGTTTTTTCGTTTTTATATTATTACTTGTCACTCAGATTTGTTTAGATATTCCAAAGTGAGATATATAAATTTGTTTCCTTATATTTGTCTTTGCATTGGGATTAAGTAATAGTATTTTACTTTACCTATTCTGCACATCTCTCTTTAAAATGAAGATGCTTCACAATAAGACCTCTAATTAAAAAATAAAGGCTACCCTTATTTCTTTATGTCTCTCTACACACTTTTTTTTTTGCAATCCGTATAAGAAAGAGATCGAAATTAAATGGGTAAAGATAGATTTTTAGCCTTTTATTAAAAGAAAAATATTTAAATCAAGTTCCTTATATCTATTTCGTTAAGTTCTTTAATCACACACATATATATAGTCTCTTATTTTCAAAATTATTATCATTTAGCAATAAACTCATATGTAAAAGATATGACACATGTATGATTGAAGAACTTGATATAATGAATATGAGGAACTTGATGTATGTACCGTCTTTATTAAAAAAAAATTATTTCTGCTTATACTTTGTAAGAACAAATTTTAAGCATCATCATATTTTCTACTTGTTGGTTTTTTAGATGAGTTAAAATGAGACGTTTACCACAGAAAGAAGAAAAGAAAAATAACAAAAATCATGGTATCACAGCTATAATGTCAAAGTTGTGGTATCAGAGCCCTTCTCACAATATGGTATCAGACCTCTCACCAAGTTGAAAATATTTTTTTCGAATTGGCTGAAACTTGTTTTAAAAGTTGAGTAAACGTTTTCAAATGTCATTTTCATTTGCAAACTCTTATCCAACTTTTGCATGATTTAGATGAAGGTAAGACCTAGGGGAGATAAGGTTAGAGATAATGGAGGTTGCACATTAATTAGTCTGTTAAATAGTGGATTCTATACCAAAAACAGCTTCTAGAGTATTTATTTTCTTTATTTGATTTACCTAAATCAGACACCTCTAGTTTTCTGAATGAAATTTTTATTCCATGCAGTTAAAATTGAAACATAGAAATTGAAGGCTCTATATGTACCTAGGCTTTTTCGGCTTGCTATAATGATATGAAAATAGTGAAAAAGGAAAAAAAGAAAAAAGAAAATGTAGCTTTGATGAAGTATAGGATTGTATTGGAAAGGTTGAAACCCTCCTAAATGATGTGTAACATATTTTTATAACCAAGTCAATAGGAAATTGAAACTATGTTTGGGAGGTTGTTGCCCCGAGAACTAGCTTTCTTCAAACAAATAACATGTTGAATGATATGCAACTTATTTTGCAGTGATGCTAGATTGCTAGTGGAAAATTGAAGCAACACGTTTGGGAGGTAACCACCCTAAAGACTCACTTTCTTCCTACAAACTACACAAGGTGGTGAACCAAAAGTTGTCTGGGGAAAACGATTTTACAAGCAAAGGAGACTTTGATATCATTTCAAGTTGTGCATCATTCTTTAATTGAATGACTTTTGGGTAGGATTATTGGTTTGAAAGCAACTATGCAAAGCTCTGTAGCTTCTTTGAGATGGATGAAGTCATTATCATTAGCGTCTATGGTGTTGGTGGGGTGGGAAAAATAACCCTACTTTAAAAGCTTTTTCCCAAACAAACAATTCAATATATTTATATAGGTTGGACTTTAGGTAATAAGGAGCGAGATTTGTACAAAATTTAACAAATTATTAAAACTCATTTAAATATCATAAATGACATGTGAAATGACACGACAAACAAAGTTTTTCCTATGTTATATAGGATCTTGAATAATAAAAAATTTTCCCTCATCCAAGATGGCTCGGGGTGTGAATTGATAACATAGTATCAAATCCTTGATAGGGTGAAAAATATATTTGAGTCGGATTGGATGAAACTTATTTGCTACAATTTTAAGAAGGGTTAAGGAGTAAAATGACCAACAAACTATTATCCCAGGAGCGTCTTGACCAATAAACTCTTTAGTGGACCAAAATGACCAACAAATTTTTAAAAATGTAAAATTTGCACAATACCGTTACATTAGACCAAATGCCGTTTTTTGCACTCTTGCAAAAATTACATAATAGGACCCAGATGTTTATGAAACTATATTTAAGCCCCAAAAAAATTCAAAATTTTTATTTTAGTCCCTCCACGTACTTTATAAGGAGGGACTAAATTGAAAATTATAAAAAAAATTTGGGGCAGAAAGATAATTTTTTAAAACTTTGGGTTCTTTATAGAAAATTATCTTTAGCCCCAAATTTTTTTTATAATTTTCACTTTAGTCCCTCCATGTAAAGTACATGGAGGGACTAAAATAAAAATTTTGAAATTTTTTGGGGCTTAAATATAGATTCATAAACATTTGGGTGCTATTCTGTAATTTTTTTGGACCCAGAAAACGGACGTTAACTCCCATCTAACGGCATTGTGCAAATTTTACGTTTTTAAAAGTTTGTTGACATTTTTGGTCCACTAAAGATTTTATTGGTCAGGATGCTCTTGAGCCAATAGTTTGTTGGTCATTTTGCTCCTTAACCCTTTTAAGAATTTTTCATAAATACAATTTTGAAAGCCACCCATTCTAAAACTATATTTTGATATAATGGTATGTGATAGGATGATATTAGAACAACTTTAGTAATACAGTATCATCTTGCTTACTAAGTGGGGAAAAAATTGAATTGGTTGAAAGATGTCTCAGATCTTGAACATACGAGTGTGATTTATTGGAAAATTAGTTGTCACTTATTCAAAAACATATTTTGATATGATAATATCATAACCATGGTAATAGAATGCTATCTATGGTATCAGACGCTTGATAAGTTGAAAATATTTTGTTTATATGGATGAAATTTGCTCCAAAACTTGGGTGGTTTGAATTACACGGGTGTGATTTATGGAAAGATGGTGTGACTAAAGATTATTAGGTTATTGATTACCTTAAAAAAATAAAATATTTTTCACTTAGCGAGAGGCATGATCTCATGTAATTGAAGTGGCTCTGCCACTGTCCTATCAAAATGTGTTTTTAAATAAGTGACTTTCCAATTCATATTTATAAAAAATATGAGTTGTTATGAATATACTTATTATGTGGATGTCCATTGACCCATAATCTCTAAATACAGGATGACATGGGGTATACGCATAGTAATTTACTATTTGCATCCTTCTACAAATAGAGATCTCCTGTAACTATTCATAAACTTGAATGAGAATCCATTTTATCTCTCTAAAATTTCCTCTGACTTCTCTCTAGATTTCTTTCAGTTTCATAACACGTTATCAGCACTTCGTGCTGACCAACTGAGCCTTCTTCTGAAAAATTTTCTTAGATCTCTAGCATCGTTTGCTCATTGCCACCACCATTCGTTCGCCCTTAACCTCCATCACCGTTCTTGTCACTCTTCCCTCTTTATCTTCCTCTCCGTCGAGTTTTCTTCTTCAGCTCTCCACGGATGCTTCTTTTCATTCCCTCAGAGCAACTAATCTAAAAATCCACCCATTTGTGCAGCTTCCATGGCAGTGCGTTTACTTCCTCAAATATTCCGCCCAGATATGTAAACTCTCTTTCTCTCATGTGATCTTCTTCTCTGTCTCTCTACCCCAACGTTCACCGACTCCTTCTAATTATTTCATTCCAAAATTCAGTTCAATCCAAACCCAACATGACAAACTTATACCTCCCTTTTTTGTTTCTCTCTCTCTCGAGCTCTAGTCTATGGTTTTGCTTTCTTGATCGTGTGAAAAGAAAAGAGAGAGATACATGTGGAAGTTTTGCTTTGTGTTTTGTCAATTCCCAGCTTAATTTATCTTTTACACTTTTGATTTATCTTCCTCCATCGCCTTGTTCACCATCACCATCGTCGTCGTCCCTCTTACATCCCCACTCCACCACCCATTGATCTCACTCTATCCATAGCCCAGTACCAGATCAGACCTTTATCACTCTCTATGACTCTTGCTTTTCACTCTCGTTCGATCTGCACATAACCATGCCTATTTTACTGTGTTCGTGTCTTTGGTGTTAGCTTTGCTAATTTTCTTTTATTTTGAAGATTGTTTGAAAAACATAGGAACATGCTTACGGTTGCTTTGATCAAAGATGGAAAAACTGGGCAACTACAAGGTCCATTAACAGGCTGATGGAAGAGACTAAGCTGATCTTCGAACTATTGAATCTGCTCTTTCATTTTTCGCCTTGTGAGAGAGAGGGAGTTTGAGTTTTGGGACGAAACAAGGAGAGAAAATAAAAAAAAGAAGAAAGATACTTCATGGGGCCCAACTCTTCCTTTCTTTGTATTGTTTTGATGTCTGCTTCTTCCTTCGATTAAATCATTCTTCACCCTCTCAATTCTTCTCAATTCGTGGGGCCCAATTCTTTCTTTCTTTGTATTGTTTTGATTGTCTGCTTCTTCTTTCGATTAAAATCATTCCCTACCCTCTCAATTCTGCCGACAGTTTAAACTATATTATTTATTTATTTATTTATTGAAACATTACCAAAAAAAAAGTGAAGCTATTGACAATCCAAGGTGAGTAGATTTTTCAACTTTATCTTTATTATTATTGTTATTAATTTTGCTCCACAATAGAAGTTTAGATTTAATTTTCTCTTTTAATTGTTTTAATTTGAGATTTTATTATTGTCACTAACATTTACTTTTGTGTATTTATTTTTATTATTACTAACATTTTATTTTTATGTAACTAACATTTACTTTTACGCATTTACATTTATGTTATTTATTTATATTTATATTTTATGGTAGCAACACTAATATTAGTGGGCACCATTTATTTATTTATTTTACATTTATTTATTTATTTTCCATGGTGGAAGATTAGTATGTATCTATTAGTGGGCTCTATTTATTTTATTTAGCGTTTATTTATCTTTTATGGCGGTAAGACTTTGTGGGCCCCATTTATTTTATTTTAATTCTTTACTACTTTATTTATCTTTCATGGTCGCAACACTAGTATAGTGGGCATCATTTATTTTATTATTTACTACTTTATTTTTCATGATGGTAACACTAGTATAGTGGGCACCATTTATTTTATTATTTACTGCTTTATTTTTCATGGTGGTAACACTAGTATAGTGGACTTCATTTATTTATAATTCATTTACTGTTTCATATCCCCCTTCCCTTTTATCTTTTATCTTATTTATCGCTTTATATATATCCCCCTCCCTTTTATTATTTATGGCAACGACACTAATATATACATATTAGAGGGTTTCATCTATTTATTTTATTATGCTTATATTTTATTTATCCTAAAGATAAACTGTTAAAAGGCCATATGTATCATAGAGATCAAAATGCCATTGAGATTATGAGGAGGCATAAATTGGCTAGAAGCCAAGAGATAAATTAGTCTGAAGCTAAGAAGAAAGTTGGCCTGAAACCAAAGAGACAAATTATGAAACAATGTTTGATCCATAAATTTTGTATGTCATCAATTGTATAAAGGCCTTAAAATTGTATGATTATGGTTGATTGTAAATAAATATATCCAATTTGCTCTTGTAGTAGCAATATTGTGATTAAGTCAAGAAATATTGTGGATTAATTTCTTGCCATGATCAAATAGATCATTGAGTTATGAATCATGAATTTTATCCAACTTCATTTCCAGAAGTGAATGAAGTAAGAAATAAATTTGTCATTGTTGTTGTTTTACTATTGTTTTGTGCTTCCTATAATTATAACAATTGTTGTGAATATAAGAGAAGAATATTCATAAACAAAAGACAATCTGTAATGTCTCGCCTGTGATTCTACAGTGATGCATCTATGATTCCATAGTGTTGCGCTCGTGAATATTTTTATAGGATCGATGATTTTGATGTTTTAGATGATTTTATATATTTGATTATCGTTCCTGGAAAATGGAAATTTTGTTACCAGAAGTAACAAAATAATGCATTTGTGGAATTTTAATGATATCTGTAGAAATAGATATCATATATGGAATATTGTATGAAAGTTCCATGAATTAATTTTTACGGACTCACACTTGAGGGGGAGAATGATATATGTATCAAGTGTGAGTGTTTGTGTTAATTATCTATGCAAGTTTGTTTGTTAATTTGTGAATATTTGTGTGTTGATTCCCCCGGAATGGATGTTAGATTATGAGATAGTAAACCAGAAGTTTACTAATTGTTGGTATGACTTGATTAATCATCCGAGTCATATAAATAATGCAAATTATATTGACATCCACTGAAGAACAAGAAGATTCTTCATAAATATGCTGCTTGTTCTCAAATAGAAATGATTATGAAATTATGATTGGAAATGGATCTCTAGAAATATATCAAATTGAAAGATATATTTATTAAAATATTACATGTGATATTATAAATCTGCAAAGTTTGTAGTGGTGTTTGCAACCAGAAGTTTGTAAGATATTATGCGCGCAATTTCCAGATTTAATGATCCAAAAATCATATATGAGTAAATCAATGTTTATGAGAACATTGTTTATATGTGTCGATTTGTAGTGATTATATAAGCCAACAAAATTCTTCCCATAAAATTGGCTTTTGGTCAGGAGCTAGATAAATTCCATCTTAAAAGTTTTGAATATGCAATGATTATTTATAATGCACACAGATGGATACACACTACATGATTAGATGAGGGGGAGAAAAAATAAGCAGATTGGGTAAAAGAGATAAAGTGGAATGAATTATCATTGGCTCATATTGATCCTCGTACAAAGAAATGTGCACTAAGAGTTCAAAATGATAATTCAGTTGCAGAGTTTAGTTCATCGAATGCCAGAAGCATTTACTGACCTTAAGAAAGTGACAAAGTCACATGTCCCAACTGCAAATGCTCCTATATGAATTGTTATAAAGCACATCTGAAACGTTACATGTCCATCGGTTTTAAGTATAAATAAAAAAATCCTCGAAAGTGAAAAAGGAGCTCAGAATATAGATGATTAAGTCGAGGATAATTAAGAAAAGCTCCAAAAGAGCCATTTCCTGAAGAGATGTTATCTCCAGAAGAGATATCTCTAAAAGAGACCCAGGTACATGAAATGTGTGATAATAATGAGATCTCAATAAATTATGAATGAAATCTGATGGGACCGAAAATAATGTCAACTATGATGATATCTATGTTTATGTGATAGCATATGTTGTAATAAATGATAATAAGGATCATGAGCCACAATATATTAGTGTACTAGAAGCATATGTTCTTGAAAGATGTAAGGCGCTAGAAACATATGTCCCTGAAGGATTAAATATGCCAGAAGCATAAGTCTCTAAAGGACTAAAGATGCTAGAAACATCAAATTTTCGAGAATAATGATAAGTTCATATATTGCCAGAAGCAATTAGAGTATGCATTTTCATGAACATTTATTAAAGTTCTATATGCACATGTATGTTTATGAAAAGATTATTATGATTTTACTTGAAAGAGTTAGATTTTGCAGGTATACAATGAATAATTAAATTGGGCGTTTTTTTTTTGTAATTGTTCTATAAGTGAACAATAGAATACTTGATGACAGAAAGAAAGTTATGCTCAGAAGACATTGAAAATTATGTAATCATCAGGGGGAGTAAAACTGATGTAATCAAGAGGGGGAGACAATACACGCTGTACTTTTTTTTCCCTTATCTAGGTTTTGTCCCACTGGGTTTTCCTAGAAAGGTTTTTAATGAGGCAGCACTGGATAGTGTATCAATGGATGATGTACTCTTTTCTTTGGCTAGGTTTTTATCCCACTAGGTTTTTCCTAGTTAAAGTTTTTAATGAGACACATTCATAAATGGACATCCATGAGGGAGTGTTATGAATATACTTATTATATGGATGTCCATTGACCTATAATCTCTAAATACAGGATGACATGGGGTATACGCATAGTAATTTACTATTTGCATCCTTCTATAAATAGAAGTCTCCTGTAACTATTCATAGACTTGAATGAGAATCCATTTCATCTCTCTAGATTTCCTTCAGTTTCATAACAAATCAAACATATTATTTATATTTTTTTAAATTAACATTAAAAATAAAAATTAATTTTGGTGTACGATGGTAATGAATAGGTCAAGAGGATGATATTTATGGAAAAGGTAAAGGCTAATAATGTCTTTTCCATATTCCTATGTATGCGTTGTAATTTGCGTGAAGGCAACACTATGACAAATTGGTTAGTCAAGTATAGCTTTATTTGTTTTGAAGCATTTATTGTTTTTTATTCTCCTCTAGGAAGGGTGGTAGATTTTTTGTACAAGGATACTGTGGGAGTTGTTTACCTACATCTAGATCCTAATTAATGTTAGTGAAGTAATGGGTGATTATGTCCCAATTTTTACTAAAAAAAAAGGTTGTCAAACTCATGGATTTAATAAACTTGTTACAAGTACATAAACTTGTGTCATGAACCAAATAGTAAACTCGTAAGAATTTATTTTTATCAATAAGCATATGTTAATAATATATAATAATATAATTATTATATAAAAAATAATTTGATTTAAATATAAATGATTAAATTTAAATCCATCAACATTCATGATTAATTCTACCCAACAAAGAAATTTTTATAAAATTTATACATAAAGTTGTTGAGTATAAATAAAGAAAGTTAACACGAGTTTAAGAGTGAGTTATCATAATTTTTGAAGTAATAAATAAATAAAATGGTAAACACACGAGTAAACTTTTAATTTTAATCAAGTTTACATATAACACGAGTTTAAGAACGAGTTAATTCAATTTTATAAACTAGAAAAGTAAACTCAAATAGTCAGATGTGAGCTTAACAGCAAGGGTTGTACTCCCCATTCATATGTACCAAAAGTATCCTGATGCATCCTGATGTATAAATATATAGATAGTTTAATGGGAAATACAGGACCTATTTTCTGCAAATTTGTTTCTGTGCAAAATCTATTGCAAGAAGTTGATTTTGAGATGATAATGCTCATTTCGTGTGTGTGTGTGTGTCTCTCTCTCTATATATATATAGAGAGATGATAATGTTCAGGTTGTATTTGTGTCAAAGAATGATCTCAAAAAGAAGCAACTTGACATAAAGTGGATGCACATCATTTGCAAGATTGTCAGTGTGTACCAAAAGGTTTAGAACATATTCCCTGTCTATGGAGATGAAATTAGTAAATACTCGTCCCTTTATATAAAAATATATTTTCCTAATCTAATTAAGTCAAGGAAGTTGAGTTGGTTAATATGATATGTATTTTATATAATATCATAATCAAAATTAACTGTAATAAGAGTTAGTACAAATTTGTTCTAAATTTAACAATTTCAAGGTAAAATTGTTCCTCAAAAAACTTCCGTGACAAAATATCCCTTTAACCCCAAAAAAGATATTATCTTTAGAGGAATAAATAAAAATATCCCTTGATAAATGTCAACTTCACAACTAATATGCCACTTTAAGCCCACAACATATTCAATAATGATAACCTTAAAGAGTATTCTAATTGATATAATAAAAGGATGATAAATAGAGGTGCTTCTTCTCCTCCTTTTAGGTTTTCATTACTTAAAATCTTAACAAAATTGACATATCAAGGGCCCGTTTGGTACGAGGAAGATTTAAGGAAGAAAAAGAACTTAAAGGAGGGAAAGGAATGAAAATGAGTATTGAAAGAGAACTTAAAAAGTTGAGCTATTTGGTAGACATGAGAATGGAACTTAAGTTGAGGGAAAATGAATTGTTTGGTATAAAGAATTGAGTGTTGGTTTAATGGGAAGGTGAGGTGAAATTCCTAAAATGCCCCTTTATTCGTTTGGATGTTCGAATGAAAAAGTTACGTTTGAACGTAATAGGCACCTAATTGCCCTGTGTTTGAACGTAAAATCTAACAGTGGCTTGAGGTTTACATTAGCAATTTCACAACCATATAGATACAAAACCAGACCACCAAAATTTGATATTGCCCAATGTGAAGCTTCTACCACAATGAATGTATGAAGGAATAGTTTAAATGGAAAGAACAAAGGGTTGAGAAGAATTCAGGAATAGAGGAAGCTGACGATGATGGTCTAGTTTTTCCTCTCCGGCAACAGTGCGTGGTAGAGAGGAAGAAGAAGGCAAAGATGATGGAAGAAAGTTGAAGCTCTCTGTTCTCCTCGATTCATTGAGGATCTTGCAATAAACTGAACTAGACCTTCTTGCATCTTTGACATGGGCTTTTTGGTCTGCTAAATTATCTCTCCCGAGAAGATTTCAACATCCCGCCACTTTTATAAGGATTTCACTTTTCCATATTTAAGGGAACATGGCATCAAGTGGAAACTTAGGTTGGAGTGAGAGTTGTGCGCTAAACGGGTTTTTTCCGTGGGAACCCATTAAGTTCTCATTCCCCCTTATCAGTTCCCTGTACCAAACGGGGCCTAAGAGGTGCAATGAAGACCTTCCCATTATGTCTAACATTATTGATATGAGATTGGGGAGCAGTCTCATGCCACTGAAAGCATAGTGGCTTTAGTCTTACGGGGAGCTCTATGTTTGAGCTCGTCCATGTGTTAAGAATTATCTCAAGTCCATGTGTTAAGAATTAGGGGCAATTTAGTACTTGTACATTTATATCTTGATTTTTTATCTCCTAAATAATTATGATTTTTAAGACCCTTTAAAATAAATATTATTATTTTATCTTGGTCCTTTCTTCTATTTTTTCCTTAAAATTTTAGAGCATGTTTGGTTTGAGGGGAGGGAGGGAGAATGGAGAAATTTTTTCTTTATCTTTATCAAATAGCCTATGAAATTTTCTTAATATTTTAAAAATATACTCTCAACAAAAAGAAATATTCTTCTCATTAATAACAATTTGGTTAATATCTTCTTTAAGGACTCTTCCCCTCTCACTCTCTTCTCTCAACACTTTCTTTTTCCTTTCGTTGCCTTTCAGCCATCATTGAAGACAGTCAAAGTTCGAAAGTCACATCTGCAATTTATTCAAGACTCTCCTATATATATATATATATATATATATATATATATATATATATATATATATATCAAAATCTTCTTTAGCTATAGTGATGGAAAATAGGTGTTTTGGTCAGGGAGGAGAGAAAGGGCAAGCCTCGAAGGAGGAAGATGATCTTTTATCGCGGAGCGCCAAGAAGGTAAAAAATGTACTCCAACAGAATGAGGTACTCCATGGCATCTAGCCAAAGGTGGGAGAGAACCAAGTTGGCTTCAGTGAAGGAAGTATATCCTTTGCTGACAAATTAAAAGGAGTGACCAGAGAAGATAATGGGATGGAGCTTGATGGTAGGGAACACTTACTTGACGAACCCTTAGTGGAGGATCACCTGGAGGACCCTAGACACGATGGGGAGGACTGGAAGTGTAAGATAGTTGAGAACTTATCGAGAAACTTTCCATCCTTCCAGTTTTCCAGCAAGATGAAAAAGGAACTCTATAAGGCCTAGGACACTGCGGTTATTTTGAAACTGTTAGGCAGGAGTATTGGTTATAGGGCTCTCGAGAGCAGACTTCAAGCTATGTGGGCTAAAAGAGGCGTTTTTACGTTAATTAATGTTGGTCATGGGTACTTCATTGTCAAGTTCACCAACAAAGAGGATTATGCTAATGCTCTGATGGGGGGGCCATGGCTGCTATATGACCACTATCTAATAGTTAAACCATAGGAGCCAAGTTTCAAGCCTGATAAAGCTGAGATTGAAGAAGCGGCAGTGTGGGTCAGGACCCCCAGGTTACCACTGGAGTATTACAATGAAACTGTTCTAACTATGATTGGTAATAGAATTGGTAGAACCGTAAAGGTGGACATGAACACCTCAAGGCATATCAGAGGACACTTCATCAGGATATGTGTAGTAGTTGAGCTAGGGAAACAAATGATGCAAGATTTTTGTCTTGATGGTGAGGAGTACTTTATTAAGTTTGAAGGATTGCATTTATTATGTACATGCTGTGGTGTTTACGGGCATAAACGAGAGACGTGTCTTTAGAGGAGAACCAGCAATGGCATACCGGAGGGGACGACAATGGCGGAAAAAGACAAAACAAAGGCCGAGCAAACTAGTGAAAAGTTGAACGAGGATCAATGGAGAATTGTGTAGAGAGCACGATGTCCGAGGAAGATGAAAGAGAAGGAAGATGATATCCCAAAAAATCAGAAAGGGGGTTCAAGGTTTGGAGTTCTGGTGGAAGAGACAAGGACAGATGAGGGGATGGAGGATGTTCGGAACGATGCAGAGGTAAGTCGTGTAGCATGGCGGCAGGGGAAAAAGTGAAAAGTACAAAAGAGAGCTCAAAAAGGAGGAACAATAGAGGAGAGCAGGGAAAAAAGCAATCAGAGGGGAAGGGTGAGGAGAACAAGGCTTAGGGGATTGTAGTACATAGGAGCGGCAACAAAAGAGTAGAAAAACGAGCAAGAGAAGTGGCAGAGGCTCCGAGAAACGAGGTCCTGATGTTGACAATGGGAGATGGAAAGGACAGATTTGAGGAATCAAATTTTGATCTTGATAAAGTCAAACCTTTGGAAGATGAGAGGATCTTTAGTCCATCACCACATGAGCCAAATGGATTTGTGGATGCGGAATTTGGGCTCATGGAAATTGGAGGGCTGGAAGAGGAGAATAAGGGATACACTAATAAAGACCTTGATGGCAATACGGACCTAGAGTCCTTATCTATGGTCCCAGAGTCCTTATTGTAAAAGATGTGGGCCTGTATGAGCTGAAGATTTGGGCCTTATTTTTTTACCTAAGCTAGTTTTTAATGATTAAAGTAGTATATTGGAACAACATAGGCTCTTGTAACTTGGGCCTATTTCGCAACGTAAAGGCAGTTATAGCTAGGCCCAAACCTAACCTTATGATTCTGGCGGACACACATGTCTCTGACGAGTCCCGACTATCCCATCTCATTCGTCTGGGTTTCGATCACATTAGAATGGTGCCCAGTGTCGACAACTCTGGAGGCTTAGTGGCATTGTAGATAGCAGTACAATCTCTATTTCAATTTTGGAGGAGGATCGACAATATTTGCACATGAATATATTGGCGCCAGGTACGCCAAATTTCCTCTGCACTTTTATTTACGCTCTCCCACACTCGAATCTCCGTTCAATCTTATGGCAGAATCTTAGTAGGCTATCTACTACCATTATGCTGCCTTGGGTAGTTTGTGGGGATTTCAATGATGTCTTGTGGCCTTCCGAAAGAAGTGGGGGTGCGTCTGGCAACACTCGAAGAATGAATTGGTTTGGAGACAGAATTGATGAATGTGGACTAATGGATATTGGAGCAACAGGGCCCAAATACACTTGGAAGGGGCCGTGTATGCAAGGAAACCGAAGGTTATATGAGAGGCTAGATAGGGCTCTGATTAATCAATCCATGTTGGCATCTGCATCTAAGTGTATGGTGAAAGTTCTACCTCGTACAACATTCTCTGACCATAATCCAATTCTTGTGGAGTTGGGATTGCCGAGTAGATGGATGGGTCAAAAACCTTTCAGATTTGAGGCCATGTGGATGGCCCATGAAAACTTCAATGATTTCCTAAAATCTCAGTGGCAGGGCAACCAAGGTCTGGAGGTCAAAATTGAAAGAGTCAGAGCCGAGATTCAATTATGGAACAGGGAGACTTTTGGATTTGTTGAGAAAAGAAAGAAGGAAATTTTGGCGCGACTGAATGGAATTAAAAAATCCCCGGCTTATCCGTATTCTAGATTACTTAATGATCTCGAAGCCAAATTGCAATTTCACTTGGAGGAAGTTTCAAGGCTTGAGGAGATTAAATGGTTCCAGAAGTCAAGGGTGGACTAGATTTCGAAAGGAGATAGAATACTAGATACTATCACCTTCGAACTAATATGAGAGGGAGAAGAAGCAGGGTCTTTACCTTGTAAAATGAGAAAGGCATATGGATGGACAATGCAGAAGAGATCCGAAGAATGGTCATGGACTATTTCAAAGGGATTTTTAGGGAGGAGGCTGGTGAAGGTGTTAATTTAGTCACATAAAGCCGATTTCTAGCTATTAAACAGGATCGGATGGAATCTTTGGCAGAGAGTCCTGAGTTACAAGAAGTGCAGTCAGCATCAAATCAATGGGACCTTATAAAGCACCAGGTGTAGACGGATTTCCACCAATCTTTTATCAAAGAAATTGGGATCTGGTGAGGACAGACCTTTTTAACTTTGTTAAAGGGGCCTTTGAAGGAATTATTGACATTACTAATGCCAATTGAACGTTGATTTCACTCATCCCAAAGAGAGATCAACCATATCGTGTCGAACATTTCTGCCCAATCTTGTTATGCATGGTCCAATACAAGTGTATAACGAAGATAATTGTGAGCAGACTTAGGAGCACCATGGGAGATATAATATCCCCATTTCAGTCCAGCTTTGTCCCTGGGAGGCATATATAGGACAATATAATAGTTGGGCAAGAGATTCTACACAAGATGAAGAGAACGAAAGGGAGAAAAGGGTTGGTGGTAATGAAAGTGGATCTTGTCAAAGCCTATGATAAGATAAATTGGAGCTTCATCTATGCAGTCCTTGAAGAAGCAGGATTCGATATGAAATTCATTGACATTATTATGAGATGTGTCTCATCTTTGTCACTCAATGTCTTATGGAATGGCGCCAAAACTAAGTTCTTTCAACCAAGCAGAGGTATAAGACAAGGCGACCCACTATCTGCATTCATTTTTGTACTGTGTATGGACAAACTTACGCATATAATCAGTAATGCAGTGAAAGCAGGGAAATGGAAACCAATCCTAATCACTAAGGATGGGCCCGCCATCTCACACTTAATGTTTGCCGATGACTTGCTCTTATTCGGAGAGGCATTAGTGAATCATGTTGAGGTAATGATGGAGTGCATTGATAATTTTTGCAAAATCTTAGGGGAAAGGGTGAGTTACGACAAATCATCTATCTTCTTTTCCTCGAAAGTCTCTGGTGCGCTGAAAGGCAGAATCAAGAGTATTACCGAGATGAAAATTACTACAGAGATTGGTCGGTATCTTGGGGTTCCATTGATTAGACAGAGAAGCAGCAGAGAGACATTTGAGTATATCATTGAGAGAGTTAAGACTAGACTATCGAAATGGAAAGCCAAATGTTTGACTACGGCGGGAAGAATTACTCTTGCTAAAGCGGTCGTAGGAGCAATTCCCATATACCCTATGCAGGTTAATCAAATTACGATCGCAGTGTGTCAAGAAGTAGAGTGATTACAAAGAAATTTTATTTGGGGGATGATGGAGAATGGTAGAGGCTACCACCCAATGGGATGGAATAGAATCTCAGAGCCTAAGCGCCACGAAGGATTGGGATTGAAAAAGATGAACTCAATGAATCGGTCCTTTGGAGCCAAGATAGCTTGGAATCTGATTCATGGAACTACAAGCTTATGGGCTGAGGTTTTGCAGAGGAAATATATGTACAGGAACAATATCTCCTTGTTAGAAGCGAGAAGCTCTGACTCTGCCTTATGGAAGTTTGTATGCAAACAACAAGACATAGTAGAAGAAGGAGCGAGATGGCAGATCTGTAACGGCCATTCCACTCTTTTCTTTATGGATTGCAGGATCAAGAACAATAGGAGAATTAAAGACTTTTGCATTAGACAATTGAGTACAGAGGAGGAGGAGAGTACGGTAGCCAATTGGGTTCAGGCGGGAGGATGGGATTTTCATCGTCTTACTGGAATAGTGAGGAATGAAGTTATACAGAGCTTAATAGCTATTCTGCCACCTAAAGAAGAAGCTGGGGAAGATGTATTGGTATGGGGGGAAATGCAAATGGTATTTTTACGGTGAAGAGTGCTTACTTCATGTTGGAAAAACCTGACCCGAGCCTATTCAACAGGGTTTACAAAAAAATCTGGTCTTGGAAAGGAGTTGAGAAGATTAGAGTTTTCTTATGGCTTGCTTATAATGACAGACTACCTACAAATGCACAAAGAAGTCGATCGTCTACTGTATCCCCTTTATGTGATCATTGTCTTCAAGGAGAGGAGGACTAATTCATATCTTCCGTGACTGTTTTTTTGCAACGAACATTTGGCTTGGCCTAATTAAGAGAAGATTTGTGTTGACTTTTTTTCTCTCTCCCATTAATTGATTGGATGGAGCTGAATTTGTCTGAGTAGGTAGGAAATATTTCTAAGGGTGATTGGAGTCAGATGTGGGGAGTCTCGATATGGATGATTTGGAACTGGAGAAGTAAAGCAATATTCCAGGAAAATTTTCAAAAACCATCGTTTCCTGTATCAGTGATTGGGGGTCTGATATCTTCCTTTTGCTCCTACCCGATAAATGAGGAGCTCGCTGTAAACTTGATGGGATCTCAGCCAGGAAGGAATTATTGGACTCCCCCTCCTATAGGCTGGATCAATGTCAGCGTAGATGGGGCAGTGGCTAGATCGAATAGAAGAGCTGGATGTGGAGGGGTGTTAAGAAATCATAGGAGTGAGTGGCTGCTGGGTTTTAGCCAACCCATGGGGATGACGGGGGTGGAGGAGGCGGAGGAATGGGCTATTCTGTTGGGGCTCAGATTGGCGTGGGATGAAGGATTGGGGAAGGTGGTTCTGGACTCTGACTCGAAGACGACGATGGACAAGCTGATAAGTGGGAGGAATGACAATTCTAGCAGCTCGGTGATCTTATAGATCAGAGAAATGCTTAGCAAGAAGTGGGAAGTGAAGATGTAGCAGGTGAGCCGACAACAAAATGTTTTGGCCGATGCTATGGCCAAAGAAGGCATCTCAGTGTCTTCGGTCTCTAGTATTTGTCCTCAAAATCAGAGGAATTTGTTTATGCAAGATTGTATGGGACTAGATCCCCTTACTCTTTCTCATTTAATTTAAATCGCTAGTCTCGTTTCTAACTAAAAAAATAGATATATATATATATATCTGGTAAAATGCAACTTCTTGTCTTCCCTACTTTCCCTTCTCTTTTTAATTTCAGGATGAATATGAAAACGTATTATACCCAAAAAAAAAACATATTATGTCAATTCGTGTTTCTCGATGCTTCGTAATTTGGCTTTTTTCTTTGCTCTACTCTTACCGTAATGTCATGACTCATGACCCTGTTTTTTTCCCGTCCTTAACCTTACATTTTTTATTACTGTTATTTTAATTCTTCATTTCGATCTTGAAATGAAATTTGGCCTTTTTAGTTTGTTGCATTGATAAAGCATAAATCAAAAGATAATTAAGACCAAAGCGACAATCTTCTTGTCATTCACTCAACGAACGAGAAGATAAAGAATCGGATCTATCCGTACAAAAATTGGAATGGAATTTTATTTTTTCAAAGCCTTCTCGTCATTCTTGTTTAAGGCCAAGAATTTCATCTTATCATTCAATTATTTTGGAAAACAATTCTGATGTATATCTAAACTTTTTAATAGTTAGATATGCTTCCCTACTTTTTTTTGCTATCAATATGAAGATGTACCTTTTTTTTTATTGAAATATGAAGATGTAATTTAAATACTATAGATTTATGTATTTTGTTCTACCCCACAAACTATTACAAACTATATTAATTTTTACCTTTTTAATAGTTTGTTTGGATAATGGGGTAGTGTAGTATTAGTATGTACTGCATACACCTATCTGGTTTAAAGTTAATCATTGCTTGGTTATAGAAGCAATTTTTCCCATTGTACGGGTACAATTTGAGTATATATAGTATCTCTATGGAACATCCAAACGGAATTATAATACTAGTTCTTTTGTTGCAGTGTTCATTTTAGTGTGAGTTTTCAATAATTTTTTTCCATCATTGTAATTTTTAGATCATCATACGGGGGAAGTGACTGGGCAAGACGATGATGTGGTGGTCAATAAAAGCAAATCAAGCCAAAAGTTTAGTGAGGTAAATGATTCTATAAGACAGTGGATCAGAGAGCACCTACATTTTACAACATCTTGAAGAGGAGGAATTTTGTGCTTATTAGAGATTATTTGAGGTTACGAATTGATTTGTTGTAATTGGGAGTACCTCTCCCAAAAGATAGTAGATCGAAGATAGTAGTTAGTACAAGTGATAAGGAAACATGTGATTGGGTGAGAGTGAGAAAATTTATAAGAGTAAATATCCTATCACTTAAAAAAAGCATTTGAGCGCTATTTAAAGAGACGGTGGGTGAAGATATGATTTCCTTCAAAAGATGTATAAATTAAATAAGCTTGCCAAATTAATGTATGATTAATGTAAAGGTCCGCCACTAGCTCTTACTGAGGTTGGAAAATCCATGATTCTTAAGACTTCAATTGAGGAATGGAAGCAACCCTTGGAAATTTTGAAGTCTTGCCCTTCAAGGTTCCCACATATGGTTGATCATGTCTATCGCTTGCTTGAATTTAGTTACAACAGATTGCCGAATAATTCTTGTAAGTCTTGTTTTCTATATATTGTTCTTTGTTCCCTAAGGAATATAATATGGATGAAGAAGAGCTCATTTTACTTTGGATTACGGAAGGATTTTTAGCTGAATTTGATGGTAAAATACATGAAATGAAGCAAGAAAACACGGACAAAATATAATATCGAGTTTGAAGCAAGCTTTTTTATTGGAGGATGGCGATACAAAAGGATATGTTAAAATGCATAATATAACACAAGACATGTGATCTATGGCTAGCATGTGAACTTGGGTCATAGATGAGATTCGTAATGAAAGATAATGATGCGACTAGCTAGTTTTTTTTTTCCCCCCAAGAAAAATATCACTGTTCAAATATCCTTACTTTGTTTATGAGGGATTTTTCAAAACTAGACTTTGAGGCATTTGAGCTTCCAAACACTATCAAAGTGCACATGCCAAACAATAAGTCCTGAAGTAGTCTTCTCTCAACAATATAATAGGGTGGTTTGTAAACCTAGAATACTTGAACATTTGTAATTCCCCGATGACCAAAAAAAGATTATAAAACTGACAGAGCAGTTAAATGATTTGAAGAAGTTGAAGTACTTAGCTTGTTGCTGAATGATATCACACACCTAGAATTCCCACGAAAAGGAGTTATATGCAATTGGTCATCTCTTCGAGCCTTTAGTATGCTACGTAGTTAGAATCCACATTGTGATGAAAGTGTTCTGCTTGATGAGCTTGAAAGTTTAAAACACCTTCAAGACATACGTATTTCTGTTCATAGTTTCTCCTCCTTTGAGAAGATATTCAAGTCCCCGGCCAAAATTGCAAAGACGCGTTTGTGAATTAGATGCATCATCACTACAAAAAAACCTAATTTGTAGCGGTTCAACAGTAGCGGTCTTAAAACACTGCAACAAACTCAAGTATTAGTTGCGGTTTTACATGAAACCGCCACAAATTAGTTGTAGGGTGGAACTTTGTAGCGGTTCCACCACAGAAAACCGCTACAAAATTGTCGCTAGATTGGCGCCAAATAGCAGGAATATTTGTAGCGGTCAATTTGTCACGGTTACAAGATCAAACCGCCACTAATGTGGCGCTAGGGTTTCGCACCAACAAGCGCGAATGTTTGTCGCGGTTAATTTGTCGCGCTTACGTTACAATACCCGCTACAAGAAAGCAAAACGACACATAATTGTTGCGGTTTGGGCTTAGCGACACATTAATCGCTACAATCCATAACACTTAGTAGCAGTTAACCTGTAAAACCGCTAATAATGTTTAATATATATAAACAGACCGTACAAGTCACAGAAATCTATATAAAATCCAGAGAAATTACCGGATTCGGCTGGTAAGTGAATGAACAATGTCGGTTTACTAATGAAAGACGGGCAAATATCTGGAGCACTAATCTCTTCTCTCGTTCTAATGAGTGTAGCAAATATTTGTCTGTCTCATCCATGAAACCGGAGGTTGTTCTTCAGTTATCACCCGAATTGGTTTTTTCTCTAATGTGAACGCTACTTCTATTTTTCATTGATCAAAATAACTCGGTGAACCTTTTTAGAGAGATCGATGTCTACATTAAATCCCAATGTTCAAGGGCTTGTTGGACTATTTTCAGTACACTTATTGAAATTTTTTTTTTTACCAAACTAATTGGTTTATTGGTTTTCATAAATGAAAACCAATAAACCAATTAGTTTGGATTTTTTTTTCAGAAAAAAAATAGTAGCGGTTATATCTCTAACCGCTATAGAATTGTAAACGCCATAAAATTAGTAGCGGTTGTTGCAGCGGTTGAGCTTAACCGCTACTATATGTTCATATTGGTAGCGGTTAATGCAACGGTCAAATTTAACCGTCATAATTTGTAAATCTTAGTAGCGGTTTCTTAGTGTAACTGCTACCAATTGACGCGCTATTAACCGCGGTTTCCCTTACGCTACTGTTCATTTCTTTTCACTTTTCACTTTTGTTATCTTCTCTATATGGTTAAATATGGATAAAGGAAAGGGTAAGGTTGTTCTAAGAGGAAGCGACAGTAGATAGGGCCGTGCGAGAGGCCATGGGCCTAGGAATTTGCCTCTGCCCCCTCAGACGGGGAGTGGTCTGCCTCCGCCGCCTCAGACGGGGAGTGGTCTGCCTCCGCCGCCTCAGACGGGGAGTGGTCTGCCTGCACCCCCTCCGCCACCTCAGACGGGGAGTGGTCTACCTCCGCCCCCTCAGAGGAGTGATTATGAAGACATATTTGTTGATGAAACGATCCTTAAGATGGAGTCCCTAGAGAGGACAGTAGGCGTGGAACATGGTGCAACTCTGTCGATCAGCGACCTCGACGAAGATAAGGAGGTTGAGATAAATTTCTCCGTGAGCAAGACCCAACAATTTCTCAACCGAGAGAACGAGCGGGACTAAGGGGACCCCCGACCGTCGTCTTCGCGCTCCACCGGATTTGCGGTTGACGTGGAAGGTAAATGTAATTAGTTTTTTGTGAAAATTTAATATCTATTTTCTTATATTTATTTAAATTATGTTTAAAAGAAAAAATGACATTTTTTATTTTTCTGTGCAAATACAAATGGGAACATCAGCAGGAGGTCGCTGGACGTCAAGGCGGTCACTTTGATGCGGGGCGCTAAAGTAGTGGTCCCCTGGAACACGGAGACGGACCAACCAATTGAGAACGAGGGTCACCTATTCAACTGATTCCTGTCTGATTTAGGTGGGAATTGGGCATGGTTTCCGATATTCTTCAAGGATTGGAAGCATGTTTCGTCCAACAACAAGGACAAAGCATTTACTGACATTGTCCAGGTAAGTTAAGTTGCTTTATTTAATTTTACAAGTTATTATTGATTTTGTTATTATTTTATTAATTAGTAATTTATTATGATACAGGATAAGTTTACCGTGGGAGGCCAGGCGAAGAGGTACTCATTGCTGAAGATGGGGGATGCGTGGAAGAATCGGAGGAATCGTTTGTACCTCAAGGGGAATGGAGATAGGATGACTCCCATACAACAGCTGATCGAGAATGTCCCAGACGGCGTGGATCCCAATGACTGGGCAACTTTTGTGTAGTATAGGAGGAGTGCAGAGGCACAAATTTTGTCCCAGAGGAACACCAGGAGCCAGGCAGCCCAAATAGTCCATCACACGGTAGGATCAAAGACGTTTGTTGTGACCTACAGTGAGATGGTATGTTGAAATTTAAAATAAATTTAATAAAACTTTCATTGCTCCATTTTTTAAAATAACTAACTATTTTTTCTTTCAATTCTTGCAGAAAGCGAAGGTGCTGGAGGAGAACCGTGAAACAAATTATGGGGAGCTCTTCACACGCACCCATAGACATCGTGATGGGACACCGACATCTGAGGCGGCTGAGGAGATCATTGTAAGTTGGTATTGTTAATCTAATATGTTAAAATTCAATTAAAATGTTTCATTAATATTTGTTGAAATCTTCAAGTCAGGCCCGGATTGAGCAGACCATGGCAGAGCTGTGAGTTTCCCAGCCCCCCGAGTCACAAGGGTTTGTGAACCCTACGACCACATTAAAAGCTGGTGTGGGCCGAGTCGAGCATCCTGGGCGTGTTAGGGGTATGGGCCTAGGGGTGAGGCCCAACAATGTTTATGGCAAGTCCTTTGCCTTTGAGGCCGGAACCTCCAGCGCGAGACGTATGCCACCATCGGAGGGGTTGGAGGAAATGATTGAGGAGAGGGTGGCAGCCCTAGTTGTTGAGAAGGCGGTTGCCCTGGCGGCTGCACAGACAGTAGAGAGGGAGAGGATTTTGGCTGCACAGTTTGCCAGGGAGAGGCGCATCCAGGCACGGATCGACAATTGGTATGCTTCGAATAGACATAGTTGGGATGCTTGTGCCGGTGCCCTTACAGAGTTGCTTCCTAACAGGCACTTTTCACCTCCCCAACCTCCTCCTTCATTCATCGACGAGGAGCACCTCATTCCTCCCGAGCCGTTCATCCACGAGGATCCCTCACAGCCTACTGGTGCTGTTGCTGTTGCTACTACTGCTACTGTTGATGATGATGATGAGGGTGTTGTTACCTCTGCTCCTGCCCACGCCACTACTGAGACAGGACCTGATCATCTGGCTCCTGATTGCTAGTTTTTATTTTTGGAGACAGATATTTATTTAAAATGTTTATTGGATGTTTATGATATCTGGTTTGTTTGATTACAATTTAAATACTTAACCTTCATGTATTGTAGTTTATAAATATGTTATATTTCGTTAAATTAGTTACATAAATATACATTTATAGTTACAAAAAATAGGTATTGTAAGAAAAATAATAAAATAATATCTAATAAATAAAAATTGATTTATTTGAACAATAAATAATATAATTTATTTTTGTTATCACTAAAGCTATCAATCTTGAAAATAATCTTTCGGAAAAAAATATTTACATATTGATTTTTTTTTAAAAAAACAATAAATACATTACATTTTGTAGCAGTTTTAAGAAGAAACCGCTACAAATTTGTAGTAGGTACTGGTAAACAAACCGCTACAAATGGTAAGAACTTTGTATCAGTTACACAACCGCTACAAAAAGAACTTTTTGTAGTAGTTAGAATAGCGGTTTTAAAACCGCTACTAATTTATGGTGGGAATTGAACATTTTAAATTGCAGCGGTTTACAACCGCTACAAACTGAATTTTCTATCAGTAGCGGTTAAGGTTGTGGTTGTTAACCACTACAAATGAGTTCAGACTACATTTATGGAGCTCAAGTCATTTGAAGAGAATTAAACATTTTATCCTAGTCTTGTAGTAGTCTATCTTAGCTTCTTGATAAGAAATGGATAAGTCATGGATCAAGTTGCCACGCAATTCTCTCGTATATGTAGCGGGACTGAGGCTAATGAAGGAGGAAATAATAGAGATGAAGAGGCTTATTAGCTCTCGACCAGAGACTAGTGTTCCCCTCACACATACACCTGCACCTGTGCAGCACAGCACCAGAGGGAGCTGCATTCTTGGACAGTCAGAGCAACATTGTGACTTGTACGTGGCAGAACCAACTAGACAATTAGTTGCTAAAGGGACTGTCCACAACTTGGGATCAACTGTACACCACAAACAAATGGCTAATGATGAAGTCAGAGTGTCAGTTGAAGAGGTGATCATTGATGCACCTCTCCCTCTCCCAACCGATCAGTTGAAGCGTGTGAGTGATGTCAAGGGAACCTTCATCTCTTGGCCCGTGAAGCTTGTAGATGTCTATACTCCTCTTGATGCTTCATCCCCTCCTCCAGTTCAATCCCCTTATCAATCTCTATCCCCTCATAATAAAGCTGCATCCCCTCCTTAAGTTCAATCCCCTCCTCAATCTCCATCCCCTCATGATAAAGCCGCATCCCCTCCTCCATCTCCATCCCCTCCTAATAAAGCTGCAACCCCTCCTAAAGCTGCATCCCTTACTCATGAGTTGGGGGCCATGGATAAAATATCCCAAATGCTATCCAAAGGAGAATTTGCATGTCAATCGTGGGATATACAGGAAGTGGTAAGGGTTCCTCATGACCCTCAATCGATTTTCTTTGACACCGCTAATATAAAGTCCCTGCTGCTTCCTGGACAGGAGCTTATATCAGCAGTTATTCAAATGTGGAGTAGGTAAATATCTTATTTTATGAGTACATAATTTAAATTCACCGTTTAGGGTTTAGGAACATGTATAATAATTCCATGATCGATGTCTTTATTGTAGGTTCATGCATCAAGATTTGGAGCAACAGGGCAGAATCAATGATTTTGGATTCTTGTGCCCAATATATGCAAGCGAAGCCATCGTGGAACAAAGACAGGAATACATATCAAATAGGTTGTGTGAAGTGAGAAGGAAGGTGTACTTGTTTCCATATTACCATAGGTACATATCACAATCGATCTCTTGTTGCAATTCAATTAATTCTGCATAATATATCACTGAGTACTTTACTGCTGTGAATTTTTAGCACCCACTGGCAGTTGCTCGTCTTGATCATGGACTCAAATACGGTGTTATTCTTATGCTCCACTCACGACCAACCAAGGGTTCTGTTGAAGCAGATCATCAACAGGTAAGCATGTCATTTTGATTCTCTTGTAAGAAATCTCTGATGTGAATTTTCAGCGAACATTATTGATAAATTTGTGATTTTGATGATAGTTCCATGAAGACCTTCCTAAACCAGGTCAGAAAAAAGCGAGGGAGTGATCTCAAAGATCCTAAATGGCTCACGCCAAAGGTTAGTACATATTTAGACATTGGCATACTGCCTTATGAAGTTGGTCAGTAAGCTATATATATATGCTCGATCTTATTATATATATTTCTTGTTCTTTTTAGACCCGTTAGCAACCAATCGGATCCAACTTATGTGGCCTGTATATAATGAAACACATGTATGATATTATCACTCAACCAGATAATAAACTCACTGCAAAGGTAAATGTATTTGATGTTACATATTATGGCTGAATTCAATTTTTGTCTTAATTAATGTTACATATGAAATATGCACGCCAATTAATTCAGTTTCTTTCTTTGATGTTATACAGAGATTTGCCTTTGAGACTTCCTTTTCTGCTGATAAGGTGGACCACATACGCAGAGTGTTTTGTCAACATGCAATTGACATCATAGAGTAAATACAACAATCACAGTAATAATTCATTTGTAAATATATGCTTGTAGAGCAACAATTGTAATTACAGTACTACATTAATTAATTTGTAAATTCATTCTGTAAATGAACAATTTTACAATTTGGAGCATTCTTTATATAATAAATACTTTGTCCACTGGGGATGGAGTACCAAAAGATCCACGCATGCCCGAATGATTGCTTGTTGTATAGGAACGAGTTAAAAGAGAAGCTGAATTATCCGATATGTGAAACCCCAAGGTACAAGTCAAATAAGGGGCCTGCAAAAGTGTTGTGGTATCTTCCGATCATACCAAGGTTCAAGCGCTTGTTCGCTAATGAAAATGATGCAAAAAATTTGAGGTGGCATGCAGATGAGAGGATTTCTTATGGAAAGATTCGACATCCTGCCGATTCATCTCAATGGAGGAAAATCGATCAATTATTTCTGACATTCGGCCAAGAACCTAGGAACCTTAGGCTTGCCCTTAGCACGGATGTCATGAATCCATATAGAAGTCTTAGCAGCACACATAGTTCCTGGCCTGTACTCCTGATTATTTACAACTTATCTCCTATGTTATGCATGAAACGAAAGTACATCATGCTGTCTATGTTGATTTCGGGACCAAAACAACCCAGAAACGACATTAATGTTTACCTTCAGCCCTTGATCGAAGACTTGAAGGACTTGTGGGAAGAAGGTGTCGATGTTTTTGACTCTTTCAAGAAGGAGGTCTTCAAAATGAGAGCCATGATATTTTGTACCATAAACGACTTCCCAGCATATGGGAACTTGTCAGGGTATAGTATAAAAGGTCATAAGGCATGTCCGGTTTGTGAAGAAGGCACACGCTACCATCAATTTCAACATGGAAGAAAGACAGTTTATCTTGGACGTAGAAGATTTCTTAGACGGGGCCACCCATATCGTCAATTGAAGAAAGCCTTTCTTGGTGGCCAAGAGCATGAAGATGCTCTAGTGGCATTGACTGGGGAGCAGGTGTATGCAAAGATGAAAAATATAAGTGTCGTCTTCAGTAAGACTATAAAGGGTAGAAAGGAAACAAATATATGGAAAAAAAGATCGGTATTCTTCGATCTTCCATATTGGCGCAACCTTGATGTGAGACACTATATTGATGTCATGCATGTGGAGAAGAACGTATGTGATAGTATTGTTGGCACGCTTCTCAACATACAAGGTAGCACAAATGATAGTGTGAAGGCAAGATTGGATTTGCAAGAAATGAAAACTCATGAATTCATCAATAAAGAAGATAATTATATCACTCAATCTTTTCGCTTTTAAGAAAAGTATCTATATAAGACATCATCAAAACTAATCATAACTAACAATTTACGGCATACAATGTCAAAGGTTTCAAGTTTTGCACCGTCTCACGGGATCAGGGATTGCTGACCCAAAACTCGGGCATATATGGCACGTTTGGGATGAGGAGTTATGCGAGCAGCAGTGACGGGAACATGCAGTTTGGTGACTTCCCATATTATGGAAAGTTGCTTGATGTGGTCAAGATAACTTACCAAGGCCTTTTCACGGTGATGTTGTTCAAGTGTTTGTGGGCGAATACCACAACGTCCCGGGGGCTCACCACTGACGACTTGGGCATCACATCAGTGAATTTCTCCCAGTCTATTCACACTGGACAGTCTGAAGATGATGAGTCGTATATTCTTGCCTCAGAGGCCCATCAGGTTTATTATGTCGCTGATGAGAGACACAGGGAGTGGCATATGGTGATTCACTTAAAGCCCCGGGACCTTTACGACATGAGTAATGCTGATAACGTCGCCTACGAGAGTGAGCCGTTGCAACCCGCCAGCTTTGAGAACTTCTTCCTCGATGGCGATGACAATTTACCTATAGTTCGGTACGTTTTTTAACGTACGCTTTATTTGTGTTCAAACATATTCATCAACTCACAACTGACATTTTATCGAAAAAAAAATTGTAGGGATGGTGACGAAGATTGAGAGGAAAAATTAAAGTTATACTTAGGATTTCATATGTAAGATTTTATATTTTTTTTTAAAAAAACTTATCTGAAAAACTTATTCTCGAAATATATTAACTTTTTTGTAGTGGTTAGTAACCGCTACAAAATATATACAAAACCGCTACAAGACCTCAACCACTACATAGGAAAAACCGCTACAAATATTGAACCGCTACGAAAAGCGACACTTCAACCGCTATAAAACAGTTACGCAGATACCAATATAAACACTCCACCCACCCTATTTAATATGCTTCACTTTCGTTTTCTAACACATTTCTCCTTGTTTTCTCTCACATTTCTACATTTTCAGAGCGAGATTAATTATTTTAAGAAGGTAAGTGCTGTTAACCCAGATCAAATATTATGATTATCGCAATATTTATCTGTTTCTTCTTCATTTCTGATTATGTTTGTTTTTTATTAAAAATTGTATGATTTTTCTTTTTCTAATCTCCTTTCACCTTCACTCACAGTTTTTCTTCTATTTTCACATAAATTATTTTATCTACTTTCACACATAATACTTATTATATTTTTAGACATATTAATTTTAATATTGGATATCATTTAAATGAACACATAATAAACTATTTTTATACAATAAATATATATAATCAAATTCACTTTTTAATATCATTTTTTTAGGTAATATATGTATAATTCATGATAAAATATTTAATAACTTTTGCATGATTATATTGCATGATTATAAAATATTTAATTTTAATATTGCATGATTTTTCTTTATAAATATTATTTTTATAAATATGTTACAAAATAATAAATTAACTGACTTAAAAAATTATTCAATTTTTTTAAAATTTTTTTATGATTCTGTAGCGGTTTTTCTAACCGCTACAAAGATGATAAAAAATTTATTAAAATATTACCAAATATTTTGTAGCGGTTTTAAACCGCTACAAATAACAGAAATGAAAAGATCGTGGGAATATATTTATCTTCGAAAAAATGGCGGGAATATTTTGTAGCGGTTTTCTAATCGCTACAAATATGAAATGAATTCAAAGCCCAATAATAGCGGGAACCATTTGTTAGGGTGAATGAACTGCTACTAAATAACTTACTTGTACAAGATTAGTAGCGGTGGAGTAAACCGCCACCATTGTTAAACTTGTAGTGGTTTTTCTGACCGCTACTATAGTATGATGTTGACGTCATGTCTAACACATATAGTGGTAGTTTTCTTAATCGCTACAGTTTCTATAGCGGTTATTGTGTATGTAGTATCCGTAATTTTTAACCGCTACAAATTGGTTTGTGACAGTGGTTTTTGTAGCGGTTTCTTCAACCGCTACTAATGTCTGTTGTAGCGGTTAAAACCGCTACAATTCCATCATTTTAACCGCTATAAATTGGCCTTTTTTTTTGTAGTGCATGCATTTTGGGTAAAAGCTCGCTCCAAATATTTGGTAGGTTTCTAGTAGAAATGTTTCATCTGGAAACTCTAGTGATTAGTGATAAACCAAATCCAACAGTGGAAGGTAGCTTTTGGAGTTGAGAATATTTTGAGAGGCTTTTCCAGTGTATTGAAAAGTCTCAAGCTCTTTATGAGAGAGCCAGATTGGGTTGATCGATTGGAATGGGAGGATGTAGTTACCAAGAATCTCTTCCTTGAAAATGAAAACTATTATAATGCATCAGGTAATAAACATTACTGTCACTTTCATGTTATAATACTTGCACAGGGATTTTTTCCACATAATATATGTGTGTGAGAGAGAGGCATGGATGATTTGTTCATAGATTTTTATAGTACGAAAGTGCTTGAAAAAAGAAAAGGGAATAGTAAAATTCTTACATGCTTAATTTGAATTTGTTTGAAGCAGGGTTTTGTGGAGGCCTCATGCTTTTCTGATTTCATTGAGAAATCCCCTGCGCCTTGAAGGAGAGATCAACAAATACTGGTTGCATGGGATCTCATGGTCTGTCTATTTTGCTGCCTTTTTTTCTTGTCTTCTCTCCTGTTTTTTTTTTTTTTTTTTTTTTTTTTTTTTTTTGGCTGGTCATAGCTAGTGAAACTAAAAGAAAGTCAGGAACTTAGTTTATTGTGGTTTCCTGGGAGATCCGGAAACTCTTTTCTATTCACTTGGTTTCTCTCCTTTTCTTTTATCGTCAGCTTTCATCATTTAACCCCTTTATGATCATTGAATCAAGATCTAATAGTCCATATTTAATATTTCCTTCTCATCTTTCTCTACATTTCTTTCTCATCCTTCTCTTACAATAATATTTTTATAAAATATTAAATATAGATCATTAGATCTTGATCAAATAATTATAAAGGGGTAAAAGAAGAAAGCAAATGAGAAAACAAAATGAGAGAGGCCATGTTTGGTTTTTTTTTTTGGATTGTATTGGATATCATATCAATGATTCATTCACCCATATATTTAATGATACTACCTTACCTCCTGATCTTAATATAAGAGCTTGTTTGTACACTACATACAAAGAAGATCTTATATTAAAGAGGTAACATTTCTTTTTGTATTTTGATTTTAGCTAGGGGTTCTATTTTACCCTGAAATCAATATGAATCATGCACTATCCGTCTTAAATGTACGAATTAATTATATGGTTTATTTTATTTTAAATGTAAGATTCTAATTCACTTTCAAATTTTAATCTTGTCTTCAGACTTTTTATGTTGATTGTACTAGTACATATTAAATGAAGTTTTCTAAAGGTAGTTCCAATATAAATTATTAAAATATATATTTTAGAAAAACTAACATATTTTTTACAATATCTAATTTCACCATTTTTTTTAATTTCTACAAATTAATTATATAACTCACATGAGAGAATATTGCTTATTACTACTTGTTAATATTGTTTTTTGGTATTCCTTTTTTCCTGCATTTCTATCTTAAATTGAGGTATTGATTTGTAACACGGACAAGAGGTTCATAAGCCATCAAATTTTCATTGAAGGCATGCATGTCCACTTCAGCCTGAAACGCTCCACTCTCTGTGAATGTGTGGTGTGCGTTTTTTTTTTTTTTTTGTGAATATGTTTATTTAAATATTAACGTTACTTGATGTTGGACAAGTTGAGCTTAGAAGGCTTTAAAAAAGTTTTATTTTTATATTTCGGGGCCAATTATTGTTAATCGACGATAAATAACATTAAAAAAAGGAAAAACGAAGTTTCATTTTCAGCCACCAAAAATGCTGACTCCGTTGGGTCGGTAAGTGAATTCTGAGTTGGACACACCCACCACATTCGCATACGCTTCACCTCTCATATCGATTCATATGATATCTAATATTCTTTGTCACCCCTCAACATTGACTTAATGCGCTATAAATATAATCCCTTGCTTTTGTGGAGGGTGGATTGAGATATAATATTTAAGACCAAATTCAATCCTTTAAATAGCTCTTGTATTAGAGACCTGAAGTAATATTAAATAATCAAATCATTCTCATTCAGATGTATACAATGAGCCAATTATTTATGTTAGGTTGTTCAAAACACTCTGCAGTTTGATTGGTCCGGTCTGACTCAATCCAGGTAAAAAAAATTTGGTTCAAGACAATTTGACCGGATTGGACCGGACCAGATTGCTCGGATTGGATCAGACTTTGGTCCAGGGGCTTAGACCCCTTGGACTGGTCCGGTCTAACTCGTTTTTTTTTTTTTTGTAAATCACCACTATACTCTGCACTTAGTCATTCACTGAACTCTGGGCATCCTAATGTGCCTTTTAACTTATAAGAATTACTTTTCACTTAATCACTTGAAATTAGAACTAAGGAAAAAAACTGGACTATCTAGACTGGTCCAGGTAGTCCGCCGGTCTGGTCCAATCCAACCCGACTTCGAGTTAGTACCAGACCAGGCCTTGGGCTGACTTATCTAGCCTAAGGTCCTATCAAGGTAGACCTTGGGTTGATTTCCAACCCGATTTAACCCAGTCCTTGAACATCTCTAATTTATGTTGCTAAAATGTCTCTGTGTTCTTGTTATAAAAGATATGAAGAAATTTGCATATTTCCAGTGGTTTTCCTTTATTTTTGTCAGTTATGCATTTATTTTGCCACGGAGTTCATCTATCTGATATCTGGAGGCATTTGAAGCTCTTAAGAGCTGATGCATTTTTTTTTCTTAGTGCTTTCTATTTGGTCTATAAGGAATATCCCTTAACCTCCAAGCAATATTATATTTCTTAGAGTGAGAGAGGAGAGAATTAATGTAGAATTCATCAGCGTTTCAATTGTAATACAAAAATCAAAGGTGAGAATGAAAGGCTGATCTTGGCCCAAATGGATGCCCATATCAAGACATATTTCAATTGCTACATTACTTTATTTGAAGTCTGTGTTTGCCACTCTATTATACAAAATCTAGAAGAGAAGTAATTTTGTGTTCATCAAAAGATGATTTGAGGTTATCAATTAATTTATTAGAATAGAAGATTCTTCACACAAGTGTTGATAGATTGAAGATAATAGTCGACACTCGTGATAAGTAAATGTGGGTAAGAGCGAGAGAATTCAAAAGAGTAGACCTTCTATCACCTCAAAAAGCATTTGAACTATTTAGTTATCCTGAGCAAAAAAAAAAAAAAAACTATTTAGTTATCATTTATGGTAAAAGAAAAAGAACCATGGATAGATAATGAAACCTCAAGTTTGAATTTAATGCTTTAAATATAATATGTTATTTTTAATGAGTTTAATATTTTTTCCTTTGCTAAAAAAAAATATTTTTTTTTTGTCTCAGACCCACTCACTTTTATGTGAGTGAGACAAAAAAAAATATTTCTGCAGCAAAAATAGAAACATTAAATTTATTTTTAATTTAAACAGTGTATGAGTTTTCACTTAATAAATTAACAATTTCTTATCCAAAAAGAAATTGGTGGTGGAAGAAGCTGGCGTGACTTTTATACCAACAACCAAGATTAAACTCACAAACTTTTACTTTAAGCTAAGATTTAAGGATGTGTTTTTTTGTGGCATTTAAACTAAAATAGCTCCAACTAGCTTATTGGTAAAAAAAATAATACTATTATGTTAAAACCTCCTTTACAATTAGTAAATTATAAGTCATTTGACATGTAAGATCTATTTTAAATCCCAAAAAAAAAAAAATAGATTTGGCACATTTTCTTTCATATGAGGATAAAAAAGAGATGCACTAAAACCATACAAATATTTAGATGATCCAAATATCATTTTTAAAAAAGCTTAGGCAAGAGGCAGAAACACATTGGACGACGCCAAATAAGGATCCCACCTTCTTCTTGTCCGTATCTTTCTCCAACCGCCGACGCTTCTCGCTTCTCCATCTCTGTCACTTCTCCTCTTATTTATGCGGCCCTCAACAAGCCCACCAATAATTACCTCCACTTGTAAAGCGACACGTGTCTCACTAACACGTGGTGGTTCTCAACAGGCTTCAACTTTGGAGATACTGTGACGGTTCACGCAGAGGATAGAACCCTTCTCCAAAGAAAAAGAGAAATGGTTGCCTACTGTTCCCGCACCCGAAATTCTGGACGCATCTTTCCCTCTCTTCCTTCTTTGCTTGGCTTTACCATATCGCACAAGAGAGGGAAAGAAACCATCATAAAGTTTTCTTTTCTACCGCTAATTTTGTTCGCATGATAATACGAGTTTAATTATTGAAGCTGGGTTGGTTTTTTGGTTTGGATTGAAACTCGCTCGAATTGAAGCTTTGATTCGGTTTTGTTAAGTCGCTGCTTTCGATTTTCATGAAGATGCTGGTGGCTAACAGCTTTGATCTATGGCAAAAGGACACTTTCTTTTCTGCAGCTGAGGAGGTGCAGGAATCAGCTGATACGTATGCTTCTTTCTTAATTTGCAGATCCCTGACTTACGGGATTTTTTCTGTGATTTTTTAGTTTGGTTTTTTTTTTCCGTATTGCCTGTAATTAACTCTATGATTCGTAAAACTGATTCTCAAACTCTGCTTCTCGGGCTCTAAGTGATGTGGGTTTTGTGACGCCTAAATTTGGCATGAATTCTGATTTAGTAACTCCTTTATTTTGAATTAGAGGAAATTTCGGGGGTATTTTTCACATCTTATGCTGGACGAAATTATAGAAACAAGGGAGACAGAAATGAGATGTGTGGAAATCCCTAATCCCCAAGAAGCTTACTATGGTCCTGAATGGAATCGACTTATTGTTTGCACCAAATAATTTGGGATCAGATTAAATAACTAGTTCACTTTAACTGGGAATTATTTTGCGCTATTTATATCCCAGCATACTATGCCTTCCTAATTTAGGAGTTACTTATGTTAGTTCTGGGTAGAATCCTTTTTGTAGAGTTTAATATATATTTTTTTATTTATTTCTGTCCTGCATAAAAATTCATTTCTTTTTATCTTGATTTCTTGTTTCCCAGAATGGAATCTGCATACAGGGCATGGATAAGAGAGAGGAGAGAAATGTCAACTCCCCAGGTGTTAGATGAACTACGCAGGGAGTTGCAAACTGCTTTAGCTACTGCAAAATGGCAAGTAAGTTAATATAGATATTTGGAGATCAAACTCTAATGTTGTTTCATGTTATAGACTCCCTGACAAGTCAGTCATCTTCCTTTTCCCTCCTTCAATCTCTGGATTTGAATTGTTCCTTTGCTGATGTTCATATCTGTTAATTTTCTGTTTTGATTATGCTAAAATAGTTGGAAGAATTCGAGAAAGCTGTCAGGCTTAGCTATAGACATCTCGGTGATGACAATACAAACATAAGGCATAAGCAATTTATTTCTGCCATCGAAAGCCAAATTTCCCATGTTGAAGCAGCACTGAGGGAGTCTTATATTGAGGAAGGTAGGCAACCTCTTGGCTGGGTTAATCTGGATGATGAAGAGCGAGATGATCTAGCTGTATTTCTATCAGGAACCCCTCAGACTGTAAGAACTGCTAAGGATGAATTAAGGAATCAGGTCAACCAAAAAGATAACAAATGTAATGTTAACAGTGGATGCAACGGCATTGTCCCTGCCGATCATACAGATCCTAAGGATATCATTGCCAGTGACAAGGAAGAAAATTATATAATAGACATAAAAGCAGATGCAGTTTCTGGAAGTACTGATGAAATAGTTTCTCAAACTGATAGAACCTCTTGCTCAAGGAAAACATGGGGTTCATCTAATTATGGGGCTTTAAAAGTTGTAATTGCTGATGAAGATGAACAGAGAAATGAATTTAGGCAGGCTGTTGATGCCACCCCTAAAGAAAAAGGATCCAAACCCATATTTTGGAGACAAAAATGGGAAGAATATCCTCAGTCTATTCGTGCAGTTCATATGTTCAATCAGGTTAGTGGATAAATTTTCAAATTTTAAGATATGCATGCAAAATAAAACAGAAGAAGTTCTCAGTGTTGATTCTTCTGTGCTTTTGACTAGTTTTTGAGATTTAATAAAATGTATCCCAATCCTTAAGATTTTGTCAGGGCATTCCAATTAAAGGTTGATGAATTTTTAATACTATGCAGCTCTTGAGCCGGACAGGTTGGTTCTGGAGACAATATTTAAGTCCCATGCACTTGCGACGTAGTTGTTCAGTTCAAGTTAAACTTGCTCTGATGCTGACCGTATTTGTCATTGGTATGGTTTGAATTACCCTGTTTAGTTTATGTTTATCTCATTCCTTTCTCATGCCCTTGTGGGCCAGTATAGAATTAAAGAGTGGAAATCAACTTTGTTGTCTTTTGCTTTCTAAAAATGGCCTAGAAGATTTTGGCACTTTGTTACAATCTTTGATTATACGATTAACAATTACTACTTGGAAGCATCAGTTGAGGGTTTTATAAGATTGTGTTATTTGATGGGGGAAAGGGAAGCCATGAGAATATTATTATGAAAGAAATCCCATTTTCTTGAGAAAACTTGCTCTAAATGTGTTTTATTTAGATGATAGCTCTTATGGCTAGATTTGCACTTACAAAATGTGTGTGCTTTTGTGTTGTTTATAAGGAGGAATGAGTTGACCTTAATGTCAATCAAATTAGTCTTATACCCTTGAATATCCTTTTATATAGGAAAATCTGTTCTTAAAATAAATATTGATGTGTTTATAGAGTGAGAAATCTTACAGTGGGATCAATCAATCCCTCTTTTCTATACGTTGGTGCATGTGTTCTTATGGCTTCTTTTTGTTGTTATACACACGTGTGTATCCCTATCTCTATTGTCGAGCAAAAAAAGTTTTCCTATCTCTATCTATTTTACCTACCTACCTGTCTCTGTCTGTGTGTGTGCGTTAATGATTTCTGAGATTGCACTCTTTCTTTGCTTTTATTTTACTTCATTTGATTCAGTTTCTTAAGTTATAGCTTGGAAATTTATTTTGAAGTAACAACTTGACGTGGAGTATTTTTGGAAGTACAATCAATCCCCATTCTGATTCATTTGATTTGCTTCATTTGTTTGCTTTGCTTTTATTTTTAATTATCATTCCCCATTCTCACTTGTCTTCACTAAAGAATGTCTGTCTGCCTGTTTGATTAGCATAGAACTGTGGAAAGTTCAATTCGCTGAACCTGAGTGATTCTATCTTGTTCTATACTGCCAATCATATTCGTAAGATTATTTATTCATGTTATAGGTTTCCAAATACACAAGTAGTTGTGATAGCATGATAATGTTGTCTTATTTATAAATTTTAAATTAAAAGTTCTCACAAGTACTGATCATGTAACCAATCGTTTTGGCATGTATCCAGTATTTATTCCAAAAAAAAAAAGTACCGGTCACAATTCCTGATCTTTTGAGAATACTCCTTGCTTATGAGCCTTTGTCCCTTGCTTCTCTTTCTACACTTTGCATTTTCTTTTGTATTTTATTCCACTTGAGTTTAGATGCTGCTTTACTCAACCAGATCATGTGGTATTTCAATAACCTTGAAAGTGTTTATTTATTATTACACAAACAAACATTATTACTTGAATCTGGAAAAACCATATTTGTAATTAAAGTTACAAATAAACTTGTTGGATAAGGTGACACCCTTTTAGCTATTGGCTGGCTGACTGTGGTTTATATTTCAAGCAAGACCTTTTTCTTTATTTAGAAGTCATTAATGGATTTTTTAACATGCAAGGGCAGATTTTATAGCGACTTTTAGGCTTCAAGATATAAACATAAGAAAGATTATAAAATATATATATATATATATATATATATATATATAAGAAAAAAATAATTGCCCCATCTTCTATGTTTGAGATTATTTAAATTGATGCCAATTATGGTTTATTTACTTGTTAAGCAAGATCCTTTTGGTTATTTAGAAGTCACTAATGTTTTTTTCCAAGAAGCATGATCATATTTTGAAACAATTTTGGGCTTATAGACATATACATCAGAAATTTATTGCTGCTGAAATCGTGGTTGAGATTATTTGAAATTTTGAATTGATGCTTCTAATCTGTTGATCAAAGATATAGCCAGCTTTCCTTCAAATAGAAGAACTTATATCAATCTTTTACCTTTGCAGTGCTTATATTGGCCTTGTGACTGATAGAATTGAGGTCATTGGCCTAATGTTCATCTGATTGTATTGGCCCTGTTCTTTCAAGGGGAAAATGTAGGAAAAGAGCCGATCAAGAAGATAGTTTCTCAAGAATTTTTTCTTTAGTAATAGGATTGAATTAGGAGCAAGAACGAGTTTCGTTTTTGTTTCTGGGTGCCACAAAATGTAAATGCTTTCATTTATCATTTAAGTTTTACTGTATTTAATAGTGAGATACTCTTGTCTGCGTGCGACTTACAAAAATATTCATGTGCCTTTAATGTAAGTTTGAAATCTGAAATGTATCAGACAATAACAAAATTCTTTTTGGTAATCAAGACAAGAAGTGAATGTCTCTGAAATTTCATTTATAATTCTGAGGTCATTGGTGCCAAAGAGAAGGTGGTGTAAGACGAATAGCAAATTACATCAAGGTATAAAAGCTGAGTTTTCTGATAAGAAAATGCCTGCAACAACTGCTAGAAAGATTGAGGATGTGGGCAGGGACGATGAAGCATGAAAGCATATCAATAGACTAACATATTACCTCCCTTATTTTAATATAAGATCTTGTTTGCAGTGTAATTTACACTACAAACTAGATCTTATGATAAGTAGGAGTAGTAGATAATGCAAAATCATGATTTTAGTTAGTTTGGTGGTGGCACAAAAGATTCAGCATACGATGAACTTAATAATTATGGAAACTTCTTGCTACTCAAAGAAATAAGGAAGTTTTCATCAACTAAACAAGCTATGTACACATGTTTTGATAAATTAGAACATGAACAAGCACCTAATGTGAACCCTGAACAAGTCGAATGCGAGACCCAAAATTTGACAACCACTCAACAAAATATATATAATGTCAACCCCGTTTTGAACTCTGCTTTTATAGGGTTTTAATTTAGAAGTACCTTGGTAAGTTACGATACGTCTCTAGCCCAAAAATGCCTTCTCTTGTGATCACGAATTCGCAGGAAGATTCAGGCAAATGAGGAGCAAACACAACATTAAGCCTCCTCCTAGTTTTGCTCTGCTGATAAACGCCACCTTCTTCCTCACCAACCATGTTGTTTCCTCCTCCTCCGATCATATCCTCATTCCTCGACATAAACAGTCTCGAGTTCACGCAATTAGCCCACCCAATCCCTAACGCAGCACAAACTCTTCTGCCCGATGAATTCAAACTACTCGAATTCCCAACTCTAATTCCATTCAAACCCTCTGCGATTCCTCCAATCAAATCAACCACCTGGTTCGTCAATACCACCGCCAATCCAAATCTCTTTGCCATTGACTTCAAATTCCCAGAAATCTTGAAAAATAGTGACGATCTGCGCTTCAGATCGAAACCAGTGTTCTCGAATTCGGATCGAAACAGAGCAGCAATGGAATCGATAACTATTAGCTTAACAGGAAACTGTGATTTTGAGTTCACCTGGATGAATAACTCTATCTTTGGCATTATGTCGAGCATCTCATCCGCAGAATAAACGCCCTGGACGAAGACGTTGTCGCATGGATCGTAGCTGTTTGAAGATGTGAAAATGTCCGAGTGTGAGGATAGGAGAGCAGCGGAGAGTTGTCGGAGACGGCGAAAGGGGAAGGGGAATTCGGTGTGGATGTATAGGGATGAAGCTGATAAGCCGCCATGGGAGGCTGGTAGTTGAGCAGAGAGGACGAGTTGGAGGCAAAATTGAGTCTTCCCAGTACCGCTTTCAGCCACTAGCTCAGTCAAGGAGTTGCAGGGGATGCCACCAGCGAGGAAGCGATCCAGTACAGGACAACCGACGGTGCACTTTTGGGTTGTAAGCTGTAGGAGGTTTTCTGGAGTCATTTCTCCCAACTTCTTTCTTTTTTCGGGCGAAGGAGACGAATTCGAACAAATTTGGGAGGGAAAAGCGAAATCATGTCAGCGTCAAAATGAATTACTACTTCAGGTGTATGCGGCAACTGGTAAATAGGTTTGATCTTTTTTATAAGTTATTTATTTATTTTTTAAAAATATTAATTATTTTTTTATATAGACCCATAAGTATTGAAGGCAGTGTGTAAGAGTGATATTATAATATTAGAATTTAGTGTAATTAATAAAGATAATATTTGAAATTATTTAAATTATATGATAACTTTATTGACTTTAACTATTTTTATTGTTTTATAATAATTGTTAGTTGGTATCTTATAATAAAAATAAGAGAGAATATGTTTTATAGTGTTAAAAAAAATTATTACTTCCAATTTTAAATATAAGACATAGTTGTACTACAAACTTTATCTTATATTTAAAACTGAACTACTTTTCTCACACTTTG
The DNA here is from genome assembly GCA_037074495.1 of Acacia confusa. Taxonomy (NCBI): domain Eukaryota; kingdom Viridiplantae; phylum Streptophyta; class Magnoliopsida; order Fabales; family Fabaceae; genus Acacia; species Acacia confusa. The sequence goes on from CM073514.1 coordinate 10,180,679, forward strand.
GAAGTAGTGAAAATTAGGAAAGAGAATATTAAAAGGGAAACTCCCAAGGAAGTTTTCCTTCCTATTCTTCCCTCCCTTTATATCTCCCCCACTTTTTTTTTTTCATCCAAACAAATTTCTCTCTTCATTTTCCTTTTTTTTCACTTTCTCTTATTGGCTTAATTTAGGCCGTTAATTGAAAAAATAAGAGAAAAATAAAATTAATTTTATATTAATTAGATAGATGTGATTTAAAAATTATAAAAAATAATAAAAAAAGATGACGAGAAAAACTTAACTCGCCAGGAAAATTATCCTGATTATTTTTTTTCCTGCAAAAAATCCTAATTATCATGATTACCTTTCATGTCAAGACACATGCCTTAATCCTATTGTCCAAGGTCAGTGTCTAACTTTTGAGATAGTGAAAAGGCGAAATTCTTTGCATCACTCAATTTTTCTCTAATTTTTTCCAGCGAGGTTTGGCTTTTTGAGTCTTTGAATTGCTCAAACACAATAAATATTATTAACGGTAAGAGTATAATTATGAAACAATTAGGATGAAAGATCTAGAAAAAGTAATATTTATAGTAAATCATAATTATTTTAAAGGACTAAATATCAAAATATATTTTTAAAAAATACTAAAATATTCTCCAAATTTTGTGTTCCCAAGAATTCAAAAGCTCAATTCGTCTTACACCGATATCTTTCTCCTTTTCGGCAAAACAAAAGTCTCCTCTCTACCAGTTATGTGTTCACAAAATCTTCTCTTCCAACCATAACATGTTATCAACACATCAAATCTCATTATCAATTTCCTTGCCCTTATTTTGGTTAAGTAGCAAATCTGTTCCGGAAGCATACACTTAAGAGCAATGTTGTCCTGAAAGTTTTTTCAAACCCAATTTCACCTCAGAAGTCTAAAAATAGAGCAATGTTGCCCTTGTCCGTTAAAAAACTTTCAGGACAACATTGTTCTTCGATGTATACTTTCGGAGCAAATTTGTTACTTAACCCTATTTTCTATTTTTATTCTTTCTTATTATTAGATTAAGTTGTGTAGTTATCAATTCTAATAATTAGCACATAAATCCCCTTGAAGGGAAAAGAAAAACTATATATGATTATTAGATAATTAGATTAAGATGTGTGGTTAACTATTTATCAAAGAATATATATATATATATATATATATATATATATATATATATATATATATATATTAAAAAGCTTTTAACAAAAACAAATCTTTGCATCCAAGTTAACTCTATTTATATGCCTTTATTTTTCTTTATGTCAATGTCAAGATTGTATATTTGTTTCACATAGCCACCACCTAATTCTTAAAAAAGTTTTAAAAAAAAACACACAAAACAAAATAAAAGAAGCAGCAAGGGAACTATATTAATAATATTATTTTCTATAATATATTTTTGAGAACAAGAGAATCCTTAAAGCCTGAAAGGACATACGCATACCATTAGTCTATTATCCCTCATGGATTGCAACTGTACACCATCTTTCCTCCTCCGCAAGGTCAACATCAAATTTACTCATGATGACTATAATGCCCCTACCATGCACCGATCAGGCGATTACCTTCATTGTCCGGCGATGCCACGATGTTACTTCCGGCCAAATATGGGTGTGCAAGTCATGTGACTTCTAATCATGTGGCCTGCGATACGGCCAACGACGTCGTAACCGCCACACTTCTCCGGTCTTTACAAGTGATGACTCTCAGTATCCTCCACGAACACTTACCCGAGCTCCGATTCTCCGTCATCTTCCCTCCTCCATCAATCACCGTCGGAAACATCCTCGTCGACGGGTTCCGGCGAGCCTGCCGGTTTTTCATATCGCTGAGCTCCATCTCCACAGGCGGCTTCACCGTTCCAATCATCACGGAACACCATCGCGGCTTCGACATCGCTCTCTTAACCGTCGAAGAATTCCGCTCCATTTCCGGCGCCATAAAGAAGACAGAGCTCGAAGACCGACGAAGCTTCCGGCAATCCAAAGACCTGCTGTTTCTCATCATCACAGAGCGGGGAGAATTGCAGCACGCCGTTCCCACACTGTTGGATCGAGAAACATGGAATCGCTCCCCCGGAAAAGGGTCGGGTTTTGAGAATCGGGTGGGCTGCAGCATATTGGATTCTCTAACGGGTCTGTGATCAACGGAAGGAGAATCGAAAGAACGGGATGAGTGGTTGAAGTAGGGCTCGAGTTTACCGCGGGAAAAGATTTCGCCGGCGGGGCACATGTCCAAAACGGCTTCGTTGAAGAACTCAAACAAGTCGGAAGCATCAGAAAATGAGTTGCGACGAACCTCTGCAGACGACATGTCGTTTAGTGGAAGTGGAACCTCCGCAGACGACATCTCGTTGAGTGGAAGGTCACACAGCGAGAGTGCTTCCTCTTCCTCTTGTGCTTCTTGCTCATGTTCTTCTAAAAATTCTTGAGATGAATTGGGCTGATGAATTACAGGTGCATCTCCACAAGCCATTGTTTACAGGAAGAAGAAAGGTACAGAGAAATATATTATTGTACAAGAAAAAAAAAGTGTGTGGGTGTGAAGAAGAGAACAAAGGAGGGAGGGTAGGAGAATATAGTAGTTTTGTGAGGGGGTGGTTTTATTTATTGGAATATATAGAAGGTGTTTTGGGTAGTGTTTGATTTTGACGATGGAATCTAAGCAAACTAAAAGATAGTGAGAGGCATATAACATAAAGGGTGAGGATGTCAAAGCACCGAGTCAGATTAGATTAGAGATCAATCCAAGGTCTGACCTGATAGAATTTTGGGCCGAACAAGTCAGTGCGAGGTCCTATCTGGTCTGATACAAGTCTGAGGTTGGGTTGGACTAAACCAGACCAACGGACTGCCAGACAATCTAGGTTTTTTTTTTATTACTTTCTTAGAAGGAATATTTTAGTTTTGGTTTCACCTGGCTTTAAAAAGTAATAAAAAGTGACTAAGTAAAAAGTGATTCTTATAAGTTAAAAAGCATATTAAGATGTTCAAACTCTAGTGAATGGTTAAATGCAGAGTATAGTGGTGATTTATAAAAAAAAATACAAAAAGAAAAGGGTCAGATCAGACCAGTCCAAGGGAACTATCCATCCAGAGCAATATAGTTTGTTCCGGTTTGGTTAAATTACTTTGAACCTTTTTCTTTCCCGCACTTGATTGGGTCAAATCAAGTCAAACCGAACCAACTAAACCACCAAGCTTTTAAACAACCCTAATAGAGAGAAATCAAAATAAGGGAGAACAGTGAAATGTCCAAACATTACCTCCGAAAGGCTGAAATTACTATGGACACGTATGAGTGAATTTTTTAAATTTTCTTATGATTATTGGTGCTTTAATTACAACTTGGTACCATTTTATGTCCCTTTCACAAATTAAAATTCTTCAGAATAAATTCATTAATAAATGAGATGTAATAACATTTTAAAGTATCTAGTATGATAGGATCACAAACACTCTGAGTCTTGATGACGATATATGTAAATTAAATTATTCAAAAATGCCAATGTAAGTAAGTTGCTTTCTGGTGGACAAAGTTCCAAAAACAAGAGGGCATGTATCTGGAAAAGCTAACTCACAATCAAGAAATGAATATTTATCATCAAAATAACTAGGAATGGAAATAGATCAAACTTCACCGTTAACAGGTCAGGCTTGTTTTTCAACATAGTGGCCTAGTATGTGGCCTGTTACAAGCCTATTTATTTTGTTTGAACCTGACCTATGACCTATTAAGGAGGCCTTTATTTTATTTTATTATTTTATTATTTTATTTTTATTTATCTAACTAAGCTAACATGGCCTCACCAGAAAACATATATACTTCAAACAGACCAAAAATAGACCTATTTTAATAGGTTGAAAACAGGCAAAAATTACATAAATTACAATGTTATTTTTATAACAGGCTAGCCTAACAAGCCTAAAAGGCTTCTTATTAGGCATAGGTTTGGTTTGTTAAGCAAAAATAGACCTTATAAGAGATATTGACCTAACCTTTGAACCTTACAGACCAAGTTTAACCAGGCTTTTCAACAGGCCAAGCTGTAGACCCCTAGCCTATTTTCACCCCTAAAAATAAGTTAAGAACAAAATTTCAAACGGATAAATAGAATAAAAAATAAATTTTACTCCATAAGCCCTTGAATTAAAATCTCATTGCTTTTATTAATTTACAGTTGAGAGAGGTAAGAAGCCGGCTGTGGGGTTATATTGATCATGTCATATTCAATTTGTGTTCAAATATAAAATTAAGGTGGGCATTCCTTTTCTTTTTGGGATAATATTCAATCAATGCTTTGGCTAAAATTATTTTCCCTCAATCGAATGAATTGATTATAGATCTTCCGAGCAAAAAAAAATTGATTATAGATCTTATTTGTTGCAGGCTTTAATTCGATTAAACGAGTGTAATCTATCCCGATTAGCATTGGTTATGAAAGGAAAAAAAAACAATTAAGATACGTTAATATACTTTTAAAACGTTCGTTACCGTTAATACTTAATATACTCAATTAAATCACTAACAATCACATTATAATATGAGATAAGATATTCTTACTACCATTTTTTGTTACAACAATGTTACTACCATTTTTTTACCGTTAGATCATAATCTCAATAAAAGAGAAAAATGATAAAGATAGATAAGATTGTGATCTAATAGTGAAAAAGTACTAGTAACATTGATAGTAACAAAAAAAAAATAGTAAGAATATCATACCCCTCATAATATACCGAACAACCATCTTGTGCTTTAATTGAGTGGTTTAGAGCGCTTAGCAGGTTCAAAGCAAATATAGATTTTTTTAAGTCTTCCAAATTATATGTGAATAAATGTTTTTAACTTGATCCTTTAAAACAGAAGTTCATCCCAATTTTTGTTCTAAAAATTTTTTCTCCAACCAGAGTAGTGTCGAGTTCTTTCAGAAGAAATTGATTATTAAAAAAGAAAAAACATTAAGCAACTGAAAGAGATATAAGGGGTTTGGAGGAGAGGAGAAAGAAGAGAAATGAAAAATATTTACTCCTCTTATTTGGGAATTAAAAAAATAATAAAAAAAAATAGAAAATTAATAAGTTATTTTTATTACTTTATCCTTTTATTTAAAAATTAATATAATTATTATACTTTAAAAATAAATTTAAATTTTCTATAAAAAGTTATTTATATAATTTTAATATTCCAAAAATATTTTCTTTCTTTAAAAATATTTTCCCATAAAAAAGTATTTTCTCTCTCTCTCAAAATATTTACTGGCCGCTCATATCCCTCAAATCGCTTCTCCAATCCTCTCAAAAGCTCAAGATTCTTGAAACTCGCAAAAGGGTTCGAGGCAATCTGGTTTCTTTTACTGAATGAAACTTGACGACGAGTTCATCGGAAGCAAACAAGAAACTTTTGAACAAGAAAATAATTTGAATCAAAAGACTGCACACATTACTAATTTCGGAAGACTGCATTGAAAGCTTCTCCAATCCTCATTACGCTAAAATTTAAAGTGTAATTCTCCTCAATCGCATGGAAGACTGCACACGTTACTAATTTCGGAAACAGAAGTGTTCGTATCATTCTCTTATCAATGACTATAAGGCATAATTCCCAATTTTCTAATTGAGATTGAAAGAGAAAGAATTCGTGTCATATAGAAGCGGACAGATCATGAAAGTGAGGCTATAACATTAAAATGAATCATTCAAAAGAAGAACATTGTTTAATTTGTAAAGATTCAACGAGCAACTCATTCATCATTTCTTCGTATCAACACTAGTTGCACAGAAAGCAAACTCAAAACCCTAATTCGCGAAATTCCCCAAATTCCTAAATCTCTAACCTCCAAACCCATACAGAGTCCTGCCCTGCCTCTTCAAGGCGTAGACAACATCCATAGCAGTGACGGTCTTACGACGAGCATGCTCAGTGTAGGTGACGGCGTCGCGGATTACATTCTCCAGGAAGATCTTGAGAACACCACGAGTTTCCTCGTAGATAAGACCGCTGATACGCTTCACTCCGCCACGTCTAGCAAGACGGCGAATCGCCGGCTTGGTAATACCCTGAATGTTATCCCTCAAAACCTTACGATGACGCTTGGCTCCTCCCTTTCCGAGACCCTTACCTCCTTTTCCTCTTCCAGACATGTTTGATTCGATTCTTCTTCTCTCTCTCAAGCTGAGATGAACAAGTGTGGCAGACAAAGGCCTCTGGGGTGTTCTTATATAAAATACGAAGGGGAATTGTGAATCGTTGGATTAGGTGGTTATCCGTGTGTAGAGTATGGTGCTTATTGTGACCGTTGGATTGGAAATGCGGGATTTTAATTGGTGGGGTGTGGATGAGGGAGGATACGAAGCTTTTAATTTTCGGAAGTTCTTTTTAGTGGGAAACGCGCGATTGGGGATTGCGGCGAAATTTGAAAACCGCGTTTGTTTCTTAAAATGTTTAAACGAAAGCAAAGGCGCTAAACTCCAAATATGATGCAGGCGCCCAAACAAAACAACAGTAGAGTATAACTAATTTTTAAACAATTGTACATGATTTTAAAATTACTTATAAATTTACATTTTTCATTTTGATATTAATCTATATTCGTATATTTATATATTTTATGTTTTTTTCCACAAAGTATATGTATCATATAGTAAATCTATAATTCCTAAAACATATAGTAAATAATACATATATATTATGATAACTTTAAAACATAAAATAAAATAAAATACTTCATGATTGTTTATAAATCACTTACAATTTGTTTCAAAGATATTAAGGAAAACTATTAAACCTAATTAACTTTATCTTAAAATTTAATAATTTTCTAACCTTTTTCAATCAACAATTTTTTAACTTCGTTCTATTTAATATACAATATGACCCATGAAAATAAGGTAAACTTTATAATAAACAAAGCCTATAATTATAAAATTTACAATGAAATATCTCTCTCTACCCCCTTTATAAGTAAGGAAAATTTACTTCAGGCCCCAAAATAGCAACACAATCTCAAATAAGGCCCAAAGAACATTCAGAGTTAGAAAAGGCCCTAAGGCCTTCATGGGTGTTAAGTTCAAAAGCCAAATTACATTATTGCCCCCAAAGCCAAAGAAAATACCCCCTATCAAATTCTTCATCTGAAACACATCAAACCTACCCTCTCAGTCTTTTAGAACGCCTCCTGTCGTCGGACTCTGCAAATCCACTCGCAGCATCGCCAAACTCTGTAGATCCTTCACTTCCCAAACTCTGTACTAGCCAGATCCAATCTCAGCGTCATCTCTTACTTGGGTGAGTTGTTTCTCATATTTTTAGTGTGAAAACAGAATAACTTTACGCCCAAAATAAACAAAATAAGCCAACCAAAACTAGCCTGGCTGATGTTGCCCTTTATTTATAACAAAAATCTATGTACATTTACCTAAATGGGCCAGGGCCAAACCATAGGCCCAAACTATACATGAGCAATACCTGATACAATCATACTAATATTCTAACACCCCCCTTCAAGTGGGAGACTAAACAAATTTGTAGTTCCCAACTTGCGAACACAATAATCATGACTTTCTCTACCAAGCGGCTTTGTCAAAACATCTGCCAATTGGTTCTTAGAAGCCACATGCAATAAATCAATAATACCCTCCTGAAATTTTTCATGTACAAAGTGATAATCAATCTCGATGTGCTTTGTAGGCTCATGAAACACAGGGTTGGTAGCAATGTGTATGGCTGCCTTGTTATCACAATGAACCTTAACCGGTTCCAACCCTCTTACACCAAGGTCCTTCAACAACTTGGTAAGCCAGACTATCTTCGACACTATTGTCCCAAGTGCTATGTACTCTGCTTCAGTTGACGACTTTGAGACGGTGTGCTGTTTCAATGATTTCCAACACACCAAAGACTCTCCCAACTTAATGGCATACCCGGTGACCGACCTCCTGGTGTCATGACATCCTGCCCAATCTGAATCTACATAGCACTCCATGCTGAATTGACCTTTTGAAGCAAGAAGAATACTAAGTCCTGGACAACTCTTGAGGTATCTCACAACACGAATAGCCGCTGCCATATGTGACTTCCTTGGGGCACTCATGTATTGGCTCAAAGTCTGCACAACATAGCTAATATCAGGTCTAATATTAGTAAGATAACATAACCTACCAATCAAATGTCGATAACGCTCTGGATCTGACAACAAGGGGTCAAATTTGCCCCTTCGCTTATGCTTTGCACAAGCATATTTGTTTGTATCACGTTTTACATCTCCTTCAAGAGTCAACCGTGTGCTCCTTTCCATGGGAATAGATAGTGGCTTTGCCCCACTCAACCCCATATCACAAATGAGATCGAGTGTGTATTTTCTTTGGCTAAGCACTATTCCCTTTTCTGACTGAGCTAATTCCAAACCAAGGAAATATCTCAAATGCCCTAGATCCTTGATTTTGAATTGACGATACAGGTAAGCTTTAACGTCCTCTATTCCCTGCATATTGTCTCCTGTAATGACCAAATCATCTACATATGCCAGAACAAGGGTTATTCCACAATCATTTGATTTAATGAATAAAGAATAGTCATACTTGCTCTGTCTAAACCCCCTTGAATCAATACATTAGTGAGTTTTACATTCCATTGCCTCGAGGCTTGTTTCAACCCATACAATGATTTACGAAGTTTACAAACTTTATTTTCACCAAAATTATCAAATCCTTATGGGATGCGCATGTAAACCTCTTCATCTAAGTCTCCTTGCAAAAAGGCATTGTTAACATCCATTTGAAAAAGATGCCAACCATGCATGGATGCAAGAGTAAGGATGGTCCTTACTATGACCATTTTAACAACTGGGGAGAAGGTCTCAAAATAGTCAATCCCCTCTTATTGATTGTATCCCTTAGCCACTAACCTTGCTTTATACCTTTCAACATTACCAGAAGAGTCATATTTCATTTTATAGACCCATCTACAACCAATGGCCCGTTTACCTTTGGGAAGAGACACGATGTCCCATGTTTGATTATCTTCCAATGCAGCCATTTCCTCATGCATGGCCTTCATCCACTTTGGATCCTTAAAGGCTTCTTGGAAAACATAGGGTTCAACAAGCCTATCAGTAGTCAACAAATAATTTTTATAATCCTTTGTAACATTGGCATATGAAATACATTCATGAATGAGATACTTACAACCTGTTTTAGGTGCCTCACCATTGCGAACCTCTCCAAGACAAATATATTCATTCAGCCATGCTGGAGCTCGTTTATCTCTTGTTGGTCGAGCCTCCCTATGAAACAGTTGTTCTGCGTCAACAAATGACTCATTCCCAGGTGGATCATGATCATGAGGGAAGGGTGTGTTCCTAAGTTCCTCATGAGCATAATCAGACCTTGGAAGATCTTGTAGATCATGAGTATCATATAGAAAAGGATTTAAATCAAAGGGAAAAGAGCTTTGTTGTACCATAGGCGTATGATCCTTAAAAGGTAAGCGAGCTTCGTCAAACGTAACATGTCGACTAACCATCATAGTTTGTGTAAGCAAATTATACAGCAAATAACCCTTTTGATTAGGTGGATATCCCATAAAAATACAAGCATTAGAACGAGGCTGAAACTTATCAGTATTATTTTGGAGTGTCATAAAAGCTAAACAACCAAAAACTTTAAGATGAGAGAGGTCAGGTTGTTTATCATACAATATTTCATAAGGGGTTTTATAATTCAATGATTTGGAGGGAGTGCGATTAATTAGAAAAGCAGCTGTTTTAATGCTTTCTCCCCAAAAACGAATTGGCACATGAGATGATATGATAAGACTACGTGCAACATTTAAGAGATGTCTGTGTTTTCACTCCACCACACCATTTTGTTGGGGTGTGTATGGACAACTTGTTTCATACACAATACCTTGACTATGGAAAAAATCAGCAAGCTCAACATTCACAAACTCAAGCCCATTATCACTACAAACCTTCTTAACATTGGTTGAAAATTGATTATGAGCATATGCAATGAAATTTTTGAGACAGGAAGCACTTTCATGTTTATTACGCATCAGAAAAATCCATGTACACTTAGAGAAGTCATCAACAATAGAGCGAAAATATCTATGACCAGAATGGGTAGGTACCCTATATGGTCCCCAAGTGTCAACATGTATCAACTCAAAAATACAATGAGTAACAGAAGTGCTACAAGGAAAAGGTAAACGAGTTTGCTTGGCCTGAGAGCATATATCACAATTTTCCATAAACGAACGAACAACATCCTTATTCAAAGAATCCAAATGTTTGAGAACATCTAAAGGGGCATGACCCATCCTATGATGCCACAACAAAGAAAAGTCTTTAGTATGATGAGTAGAATATAGGTGCATGATTCCCTGAAAGGGTAGGGTCTCCTTAACTAAGTACAATCCATCTGAAACCTTACCAATCACGTGGGATTTCCCAGTGAACTTTTCCTGCAAAGTGCAGAAGTCAAGATGAAATGATATAATGCATTGCATTTGTCTAGTGAGCCTAGAAATGGAGACCAAATTGAAACAACACTGGGCAGTAAAATATACATCATGCAACACTATATTATCAAATAATCATACTGTCCCTATATGTGTAATAGTTATTTTTATCTCCATTTGGCATTTTGATTTTTCTAAGTGGGCCAAGATAAGGTGCAACTGTAACATCCCAATTTTCAAAAGCGGAATAAATTTTTTTTTTCTTTTATCAGAGTAGAGCATCAGAGCAAGTAAAAGAGTGAGTAGCTGATACATCATTAACTGTGGCGTATTCGTCTGTTTATAATATACAATACATTTATCAGAGTGATGTTATAACGGTATTACGTCTAAAAATAGGGTCTTCAGTTGGGTCCTTACGCTTTCTGCTTACTATTTTCTATCGAAATATAGTGGTTATGTTAAATAGGACTTTTAGGGTATTACAGCAACAGTGTCAAAAATAGCAATATCACTAACAATATGACATGTAGCACCTGAATCTAATATCCAATGTGATTTAGTTAAAGTATTAGGAAATGCATTAATCAAACTTGAGATGCTTTCCTCAACACATCCAGCAGCTCCAACCGCCACCTCATCTGAATCTTTATGGAGGAGTTGAAGAAGTTGATTATACTGCTCATGAGTTAACGTAGGAGGAGAGGAGATAATCTAGGAAGAATTTGCTTCACCCACAATTGAATTGACATGATTATCTTGATTGTTGCGGTTAAAGTGAGGTGGATACCCAACAAGTTGATAACAAGTGTCTCTCTTGTGGCCTTTCTTATTACAATGGCTACACGTATCATGAGAATGTCCTCTGCCTCCCCTGCCACGGCCCTGTCTACCGCCCTTACTAGTCAAGGCACTGCCATCAAGAGGGCTAAGGGAAGAGGGAATAGTAAGGGTACACTGGTCCTCTTCTTGAACAATCATGGAATAAGCCTGATTCATTGTCGAAAGTGGAGACATAAGCAAAATTTGTGATCTAACATGCTGATATGTCTCATTAAGTCCCATAAGAAACTGAAACAAACGTTGTTGCTGACTGATCTGCACAAATGCTTGAGAAGTATTGCATTTGCAGGATGGTAAGGGCACTAAAACAACATATTCATCCCATAACTCCTTTAATTTGGTAAAATATGCAGCAATGGACAATCCATTCTGAGTATTAGAGGCAATGGAGTGATGTAAGGAATAAATTCGGGCGCCATCTACCTTATTAAATCGCTCCTGGAGGTCTTGCCAAACACCATGAGAAGACTTAGCAAACACAATCCCAGTGGCAATATCTTTAGAAACCGATTGAATAATCTAGGATAAAACAAATGCATCACAACGTTCCCATAAATCCTTGTGCTCAGTAGCTTTTGTTTTGGTAAAGGTTCCATCGATGAAACCCAGTTTGTTCTTGCCACGAAGGGCTAGACGCATGGCTCTGCTCCATACTACATAATTGTTGGAACCAGTAAGAACTTGGGGCACCAAAGAGGTTATGTGAGTATCTGAAGGATGCAAGTAAAGTGGATGATTGACATCAATGGGGTTCTTGGTGTTGTCCATGGATGAAAAACAGGGAATCGGTAGGAAAAAAAATTGCACAAGATGGAAGACAATAGCAAATGAGGAGAGTCACGAAGCAGAAGACAAATATCTTGGATTAGGCAGTCACGGTGCAGATCGGCGAAGCAGAACAAGACGCAGCAATCGACAAGAACATCAGGATAGGACGCAGCAATGAGCAAAATCACGAGATCGAAAATAGAAACCTGGAATTAAACCTTCAAGTTTCAGATCGGCGAACAATACTCAGCGACGATCATAGAACACGCAAAACTCAGATCGGCAAATCAAACGCAGCAACAATCGAGTCTTGAAATACATCGGCCAAATTAAGAAGGACCGATGATAAACCTGCAATCTCAAGTTGCTACGGCATCTGGCAACGGCAACAGAAGATGAGATTGAGGAATCCAATAACGGTGACTTGCAAACTCAGATCGAATTCCCCTGGGTAACGGACATGATTCATGGCGCGACAAGAAGAGAAGACGGGAGACTCAGAGAAAAGGAGGAACACGTGAGACGAGTTTGGGAATTGGATCGGGTTGGTAGGCTGGAATCTTGAAAAAAAAAACTGATGGGTTCCAGGTTTCTTGGTGGGCCTTCTTGAGCTGAGGCCTGGAGTCTTGAAAATCAGATGACAGGATCTTGAAAGTTGGCTCTGATACCATGAAAACAGAATAACTTTACGCCCAAAATAAACAAAATAAGCCAACCAAAACTAGCCTGGCTGGTGTTGCCCTTTATTTATAACAAAAATCTATGTACATTTACCTAAATGGGCCAGGGCCAAACCATAGGCCTAAACTATACATGAGCAATACCTGATACAATCATACTAATATTCTAACACAGTGTTTACAAATACAAATCTATGATTCTAAAATAATGTTTTTCACTTGTGATTCTGAAAAAATAGCAGCAGATTTTGTGATCGTGTGATTCTGTGTTTTCCCCCAAACTATGTGATTTTTTAGTGCTCCCTGTGGTAGATTCTGTGATTCTGAAATATTGTTTCTCCCCTGTCAGTATTTTTTGCTCATTGGTTTGATTATTTAGTGTTTCCCTTGCCTAACTCAAGTTTTTCATTTAATTGGTCATACTGATTGCTTTCACTTGTGTGGTATTTCCATGTCTCATCTTCACTTATGTGGGCCAAGCTGCTTATTTGATGAAATATTGGTTCTTGATGTTTGATTTGCTCCATCATATGCTAAATTGGAATGGCTTCAGAATATAAAGAACCTCTTGCGATTTTGCAAACTTTTAACTTCTACTTAAAATTGGGCAAAAATTATTGTTGTCTTTAGCAACCATCGAACGTTAACATTATTTGTCGGTTCTTCAAGTCTCTCCGGAATTATTGTTGTCTTTAGCAACCATCGAACGTTGACTTATGCTTGTCCTTGTGTTTTACATATTTCTTTCTTGTCTTCATCTGCTCAATCTAAGTTGGCTTTTGCTTTTTTGATTTATGATAAAGTCATCAATTTTCCATTGTTCTGTATTTGTATGGTATAGCAAACAACATGACTCTTGTTCTTGAGTGTTATTAAAACTAAAAGTTGATTCTTTTTTACTATCCAACCAAAAAAAAAATGCTATACTTCAAAATTTTCATCTCAATTTTGAAATATGTGAATTTATTTTCTAAAATTTTGCAAGTTGACAAGATTTTTGGCCATGGAAATCAATATGTGACAGCTGTGAAAATGATATTGAAAGTAAAGAAGTTTTCATTTAATATTTGAATTTGTTTTCAATATTTTTTAAAGGGTTTTTGTGTTTCAACTTTAATTTTTTGTTCATCAAAAGTTCCTGCATACCAGTGAAGCCATTATATCAACTGACATGCAAGCTAGTCCATATGAAATTTTAGTCATTGTAGACAAGCATGTGATTCTGACTGATGTAGATTCTAACTGATGTAGTTGCTGATTTACTCTCACAGGTTTGCTAGATTTTGAAATGCTTCTTTTTGCTCTACAAAATATTATCCATTCATATTAATAGTTTAGGACAATCTTAGAGGGGGAAAATAAACTAATTTTGATATATTTTCAATCTCTACTTAAAGTTTTTTCTTTCTCTTTTTTTTGTTCACGTTGAATTGATTTATCACTTGCATTGTTTACTTTTACGTTCATTTTTTACTTAAGGATCTGGTTCACCAATCTATTAACGAGACTGTGGTATGTTCCTGTATGCTTGGGTTCATTGTTTCCTATGTAATTTTGCTCTAACTTAACTTTTTTGCTTCTTGGTGTTTTGGGTTGTCTTATTTAATCTAAGTGATGGTTTATCCTGCACTACCATAGAAAATAAATGGCTTCAGGATTTCTTTGGGACAAAGTGTTGTCAATGATCGAGGACTCCCAAAAGCAAAAGATGAGCCGTTAGGAAACAATCGTTTTATGTACACAAACTGAATTGTTTTTACGTGTATCTGAATTTGAGAGGTTGTTTGATAGATTTTATTTGATCAATTGTACAGAACACTTGAGTTCATATTTAGGACAAAGTTTTATAAATTTTCTTGTGTATGTGACATGACATTTTAATGTGAATGAGAACAACAATTGTTTCCTGCATCTCGTCTTTGTTGGTTGTGTGTTGAAGCAGGAAATGGAATATAATCACGTACCCATTTGTCAACACTATCAGCCCCCAATTAACAACTACATCAGCCCATTTTAACAACAAATATCAGTAAAAAATAACATCTAAATCAGACCCCTTTAACATGAAAATCAGCAAAAAATGACAACAACATCAACCCCCATTAACAACGACATCAGCACCATTAACAACACTATCAGCCCAATTAACAACTACATTAGCCCCCATTGACAACTGCATGAGCCCTATTAACAACATCATCAACGCTATTAACAACACTATCAGCCTCATCAACAACACTATCAGCCCCCATTGACAATTGCATCAGCCCCATCAACAACACCATCAACCCCCATAGACAACTATATCAACCTCATTAACAACACTATCAGCCCCATTAATAACTGCATCAGCCCCATTAACAACACCATCCGCCCCATCAACAACACTATCAACCCCTATTGACAACACTATTAGCCCTATTAACAATACTATCAGCCCCATCAACAACACTATCAACCCCCCATTGACTCAACCCCCCATTGACAATTGTATCAGCTCCATTAACAACACTATCAGCCCCCCCAATGACAACTACATTAGGACCATTAACAAGTCCATCAGCTTCGTTAACAACTACACCAACTTCATTAATAACGGCATCAGCCCCATTAACAAGTCGATGTATCCATACTACCCTTAAATTTCACGCAAATTTGATTAATTTCTTTCCCAATATAATTAAAGATGATATTATTCTTTGCAACTCCTCATATGTAGTTGTTAATGGGGGCTGATGTAGTTGTTAATCGGGGCTGATGTAGTTGTAAATGAGGGGCTGATGGTGTTGACAAACGGGTACCTAATTATATTCCATTTTCCTACTTCAACACACACAACCAACAAAGACAAGAGATGCAGGAAACAACTGTCGTTCTCATTCATATTAAACTGTCATGTCACATACATAAGAAAATTTACAAAACTTTGTCCCAAATATAAACTCAAGAGTTTGACCAAATAAAATCTATCAAACAACATCTCAAATTCAGATACACATAAAAACAAGTCAGCCTATGTACATAAAAGGATTGCTTCCTAACGACTCATCTTCCGTTGTTGGGAGTCCTTGATCATCAAAAACACTACACTTTGTCTGGATGCGTGTTGTTTTGATGGTTGACAAACCACCACAACAAGCCAATCTTCAAGTGCTGGAGTTCTGCGATGGAGTAGGAAGGCATTGTCAATCTATCCTCTTGCTTCATCTCATCCCACATTTACAACCAAAAAACCACATGACGACCACACGAGTCCCTAGAAAAAAGAAATATACAAAGTTGTTACAACCAAAACAACATGCTACATGCTTCTATAAAATAAATACACATTCAAATCAAACATGACAGAGATTTAAAGTCACAATTAAGAATGAGTTTTCCATATATCAACCAATACAAATATAAGAAAATACCAAACAAAGTCCAAACATTCAGTTTTCTCAAGATAAGCACCAAAACATTTAACGCTACCATCATGAGGCTTCAAACTAAAATTTCAGATTTAATATCTCTACCTTCAAGGCGTGTTGGGCAAACATCCTCATATTTATATTGAGAAGTTGTAGCTCTCATCAATGAATAATACCTCACCATGAAAGATAGATCTATGACTTGGGATTTAACAAATCCTTTTCAAATGAAAATGAGCCAAAATCAATGTCAATGGCTAATGATACTATAGATTACCAAAATGCTCTCACAAACAAAGAAAATTAGCCAAAAAGCAATAAACATACAATACAAGAGTAAGTAATTGGGAACCCAATACAAGAAAATTGGTTGACTTGGGATGGAAATCAGGAACCCAATCCAATACAAGAGTAAGTAATTCACAAACACTCTCTATATTGATGCTTTTCTGCTTCTCTTCTGCCAAGATTGGGAGAGAGAAAAACTAGATATTAGAGAAAAGACATTGGTGAAAAAAAGAACAAGGAAAAGGAAAGAACTTTCCTAAAATTTATTTTTACATAACACATCTATTGTACCTGTCAAGCAATATTTGAATGCATAAGAATAGAAATAAAAAAGATTTGATGACCGCAAGACCTTTAAATGTCAAAGAACAATATTCATCAGTTTAATACCATAATCACGCATCAACAATTGCAGTTAGTAATTTTTCCAGAATATAATAAAAAAAGCATAAAAATTCGATCAGTATACCTCCTTTTCTAGATCAGGAAGTGACTTCTTCAATTTACTTATTGTATCAGCCCTTAATGCTTTAAGGCCTCTCCTCCACTCATCTTATAAATAATAGAGGTATGTAAATAGATTTTAAATATAATAACCAATAGAAAGAAAAGGGTTAAATCAAGACTCTGATGAGTGAATATGCGCCTAACTTTCCATGTAAATGAAGAGAATGCCTAAAAAAGTGTTATGTAACTCACCAAAACAAAGAGTTATGTAAGTATGGACAACAGATTTTGATATGCACATAAAAATTGCTCCTTACCAAGTTTAAATACCCTTGCTTCTCAGCTTTCATTTTCCTGTACACATTAGTCTCCATAAATTCCAAAAACAGACTAAAGAAAAAAAAGCCATGGTAACAAGGAATCAATGGACTGTAAGAATAGTTTACCATGCAAGCATCAATATCCTCACATTGAAACTCCCCTAACCACATCAGAAGTTCCAAAACAGTTCCATAAGGATTACTTTCGCCTAGATATCCATGTCTTACAATTGAAATATCATTTGCTAGTAGCAAAATTAATATGAAATATCATTCAATTCAACCCAAAGTTACAATTTTTTTGTCGGGAGAAACTAAAAGGGCATAATCATTTGCTAGTAGAAGAAAAGCTTGCAAATTTAAATTTTCTATTCAAATAATCAACTGAAAAAATGAACATTTCAAAAGAAGGAAACAAAAACAAAAGAAGAATGACCAACAGAACTTTCATAGGCATCAATGAAAAATAAATTCCACAGGGGAAAATTTGAGAAAAATAACTTCAGAAAAAAACATAGTACATGAAATTGAAGACGAAGTAGAAACAATACACTTCATCAAAGCTTAGTTCTTCTGATTATAGTTGATCAGAAAAAATAAAAAAATAAAAAAATCCAAGTTTTGACACACACAAAAATGACATAATTTTGGGAAAAGAGGTGAAAGAGAAATGAATTACTAGGACGGAAGAGATCGGAGGGGGAGGAATTACAATTGGATTGACCCACTTTCTTGGATGTAGAAGAACGACGCATCTTTAATAAGAAGTATGTATGAAGCAACTGAAGCACATGCAATTCCTATATACAGAACTATTTGAATTTACATAATCTTCAAGATTCTCAACACTCAAACAGCCACAAACAGAACCCATTGTACTAGCCTTTGCCTCTTCCTTAACGTAATCGGGGATAAAACAACATATACTTTGTTAGAAAATTGGGGGTGTAATGTAAGTCGAGGATACAACTAAAAAATTATCATCAAAAGAAGACAAGAAACGAGTATTAAAAAGAACAAGAATAAAAAATAGCAAGCTCACTAAAATTTGGAAGTAGACTGAACCCTAGGATTCAAAGCTTCTTCAAATATTGCTAGAGAACAACCACGCGAAGCTAATAACGGTCGCCGATGTCCAATAGCAAGCTCGACAAGTGTGGTATGCTTGTCAGTAACGAAGAAAAATGGATTAGTTCAGTAGCCATGGCTGGATTAGAGAGAGAATAGTGGAGGAGGAACGGAGCTGAAGTAGACAAGAAAGAAATGGTTCGCGAGCTTCTGTGCCTAGGCAATAATGCAAAATTTGTTATTTGAACTTAATACTAAGGCCTAGTTCTTTTCCCTACCTCTTTTCACACATAGGAAAGTTAGTTAGACTTTTTTTAAAATTATGTTTGTATCTTGGGCTCTATATGGATTTTCCCTTATAAATAAGACCAATATAAATATTATTAATACCGTACAAGCAAAAGAAATAAGTATAATATAATATGATTAAAAAAAAAAAAACAATTTTACTTCAACCGCTTCACACTCATCTCACCATGTCTTCTTTTTGCTTAGGTCCCTTCTCTCCCACCCCTCTCATCGGTCACTGTTTCCTCTTTTTTCTTTTGCCTTTTCTGTCTCTTCTTTTTCTCATTGTGAAGCAAGCAAGAAGCAGCTTAATTGAGTGTTTGGACACCATAAAACCATGATTTGAGAGCTTTTTTTTTTAATAAACCGAAACAAAACTCTAATCACATATTTATTTTAAAAGAGTGTAGGTGTGGAACTTTTGTAACAATCAAAACCAAATAGAAAACTTAGATTAACAAAAGCAGCACCATGTAAAAACCCCTTTTATCCCTATCTATATCCCTAACCGGTCATCCACTCCCCAAAAAATGGCTATTTAGGACTGATATAAATAACACGTGATTATTCATCTTTTTCGACCTTTAATCTTCAATTCTCTCGTTTTCCAGACCAAAAAATAAATCTCTCATGTTTTCCACATAAACTGCCAAGGTTTATTGCCCATCAACGTGCAATATATCATCATAAAATGTCAAGGTTTCTATGCATAATTAGAAATTACTATTCTTGTTACTCATTTCATTGCATGTAAATACTATAAACCAATATTACATGATAACAAAACATATTAACTCCTACGCTGATACGCATATTATACATAAATAATTAAGCTATGCTTCGTGTCTCGAACTTCCCGCAACATGTACCCAGAAAATGTATGCTTGTTTGGTGAGTTGGGTCTCCGAATATAACTTTCTTTTTTTTTTTTTTAATGAAATCCGAATATAACTTCTGTTAAAGCGTATGGCCATCAGATTAAAATCCAAGCCCAACTTGGCCTCAAAGTACTTCGAAGGAACTCTTCAAAACTAGACAACATGAGGGAAAACAGCGGCCCAAATCTCGCCTACAAAGCTAAAGTAAAGTTCATGCGAAAAGAAAGCAGTGGCTCACAGTTAATTATCATTATGGGCTATAATCAAAGGGTTTATGAATCTTGACGACTGGAGGATTAATGTCAATTTAGATGCCGAATGATTCTTTATACACCAGCGGATTTGGAATGAGAAATGAGATGATATAAGATTGTACGACCAATCAATGTATCCTTTTCACACTTCATGTAACGCTACATCGAAAACTCAAGATTCCAAACACACAAGAACTGATGCGTTAATTAATGGATAATCAACTATGAACTTAATCATCACATTTGCAAATTGAAAATTCAATATAACGGATAAAAGAGTCGACTAAGGTAAACAAGATTAGATCACGAAAACTAGAGTATATAATTAAAATTAATCATACTATCGAGGAACATTGTTGAGATTTCACTGCTCGGTATCGACCATAGTTGCACATAGAAATGAAGCTCAAAACCCTAATTACTGAAATTCCCCAAATCCCAAATTCTCTAACCACCAAACCCGTAGAGAGTCCTGCCCTGCCTCTTCAAGGCGTAAACAACATCCATAGCAGTCACGGTCTTACGACGAGCATGCTCAGTGTAGGTGACGGCGTCCCGGATCACGTTCTCCAGGAAGATCTTGAGAACACCACGAGTTTCCTCGTAGATGAGACCGCTGATACGCTTCACTCCGCCACGTCTAGCGAGACGGCGAATCGCCGGTTTGGTAATACCCTGAATGTTATCCCTCAGAACCTTACGATGACGCTTGGCTCCTCCCTTGCCAAGACCCTTGCCTCCTTTTCCTCTTCCAGACATGATAAAGCTTTCTTGTATCTTCTTCTCTCACACGCTAAGGCCGAAGTTTTTGACAGAACTGGTGAAATGAATGCGGATATAAGATGTTATATAGCTCACGAAGATGGATTGTGAATCGTTAGATTAAGTTGTAATCCGCGTGTTTGAGTAAGGTGGATATTGTGACCGTTGGATTGGGAATCGCGGATTTTTATTGGTGGAATGTATGTGAGGGAGGATCGGGCGCTTTAAATTTTCGGAGCCCTTTACTGGAGGGAAATGTGCCAGTGTGGATATTTTGTGTATTGAGTGCCACGTGGGAAGAGCGGGGAATTTTTTGTAAAACCGCGTTTGTTTAATTAATTGACAAGTTTAATGGGCGCCCAACATGAAAATTGTTGCCCGCGCTCAAACAAAATATAGCCACACGAGTCATTATCCAAAACCACTGGCCCGGCCCAAAAAATATGAGAAAATTGCTGTGTTCTGTGGAGGAAATTTAAACACAATATGGTACCCAAGAAAATTAAATGCAATAAAATATTAAGAAACCCAAAAATAACATAGCAGTTTCAACTTTCAAGTTGCAGTCTCAAGCCCATTATATTTGCATTAGGGTTTAATGTTTTTGTTTTAAGGCAAAAACATTATATCGGTCTCACTCACATAAAAGTAAATGGGCCCCATTATCAAGAAAAGAGAGAGAAAATAATAATGGGACTCACTCACTTTTATGTGAGGGAGACAGATAAAATGTTTCTGCCTTAAAGGCAGAAACATTAAATCCTTTGTATTATCATGTTTTTGATATAAGACTCAGTTAACATTTTTAGAGATATTAAGAAAAATAAATAAATAAATAAATATTTTTAAATTATATATTAATTTATAAGTCAAAAAAATTAGTTCGATAAATAATAAATATTAATTTATAAGTCAAACAAATTATTTAATTCCATTAGTCTCTTCAAACAAAAATCAACTAGATCATATATTAAGGATCATAGGTAAGGCTGTAGTTTTGTACTCTAAATCACTGTGTTAATGGCATAAGATTGACAATGCTAGTAATCTCATGGATTGAAATTTATCTGCAAATTTTGTGAATGCATTCGAACTATCACTTGGTTATGGCCCATGGATAGAAATAATATTTATGATGTGAGTACATAATATACATTAAATGGTTTTATTTTTACTTTTAAATTAAAGGGGCAGATATTAATTACAAACAGGATCGAACCTATAACTTTTCAACTATAGAGTAGTTATCATGCCACTAAGTTAAAAAGTCATTGATGCATTACAGTAAAGGAAGGTCTTTACTAACTTCCTTCTCCACTTATTACATCTATCATCATTGGATTAACTTAAAATGATTGGATTTAATGTTAGGTAAAAAATGTTACTATAATAGTAAATATAATAAAAACCTGTAGTGGTAAACTATTCACATCCAACTTTTAGAATATAAATTTTTCATTATATATACTCTAAGATCCTCTCATAGCATGGAATGCTCGAATACAATAGGGCCAATAAAGAGTGGGAGATTAAAAGACTACAAAAGAAATATTTGGATTTCAATTTATAACATAAGCCCATAATGTAACATACATGATAATGGTGCCAATGAGACCACGATCATTCATAGTTAAGCCCAAATAGATATTTCAAGGTTCAATATGAGTTTAAAAACATGATACCCGCTAATCGATGTGAAGGCCTTATTGGTAGGTGATCACTTTTTGAGCCTAGAGGCATGTCCGGGCCCTGGTGGGTTACCGTGTCTAACCTCACCTAAACTTTTTATTATCAAAAAAAAAAAAATGATTACGATAATATACATGTCATCTACAATGTGGTTGCTATGTATGTGGTTGTTGTAGATGTCAAAATGATAGATGGCTTGATAAATTCTAGGATAAATAATTAGTGAATGTTCTTCTGGTTTTTATAGAATTAATTGGTTGTATTCATGGCTTACAACGGTATTTATCCAAGGGTTTTAGGAATATTCTTTTATTTACTGATTATATAGAAGCTTTAAACTATATCTTGAGAGTGTGTGATAGGGGTCGCCTTTTTAAGGATACTGTGAATGAGGTTAGGGAATTATTCAATGGAGATTGGTAAGTTACGATCACCCATATTTATAGAGAAACCATAACTATTGTTGATCAGCTAAACACTCATACAATAGTTGAGAATTTTTGTTTCATTGATGAATCCCGTCCTTTTGTCCAGGAGGTGGATATTGCGGAAGGGTGAGATACTATAACTTAGTTCTGATATAATATTTCTGTTGAGATAATCATTCTAGATTATTTTAAAAAAAACACACACACACACACGCACAAGAAAATCACATAGGACACCATTTGTACTTATATCAGTTACATTTTATTTGAATAATTCATTTTTTAATAACAAGAGAAATTCAGCATTTGTTTTCATTACATCACATTACTTGTCGTGCTAATCAAATGAAGTTGGTACCAAAGAAGAAAAAGAATGACACTGCTTTGAAAATTACATGGCGTAACGATAAATAACGAATTTTAAAATGCGTAATAAAATTTTCTTAACAAAAATAAACCGACAATTCATGGAATCCAAATCTCTTGAAGATCCATCGTTCCAAATTTATTGGCCTAATATAATTTACCTCTAGATTAGCACTTCATGCTCCTCTTCTTATTGTGCCCTTCCTAGAGTTTTCCTTGGCTGGAATTATCCGAATTCTCTTTGCCACCCGCACAAAATCCCTATTACATTATAAAATGCTAATGCTTAATAGTAATATATCGTCAAAATCATTAATACCATTAAATGTAAAATTTATATCATGCCTATAAATAATAAATAATTTGGCTTATTATAATTTTCGCAAAAAGCACAAAAAAATTATATGCATGAATATATGGTCACTTTATAATGACGACTAAACTTCATAAACATCTTAACCAAAAGGGGAGAATCTCTTGAAAATGGTTTCAGAAAACAACTAAATACATCACACATACAAAAAAAGGGTACGGATATTAATTAAATTCAGGATTTCTCTTGATATATGCAAAGCATATCTTAATCTTGCAATTTATTGTTAAGATTGTTAAGAATTTTAATTTTTGAAAGAGCGTTTAATCAAGTGAACAGGCATTCCATCATTTTGAGTACAACACAAAATCAATGTAAAAAGTTTAAGAAGAAAGTGGATGGTCCAAAAAAAATTTAGATTTACAAGATAGGTTTATGTACAATTTAGATTTACAAGTCAAACTTTCATACAAGTTTAGTTGCGCTAACTTACAAATCAAATTTGTAAAAAAATGAATTCTTTAAAATATCTCTATATTTAACTTTCTTACAAATATATATATGAGTAATTTTTTCATTAATATTTAGTATATACAAATTTTATTAGTTTTTGGAGGTTAACTCTCTGGTAAGCTTACTAATTTTAAAATAAAAATTCAACACACATGACATTACAAAGAAAAAAACCATCAGTGTAGTCTAGATAAAATGTGAATCCTTTCAACATTTTGAGAACTACTCTACAAAATTAAATCAAAATATAGTAAATCTAAATTAACCAATAACATGGATTGGTAGGAATTAGGAAGCATATAATAAATTTATTTCCAGTCTAAAATAAAGCAAATGATGAATGAAGAAGCAATAAAAAAGGGATAAACTTACTTCCAGCTGAGATCGCCGGCAAGAAGAAGATCATGGTCCATATCTTCATAAGCAATAAGATGACCAGGAATGGCATTGGAAAGATCAAGATTACCGCCGATCACTCCATCATGGTCGACGACAAACATCTGGCGGAGAGCCCTGGCTAGGCTGTGGTAACTGCCGTGGTGGTGGAGGTTGATGCGGTGGCAGATGGACCGGCCCTCCAACACCACCGTCACGGCAGGGACCACAGTGGCCGCAAGATCGTTATCGTCCAGCTCAGGGAAGCCATGGAACTTATTTTGAGTGAAGCGGGAAGAAGAAGAAGAAGGAGTTGAAGAACCAGCCATGAGATTATTGTTAAAAATGTTAATATTTAGGGAAGTTATATCTTGCTGATATGTTGGTTTCAAGGAGGAAGAGTCTTCTGTGTGTGGATCAAAGCTGTTCATGTTTTCTTCTGTGAGTTTTTGGTGGAAGTGAGGATAACGAAAAGGGGATATGGTTAAGGTTTGGTGAGGTTCAGATTTGGAATCTAAACCTTTATGTTGGGACAATATGGTTTTGGTGAATATATATAAATACACACGTTGGGGTTTGGGTGAAAGATCAAACATACGTATGTGTATATACTGTATTTAGTTAGATTACAGGGAGAAAAATGGATTCACTGATCGATATCTTTGTTCATATATATATGAGATCTGATCTGGTTTCGAAAAGACATATATATATGGATGGCATTGTTGGCAATATGTGTGTGTGTGTGTGTGTGAGTGTGTGGATGGCATTTTTTTTAAGCTCAACAAATGCCGAACGATTTGAACAACTGTCATTGGTATTATTTTTTGTTTCCATAATTCATAAGCTAGAATTGCACAACTTAACTAATCCCTCCGTACTTTTTTTAAAAATTTGGCTTCTAATTTATTGCCCAGGTCAAATCGAATATTGTCAAGTCTAATTGGGAATAGTTCTCTTAAAAAGCTGTTTTTTTTTTTTTACATTTACATAGATTGAAGCTCTAGATCTCATTAGCAGTCAAATCCCCTTTCATTAAAACAACCATTGATTGGTACATAATCCCTTCATGCTTTTCATATGGAGGGATTTTTTATTTTTTAAAAAAACTCCAGACATATGTAGAATATTTATTTTATTTTTAATATTATTGTCATTATTTAATGTTGGTTTTTTTTTTTTCAAATTATGCCATATTGGCATAAATGAGAGAAAATTTTAAAATTATTTGGTTTTTAGGTAGAGTTAATGAGTTTTAAGACTCTTATTTTTTGTGATAATATTTAAAGTAACTTCTAAAGAAGAAAAGAAGAGAAACTATAATTTAAAATTAAGCAAACATGTCAATAAATGTTGATGTTATTGATAAAATTAGGTTTATAACTAACATGATTGTGGGTTCAAATCATGTTGCTGATGCAACTTTGTTGTGGTAAGCGATTTGCAAATAGTTAGGGCTTGTTCGGTATAATGGGAGGGGAGAGGGAGAGTGGACGGAAGGATTTTTTTTTTTTTTGAGTTGGATCAAAAATAAATAAATTGAAAAATGTGGGGTTAAAAGTTATTTTACATATCCTCTATAAAAAAATTTTGTAACCCACTTCCTCAATTTCCTTAAATCTCACTCATAAAACTAAGTATTCGTTCTCTAAGTTTATAGGCATGCCCAGGTTGTGATGAACCATTGAGTCCTAGCTCATTATTTTTTATAAAAAAATTTGTAAACAATAATGTATTTGATGAAATTAGGTCTTTAGGTTGTTTTCTTTTCGGATCATGTTTTAATTAAAAAGGATCAGATGAACCATTGAGTCCTCACTCATTAATTTTTTATTAAAAAAAATTTAAAAAAATGTATTAGATGAAACTTAGGTCTTTAGGCTATTTTCTTTTTGTTTTTGTTCTTTTAAGTTTTTGGCCAGATTTTCTTAAATATTATCAATTAAAGGATCAAAATCAAACTGCGCTAATTTTCTTCTTCTTTTCTTTCACATAACATTTTCTCTTGCATGACTTATATATATGAGAAATAAACTATTGGCCTCTATTCTATTCATACGGTCATATATATTCAGATACTCCACCCCATCTTGTATTGTTTGATAAATTGTTGTTGTTGTTGTTCATATAACTGATCTATAGAGAATGCGTGTTTCCCAAAAATCATAAAAATGTTTTTCCTTATATATTTAATTTCATATTAATACATATGTGATGACTTTTTTACCTGAAAATACATGTGATAATGACGCCGATTAGGATTTTAGTCATCTTAACTAGTAGTATAAATTTTCCTGATCCATCTTGTTGATATTTATGATTCGTACTTGCTGATGACATATCTCACTTACTTGTATTAATACACAGAGAATTTATGGACCATATCTATCTCACTTACGTGTATTAATACACAGAACTTATGGACCAAAGACTTTTAAATTATTTTTTCTGGCCTAAATATGGACCAAAAAACTGACCATCACTTTCTACTTAATAGCTCATAAATGCTCCTTACGCTCACAAAAGTCAAAACTACATTTTTCAACTCTTTAATTGAGGGGTTTAAATTCTCAAAGTTTTATATTCATTCTTTCATTTTTTTTTTCTTCCAAATTTATTACAAGTCTCTCACTCTCTCTTGTACATTTTCTCATTTATTCTCCCCTCTACTCATCCTCTCTATAAATAGGAGTTATATTTAGAAAAGAAAGATTACATTTCTTAAATATTTATTACATGTAACCAATTATATTCAATTATTTATTTACTTTACTCTGTTATTTGTAGTTTATATATAAATAGGAAGAAGTAACTGTTTCGTTTGAAGAAATGTTATATTTAAATCAGAAGGAGTAATTATCCAATAAAAAAAAAATATTTCTAACTCCTTATGGATGAAACATCGATCAAAGTCGAACCCGTCCGATCAACAAAGACCAATTAAGTGGTTCTGAAGGACTCAATAATTTTCCTGAATGTGAAAAGGGGATGAGGATGTTTGCTTGTGAGAGAAAAAGATGTTTGTTTCTGTAGTACTTAATGATTTTTCTCGAAAATAACAATTAATTCATTAATGAAAACTAGGAAATTCACAGAACTGCGCTTATCTAGGGCAGGTCTTGTTTTGAAGATGCAAATGAAAAATAAAATATGCATAGGCACGATCCTTTATGCATCTATCTATATATAATGCTTCAAGAAAAAGCAAGCTATATGTTCGTTAATATTTAATTACCATTATAATTTTAATTATAAGTTATTTGTAGGAAAAAAAATTGTCCCAGATATAAGTTATTTATTTATAGGTTATTTAATTATTCTTTTTAGATTTTAATCTTATGTAGTTCTTGTTGTAAAGAGAAAAATTATAGCAAATGATTTGTGAATATAAAGAGAGAAAATTTAAAAAAGAGTATATTTAGAAAAAAATTATCAATTTAATGCATTTTTTAGTACATAAAGAATGAGTGAGATGTAACTTTGAATTGACTTATCCTTTCTTTAGTCCTTAATATAAGTCATATTTATTTAATTTGATTAAATTAAGGATGTTAGTCAAGTATGCTAATACTCTCTCCAATCCTAAATATAAGAATCATTTGACTATAATCATTAGATTATATATTAGTTTATAAATTAGGCACAATAGTTTGGAGAAAAACCATTAATAGAAATATTTTGAAGTAGTTTTTTAGCATTTTTAGTATTTAACAAAAAAAAGTCCACTTGATCTTATATTTAAGATCAAAGGTAGTATAACATTTATTTTCTAAAAATCATAGTCATCTTTCTTACTCCCCTCATTCTTTCTCTTCATTAATTATTGTTGAGGGAACATCATTAAGAATAAATTAGAAAAAGATTGTTAAATATGAAAAATATGTTTTATATTTAAAATCAATATTAACTTCCCAAATATATCTTATATTAATAACCAAAAGAAATAAAAAAGATTAGAATGGTATATTACTCGGCACATTATATCTATATGCATATATGCACGTACATAATATGTCTTCCCTTCACATGGGTAAGTTGTCTCAGTGATGTAGATGAGACCATAAGCTCGAGTCCAGTAATAACATTTGTGTGTGTTATTAAATTAACAGCTGCAATACGTATACATACACCACTCTAATTCTTACTAAAAGTTCACTGTGTGGAAGAAATTTTTTAGGATTATTAGTGACTGTTTCTCAATAGGCATTCTTTAATAAGGGCAAACTTCAAAAACTTTATAAATTTAAGGCATATTTAATTACTTAATTTATTATTCTTTTGCATATGAAAATTAGTTGGAATAGATTTATCATAAGGATCAGAGTAGTATATGTGCTTATGAAATATGGTAGTTTTTTCTTATTAAAAAAAAACCACAAGTAAAATTTGCTTATATTAAGAAATGGAGGGTTAAAGTATAAGATCAAAATAAAAGAATTGGCTGATTTAAGAAATATGTTAAAATTAGTTAACATAACAAATAGGGGAAAAAATGTACTTTTTTTTTTTTAAAAAAATGTGATCTTATTTATAAGAGGATATGTGAAAAACAAGAAGGTAAAAATATACTTTTAGTCTTTTAAGTTTATATGAGGTATACTTTTGGTCCCTTAACTTTATAAGGTATACTTTTGATCATATAATTCTAATATTGTTAATAACGCTAACAGAAAATGTTGAAGCAATAAACTCAAGTGATGATCATGTAAATTTAAGTGATGATTGTGTAAGTAAATGCTATTAATCTTAAATTTAAAATATATGTATATTAAAAACTATATACAAACCTAATGAATTGAAGTAGTCAATATTTAAACTCAATTGTATTAAAAAAATTAGTTTGATAACCTAAATATATTATATTAAAAAATTAAGACTTAAATATGGTTTGTCAGTTACACATTCATCACTTGAGTTTGTTGCATTAACATTTTCTATCAGCAATATTAACATTTTTAAAAATATAAGATAAAAATAATACTTAATAAAGTTAACAGACTAAAAGTATACTTCATATTAAATTTAAAAAACTAAAAGTATAATTTAGTTAAAAGAGAAATAGTGAAAAAAGATGAAAGAGGATGTGTGGACAACTAGAGCGGGAGTATTAATTAGAGGTAAAACTAGTAAAAAAATGATGCGTTTACTGTGTAGACAAACATAGATTCAATCTTATAAAGAGGATTGGAACAATTCAAAAATTTGAATCTTATAAAACAAACCAGAGGTACACCATATATAACATAAAAGAAAGGTTAAAGCAAGGACGGTTAACCCTAATGGTAGGTAGGTAGGTACCTTAGCCCACCGATTGGCGATGAGTAAGTTTGGATTAGCAGGGAAAACAATGAATTATTTTTTATCTGATTTTTATAGAAATCTAGTAAAAAAAAATTTAAATTATAAATATAATTTGTATTTGGATTAATGGTGGTAGAACTAACAGGCCCACGTCAAAAAGTTACCCCATTGAGCTTTTTCTTTAGCTGGTTTTTAAGATATTTTGTTAAAAAAGGTCCAGTGAACTTAAAACTAAATCAAATACTCCAATTAAGTTTTTTTTTTTTTTCACTTTAAACTACATAAAACTCTCTCCAATTAAGGACAATATATTTAATGGAGAAAACTCTGGTTGAAACATCTCAAACCTTTAAGTCGACCACTGTTGGATGAGCTGGACTAGCCCGCTTAGATTTGGGTAATATGATAAAAGCACCAGATACCAATATATCCATCGAAATTTTAAAAGAAAAAAACATAAAGAAAGATTAAGACAGCCTTGAAAGTTGCAGTGTGCCACGGCGTTGCGGTCGCCGGAAGGTTTAGTGCTTTTGATGAATCCCAAGTCACTGTGCTTCTTTGATGTTCTTCTCACTCCCTCATTGAATTCGGCGACAAAATTACAGATCTTTACTGTAAAATGACATTCATCACAATAAACAAATTAAACACAATCACGATAATAAAGCTTAAAACTCCAACGGACCTGATCTACTCCCTCTGGTCCTTATTATAAGGCACTTTGATTCTTTTTATAAGGCATTTGCCTGTTTCTAAGGAGCTTTGATTATTTTTCTCCATGTATGCCCCTAATTAATAGGGGTAGTAGGTGAGAGTAATAATAAAATAATATTAGAGTTTAGTGTAAATAGTAGGAGTAATATTGGAAATTACTTAAATTATAGGATAACTTTATTGACTTTAACTGTTTTTATTGGTTTGTGTGATCTGTTAGTTGGTGCCTTATAATAAGGACCAGAGAGGGAGTATATATTTGAAAAGTGTAGGAGCATTTAGGTTATTTCATTTGCTTATTATGTTGGTGATGACAGATAAGCTGTCTCTATCTCTAATGTGGTGATCATGAGAGCCCTTGGGATTTAGGAAGTGGTTTTGCGATATCCTCTCACTAAAAAAAATTTGATTTTTTGCGACGGAAAAATTCTGTCACAAAAATCGAAATTTCCGTCGCAAAACAGTTTTGTGACGGAATTCGTCCATCACAAAAAAAAACGTCGTAATTGCGACAGAAAATTGAAATTCCATCGCAAATTTCATCGCAAAACCTAGGGGTTTTGCGACGGAAACATTCTCCGTCGCAAATCCTAAGGGTTTGCAACGGAAAATTATTCCGTCGCAATTGCAATGGAAGTAATTTTCGTTGCAATATGTTGAATTTTTGCGACGGAATTAAATTCTGTCGCAAAAATTAAAAAATTTTGGAAAAAAATAAAATTTTAAAAAATCAGAAAAAAATCATTTTAATTAAAAATCAATTTAAAATTTAAAAAATCGGAAAAAATTTATAAATATAAAAAATTTAAATTATTAAAAAAATATATAAATTACATAAAAAATATTAAAATGATTAAAAAAGTAAATAACTTTTTTTTGGGAATAGGTGATTGGTTGTTAAACATTGTGGAAGTCAGAGATAAGTTTTGGGGGGAAATTATCTAATAAAATTGCCTTTTTTTCCCTACCTTGATACGGAGAGAAAAATGTGTCCACTTTGTAATTACTTCATCTGATTCCAAAATACAAAATAGTACATTCACATGAATAAGAAAAATGTATTAAGTCATTTAATAAATTTTAAATTGATGGAATTTATTTATTTTACTCTTACTGAAAAATATATTTTTTAAATATGAATTTATTATTTGTAACACCTCTCCCTCCTAACAACAATAAAACCGAAAAAATTAATAATTAAAATATTAACCTCAGAATAAAAATAAAATTAGTTAAAATAATTATAATCATTAACACAAAATATTAAAATATTAAGTACTTATAAATTAAATATAATAAAAAAACATATTTTTATACAGATCCGATTTTTTTTCCATGATTGTAGTTATAGTTATGATATAGTTATAACCACGATTGTAGCCACGATTATAATTATTTCCATAATTATATAGTTATAGTTATGATATAAATTTTCTTGCCACGATTATAGTTATAGTCATGATATAGCCACGATTATAGTTATAGTTATAGCCACCATTATTTAAAATTTATGAATATTTTGACAAATCCGATATATTCCAACAGGTTAAATTATCTGATAAATAATAAACATTATTAGATGACAAATTCCATGGCGGCTGCTGCTGAGAGCTAGAGAAGCAGAGGAATTTCTTTGCGTGGGAACAGAGTAGTGAAGGAAAAATTAGATCAGATA
Organism: Acacia confusa; assembly: GCA_037074495.1. Taxonomy (NCBI): domain Eukaryota; kingdom Viridiplantae; phylum Streptophyta; class Magnoliopsida; order Fabales; family Fabaceae; genus Acacia; species Acacia confusa. The sequence continues at coordinate 10,212,533 of CM073514.1, forward strand.
ATATGGATGAGTAAAAAATATTACTATGCGAGTTTTGGGGGGGAAAATTAAGGAACACTCATCTTCAAAACGTGATTTTTTACCACTTTTTTTTTGGGGGGGAGAGGAAGAGAGAGATGTAAAAGAAAAAGAAAGCATTGAGCAACGAAATAGCCGAACCAAGCACTAATGGATGTGTTTTATTTAGATTTATAAATCTACAGAAAGCTATTCACATGCGGCATGTTACAGAAGGCACACTAATCAAGTTGGGAAAAATAAAATTGAAAATAAAACACATATTATCTCAATATCTAATTTTGTTCTAGATTTTAATTATGAAAAATAAACAAGAAAACAAAAATATGCAAATCTATATGAAATTGAAAAGAATGAAGGAACAGAAGTCACTAACCTGGAGAAGAAGAAGAAACAACACTCAGATCCCATGTGACTGAAGAAGAAGAAGAAATCAATGAAAAACGAAAGAAAATAATGAAATGAAAGAGAGAATCAAGGAGTGCGGGGATAAAATAAACGAAGGGGGGGATCTTTTGAAGTTGGCGACCAAAAGGCCGCCAACTTGCGATGGAACACATGTCCGTCACAAACCCAAAGGGGATTTGCGACGGAATACAAGGTCCTTTGGGGTTTGCGACGGACTACATGTCCATCGCAAACCCCCTTTGGGGGCTTGCGACGGAACATCATTCCGTCGCAAAACCCTAAGGGGGCTTGCGACGGAATGTTGTTTCATTGCAAGCCCCCAAAGGGGGTTTGCGAAATTGAGGAGTTTTCTGTTGTTTTGCGACGGAAAATTGATTCTGTCACAAATTCTTCTTTTTTTTGCGACGGAATATTATTTTCGTTGCAAAAAACTCAAAATTGCGACGGAAAATTTTCGTTACAAATTTTGTCGCAAATCACCATTTTTCTAGTATTGTCTGTGTGTGCATGAAAGAGAGAGATTAATAATATTTATCAGTGAGGAATTCTGGAAATTAATTTGTGGGTTTTGCAAACTGGTTTGGTTTCGAATGTGAGCAGTTGATAATTTCTACGAGGCAATTTTCGAGGATTAATAGCTGAATTTTATTAAATACTCTCCTGTTCTTATATATAAGAACTTTTTTTAATGAGCTTGTCCCTTTTTATAAGATCTTATTTGGCTTTGTCTCAATAAAAAAAAGAGATTTTTTTACCCATTTTATCCTCATTTTCTCACATAATTTATTTACCATGCATTCTTTTTCTTTTTTTGCTTATCAATATTACTTTTTCTATATTACTCATTCAATAGGGGCATCTTTAGCAAAAAAAATATTCTCTATATATTTATTAATTTTAACTATTTTCTACAATCTTGCGATTCGATTGAAAAGACCTTGTATTGTATATAGAGACAGAGAGAATATATTCTTGTCAAAAGTTAATACTAACACATTAGTTATGTGATTATAAGACTTTGATTGAAAGAAAATAGGAAAAATATTAAATATTCTACATATTAATTACCCAGGCTTATATTATATATTAGAATAAATCAAATTAGAAGAAAAAGATTAATTAATAGTGGGGATTAGATAAGGAGTATGTTTTTACAACTTTTTACAAATGTATTTAACAGCAATTAGGCAAGTTTTTTTTGTACCAAGAAAAATTAGGCAATATTATATTTCATGGTACATGCGTATAGTAAATAGTTAGTAGTTAGTAATTAATGATATACACGCCAATTCACCATAGACGGTCCCTTCTTTTATGTTCCTTGAAAAAGGTTACTCTCTTAGGGTAGGTTATTGGATATGAAATTTTACCACAAAATATGGCCTCCAGCCCTCCACGTTGTTTAAGGTAAGATTATCAAACTTATGCATTTAAGTAAACTGGAGATAAGAATATATAATTGGATCTTGAACTTGAATGATAAACTTGTAATAGTTTACTTTTATTAATAAATAGGTGTTAAAAATATATAAAATATTAAAAATATAAAAATAAGAATACTTTAATTTAAATATATTTTAAATATGAATAACTGCAACTAAATCCCCCAACACTTATAATTTATCACATTCAATGATAAAATTTCATAAATTATATATATAAAGTACTGAATATGATCAAAACGAATAAAATAACACAAGTTTAAAAGTAAATTAACACCATTTTGTAAAATAAAAACATAAAAATGATAAACGTAACTCAACTCAGTATATAAACTCGTGGGTATAATTGAGTTTTATGACTAGCACTGAGATTAGGTACAATCTAACTCAATTTTATAAGATAATAATATAAAATCGAAGAGTTAACTCGCGAGTTTAATAATAATGGTCTTAGGGACTATTTTACCAAAAATGTAAGTAATTTTTTAGCATTATATATATAGTGTAATTATATATATATATAACTCGCGTGCGCGCGTGTGTAATACGAAGGTTTTCCCTTCGCTGCAAAATATTGATACACCGCAATATCATCATAAGTTATACGGAGTACAATAAAAACACTAAAAAAATACTAAATTTCCAATAAATTACTATAAAATTTATATATATTGAAATATGGACATTGTTCCCTCATTTGATTGACTCGGCTATTTAATATTTAATAATTGATCAGATCATTGAAAAAAATGATCAAATCAATTAATAGTCATCACTATATTGTAATGTGATTGAAATTTGGATTAGTGACCTCTAAGATGTAAAGTGTAGAGTTTTAGCAACTATCTTTAAAATTGACCAAAAAAAATGCACCTTTAGTCTCCGAACTTTTTATTTTACTTTCTTAATTTTATAAAATGTATTTTTTTTCCTCCGATAATATTAGGGTTACATGAGAAAAAAAAAATATTTTACTTTATAAAATTAAGAGATTAAACTTAAACTTTAAGTAGAATAGCAATAAAATAGCATATCATTTAATTCAAATTCCTCTCATACGTGTACCCAGCTTTGATAAATAACTCTTTTCCTATTCTTCTTCTTCTTTAAACAGTTAAATAGAAAAGTTGTAAGAAAATGTAGTGGGAGGTTGACCAAGGTCAATAACTTGATTTTTTTTTTGTTCATCAAACTTGGGTAACCTTGTGCTTTGCTTCGGATAGCAATATTATTAATTGGCTTCAACAATTTTATTTGAGTTTGTCATGTTTGATCTTCCTAGTGTGGTAAATTAATTCATTTGATAGGATCAAATTGAAAAAAGTGTCACATCTTCAAGTGTTTTTCTCCAATTGCATTTTCAAATGCAACAATGTGGTGGATTGAACTAGTGACAAAGTGATCTTCTTATATAAATGTGTAGTGGGTTGGATTCCTATAGGTCAGTTTGGCTTCCTTCAGACTTTCTAACCCAAAAGAAGAAGATGTCGAAGATGCAACAATGTGAGTACCCGAGGACTAAAAAAATGAAGATATCGTATATGATTAGAATTAGGAACTGTGAATTGAGGGTTGGCTTTTCTCTTTTACCTTTCTTTCCTTTTTCTTTCCTTTATCCTTTTCAATAGAGTTGTCGAAATAAGCTTGACCCTATGAACCAGCCCATTAAACCCCATTAATAACCCCCTCTTTTTTAGTCCCCATATGATGTGATTATTTTTTGTCCTAACCCAAAATAACCCCATATCCTATGGAGTTAAAACAGGACCAACCCGTTTGCCATCAATCAAAACCTAATTTTTAAATCCTTTTTCTTATTTTAAAATGAAATTATAGGAATCATCACGGTGTTTCCTAATTTCCACTCCCTTCTTGTACAGGCACATAGTTCACAACCTATAAAATCTAAGAAAAACCACATTATATTATTCCCCACAATCCACACTGTAGATATAAAATGATTTTTGACCTGCGGGCTGGCCTTAACCCTTAGAGCTATATAATTTTTTGGCTTGTGTAGACTGCTTAACATGCAGGTTTTTTAGCCCTAACCTACATGGGCTATGACCTAACAGGCCGGAGTGGCCCATTTTGACAGCTCTACTTCTCAACACCATAAATTTAATCTTAAAAATCCAAATTTAATATTTTATCAGACTATATATTATTATAATCATATATGAAAATATATGAATAAATTTAAAAAATTGTTACTATTTGATATGAGCAGGTCCTCACAACTGTAAAATATTATTAAAATTTGTATTCTTTTTAACTTAAGTTGTAAACGTTATGATCAAAACTTGGTGGATTAAATTTATTTATATATGTTTATAAAAAATTGTAATATTAGAATAATAATAATATATTAAATCTAGATCGTTAGAATTGTAATTAACAATGTTAGGAAAGATAAAAAAAGAGGAAGGGGAGGGAAAAGCACACGAGTAAAATTGTTGTTTTTAAATACCCGGCATCAATATGTGGAACCCACATGATGTATTTACTTCCATTTGGTGTCTGTGGCCTGGTTGGTATGACCTTCAAAAGGTTGAAAAGTTCAATGGCATCAAGTTGAAGTTTAGTGGAGAAAAATTTAGTGTTTGAGATGATGTTGTGTTGTGATGGACTTCTGGCTAAAAAGTTACGGTTAAGAGAAGCCAATATTAATATTTGTAGCTTTTGTCTAAAAAATCACTTTGTCACCACTATTCCAAACACAACTCATATCTATAATTTAACTTTTTTAAAAAAAAAGTCTACCTAGAAAAATCCATAAAAAAAAAGTCACCATGTTTAATATATGGTACTAGAGAGGTCGGTATTATACTTGAGATTGGTATTGATTATTTTATAATGTTTGATATGAAGAATTGAGGCTAATAAAGAATTGAGACCACCACAAAAGTGGGATTATTAGAAAATCATCTGGCATTGAAAAAGCTATCCTGGGGTTGGAATTTTTTTGAGACAAAACTATGCCTAATAAATTTCGGATAGAAATGTCCCTTTAGAATTTTGAGTTAGGTTTAAAATTAATTACCATCCTTATCCATGACAAGCATATCCATCGTCTCAAACCCGAGATTTACAAGTTCCAACTGTCTTTTTTATTTTTTATTTTTCCCTTTTCCCAAACAAATCTGCAATTGTTAAATCTGCATCTTTTATAAATTCTTTAATCCCCTTGTTGATCGTCTTCCTTCCTTCCTCCGGCCATTATTCCCTCTACAAACCTTGAAACCAGCGGACGTGTTGCACCTGCAACTGCAAAGAATGATGATAATTCCCTTGAAAACGCTGGAGAAGAAATATAGGTTTGGATATGCGATCTTGAATTAATTCCCTAGAGTATTCCAAGGTTGTCTCTCCGCTGGTTAGATCGACTCATGCATTAAAAAATTGCATCATTGAGAGTAGCTATTTCAATGTCGAAATTGGTTATCTTCTCCAGCGACTCGATATGATGAAGGAGAATGGGTTTCAATATCTATCTATTTGGAGCTTTCCGAAGAGATCGGATGAGAGTGTTAAGTTATAATTTTTTAATTAATTATAAGGCTAATATTATCTTTTCATAATTTTAGATTGATTATATAATAAAACAAGTACAATAATTTCTATCAAATATTACTTCATAATAAACATGATTTTAAAGACTCAATTCTAGTCTCAATTCCAGATTTGGCTCTCATCCACTTCCCTTACTATCATCTTTTTCATCTCAACCGTTAGATTGAAATCTGAACAGTTCAGATTAAATCTTTTATTAAAATATAAAAAATATTTAAAAATAGTATTTTTATAAAAGATTAAATTTAAACTGTTCAAATTTCAATTCAACAATTGAGATGAAGAAGATGATGAGAGAGGATGGGAAGAGAAGTGGATAGGAGCTGGATACATCATTTCCACTACTAACGCTAATCCAAATAACTTTTAGTCTCTTAGGGTCAGCAACGGACTTAGGTTGGCGCAGGTGCACGCGACTGTGCACATAAACTTTCAGTTTTTCTTTACATAGAAATATATATATATATATATATATATATATATATATATATATATATATATATATATATATATATATATAAACTGTCTGGCTACTATTGAGTGTTGTTTTCCCCATTTCCCCATTTCAGAACTCGTCAAGTGCTGCTTCCAGAAAAGAGAAGTCACCGCTATCGGCAAGCTTCCCTTCACAGAGAATACACACAGGTGACATCCTAATTGGGTTGCTCCTTGCTTTGTGTTTTCCAATCCGTTGCTCCTTGCTCTGTTCTCTATAATCTTCACCTTCCATCAGTAAGGTTAATCCCTCTCTTCTTCTTGTTCTGTACTCCTTGGCCTGTGCTATGTAATTTCTCTCCTTGCTTTGTGCTCTATGCTCTGAATCGTTGTGCTCCCTGCTTTGTGCTCTTTGCTTTGGATGTTTCGACTTGCAATCCGCCACTGCTCTGAATCTGTGCTCCTTACTCCCTGCTTTATGCATTTTTAAAGTATTAGATAGAGATAAGAAAAGGATTGGTGAGTTATTGCTAGTATGATAAGAAAAGGATTCATAAGAATATACAATATAATATATGAGCTTTTACCAAAACGTTTCAATATTAGGGTTGCTTTTTTCCTGCTTTATTTCTTTGTTTTGGCCTGAGTGTGTCACCAAAGAATTTGTCTTTGCCATCTCATCGATTCATATTTGAATGAAATTTCTTTTTTCCCCTAGAAATATTTGAATGAAATTTTAATACAAGGTTTTGAGTTTATGATTTATTTATGTATTCATCAACCAGTCTAGTAGAATTAGTTTTTGGTTTATTTATTTTTCCTTACCATATGTTTTTGAACAAATCATATCTGTTTTGTCTCTGTTGTTTCTATCTTGCATGTTTGTTTTGTCCTGAAATTATTTCAACTTCAAATTATTATATGATTAGAACTCCTTCATGTTAGGTATAGGCTAGATGATTTTTATTGTTTTGTTTGTAGAAAATGTCAAGAATACAATCTTATTTTAAACGTCTAAAACCCACAAATACAAAATCCGTATCTCAAAATGAGCAAGCTTCAAATAGTATTTCAGTTCTAACTGTCCAAGAATTCTATCAACCACCACAAGCAACTCAATTTCATAATATAGAAAATTTTGAAGCGGATCAGGGAAAAAGACCTTCAATTTATTCAATGACATTAAATCCTACAGAAAGAGAGGATATTTGGAGAGCATATTTGAAACATCTACCTTTTAATTAACTAAATAATCTTATATAAATCGGAGTTTGTCAGAGTAATCATATAAAAGGGTTTAAAGCGGAATTTAAATTTTTCAAAATATGCTAAGTATGCACCATGAGCTCTAAAGTATGACAATATACAGTCATCCAAAACATACTATAAAAGCTCAACAGTCCTACTCTTAGCAGCAAAGTAGCCTAAACCTCTGCTTGCTTCCCAAAAGGACCTGGACCTAACTGGCCACCTGGGAAAAATTGTGTAACCATCAGTCCAGCTCATTACGAATATCGATAAGTGCTAATGAGGTGCCAAATGGATTAAAACAGTTGAACTCAAATAAACAATTCATCAACATCCTCATTATATAATATCATAATAATAATAAGTATCATAATGGGTGTCACAAAGTATTATGATCGGTTGTAATATATGCAATACCCAAATACCTCCCTTTACGCCAGCCAAACCGCCTTATTTCTTTCGACTAGACCCATGGGCTAAGTTACATCCATGTTACTGGTTACTCCAAAAGCTCACTGGTCAAGTGATGAGGACCGGCCAAAATCCCCAGAGCACCTGCCCCAGACCATGGGTCTTTCCCCCACTTTAATCTAGTGAGGTGTCATAAGCCCTATAAACTGTGGGCTGGTCCCAATAAACCGGTGGGACAATAAGAAGCCAACCAATGTGCACCAATGGAGGCCTTACCATGTGGTGGAAAATAATATCACATATCCTCCCAATCTATCCCTTTCCCATGATTATCATGATATTTCAATGCAAATAATTTCAGTTCATAAAATAATCCACATGGCAAAAATTTATTTAAAACATTCATAATCGGTCAGAAAAATACTCAAAAAGCAGTATATCGATAGCATAATAAGTGGAAAGTGGTTACCTCTCGCCCAAGCTACTACTAGCACACGACTCCTTAAATGAGAGATCAACACACCACAATTCAATCCACCAAAATCAATTTACTAACAATTAATAACATCTTAAAATTCTTCATATTAAAAATTATAATTTATCATCTCATAACATTAAAAATATACCAATAATAATACTCTCATTATTTATTTCCATTATTATTTATTCTGTTACTTTACCATTTATTATTATCTCTCCACAAGTAATTCTTTTGATTTATTTATTTTCCCCTTACTTATTTATTATCAACCAATAAAATTACTAAAGACCAACCATTATATAAAATATGATTTTAATATATTTTTAATGATTCTCATGGTTTCCAAAATATTTGTGACCTTTTTCCCTTAATGACCAATAATATGATTTATTTCTCTTTTTAATTAGATAATAATGTTATTTATTATTATTTATACATTTGGTTATTTATTTCTTCTCATGATAATATTTTTTTCAAATTATTATCCATTATAAAAGTATTTATTTATTATAAGTGAGATAATTTAGGAATTAATTACTTAGTTTAGATCCTATTTCTTAAGAGCAAATTAAATCAATTCCTATTTTTTTAGAAAAATAACCTCTAATATATTGATTTATTTCATTATTTTTACCTTCCTATTATTTAGGAACAAGTTGGATAATCTTCTTATTTTCCTTGATTTCATATTATCATTATTTATTTATAACTGATATTATAGGTGAGATAATATTAGTTTGATTAGATCCTATATAATAAGGATAAGTTAAATCAAATGCTATCTTATAGATATATCTTGTAGCAAGGTTGTTTTATCTTAATTTGTTTCTACCTATACACATGCATAAAACAACCCTTTTATTTATTTCTTTTCTTTTCTCTTCAACTTAATAATATATATATTTATACTATCATACAATAAAACAAAAAGAAAGCATCACACAGTAACTCTCTTTTCCTCTTTTCATGCGCAAAGAATCAAACGCCATATATACTCACACACACACATAATCCTTAGGTTTTAATCATATATATATATATATATATATATATATATATATATATATATATATATATATATATATATTTGTAACTATGCTTTTCTTTGGCCTTCATCCTTTCGTTTCCTTTTTCCATTCCACGTTAAAAAAAAAACAGATCTGAAACACACCAATACACTTGCAGCAACCGAAAAACTTCATGCAAAGATAATAGCAAGCAGCCAACGAAAAATAACAGCAAGACAGATCCAGAGATGCATGCACGTATTCTTCCCTTTCTCAACATTTATGTAACTTCATTCCATTGCTTAAACACACACAAACAGATTTTTCATACTTATATGCTCATAACAGGTTTTCAAAGAAAACAAACAACACTAACAGCCCATCGATTTTCTGTTTTCAATTTGCACAAACACATGACAGTGAAAAATGCTCCTGTTTCAGCACCCCCTTAAACACAGCTCATTGGTCTTATCCTAAAGCTTCAAGCTTAGCGAATTTCGTCGGGAAAGCTTATGAAAACTGAAAGAACACAGGGCTCAGAAGGTTACCTTGGTTAGATGACGTTAAGACACTGATAAAAACGCTAAAACCTCTCCTGTTTCGGGTCTCCAAAACAGAGTTCTTATTCCCTAGCTCAGTCTCGGTCTCTCGCTCCCTCTCTCTTCTCACTCTCGCTCTCACTCTCTCTTTCCTTTCCTTCTCTCGACTCTCACTCTGTTTCCGACGATGCAAAACAGAGCAAGAAGATAATGCTCTCTCTTTCTTCCTCTCACTCTCTTTCTCACTCTCGGTTTCTCTTCTCTGCTTCTTGTCTCTGTTTTTTGTTTCGGTGTGAAGAAAGAAAATGAAGGGAGAATGAAAGAGGCGAAGGCAGTCAATATATAGAAAGGAGGAGAAGGTTAACCGATAGGCAAGAACCAGAGGGTTACATGGTGCAAGGCTCGAGACTGATCATAGGTATGGAAGGTTCTGATTACTTGCTTCTCCTTTCTGTGTTTTCGTGCATGAGAGGGAGGTCAATGGTCTTGCATGAACAGTAGGAGAAGGCCGAAAGTCTGCTCTGAATGGTGATAGGTTGCAGGCTTGCGTGAAGGTTAGGAGGATTGATCTGTTTCTGTGTTTTTCTTTTCTTTTGACTGGTCTGAGAGAGAAACCGATAAGGAGAAAGAATGAGTTGGGTTTGGTGGGTATGAATTTGGGCCAAGATTTGGAATGAGTATTGGGCTCCATTTGGTTTCTATTTCTTTGTCTTTCACGGCTTGATGAGATGATGAAGAGTTGGTAATCTTTGCTTCTACTTTTGACAGCCGACGAGGGAAGATAAGAATGGTTTGGTGAAATAGGTGGGTTGGGCTTGGAGGAGATTATTGGGTTATAATTTAAAGGGCTATGGGTGTTGGGTGTCGGTTTGGACCCAAAGAAGAAACAATTCTTGCTCATGCATATTTAATTGAGATTAAATAAGATTATAGTTTCTTAATTTCCTTTTTGAGCATTATTAAATATTTTTGGCCAAGATTAATCACTTCCTTAAATTATTATTCTTTACAAAATAATTTAAAGAAGATTAGTCCTTATTTTGTAGTTATGAAGGCCAATTTAAATAATTATTATTTAAATTTCTTATAATATTCAAACTTAAGTTTCCCAAATTTTTGGGATGTTACAATATTTGCTCAAGGGGCCAACTCAACCAATTTTTAAACCATTCCCTCAAACTGAAATGTATGGAACAATGCGTAGATTCAATCCCAAGTGGTATGAAGAATTTGGTTCTTGGTTGGAGTATAATGTATTAAAAGATGTATGTTTTTGCTTGTATTGTTATCTGTTTGATATGGAGGTTAGAGGTAGTGGTTGGACGCATGAAGCATTTGTCAGTGTGGATTTTAAAAATTGGCAAAAGAAGGATAAAATCAAAGTTTATGTTGGAGATCATAAGAGTGTTCACAATAGATGTTATCAAGCTGGTCAAGATTTGATGAAGCAAAAGCAACGTATTCATTTTGCCTTTTCAAATATTTCTGAACAACGAAAAAGTGATTATCGTATTCGACTGAAAACTTCTTTAGATTGTGCTAGATTCCTATTACGCAATGGTCAACCTTTTAGGGGACATAATGAATCTACAAATTCAAGTCAACAAGGTTTATTCCTTGAAACTCTAAAGTTTTATTCTAAGCCAAATAAAGAGATGAGTTATGTGGTCTTGCAAAATGTCCCCGATAGTCACAAATTGACTTCACCAAAGATTCAAAAAGATCTTCCTCAAGCTTGTGTTGATTTGACTTTTAAAGCAATAATTAGTGATCTCAGTGATGATTACTTTTCCTTGCTAGTGGATGAAGCTCGTGATGTTGCAATTAAAGAACAAATGGCGGTTGTACTTCGGTATGTAAACAAAAAAGGGTCAATTGTTGAACGTTTTATTGACATAATTCATGTTTTAGATACTACTGCATAGTCACTAAAAGCATCGATTAATGGGCTATTTTCTAAACTTGGTTTAAGTTTGTCTAAATGTCGTGGTCAAGGCTATGATTCGGGATGGAAATAGGCCAGGCCCCTATCAGGCGGCCTACGGCCTGGCCTATTTAGGGCTTGGTATGGCCTGGCCTATTTATTAAAAAGGTCAGGCCAAGGCCTATTTAAAGGCCTAAATATGTAAATAGGTCAGGCCTTTTTTGTTAAGGCTTGGCCTGTAAGCCTTCAGCGCTGGCCTGTTTACATATTAAATGATAAGTTTATATTTTATAATTAAATAAGCATAGATTTTGAGATATATTGAATTGAATTTATTAACATTTTATACTTATTTAATTATATTTTATATATTTCTTTATCCCTTAATTAATTATAGGATATAAGGAAGGTTCAATATAAAATCTATCAATATCCTATTTTTATCATATAAGAGATATCATGAGATCTAAGGGCAGAATATCATGGGTCATAAAGTCAAACAAAAACCAAAAAGTTGAATCCATAATTATGTGCAGATTCGGCCAATAAAAATGAATCAGATATGATATCTCATATCTTTAAAATCAATTGGCATATAGGCCAATTGAAAGGCAATAACCCTAAAGTGATATCCATTAAAAGGCAAGAAGCAGAAGGGACGGAGGTGAGACAGAAGACGCAGCAATTAATACAAGGAGAGAAGACGCTGACGCACGGAAAGAAAGAAAGAGAACACGCAGCTGGACGCGCAGAAGAAAACATAAAGAAGCAAGAACGCTGGAACTGGATAAGGACACTGGGCGGCAATTCAAGAAGAAAGGGGAGACGCGCGAGAAAAAAAAAAAGAGAGGGACGCGAGACGGAAGCACAGGTCTTAACGGCAGAAAAGAAAGCAACACGCTGGAGGCCGAACGGAACTGAACAGGAAGGAATTGACGGCAATTAATCAAGACGTAGAGCAAAGAGACACAGAGTTGTTGCTGGTTTCTTTCCTCGTTCTTGGTTCTGTCTAGTTGTAATTTCTTATCCTTCTCCATGAATCTGAACCTAAGTTTTGATTTTGCTGTGATCTGGATTGAAGCCATGTCTGGCTAATTTTATTTTGCAACTTAGAGACCTATGAATTTATTAATAGATTAGGATTTATCTCTCATCGTTTAATTATGATTAATATTGATTTTGGTTGCTTAAATCTTGGTTAGTTTTGACTATTTATTGACTGGCCATCTTTAAATAAAATTTTGAGAATTAGGATTTACCTTGGCAAAGGGAATTTTAATTAAGCTCTAGATTAAGCAATATGGGATTAAATTATAATTTAATTTGCGATTAGGATAGGAATATACCTAATAGCCCCATATAATTGTGGAAGAGTGTGTCCGGATTAAATTGCCTCTAGGGTAAATTTGTTAGACATAACAATTTATACTTAAGAGAGAAGGTTGTAAGTGGACCGGAAGGCACTTATAACTATTAATACTCGAGGTTGACAAAATTAATATTAAGAGTAATTAAATTGGTGAAATAAATGTTTATGAAATTAATAAGGGATTAGTGCCTCTAGGTTGCCCGTTTGATTATTGCGTAGATTATTTGTTTGATTTTGGTTTTATTTTCTTAGTGAAATTAAATTTGATTATTCAACTTAAACGAAAAGTGTAAGATTAGTTATTAACTGAAGTAGTGGGTACTAAGTCCTCGTGGGAACGATACTTTACTTATCTTTATTACTTGATACGACCCGTACACTTGCGGAATCTTAGGCTTTATAAAAATTTTGCCCTACCATTAAATAAATATAATAATATTTATATCATATAAATAACAAAATTTTAAGTATAATTAGTTAATTATAGTTTTATACATATTATTATATTAATAATTATGGCCTTTAAGGCCTGTAATATGAAGCCTTTTTAAAGGCCTACATCGTAAGTAGGCCTTTAAAAAGGCTTCAGGTCTAACCAGGCTTTATGAAGGCTCAGGCCTGAGCCTAAAAAAAAGCCTGTATTCAGGCTCATGCCCAGGCTTAGGCCTTTCCCCTCTATTATAGGCTCAGGCCTATTTAGGCAAAGCCTAGCCTGACCTGGCTTATTTCCATCCCTAGCTATGATGGTACTAGTAATATGTGAGGTGAATTCAAAGGGCTTAAGAGTTTGATTTTGGCAGACAACACATCTGCATTCTATATTCATTGTTTTGCTCATCAATTACAATTGGCACTTGTGAAGGTTGCAAAACATCACAAGAAGATTCAATAATTTTTTGACATGCTTCAAAAGATGGCTACTGTTGTGGGGGGTTCATGCAAGCGGAAGGAAATTCTTCAAATGAATCAGTATGGGCTAATAGTTGAAAGAATTGCTAGTGGTGAAATACCAACTGAAAAAGGTTTAAATCAAGAGATAACCTTAAAGGGACCTGGAGACACTCGTTGGGGTTCCCATTTTGGTACAGTTACAAGTGTTATCTCATTATTTTCTCTAATAATTTCCTTAATGAAAATTATTGAAGACGAGTCGAAAAATGAGGTTGCAAGAATCGATGCAGGTTGCAGTTTGTATGCCATGGAGGATTTTGAATTTGCATTCTTGTTACATCTTATGAAATTGATCTTAGGGATTTCTTATGAGTTGTCACAAGCACTACAAAGAAAATATCAAGACCTTTGAAATGCGATTGGTTTAGTGAAGATAGTCAAGTCTCGCTTACAAGAGGTGAGAGATAATGGTTTTGATAAATTGCTTCAAGAAACGAACATTTTTGCCAATGAATACGTTATTGACATTCCAAATATGGATGATGTTTATTGTTCTAAAGGGAGATTGAGACGGAGATTGGAATCATTCACATTTTTCCACTACTTGAAGGTGGAGTTATTTAATACAGTGATAGATACTCAAGATTGAATGATTGATTTGATAATGTCAATACCAAACTGTTTGAATGTTTGAGTTGTCTAGATCCTCGTGATTCATTTTCTAATTTTAACACATAAAAGTTGATTGAGTTTGCTAGATTCTATCATTTGGAGTTTGATGAGTTTCCTTTTCTGTCTTCAAGTCTTGATAATTTTATTGTCGAAGTGAGGGCTGATTCTGATTTTGTCAATTTGCAAACAATTTCTGACCTTGCTTTGAAGATAGTTGAGAAGATAAATGATATTGTTTATCCACTGGTCTATTTGTTGATAAAGTTGACACTCGTTCTACCAATAACAACTGCTAGTGTTGAGCGGGTTTTTTCTGCAATGACTTTTGTTAAAGATAAATTGTGTAATCGGATAAGTGATTATTGGTTTAACTTATGCATACTAACTTATGTTAAACGTAATATATTTGATACGATTGATGATAAAGATATAATGCAATATTTTCAAGGAATGAAGAATCGAATAATGCTTTTGTAATCGTTCTGATGAAAAGGTTAGTTAACTTTTGATTATTATTTTTCTATATTAAGTTGAAGTTTTCTGTTCTTTTATTGTTTATATTATTTTATTTTTTTAATGCGTTTAAAACTTTCCTTAAAAATAAAATTCGAGGGCGCTGCCCCTGAACCCCAAATCACACTACCAATTTTGCACCAATAAACCTAAAATCCTATGTCCACCATTGCTTATTAAAGTATATATGGTTTGAGGGGAGGGGGTGAGAAGGGAACATTCCTTAAAGAAGACATTGATCAAATTGCCATTAATGAGAAGAATATTCTTTTTTATTAAGTGTATATTTTGAAAATATTGAAAATTTTCTATGAGCTATTTTATAAAAATGAAAGAAAAAATTTCTCCTTCTCTTTTCCCTTCTGCTCCCTCCTCTCAAATAAAAATAATGTTAAAATTCAGTCCCGCACAACAAATAGGGCCTAAGAGTAAGAGGGGGAAATATATTTTCTCTCGTCTGATTTAAGAGAGAAAACAAAGGGAGGGGAAAAAGTTGGTGTGGGGCCCATACAATCATCCCCCAAAATTTCGCCCATTTTATAAAATCATATGCCATATATTTTTCTTCCCCTCGTATCTTTACAATATCTAAATATAAGAAGAGATGTCTTAAATATATAATAAAATTTATAGTATAATTTATGGGAAAACATTTTCTCATGTTGTAGTAAAACTACTTTCTTATGTTACACATACATGAAATGGTGAGACCTACATATACATATATTAATTCATATATGTATATATGGTTCCCATCATTTCATGTGTGTGTAGGAAACTTTTTTTTCTCATGTAACATGAGAAAATTAAAGCCCATAATTTATATTATAAACTTTGTTATATATTTAAAATTGAAGGAGTATCTCTCCAATTTTCTCCTCCGTTTTATTTTCCTCCCTTTTCAAGCACACTAATAGTTGTGGACAGGACCACATTGGTGCCGTGTCTCGCTCAATAGCTTGGGCAATTGGTTTAGATTTGCATTTAAATTTTAAACCCCATTTAGCATGAATCAGACAGTCAATTCAATAATGATCAAATTCCAATTTCGGATATTACTTGTCAGAGAGAACGTGAACATCACCATGCTTTAGATCTCCCAAATCTAATGATTTTGTGGTTGAAGAAAATGATGCAACAGTTTAACTTAAATCATGAGAGTTGGTGAGCACATGATCCATCAGAAAAACGCTATGATTAACATGAATCCATATTCCATGCTCATCCTTACATACTCATCCTATGCTCATCTCCAAATAACAGAATTTATTTTTATTTTTTGAAAAAAATACTCCACACTAAAAATTCACTATTTTAAGATAACATGAAACAGATATCTATTAAATATCTATTAAGTATATGGGTCTAATGTTTCTGTTTCAGAAGCATAAATATTAAAGGTGTGGCTTCCCTCCGATGCATCGGAGGGTTCGCTGCCCTGTTTAACTCTCAGTTTTTTTTGGTCATGTTATTATTATTTTTGTAAAAAAAAAAAAAAAATTTGCACTGAAATAGGGCAGTGGACCCTCCGATGCATCGGAGGGAAGCCGCGCCCAAACGTTAAACCCTAAGCATAATACTGAAAATTGATTAATTTTTATGTAATTTATACTGTGAAATCCTATTCAAGTAATCTAAAGTAAATGTAATTTATCATATTCAATTTGTTGAAAAAAATAAAATTTTCTCTCTTAAGATATAATTTCTTTGGTCATAACCCATGAAAACGATCTTTGACTGTTACATTGTGTATGGGTTGACCCAAAAAAATTACTTGCAATGAGGCAAACATGTTTTTACCTAAAAGTAATCAAATTTCCTCAAATTTTCCTTAAGCACCTTTTATGATCGAAATCATGGTTTGGAGTATGGTTTTATAGAAGCCATTTTTTTCTTTTCAGAATTATTTGTTTTCCTTTCACTTTTTTTAAGAGTTATTCTCTAAAAACTAATTCAATCAAATATTAAATGAAGACTAACTTTTGAGAAATCAGTAGTAGACAAAAATATGTGAAACAAATCAATTCTATGTTCCAAGTATTTATTCTTTTTTTTTTTTCCAAAATTTGAAGTGAATACCAAATTAAATCACAAAAACGTGCCACTGTACTGGGTAAAAGTATGTTCAAATAGTAAGTATTTACTGGTCTTTCATTGTATTGATTCGATGAAAGATAGGTTGACAAAAATACAAATGTTATGCAAAACATTAATATATAATTCTAATTATTAACAATAAACCGATGTAATATAAAGAAATTTTTGCTAAATAGAATGGGATGCCATGGTTGGTTTGTTTGTCTCATAATCTTCTGGAGGCTCATACCATGGAACTGAATTACATTATTATGTATGAAAGCCACAAGATTAAAATGAATATTTATGAAAATAACCCGAAAAATAAATTAATTAATCACATACTTTAGCTGCTGTGAAAAAGCAACAAGCATAACATCCCTTTTAAGCATTCCCAGATCACTCAAGCTCCTTTCTTTTTTCTTTTTTCCAAAACCCATATTTGTATTATCACCACACATCACGCAAATACCTGCCACTCACTTGCAGGTCCTTCACAAAGCTCTCTGCCTTGGAACCTTCTAGAGAACCCTGAAATTCACAAGCCAATTACAACCCATAACACTATCAGTATATCTGAAGCCATGCAAACTATGGAAGGATAACAACCGTATCTCCAAGCATCAATACCCTTATGAAGAAACCAGACTTGGCTTTCAAGATCAGAATCTATTCCTATAACATAAGCATACCTGCTCTTGTGCAATTGTGTGGAGAGTACGGTGAACATCCTTGGCCATGCCTTTGGCATCACCACAGACATAAATATATGCTCCTTGAGATAACATGTTCCAAATATCTGAAGCCTGATCACAGTAAAGTATTGATGATGATTCAGAGACTGGTTAAAAAAATATGATCAGTTTGAGATAAATATGTGCTGAGTGTTTAAAAGAGACTTTACCTTCTCCATCATTTTATGCTGCACATATTCCTTGTTTGGTCCCTGACGCGAGAAGGCGACAATGAGCTCAGAGAGTGCACCACTGTTAACAAAGTGGTTCAACTCATCTTCATAGATGAAGTCCTATTAAGAACATGCAACAAATAAAGATTTAATAATTTGCCAAAAGAAGAGAGTGACACAAAAGATGTGAGATTCGATCACTTTCCTTCTTTACATTTATTCTCTCTCTCTCTCTCTCTCTCTCTATATATATATATATATATATATATATATATATATTTCTTTTGCATGCATCATAAACTATCACAATGAGTGACTATAGAAGATTCGAATGCTCGTAAAAAAGCTCGAAGGAGAAAAGATAACTTACCATTTTACTGTTGCGGCATCCAAAGAATAAGACAGAAGGGCCAAGTTCTACTCCATCTTGTTTCAGAGCCAACCTTTCCTGCAAGAAACCCCTGAAAGGAGCCAATCCAGTGCCAGGACCAATCATGATTATAGGCACTTTAGAATCTGCAGGGAGTCTGAAATTGGACTGCCTAACGAATATCGGAGCCCAGCTGCAGTTCTGGCTTTCCTCCAATGGCACTGAGTTCTGAACAACAAAATCAAAATCCCAGACAATAACTATTTCACTATACAAAATTCCCAGATAAAAGCTCAGTTTATTATTGTAATAGAAAGTGATATAGTAAGGACTTCACAGTAACAAATTCAAGTGACTTCAATTAAGTAAGCTTTGTAAAATATAAGTACCTTAATCCAAGTTGAAGCAACTCCTACATGGATCCTTCCGGTGGGCATTTTATCATTAACTAATGCACAGGTAACGTGGATTCTGGATGGAGCCATCCTGTGGATATATATATATATATATATGGTTATCAGTTAGCACAACTCACAGTTTCAGGGGGGGAAAAACCCAAATCATAAAGCTTAATTTCCCCTTTAATTATTATAGAATGCACAATCGAAGTTTCATTGCAGTGAAATGCATGGACTAATTACAAGGCTTCTCTGGTTAACCCTTAGCTGATTTCCCCATGTGCCAAGAAACCTAATTGTGGACAGGTACACGTGTAATTGTAGTTACAGAAACTAACCTAGGAGACGATGAGATCGAATAGTATCTGGGCTGCAGGCGAGGAGCAATGGCTGCGAAAAAGACACCGAGTGAGGGTTTGGCTGATGGGAATGAAGCCATGACCTCAAGGAGACTTCTTTGGCTGGCAATCACCCACTCTGCATATTCATCCTGTACAGGTAAAAGACCAAACATAATATCCAAATTAGAAATATAATCACATAAAGCTAATTCAACTGATACAAAACTGTTACAACCTTTCCTGCTGGAGAGGCAAGATGTTTAAGCCGATCGGCTTCAGATGGATCAGAAGCACAGCCAGCTAAGGTGAGTAAGGCAGACTGAATGGCATAAGAGTTATCAGTTAGTAACATAAACTATGAGTCTTAGAAGCAGTTTGGAACAGCCTACACAAGCGTTTATGAGACAAAACTCCCTTTACATATTTACCTCATACAACACAAAAAGCACTTAAAATAAACTAATCCAAACAAGGTATTAACGAGCACCTTTTTGGGTGAACTCAAAAGATCAGCATATCGAGCCAGTGCTATTCTTAAAGTGCAGGGAAGGAAGGGAGGTGGGAAGGAGCCTTCAAGCGGTGTCCCGTCCTCTTTGGTAGTATGGATGGAAAAATAGGTATCTGGTGACAAACCAAGTAATCCTAATGCTTCTTCCACAGTTTCAGATGAATTCTCACAGTACACACCAACATGGTCCCCTGTTTCATATCTATGAAACAACACATTGCACAAGAACATGAATCAGTGTTCTTTTATTGATTATATTTCACAAACAGATATGCTTACCCAATTCCAATGCCAGAAATATCAAATTCTAGATGAGTGCAAGAACGGTCTGATGCAGGAGTATGAAGCTCCCTTCTCACAGCCACATTTGATCTTCATGGAAAGAAAGTAACACATATCAGCTTATAAAGTTACAACTGAAAAATCTACTCTAACATTAATACCTGCGCGGATGTTGAGCATCGACAACAGCATGACCTTTTGCATTGTGACTGATATTATCCTCACAAGGTACATTTTCCGTATCGTGAATCACAACTCGATACTCCGATTTAGTAGCAGCATACGTTGTAGATGCAGTTTTACCATCTTCATACCCAAGCAACTTATCCAATTCTGGCCAGACCAATTCTTTCCTGCAATAACAGTAATTATTAAGGAAGAAGGACATTTCAATATCAAGAACTGATCCACGTTAATGAAATCAAATAAACTTAAAAAACATTTCCATACCATGCATTGAAGTCATCCTCTATGCATTTATCATCATCTCCCAAACCCGTTGAGACTATATGCTTCGCACCTGCAATTGCCAAAATTCAGGTCAAATGCCAAACAGTACCAACTATGTAGGTAATACTATAAAAAAAGGAGAATGTACAAACAGTACCAACTATTTAATAATACTAGAGTCAAATGCCTAAGAGCACAAGGAACAAATAACCACACATATCAATTGAGTGTTTCTCTACATATATGTATAAAACAATTGTGCGCGTGCGCGCATGTGTGTGTCATCTAGACAAATTAACAGAAGTTAAATAATTCCCAGTCGAATTCCTCAAGTAGCAAAAGGAATCAATAGAATACCTTGCTCAGCAAGCTTCTCATCTATCACTATTGCCACCTGTTATAATTAATGTGCATAAGCATGGGACCAAGATATTAGCAATGATTGTATATTTGGAAAGCAAAGCTGAAAGGAAACTTGAAAGAACGAGTTAAAAACCAAACCTTGTTGAAATGTTCATATTGCCTATTTCCAAGGCCAAAGACACCGTACCGAAGATTTTGAAGCCATTCTCCTTTATCTTGTACCTAAAATTAAAGGAAAAAATCAAGATATAATCTATAAACTTACAGGTTACAGCAACTAATGATCCATCCATTCTAGTTACAGAAAATTCAAATGAAATTTATATACCTCCGAAAACCATTTATAAAATCTTGCAGCATTGTCAGTTGGTTCACCATCCCCATATCTGTACCATCTCCAACAGGTTAAATCACCAACAATAGGAAGTAGCAAAAGGAAAAAAAAAAAAAACAATTTGAAGAGAAGAAGAAGAAACTTACGTAGCCAGGCAAAAAAGTGCCAATTGCTCATTTTTCAAGTTCACTTCATACTCATCATCATCGGCGGCATAATCATCCTGCTCATCATCACACCATAACCAGAACATAAGCATCAACACATGCAAACACAACTAAAAAACCCAATAACAAAGAAGGATTTTTTTAAGAGAAAAAAAAAAAAAATTACAGCAGATAGTACCAAATCCACAACTTTAAACTTCGCCTTCTCGTATCGCACTTTTGCTTCATTCACTAGTGCCTGCCCATATATAACACCAAGCTTTCAGCACAATCCAAACCGGAAAACTCCAAAAATCATATAGCTCATATATTTTTTTTTATATTATCATCCCGTATCCAATTCGGGTTCATGTTATCCCTCTCTCAACGAAAGTATCTCCTTTGAAACTCAAATGTAAGTATCTAGACTCAAACTCGGGATTTAGCGGGTTACACACCAGTAGACCAATACTGTATTGGTACGATCATAGCTCATACACACACAACACACACACACACACAATTCATCATTCAGCCTACCTTGGCAAACCCTTCAGCTGTACCAGTTTGTGTGCCAAAGAAGACGGTGACCTTGGTTTTCCCGTCGTCGGCCTCCGTCTTTGGTGCCTCCTTGTCAATGCCCGACAGCTTGGGTGGCACTAAGACCTTCGGCTTGGAACTCTGGGATCTCCGCCATATCAACACCACCACACACCCGATCAAAATCGCCATGGAAGTGGTTAACACCATCACGTAGTTCCGATTCTGCAATATCATAGAAACCACCTCCTCGGAGGTATCTAGCTTACCGTCCATAATCGCCGATATGATATCCGTAGCTCTGGGTTCCATGGTTCTTCAATGGCACGGAAAGTGTTTGGGAAAATGGGAGAAACGCGGATCGCAGAAGAATGACAGTGAATTGGAGATTTATAAAATGAAGAGAAGTTTATATTGTTGAGAGGGAAAAGAAAGGAGCGTAACGAAATAACGCCTACCAAACCAGACTAGTCAAACGACATAAGGCCGAGATTTTTTAACCTGCCTTTTATGTCCCACCTTTACTTTTCTCTTCTGTGTGTCGGAAAATTGAAAAAGATTGAAACTTGATTAAATTGGAAGGATCAAAACTCAGAGACAAGGTTCAAGTTCCCATCTTTCTCATCATTATAATTATTTTATTAAAATCAGAGTCAACCACTCTGCTTCTTCGTTTCTGAGAAGCAAAATTTAAAAAGAAGTTTCTCTGTTTGGTGGGGAGTCAACCGCTTGGCCTAATTTTTTTTTGGGACTTAAAAGAATATGTAAATTGTGTTTTTGGTTACATAACGGTGCAATGAATTTTAAAATTCATGACGTCAACGATTATCCCTAAAATGATTTTTAAGAAAATTAATTAATATCTTACCGATTTTGCCTAAATTGAAAAGGAAACCTAGCGAAAACAGAGACCGATTAATATGAGAAAAGATATAATCTAGAACATGCCTAATTATACTGGTTAGAAAATCTTGTCTTAAGATTTTTTTTTAAAAAAATTAATTATAATTAAATTTTCACTATTTATAAATTAAATATATTTTTCTAATTAAAAATTTAAGATCCAGGCTTCATTATCTGTGGCAGGCTATTAATTAATGAAATTATAAGACAGGAATCCATTGAGCCTAAATAGAGATTCATTGTTTCTTACTTTCATAATCAATGTGAACCAATAGTTATTGTTCAATTCCCTCCCTCCTCTTACACACATAACTCAGCCGGAGTTTTTTGTGGCCGGATAAAACAAGGAAACGCAGTAATTATTATTTTTTTTTAAAAAAATATAATAGGGTAATTTGTATAATTTCTTTTTTGTGAGAGTAACTTATATAATTTCAGCTAGAAATTAACGTAAAAAAATTAGGAAAAATTGGTTAAGAATGCTTGTTTGAAAAAGATTTTAGTCAAAGATTTGATATGTTTTTCATTTGCGGAAAGCACCACCACTACTTGAATTGTGAACCTTGTAACTAACCTTTTTTTTTGTTTTTTGCCCAAACCTTGTAACTAACGAAAATTTTAAATTAGTTAGTAGCTTTAATTAATTCTGTCAAAAAAGTTAAGGGTAGGGTTTGGGTTCATGACCATGTCATTTTAATTAAAAATACAAATACAATATATTTCGTTCATTTGTCAATTATTACTTTACTAATTTAAATATTCAATGAATTATTTAATTTTGGATACATGAATAGTTGAAATAAGTGAACAAGATAGATGTAACATACTGTGAATCATTTGGATTCAGTGAATCTCAGGGCCACGGGAAAGGTAAGTGTATCTTGAAATAAAAATTTGGACAAAGGTGGATTCTTGTATTTTCCATATATAATAAATGAGTTTAATGTTTTTGTTTTTATGGTAAAAATATTTTTTCTACCACATTTACATGTAAGTGAGTGGGCTCTATTAGAAAGAGAAGAGAGAAAAATGTTAATGGGATCCACTCACCTACATGTGAGTGTGACCGAAAAAATATTTATACAGTAAAAGAAAAAATATTAAACCTATAATAAATAAATAACCTTTTTCAGTTTGAAAAGAGGTCAGCAAGGGAAAGATGATGATTATGATAACAATTAGCTAAATGGTCCAAGTGATAGTGACACCAATATGCCTAACTCATGAACTGATAAATAACTTAAGGTTATACAAAAATATTTAGAAAGGTCTGTAATTATGCAATTTATTTAGATTCCTTCTCCTTAGATTAAATAAATAGCTTTTGCATTATGGAGAAGAGAATACTTTTTTTTTTTAATTTCTCACTAATTCTATTAAATATGGTCATATATTGAAAACAAAATTTAATGCTCATTGAAACTATTATAACTTCACATAAAGATGACATACTCCTTCCGGTCATAGATATAAGGCATACGTGATTTTTTTGAGATGTTAAGAAAATTAATTATATTATTTTAAGATATTTATATTTTATCATCTTTTCTCTAAACTATTTTACCTAGTTTATAAATTGATACATAATCTAAAGATATATAACATCTGATACGATTAAGTAACTTATATAACTTTTTTAATCTCTCTAAAAAAGTTAAATCTATCTTATATTTAAGACTATATAGAGTATTATAAAATGGATTGAAGGGAGTAATTTCTTATGCATTTTTTAACCTTGTTTCACGAGCAACAGTCCACAAACGCATGGGTTCAGGAGGAAGAAAATTAACGAGGGGCCCCCCATATTATGGTGTACTAATTGTAAGACGTAGGGATATACTCCTATTATAATTATAAGATCAAGTGAACTTTTTTAAAAGATTAAAAAAACTAATAAAATTATTTTACAATATTTGTATTTTTATATTTTTCTTTAAATTAATTAGTTTGACTTATAAATTAATATATAATCAAAACATACACAATAAATGAAATAATTAAATAATAACTTATTTAATTTCTTTAATTTTTTAAAAAAAGTCAAATAAATCTTATAATTAGGATTGAAAGTAGTATATATAACATTACGATAAACATTCATAATTTTTAAAGAACTTGTGATGAGATTAAGTTGGCAATTTGTACTGAGATTCTAAATTAGATAAAACAAGACACAAAAGTTTTTTGAAATATCTAATTTGTAGGTAATTCTTTCGTTGCACATTTGAATAATATAATTCAATTCTAAACAACACAGTAGCCACCCCCGGAAAGGGTATTGTTCTAACTTCTAACTATTCAACACCTCTAATCGGCAGCTTATATTTCCATCATAAGTTGTCGATGAGTCTCATTTTCGTGCCATATACGAGTCAGAGTCGTAATTTGGAGTCCAGATCTTTCATCTATGGTCCTCTCACTTTGAATTTTGTCAGTTGTGGCCTTCTCCCGTCTTTGTGATAAGTCATTTCCTCTCCTTCTCCAGATTTGATTTATGATGAAGGTGAGATTAATATGCTTTTTGTTTCTTTTTTTGTGATACTGGGTTGGGTTTTATGGTGGTGTTCTTGTTTTAAGAAATAAATAGACTTGTAAGATCTGCTTTTAAATTCTCTTGGTTGGATGATTGTTTGAACGTTATTAGATCTGATTATCTCTTGCTAGCTCGGATCTATGTTCTTGGGGGAAGATTTAAAGAGGTATTGTTAGGTGTGTGGTCAAGGTCACCAGATTTGCTTGATTGGAGGAGCAGAAGTTTTCTTCAAGACATTATGAGTCTTCTTCCTTCTGAGGTTGAGTTTTATAGCTTCTTTACCTCAAAATGGGGTACCTGTACAGCTGCTCTAATTGTAGCTAATACTTATAAGGAAGTATGCCCTTTAGAGTGAATTTTACAACCAACATTTTCTTTGTCAGCACTTCTAAACTTGGATTTCGAGAAGGCCGTTATTCTCTATGATTTTTCTTCTACTCTTAAATTTTTAATGTAAGTTTGACTACTTTTGTACTTGATTTATTTTATTGTATTTGATTTGGCTTTGTTTGCATTTATTTTTATTTTTAAGTATTCTATCAGTTTGCTCTATGTGTGTGTCTATATATCCTTTGAACCAAAAAATAAAAAAAAATAGCCACCCCACCTGCCTATCTGTACGTTACTGTAAGCCTTCTCTTACGATTTTTCATTTTCTTCCGTCTTCCCTTTCTCCAATAATTCCCCATTTTCTCTGTCACTCTGACTTGCCTCAAATTCTGGGTTTGCAAAGAAACCAATAAAAGACTCGAATATACTTATGGTCGGCTTTGTTTATCAGGACGTGTGCCTATTATTTTAAATCAAGCCTTACTTGGATATCAGCTATATTTCAGATTTGAACTTATAAATCTGAGATAACTGAAGCGTTACGGTGCAGTACTATGAAAGATATATGTTACAAATCACAGGCAGCACGTTTATTCTCGGAAGCTTTGGATAACGGAAACTTTGAAGGTATTGTTGATCCAAGGTTTGCAGGATGAGCCGTCCACAAATAAGCCAGGTCGCTATTACTAACTTTCGTTCTAAATATAGGAGCTGAGTTTATTTTGATCTTTAGTCTTTAATTAGTATAAATTATAAAACCTCAAATCACTTTATATTCTAAATTTAATTTTTTTTAAAGTATTCTTTTTTATTGTAAATATGAAAGGGGATTTTATCAAGGATAGGTCTGCTACACATAATTAAATTATTAAAGAACGAATTTTAAGAAAACCTATACACATTTACTACAAATAACAAACCCTAACTAATTTTTTTAATATTCAAAAATTGATTACTTAGCTCTTATATTAAGAACTAGAGTGAATATTAATATGCTTTCAAACCAATTGTAAGTTCTCTTTTCTTAAATTATAAAGTGGATCTTATATTTAGGATAAGAGAAATATTATTTTGTTGAACCTATAGTTTGTTAATGGAAGATTTTTGCACGTCCAGTGTACAAATTGTAGGGTATACAAGTGTGTATTATTCAAAAAGAAAATTGTAGCATCATATTGTGTACATATACATCGAGTCTCACTTAAAAAAAAGGGACTTACAAATTCAATTGTAACTAAGAATATTAGTCGTAAATGTTTATGAAATGTCTTTTGTCACTTAAATTATGATCAATGTATGGACTCATTATATTGACTTGATACTAGTGGTTAAGTAAGATTATGCAGAATTTGTGTACATGACTAGTTATTACTATCAAATCATTTGTTTACTAAGTGTTATCATTGCTATATTGCCATATTATAAATAAGTACAGAGCATTGACAAGGCCATGAGCATCCGTAAGATCAAAGGCATCCATTGACAAGTGTTATCTAAGTTTTATCATTTGTTTACTAAGTGTTATCAACGCTATATTGCCATATTATAAATGGAGAATGAGCAATAGTACACATGAAGTTTGCCACTAGGAGCGCTCGGTATCATGAAGTTTTTTTTGGACAAAAAATGCACACGACGTTACGTTTTGGGAGCGCCCAACACCACGGGTCGTTAGTTGACCAATGTTGACCGTTAAGTCCAACAGAAATGAACAGTAACTTCACTAAAATTACAATTTTGCCCTTAGTTTTAAATAATGTTTTAAAAAAAACAATAAAATAACTCCTCCGCTCGATGGCCCCACCACCAGCCACACCACCGCCGATCGCCCACCCCATCATCGGCGACTGACGACCGCCAGCCACCTCCAGCGACCGCCGGCCACCTCAGGCGACTTTTTTATTTTTTAAGAAAATAAGGTTTAAAAAAAATTAAGGGGAGTCCGGTGGGCCCCACCACCGGCTACATCACCGTCGGTGGCTGCCCTCCCCACTGCCGGCGACTGGTGGACCACCGGCGACTTTTCTGGCAACTTTTTTATTTTAAAAAAAGTCATCGGAAGTGGCCATTGGTCACCGGCGGTAGTGTGGGTGATGGTGGGGTCCACCGAACTCCCCTTAGTTTTTTTTAAAAAAAACTTATTTTTTTTTAAAAAAAAGTTGTCGAAGGAGGTCATCAGAGGTTGCCGGCGACCGCCGACGGTGGGGAGGGCAGTGGTGGGGCCCACTAGACTCCTCTTAGTTTTTTTTTTAAAAAAAGTCGCTGGAGGTGGCAGGCGGCTAGGTGGGCGGCCGACGGTGGTGTGGCGGGTGGTGGGGCCACCGGGGGAGGGGTTATTTTATTGTTTTTTTTTAAAAAAACATTATTTAAAATTAAGGGCAAAATAATAATTTCAGCTTAAAACTAGGGGCAAAATAGTAATTTCAACGGAGTTATTGTTCATTTCCGTCATACTTAATGATCAACGTTTGTCATTTAACGGCCCGTGGTGCTGGGCACTTCCAAAACATAACGTCGTGTGCATTTCTGGTAAAAAAAAACCTTCGTGGTGTCGGGCGCTCCTAGTGGCAAACTTCATGTGTATTATTACTCCTTCTCCCTATTATAAATAAGTACAGAGCATTGACAAGGCCATGAGCATCCAGTGGTAAGATCAAAGGCATCCATTGACAAGTCTATGGGCGTTTATTGATAAGTTCATGGGTTGCAATTGACAAGTTTATATTCCTATATTGACAAGTGAGATAGCTGGCAGTGACAACTCTTATATATATATATATGTTTGCCCTAATGATACCAAGTGAGACATCCAAAAAATATGTCCACCTAATTAATAATAAATTACAATAACAAGGTTAGTTTATAAATACATCTTTAAATGCAAGTTGGGTATAATACATCTTCAAATACATCTACAAGGTACTTACTAAATAGTCACAAACCATGTCTATACCCCTAACTTTAAGTGTGTCTAATGATATTTACAATTATCCCTTATTAGGACATGGGCAATCATGCGTCATTACAGACCTCATAAGACTATCAATGATATCATTGTTTTGAACTCTTCATAACTTATGTCTTCCTTAATGGTTTTTTATCTGATTGTACACCAACATATGTTATATCATCGGCTCCATTAATTACAAATCGTCTCCCTATTTGAAGAAAATATAAAAGATTTTCTCATACTTACTAGCCGTCACCATAGAAGATTTTTCTCTTTTGTACTAGCCATCATTATTGTCAACTTGCATAGTACAACTGTCATGAACAAGTTTATTATTCATATTAATAACTATCGTTAACTCTATTAACAACAAATTATGACTTTGTAAGTAGTTGTCATTAACAAGTTTACTACCCATATTAACAACTAATATGCTCCCATTAAAAATAAATTCTGACTTTGTACACCAAGAGTTACAGCCACAAAACTTTCACATAATGTTGATTAATTTCTATTTTTAATGCATAAACACTAAAAAAATATAGCAAATGGCGAATGGAATCAATGACCTTGACCGGCCGGGAAGAGGGAGGCGCCGAAGATGCTAGGGTCAATGGGTGTGGTATAGAGCTGCCGACGGTTAGGCGATAAGTGTGGCCTCTTGATGTCAATCAACATAGCCACACGACGGTGATTATAACGATGATGAAGGGATGATAGATGATGAATTAAGCACGGAACTTGATGTCGATGATAATATCGATGTGAATATCGAGGAAGACAATGGCGAAGAATCAAGGTGTTTGAATGAAGAGAACAAGGATATAAAAAAGCTAATAGAGGAGACGATGAGGTTGTGTTTGAACGATTGAACAATATTAATGCAGTGAAATGATCATGATTGAATCTAGTGGAGCAATACAGAAGTGGGGGAGGAGGCGAAAAGAAAGAGAGAAAGCAAAGGATTTTGAATTGTCCTTTTCTTAGTCTCGTTAAAGGGTAATTGGATCTTTTCATAATTGAATTATATTACTTTAATGCCTATGAGACTTACTTGTAAATTAGAGGTTTTAAGGGATTTTTATGTCATATTTTGTCTAGTTTGGGACCTCGGTGCAAATTTCTTTTTCAAGTTGATCCGGCCAAGATTTTATGGATCTCTCAGCCCAGTAACTTTTCTTAAGTAAAATGCCTTCTTTTTTTGTTTTTTCTAATGAATAAGATGCCTTATTTTTAAAAGATGAAAGTGCAGTGATGAACCAATGCCCAACAGCGGGCCAGATAAAGACGTGAAACAGTGAAACTTTACTAATTTGTATGTAATGGTTTGGTGCATATATAAACTCAATGGATAACTACTACTATTAAAATCTGTCTTCTCATAAAACAAACTGGAAGCTCTGATTCAAAGAATTTAGAGACTATGCTAACCAAAAAGATGTAATATCAATATGTGTAGCTTGATGTTTATCTAATAAAAATAGTTAAAATTATTAAAGTTGTCACTAAAATTTAAGTGATTTATAATATTACCCCTACTAATTGTACTAAATTTTAATGTTGCATTAATTATTACTACCACCCATTATTCTTATTAATTATAGATATACATAAAAAAAATAATAATGAATGCTCTATGAAAACAAGCAAATCTCTTATAAAAAAATACTAAATACATTTGCTAATTAATGTTTTATAATAAAAATATATCTATTATCTATTTATTATTCTTAACTTACATTTTAATTATTTATGTGAATTGGATACATGTTAGTACAGTTATCTTGTCCGGCCCCTTGGAATTTGCAAGTCACTTCGGAAAAACAAAAGCATATGTATGATACACGTGTATCTCTTCCATTGCCTGGTATACAGTTGAAGGAAACTCCCGACCACACTTGATTATTATCAAAATCCCGTTCTCAAACAACACTTCCTTAACGAATCCGTTAACATCATTTCCCTCTATTACTTTTGCATTTGTTAGTGTATATATTGATTCATTTCGCAAATTTCAAATTTCCATAGCGCTTAGATCTTTATAATCCACGCCTAGTTGATCAGAGACTCCCATTTTGTTGCTTGATTTCTGAAGCTGTAGGTGAAGAAGACGAAGAAGAAAGCTCTCAAACACACAGCAATGTCAGCCATTGACGGAGATTTCTATCTTCGGGTAATCTGAACTCTTACATGCCCATATTAACCTCCTCCTTTTCTTTTTCGCTGACTCGTTCTTCGTTCTCTCGTTCCCTTTTTTGGCAGCCGTCTCCTCAGTCTTCCTTCACAATGGAGTGAGTTTTTCCTCCGATTCACATTTTTTCCCTTTTTAAAACATTGCTCACTGTATCGCCCGCTTCTTGTAGTGAGTACACCTTTGCCGATGCGGGAAATTTGGAGCATTGCGCCAAGTATTTGAACCAGTCTCTTGTCACGTTTGGATTTCCAGCTTCTCTCGATCTTTTCGCTAATGACCCTGTGAGAATCGATCTGTGATACTGTTGAGTTTATTATAATCTGAGAAAAAAAGAAGAGAGGGATTGTTCCCCTTTTTTAATTTTAATATGTCTTTACTTTGGTAGGTTTCCATTGCACGGACTTGCAATTGCATACACTTCCTACTACAGCAGAGGCAACGGGATATTGAATTTAGAGAGTCTGCTAATGAACAAAGACAGCGGTAATTGTTACCTATACCTTGTTATATTTAATTTTGGTCTTTGATTCTCGGCTTCAGTATTAATTTTTGGATGCTTTCTGATGACTAGTTGCTATGTAATAAAGTTCAATTTCCAGCTATACCTGTTATAGTCTTTTATGGACAAACTCGTACCTGGTTTATTTTCTTGTCATATCTGACATTGAACTTCATATTTTTGTTCCATTTGTGTTTATTTTCCTTCTATGCTATGTTCCTATTATGTGTTTATTTCTATAGATTCAGTTTTTCAGCAATTCACTACTATTTAGTCACCTATATTGGTGGAGAGACTAGCGTTTCTATACTGTTTCACATTTATAGGTCCATATCCACACTATTGCCATGAGATTTCAGAAATAAAGTTTTAGATTGTTTTTATAATAGCAATTGCAGAGTAGCATTTGACCCCCACTTGATTGTTGATGAAGTAGCTGATTAGGCTCATTTTTTCCCTATACTTTTTGTGTGATAGACTATTATCTGACATATCAAGATTGGAAGCCAAAGTTGAGAGGCTTGAAGGACAACTACAATCTAAAGACAGGGAGATTGCAACTATTACTAGAACAGTAAGATGATATATATTTTTTATATTCATTTTAGAGCAAATTATATTACAGAAAGTGAAATTCAAAATTTATCGATCATGTCAAGAATTTCTTATTACAAAAAAGTGCTACTTGATTATCTTATCATTTTTTGTTGATTCTGAATTCAATTGTCCCTGTTCAGGAAGCTAAGAACACTGCAGCTTTCAAGGCTCAAAATGAGAAGCTTCAACAGGAGCGAGATGAATTTCAGAGAATGGTTATTGGTAATCAGGTCTGAAACTGGATCTATGTTGTTTCCTTCTGCATTTGATAATCATCACTTTATATTGGTCAAATTATGACTCTTATTAAAATTCAAATGTCAATGCTGGTATAGCAAGTAAGGACTCAACAAATGCATGAGATGAAGAAGAAGGAAAAGGAATACATGAAGTTGCAGGTGGGATTTCTGTTTTTTTTTTTCCCCAAATTCGAAGAAGGATATTTAGATGAATGATGCTTACATGATAGGATTTGTACATTATGAGCAATTACTTTAACACAAGTTTACAAGATACTAAATTTTGAATGAAGGTCTATTTTTTTAATGCAGGAGAGGCTAAATCAAGTATTGATGGAGAAGAAGAAGGAATCTAGGTCTGGCATGGAAATAATGAATTTGCTTCAGGTATAAATTATCCAAGTGATTTCAATGTGTTTGGTAATTTTTTCAATGCCATAGTAATTTGGTATCTGTCAATATATCTTATGTGTAATTCAGAAAGAAGGGCGGCAACGTGGAACATGGAATGGGAAGAAGACAGACAATGACTTCTATAAAAAGATTGTATGCAGCTTGATTTGTTTTCTCTATGTCTTGACAGGATTTTGTATTTTGGACTTTCTCATCTCTTACATTTCGTTAATAATATATAGGTAGATGCTTATGAGGCTAAAAATCAAGAACTGATAGCAGAGAATGCTGATTTAAGAGCATTATTGAGATCAATGCAGGTAATCCTGTTTTAGTAATTGGCATTTTTTGAAGTTTCTGCTTTAAGACAAGTTTTTGAATGTAATATGCCTTTGTTCAACTTTTTCTTTATGTTCTCATTTAGCATTTGCTGCCTTTTTTATCTTTCAACTTGCCTCCACTTATTATGATTGGGAATATATCCAGATGCTGTTAGCGACTTAGAATTAAACATTTATAGCACCTTATATTCTCAGTTGCTAGCTGTAGGGATTTAACTTTTTATACTTACTCTACCATAAGCATGTTGTTGATTGAGTTCACGCATTTTGTTTCAAGAACCCCCTTTTTTCAAACATTTTTCTTTCATCCTTAGATCATGGTAGTTTTCATTCTGTGTGCTTGCTCGTGATTCTGAGACTTGTGAGTGGGCTGCTTTCAGATGGATATGCGTGATTTCATTAATGCTCCTAATGGGCAATCAAAGCAATCTGCCAGTGATAGTGAAAGGGCTGAAAGTGATCATTCACAATCTCCATTGGTTGGGAGGACGGTATGAAGTTTATTATTAAACTTTTTACTTTTGCCAAGTAATTATATGTAGTTAATCAAGTACTTCTTGCAGGATGTATTTGATCTCCCTTTTCACATGGCTAGAGATCAAATAGAAGAAAGCCTTCGAGCCAAGATGGCTTCCATTAAGGCATTTTCTTGTTAATATCTTTTTCCATTTTTGATAGCATATATGAATATGAGCAGCGTTCATGGCTTAATTGTTGAAGCCTTGAAATATGCAGGAGCGGATGGTACAATTGCAAGATGCTCAGAAAGGAGCTGAAGTTACCTCAGAAGCGACTGAGAGAGAACTTGAGCTTGAAGCTCAGCTTGTTGAAGCAAGGAGCATCATACAGGAGCAGGTAATGTTTCTGCTTTTGCAAATACTAATTTGGTGCATTTACTTGTTCATAAATCGACTCTATGTCCAATTATCCATTGGACGTCCTTGAATGTCTGAAATGGAAACTTCTGTTTCTTCTGATCGATGAGGATTTTTGTTTCATTAAGTTCATGTTTGGGAAACCCCTAAACCATGATTTTAGAAGTATTTTTCCATAAGTTGAGACAAAACTTTTTGCACATACTTACATTGTAAATCGTAAAGTCACTTCTAAAAAGCTAAAATGAATAGGCACAAAGATTAGAAAGAAATATTTTGGTCCATTGGCTATCAGTTTAATTGAATCCAAAATGAATATCTCCATCTAAAAGGCTTCATCTTTTAACAAACCCAATATACCGAATGATATCCTCCAATCATCTACTTTCTAGCTGCTTGGCAGAGTTTTTCTCCAGTCAGTCTGTTGTAGTTTGACAAGGCATTGCATATTTAAACATTATATGACCATGTATTGTACTATTGTACTCCGCAGGCATCCATAATGTCCAAACATCTTGCAAAGTCTGAGAGGCCAAGGTACTTTCAGAATGCTTTACCCTTAGTTTGAATGGGAAAAAAAGTTAGAGAAGAAAGAATACTAGAAAGGAAAACTCTGAAAAGTAATAAAACCTTTTAATATGTTTGAAAGTTTTCCTTCATAGTAATTTCTTCACTCCCATTTTCCTCCTTATCCAAACCAAGCCTTAGAGTTGGGGAAGTATTTTCTGACACCGTGTGGATGCAGTAGTAAGTCATTGTTTCATTAATTTTACAGGGAATCTGTCATTCCATCACCAGCTGAGGTATGTATTTATTGATGCGTGCCTTACTCCCCTTGTGGTTGAGAATTCTATTCTGTTTAAATCAAGTTGATTAGGGCCATAAATGTTGAAACGCTGATTTATACTAGCATTATAACACTCGAACTGGGAAATATGAACAGTATACTCAAATAAAATTATAGGATAATCAGTGGCTTTCTTATCCCATATAAGGTGTATAATTTGACAGTTTCTTCTCATTTTGTGATAGAGTGGTTATCACTTGCTTGTCAATCTGTCCCATGACTGGTTGCTGTGTCCTGATCTTGGTTCTTTTTTATTTCAGGCAGTTTAACTACGGATGCTGAGGTCATCCTGATATATAATCCTTCTTCGTCATTAACAAAGCTCTGATCTGTTCACGTGCGCGTGCCTGTGTGTGAATAGGCCCACTCATGTTGTAATGTCAATGTAATTAGCATAACTTATCAATAATAACTAGGATCAATGTTCCCTGGAACTTCTAGAATATATCTAAATCAAGTCTATGACATGAAAAGGACTTGTCAGGTAGATTTAATTGAATTTTCACGTTTTATTTAATAGGTGTATATTTATTAAATCAATATATTCATCAACATGGTATTCATTACATGTTACACTATTGGTGAGCTTTGAAATTTGTGGTATGCTAGTGCAATATGAAGAATGCAATTAGAAAATCATCTTTAATATTATAGTATCCTTTTTTAGGGATATAACTTTGCTGATTACTTATGTAACTTTATGCCTCTAATGGGATTCCAATGTTTTTCCTTTTAATTTTTTTTTAAAACATCAAATTGTATCAATTAAGGCGTGCCTCTTCAATCTGTGCTTGTTATAAGAGGGATTTACATGAATGATCATACGTAAAAATCTTAAACACTAGTGTACCTACTATATACAAAGAATTGTGAAAACTAAGCGGATCTATCACGTGTACAAAAATTTTTCAATTATAACACAACAACTAGGAAGATGCTCTCACCTGAGTATGAACACCTTATTTATTGGCACAAACTAATCAAATAGAGCAGAAAGAGGGGGGGGGGGGGGGGGGACTATCACATAATCTCATGTAAAAAAGAGTAATCATTCAAGTTAATGTTTAACATATATTACTTGTCTCTATAATACTACCTCCAATCTTTAATATAAGATTAAGTTTGTAGTGCAACCCAGATTTTATATCAAAAGTAGTATAATATATCAGCTGCGTTTCATAACAGGGATCAGAGTCTTGGCAAAATGTATTGGAATGCAACTAAAGGGCCTGCGATATGCTTCTCCAGCAGAACTTGATCCCGATCCTATTGCCTGCATTGCCGAAGGAAATGGAGATGACGAGGAAGAAGAAGATGAAGAACAGCTTGAACCACGAGGCGAAGTGAAGGACTCAAAATCAGAGTTGCACTCTAAGAATGTCTCAAACACATCCAAATCCTTGACATGTTCATCATCATTCTTGGGACATTCTGGGAGTGATAATCTCTTAAAATTATTTCCCTTTCTTGTGATCCTCTTCCATAAATAATGCCGCAGCCTGGACCAGACAGTGGAAAAAGGATCAGGGTTTTCATGAAAGCATGGTTTTGGAAGGCCTGAGCTAACAAGAGCAGGAGGAGGACTTAGAGGAGGAAGCTCTTCCTTTGGTGGATCTTTTGCAATTCCTGGCTTCATTTCCCAGTTGAATGGAACTCCTTCACCACTTGCATAGTAATAGAATATTCTAGAAGAACACCCAACTGAAGAATTCCTCCCAAGAACATTAATCTTCATCAACTGCTTCTGATCTTTCTCAAAATCCATAATATCTAGCTAATAAGATCTGAGATCAATGCAATCCTTGGCGTTTGATGATAATAGAACATTTGTGCATGATTCATATATGTGTATATATACACTAGTAGGAGTTTGAATGATTCAAATGTTAATTAATTAATGAAGCTTATCACTTTGTGTTGCTTGGGGTTGTAGAGATCTAACAAGTCCTTTTGTGAATGAGAAGAAACTAAAATGTGAAGCATTATGCATATGACAAGTATCGTTGTTTGTAAGGTTACGTTAAGTTTATATATTGTTTGTTCGTTGGGGTCAGCTTCTAATGCAACATGACCTATATTTGTTTATATGTTGTTGACCAAAACCATTTTAGACTCGACCCTCTCTCTTTGCCTCTTCCACAATTTCATTCTTCATTTTTTTAGTGAGTAGTCTTCAACATGTGTGTGGTTTCATATTTTATACACACACTATTTTTTTTTTCCCTTCATTTCAATCGTTTTGATTTTAATTAAAAATATACATGTGGGGCGTACTTTCTATTTTTTAGAATCATTGTAAAATTTTAAGGAAGGAATGTAATTATCAAATAATCACAAATAAGTGGGCAGAGCATGATTCAATGACAAATTTTTGTATAAGAAATGACAACATGTTCATAATATTTACGTATTGTTGAGACTTTTTAGTGATTAGATTATTTCTTTAGGATCTTATAACAATTCTCCCTATCTTCCCCACTCTTTTCTTTTGATAGGGAAAAATAAAAAAAATAAAGGCTTAATTGATCAACTTTTAATTCCATTGTGTAATTATTTTTGTTATTAATCTCAATGAGAGGAAAGCTAATTTATTAAAAAAAAATACTTCTTTGATTTTAAATATAGGACCTAGTTTAGGGTAAATTATGGTTCTAAATATAAGACATTTTTTTTTTAATTTTATCTCTTATTTATCGCTTTTTAAACTAATTTACCTAATTTATAAACGAATATAGTATAATATAATATTACACAAAAGTATTTTAGACTGTCACATATATTATAATTAAATAATTTTTTTAACTTTTTTAATCTAATTAAATTAGATAAATATATCTGATATCATAATAAATGAGTTAGGAGTATATTATGGATAAATAAAATATTGGACAATCCAAGTCTGAAGACCAAATTGAAATTTAAGATAACTTCAAGTTTTGCTTCTTCTTCTTTTAATTTTTTATTTACGGTCGGCACTCAAAACAGGTTACAAACTTAAGAAAGAATTTTAAGAAGCCACCAAATTTAATTAGAAGCCGCCCAATTAGGAGGACCGCGTATACTCAATGTCATTGATATGTTATAGTTAATTTCTTAACAAGGGCGCACATTTTGAAATATTTCATCATATATATATATATATATATATAAAGTTTTTTAAAAAAGGAAAAAAAAAAGTCATCTTTGCACACATGAATCCTTTGAATTATAAAATAGTGGAACTCATTTATTTCTTTCTATCCCTCTCAAATTTCATGACATCTATCAATTTTATCGTTGGTTTGGAAGTAGTACTCTGTTAGTGTTATTTATAACGCTCATTCAACATCTATAACACCTAATCTCATTCTGTTAGGTGATGTATGTGAGCTAGATAAATGACAAAATGTCACTGTATTATATCGATAACCAAATTTTTAGTTACATTGTGTTAACTAAGAGGTTGAGTTCTCTCATTGTCATTTTTTCTCATTTTGTTTTCATAATCTCATATCCATCATTAGATTAAAGCAACAAAATGGTTCAGATTCAATCTTTTAAAAAAATATTTCTATAAACATAACTAAGTAAATTTAAACTTTTAAAATATATATATATACACACACACACACCTTTCATATATGTAATCTATAAAAAATAAATAAATTTTAATTTATAAAATATAATAATAATAATTTTAAAAAATATTAAATCTAAACTATCCATTTGATTATAGATGGAGATAAGAATATGAAAAGATAATGAGAAAGATGACAATGAAAGTATCATTTTTAGTTCAATAAGAGGTCCATCTCAATAACTTTATTGAACATTTGATTTTGTCCTTCTCTACCCCTTTCAACATATTTCATTGTAATAACCAAGAAAAAATTTTAAACTGCATTGACTCCATTTTAAAATTTAATAATAATAACTTTGTAACTTTATCCCTATTTAATACGAAAGAACATATGATAAATTTAATAAGGTGATTTACTCATTTGCATATGTACATAAAAGTGGGAAAACATTATGCAAATGAGTTAAATGATATAAGAAACTCAATTTTTTTCTCAATACGATATATCGCTAGATATTTCAGATTTTGTAAATAGATCAATAAAACCATCTTGGATGAGCATCTCTCTAACTAAAGTCTGACTTCAACCTAAATCAAGATTAATCTATCAAGAGATTTAACCGAAAAAACACACACACAACCCCCAAGAATTTGTCTTCAACAAGCAAAATAAAGTATGATACTGAAATTATGGAATAGAAAATATGAGAAGCAGTCTTGAGGTTAGGCTTTTGTGTTGAGAAAATGATCACAAAGTGGATGAGGAGTATTGTGTAGATCCAACTTCACAATAATAATGGGCATATCAGTTTTGGGTTTGTTGAAAATGGTAAGGACCAAATGACTAACTTTACTCTTATCTCAAGAAATCACAACTCAGCTCTTTGGAAAATTAAAAATCTTTCGTTCATTGAACTTCATTTAATGCCATCAAATCCTATCAACGAGTATGAATTCATCGTTATCAGTCGAATTGACTTTTGAAGTTCATTATTTTTTCACAGATCCTTGTCATGTGAGCTTGTCAGTTTGATATAGTATGTCATCTTTTTTATATATATGTAATCGTTTGACCATGTGAGAGTACATGTTTGTATATAACCCTACATGTACAAGACTTGTAATTAACTTCACAAAACAAGACAACGACAAAAAGAAAGGCATTCCTTAAAAGAGACCTTAGTTCTGTTCTAAGTTCTAACTGACCTCGAGAAAAATCTTAAATGAGTAGGATGCACAAATGATCTTGAGTATTCCTATGGAGGTGGTACTTATAAGGTAGCGATTGATTTATTCCACCATACATATAAGTCACATTATTAAAATTTTCACAAAGAGATATAATTTTACCTTTTACTTATTATTCCTAAGATCATATTTGTAAAGTACAGAAAGAAAAAAAAAATAGTCCTAATATACGAATATACAATTTTAATTTACTCTTCATTTATAATTGAATTTAGTACTGATTTTGTTCTCATATAGTACAGTGTATATAAAATAAGGATACAATTGAAAATTTGTTGAATTTAAAAATTAAATTAATGAAATATAAGGTTTTTTTTTTATATATGTGAAATATATTGGAAATGACCTATAAATAGAATGAGAGGAGTATTGTGTGGAATTTGTACTCTTGGGTGAATTGTATATTACACAGGGATGACTTAGAAAGTTGTTAACTTTTAAAATATAAGTTAATGAGGTTAAAAAAAAATAGTTCAGATAAAAAATGTTAAAAGTAACTTATAAATAAAATTATAAGAGTATTTTATTATTATTATTATTATTATTATTATTATTATTATTTCTTAGAAGTATACTGGATTGGAGGTAAGATATATTTCTTTTTTTGTCACAGGATATAGTAAGAAATTTGATACCGCCTTTTGCATGTACATCAACCCATTATATCTTAACCATGGACAATGAAAATCCAACTCATACATAGAGCCGGAAAATCAGGTCGAACTCGTTAGGTCAGTCCTTTTAGGCCCTGATCCTTTAAGTGATCAGCTTAAAAATTAGATGAGATAAATGAAATAAGCCCTGCAAGCCAGCTCTTTTAATGAATGTGTTCATAATATAAGAAAATAAATTCATGATATTCTTATTTATGTAACAAAGCCCACTACTGAAAATAAAGTGTAATCAAATGTCTTTGAAATTGATGATAGTGACAATGATAGTCATTATATTATTGTTGCTTAATGGTATGCTTTTTATGTTTTATGTGAATTATTTATAGAGAATAGTTGCTTTTGATTACGAATTAGTTAATGTATTTATTTGTTAGATGATTTGTATTATTTGGATATTAATGTTAGCAACATTTATTTAATAAATTAGAACTTTAATTACTGTAATTTACTAATTATATTTGATTAAACAAATGGAGGAAAATAATTAAATTTATAATAGTAACTTCTAAGATCTGTAGGGCTGACCCAACTCTAATTCCGAGCTCTACTCATATATCAATAACAATTAAAATGAGGTTATTAAAAAAAGCTCTACCATCAAATATTTAATAATTTTGTATTCCTAGCTAGAGATTGAACCCGTGACCTTTGGTTAAGAGGATACAACCGGTTACTCGTTGAATTAATTGCTTGGTGGTAGAAAAGTCTTTTTTGTTAGTTGCATATATTCTTCTACTAGAGATACTATTATTCAATGTACTCTTAGGTATTAAATATGGGCTTTTCCTTTAGTAGAATTTGAATCATGATCATTACATTGTGAGTTATGAATACATTCAACAAGACCCAACCCTGATGGCTCAGAGTAGTGCCTTTTCATGTAATATTCAAGAAATATCTTGATGGTCTTTTAAGAGCTCGTGCTATTTCAAGTGTATGTCACCATTTCATTGTTTCCATCTACCATTTTTTTCTGGCCGGGCACACTTAACTTTTTATTAGAGTTAGTCTTGTTTGAGATACTGTTAGACACTAAATATAAACACCCCAACAAGGATTTAAAAGTCATTTCGTTATGTTGCGAAGGACTAGTCCATTATATTAGACCTAACATTCGTTAAAAACCTCTACTTTTTTTCTTTATACAAAAAAGTTTAGGTGAGCACCAATATCCCACTAGGGTTAAGACACATCTCTCTAGATTTAAAGAACATTTACAGAAGTACTTACAAATCACCCACCAATAAAACCTTCACATCGACCAGCAGGAATCAAACATCCTCCTTTTTGGGGTGAAACTCGAAACATTAACCAATTGTACCACTCCTCATTGGCATTAAAAACCTCTACCATTTTAAGCATGGAAGCAACAACTTTCCAATAAACCAGGCACGTTTATGACTTCACACTTTTTAAAAGCATGCCCAAGTTAGCACAACACACCAACTTTCTCCAAACCTCTGGAATTAATGGGCTTGTAAATGATGACCCAATGAGCTTTAATTTCATATTAATGGGCAAAGTCTTGGGCCTATCAAGACAAAGGATGAAATCTGGCATTTATTATACGTTTGGATCAATGGAGGTTCCTGAGTCTCAGTTGGTTTAATTTGCTTATTGCAAAAAAGCAATTTATCATTCCGTCCCTTCAAAATAATTTTGGAAAAAAAAAATGATGGCAACAAAAATCAATTTCAAATTTTTTCTTCAAAAAAAAAAAGAACACAGATTAAGCAGTGAAGCATTATCCAAGAAAAGGGGGAAAAAGTGTAGTGCAAATGAAGGGAAATGAAGAGAGGGTCACGTGATTTTCAATCCGGCACCGTTAACGCCGCCCAGGTCTGATGCCACGTGTCGCAACATCACATGAGTATGGTTGCATGTCTTGGTTGTTTGCCACGTGCCATCCCTTTCACAATCTTTGACTTTTGACCTTCCATGTGGACGCCCCGCTTTCCCTCCACCCTCCTCTCTCTCTCTCTCTCTCGATGGCTAAACCGGAATCAGGTTTTCTGTTGGTGCTCCTGTTTCCACAAATCTAGCCATCTCTAATTGTGTGTGTAGCCATTTTTTAAATGCTTCATATTAGTAGGGATGTGGTTCCATGCTTTGGAAGAGTTTAAAACGACTTATATTATTTATAATTGTTCAGTCGTAATGTCATTTTTTATGAATTTTTTTATCACATATTAGAGTTATATATATATATATATATATATATAGAATCAAACTCACTTCGAATCAATTCAGTCATCATTTTTAAAGAGGATTACAGTTCAAAATTTATGTTTATTTTTGTGTTTGATTATATATATATATATTATATATATATAATATATATATATATAATCAAACACAAAAATAAACATAAATTTTGAACTGTAATCCTCTTTAAAAATGATGACTGAATTGATTCGAAGTGAGTTTGATTCTAGAAAAATAAAATTGAAAAAAAAAAGTATTCAAGTATGTATGCATGCGTGTGTTTGAGGGCTGGAAAGATGAGAGCATAAATATTTTAAGTAAAACGTGAAATAAGATAGAGTGATGATATATATTATTTAAAAAAGAAATAGAACAAGTTGTGTGATGATGATGCACTTGTGGGTGGATCTTCTTTTATGATAGAATTAATGATGATAATGATCAAGCACACGTAATGTGAATCATATATATATATATATATATATATATATATATATATATATATATATATAGAAGCAGTCGTCCTAGCTAGGACCCACATTTATTTATGCCACTGTTTCAAACATGTAGAAGCTACGTGAGAAATAACACCACGTTATTGCACGTGATTAAACTAATTAATATGTATACTGCCACATTTATTTATATACATAGACGAGTACAAAAAAGAGGTGGATCAAACTGGTGAGATCAGTGGGGATATATAAAGAAATAATAATAATGCCAAAATTAAAGAAAGTAAAATGGATTGTGAAAGAACGTGAGGAATGAATGATTCGATCGTTTTGTATGACCACAAGTCACAAAGTTTGACCACTTTTGATTTGCAAAGATTCGATCTTTGTTTTAAGTGTCCTAATTTCTTCGCTAGCTAATAAGATACATCCTCTCTGCATACACAAAGCACAAATACAGTGTTACCTCCTTTTGATCTTAAATATAAATTTTATCTTATATTTAAAATTAGATGAAGCGGTATATATATTATTTATGTTATAAACTAGGGCAAAGTATAGCATTTAGTCTGCTCATATTATTTCCTTTTAATATGAATTATCTAGTATCTCAATTTTATTTATGTGCATCCGACATTCTAATATTATTTTTTAGTTATATTCAACACTCTAAATCATAAATATATGATTTAGATGCTAGATGAGCACACATAAAATTAGAGTGGTGGAAGCATAATAAAAATAATATCATGGTGATAAATTTACCATAAATAATCTTACAGAATAAACTATTCAAGTCATCTCAATTTTTTATATTATATAATATTGGCAACCAGATGCAGTGGAAACTTTCTAATATCCATCGGTATAAAAAAAAGTCTTTGCACACACCAAGATTATATGGATACAAAAAATGTCTAATGTTTAGAAGTAGAGCGTCACCTATATATCAACGATATTAATATGATTTATAATGAATCATATATATTATTTGAAATTGTACGACGATTCATACATCATATATATATGAATAATATACACTGCTTAACCTAATAATATTTCAAAATTTTGTTCATTTAATTAAGATAGCAGTTGGCATGCATGGTATTATTGGACCACTTTTCTCTTGATAATTGTACTGACTGCGTCTCAAAAAAAACCAGCTTTAAGAAGAGACTTATACGGACGAAGAAAATATGTTTTAAAAGTGAAAAAAAAAGGATGAGATAGGATTCTTTTTAGTTTGAACATTTTGCATTTTAATTTGTAGGGATAAGGCTAAGGATTGATCTTACGTTAGTAGGATAGAAGGGAAAGCAAACTCAAATGCGAACACATGTACAGTCACTGCTCACGCCGAACTCTCAACCAATTAATGTGAAGCCATTGCAATTGTCCTTTCTCTTTCACTGTTTGTTGATTTATTCCTTATAAATTACTTTACCATTAATATTCTCTGCAACTTGAATTTCTTCTGATATTTTCTACTATATAAACAAAAATGGTTAATTTTATAATTTGACTGATTGCTTAGTGCAAAAGCATTTTGACTCTTATCCGGATTTTGAGATCCTCCTTCCAATCTGTTTATACCTACATGCACCTAATCCCTCTTTTTTCGTTCTCTTTTTGTTGTTTTTTTTTTCAAAGATCTCTTTCACATGTGCTTTAGTGGATCGATTTGTGGCCTTTTGTTGTCTTCCCATTTGGATTTGTGCTTATCCCTCCTTATATATATTACATCTGAATTGACAGTATTAACAGAACCGCACCGTTCATTAATATTCAAATCAACAATAAAATCCTAATAATCAAATGCATGATCTGAATATACAATTAGGCCTTGTTTGGACACTATATATATATGTGTGTGTGTGTGTGTGTACGTATGATGACAAAGCTACGTGGAGCTAGCGAACAGAATCTTTTACTAGGAAAATAAAAAAATTCCATATATGGGGTTGTTTTAGACTAAATTCTATCCATCAAACAAAACCTTAAAGATAATACACATGTTGTTATGAATCTCATTTCAACAAGTGAAACATACTACCGATCAAAGTACAATACAGCAATACTACATAGTTAGATTCGCATCCTTATATTGTGTTAAACAAATAAAAAAGAAACTAGTGCATTGCTCATGGTATTAAATATGTGGGTGCATGTGTGGGGACAACGTGGTCATTTTAAGGGAAAATTTCAGTAAATAATTAACTCATGTAACGTTTTATTTATAAATCAGGACCAAAGAAATATGAAATAACACTGTAGATGTGAGGACTTAAATGAAATCTATTGCTTCCAATCCTAAAGATAATATCTAGTTTATAAGTGATTCTGGTCCTGAATATAAGACTTAGTGAAAAATTTCATCTTACTTCTAAATATATAATATATTTCTCAAAATCGTTAATTCATTGATATGCGCAACGATTCATGAGAAATTCGTAACGGTTCATGAATAGCACAAATT
Source organism: Acacia confusa (assembly GCA_037074495.1). NCBI lineage: Eukaryota > Viridiplantae > Streptophyta > Magnoliopsida > Fabales > Fabaceae > Acacia > Acacia confusa. The sequence continues at coordinate 10,257,497 of CM073514.1, forward strand.
AAAAATTCTAATTATTGAAGCTTGGACATTTATACCGACGTAACCCTTTTTCGAATACATAACGTAGTAATATTTTGAATTTGCTGCTCCTTCATTTACAATAAAACTGAAAGAAAAAAGCTCATATGAATTCTTGAATCAAAAGATATATGAAGATGATTGAATTATAGGAAAGAGACAACATGAATTAGTTACATTCATTTATAAGACGAATAATGAGATATCTGACAAGGTCACTCCTGTCGCATAACAACTCCACCATCCTCTCTAGGTATGGCTATTTCTGGTACCTGCATGTCTTACTCATTCACTTTAATTTTCTTTTTTTGTTCCTTACCCATGTGAGAATTCTTGGACCTTTCCTTCTTTCAAAATAATACACGCTAAATACGAACCAACAATACACATCCAAACAGAAACTTGGCACGCAATTTCGATTTCACAAACAACTGTACGTATCAAACATGAGCCATCCATCACACACACACACAATGATGATCCAATAATCAATGATAAGGTAGTATCTCACCAAATTAGATTTGATTGAATCTAATAATGGTCGCCGATTCCTGATTATATATGTAATAAACCTTGTAATCCAGATGTCCTTACAATTTAATATCCCCCAATTCCCCATTCTCGTTATTTATTATTATAATGATAATGGCATGCATAGATAGTAAATATCGCATATATATGTACCTTCGACTTGTAATTTTGTAGTTTAGAACGTAAAGGTTTCTAGAAATTAAAGGAAGCAAGGAAGAAGAAAGTTGAAAAGAAGTAAAGGGTGGACTATTTATAGTGTGTGTGTCATTTATTATTGTTAATAAACATAAATGGCGACAAATGTGAAATAGCAGCAAGTAATAGATAGTTGGTATGTGCGGTGCCATACGTTTGTTGCAGGAGCAGCCTTTGTATTTGGAGGCATTACCTTCTCATTCACCTGCTCAGAGCCTGTTCTTTTTATTATAAAAATTGTAAAGGGTTTTTACTTTTTTTCAATAAATACATTTTCTTAAACTTGAACGTGTATATTCTTTTACAGGAAAACCATTTATCACCTCAAATAACAACTTGTTAGAAATGCTATTCATATTTTGTGGTCATAACTCATATATAACTTGTGCACCTACCATATACCACTGTCACTATAAATTTTTTTTTTTTTTTTGTAGCGGTTAATATTATATATTTATGGTGGTTTTAATCATTATAAATAGCATTATAGCGATTTAATGAACTGCTACAAAATATACTATTGCAAGTTGTTTGTAGCGGTTCATATATAACCACTACTAATCTATAGCTTTTTTATAATAGTGTATCATGTAAAAAGGATTCAAACTCATAACCTAACACTTGGCTAAAAAAGCTTAAGTGAAATGCTTAGTGTCATATTTCTTGAGAAAAAAAAATGCTTAGTGTCATATGGGCTAATTTTATGGATTTACTTCCGGTACGTAAAATTTGAATCCTCTTAATATAACTTTTTTCAATTCATAATATATATATGAACTCAGTGTTTTAGTTCAGTCATGATTTATAATACTAAGTACCCGTTTGTATTAGTTTCTTAAAAGGTAAGTATGTGAAAAAAAATCTTATCTTAGTTTACGCAAACATAGGTTTAAAACTTAGGTTTTGAGAATTTCCCAGCAATATCTAAACACTTACACTTGAGAGAAAACTACACCAAGATTCTGCAGTCCTCAATGATTTGACACGTGTCACCACCTACTTTGTTTAATAAACGAATACTTACTACGTGTCCCCACAGTTACGAGCGGCCATATGCTGCTGCCGGAGCCGAATTCAGATCTCCGAAATCTCACAGCTCAAGTCTCACATTTTCTTTATTCTTCCTTAATTTTTCTTCTAAAAGAATAATGTATTATGAATCTAACTTAGCTTTATTTGTGCTAATTAGGTTTATGGTTAATAAATCTGCCTGGTTATCAGGAGAAGAGAGAGATGTCACATTGTTGATTACATTACTCTTCATATGGTTAGTATAATAATTACTTTATTAATTTAGGAAAACTATGAAAGATAATTTACTTAATTATAATAAATGTGATATCATCTTTGATAAGTTAGTTTATTGTATATTTGGGTATTTTATCACTATTTCCGGACTTATATTGCATTAATTATGATTAATTGTGATTAAAGTTGTTGGCACGAAATCAAGGTTAAAAGGGGGCAAAAGTATCATATATTTCATGATTTGTCTTTAATTGATTGATTTTGGCATATAAGGTATTACATATTGGGTTATTTTCTTTGTAGACGAGTTTAGGGACAATTACATAAAAACCCATAATCCCTGGAAAGTGCAAATTGAAAAGACCAGGAAAAATTACGTAAAAGTACCCATTACTTTACAAAAAATTCATTTTAACCTCAATTTTTTTTTAAAGAAAAAAAGGGAAATTCATTTACGTCCTCCACAAACTTTTGAAAATTTCATTTTGGGTTCCCAGTCATTAGGTCTGAATTTAGACCTTGGAGGTCTGAACATTCAAAGGCATCACGGGAGTGAAACAGAGAAGGGCGAGCTTCAAAGAGCTTGAGACATTTTTTTTATATGGGCTTTTGCAAATGGAATATAAAATAAAAATCAAATTATATACATGTGTGATTTGTGTTTGAGATAGCAGTAGGAGAAGTGACTTTTTCCTAGGTGGGGTCTTATTTGGAATAGTTTTTGAAAAGTCTGTTAAGATAAAAAATGATATCAACCTTTTATATATATATATTGATAATTGAAGATAAAATTTTAAATTTAAATTTGATAAAAATAAATAAATTATTATTAAAATAAAAAAATCTAAAGTACTTAATTAAATATATTCTAATAGATAAATTAGAATAATATAAATGTATATTTAATAGTACATTATTTATTTAATGATCTATTCATAACATTTTTCTTTATAAACTGAAAAAAGTGACTTCAAAAGTGACTTTTTTTACAAAGGGCCATAAACCCTTGAAACTATCCCAAACTATCCCGATTAACTTTTCTTTTTTTTCCTTCCATTGTGCTTATTTCACTGTTTTGATAGGCTTTAGGAATATTTCACAGCTATTCCAAACAGACGTGAAAGGAAAAGAGACGGATAGCCGCCGCCACTGAAGTCTTCCCTTCCAAAAGAAACAGCACGCAACCTTCGAATAAATCATAACTTCAGCATTTTGGGAGCGAGGAATCGACAGCTGAACACCATCTTTTTCTTCCTCATCTAATTCGTCACCAGCGCCAGCGGTCCTCTCCATCATTAGAGGGTTACAACTAAGACCAATAAAGAAGGACGTTCAAAACTTCATCTTCACCACACCACCACTATCGATCTCACGGTCACTCATGTCATCGTTGATCTAAGAAGACCACCGTTGGACTCCACTGCCTTCCACCATTCCACTCTCTCTCTCTCTCTCCCCATCAATGTTTTCCTTCACCATCATCAGACCTCTGTCAACTCATCACCAATTCTCTCTCTTTCACCATAGTTTGATCGCTTACATCTTCTTTCTCTAACATATAGATTGCATTCCAACATTCCAGAGTCTCCTTCCATTCCTTCCTTCAAAGATCGACAGACCCATTCCCACTCTTCTCATCATATTCCATTTTCCTTCTCTAATTCCATGGAATTCTAGTACTTTGAACAATCTATAGTTGTTCTTCACAACATGAGTGATTGATTTTCTTTGAGTTTTGACAGTAGAGAAGATGACTAGAGCTTCAATGTGCTACAAAAGGGAGTTCATTAGTTATTCATTAGCTCAATTCATAAATTATATTCTGTTTGGATTAATTTTGTATTGGTACATGTTTATGAGACTTAGATGAGTGATTATTTATCTATGGTGGATTGCTCTTGTATTGAATTTTTATTAGTGCACTTGGATTTTGTGTTGAACTTATTTCCTTTTGAATTAATAAAGTTATGTATTTTATGTGATTACTAGTCTGTGTGATGGATTTATTTCAAATTGAGTGTCACGATTGTGCTTTCATCAAAGAGAAAGTAAATGCATTAAAATAATTTTCAAATACACATCAAGGGGTTTTTAACAATTTATCTAAGATATGGCTATTAATGTAATTATAGGATTAATCATTAATTTGGTAGATTGGATCTAATGCAATTGCTTAGAGTTTTCAATTTGACTTGATGCAAAATTAACTCCCAAAATATTTTGAGAAGCTAGGAAAGTAACAAACTTCACTACCAATTAAGACTCATATTCTCATATTCACCCCCACTTTCATAAAAATACCAAAAACAATAGTTTATCATTTAATTAAATTGCAGTCCTCTTTTAGTTATTAATTTGAAAAACCAAAACCCCATTTCCCCTTGTCCTCATTTCATTTATATGGCATTTAGATGACTTAGAAATTAATAAAATGCTCATTGACAAGAGAGAATAATTATAGGTTTGTTTATACATAATCCTTGATTACGCAATCCTTGATTATGTTTTGATTGTGAACCTCAATGCTAACAAAAAAAAAGTCCTAATCAATCTTACTAAAAAATTTTATATCATCATCTAGTATTATTCAATTTAGGGTTCGTGGTTGTCTTTCCCTACACAAGTGACTCCTCTTGAGCTCAAACTCAACCCAAATGGATCTAATTGGCCATTATACCAATGGACCAACTCTATGGTAGTCCCTAAAATATTCTTAGGTAACATTGAATTATATTCCCTTTGATCCTTACTATAAAATACCAACTAACAATTCCAACAAACTAATAAAAGTAGTTAAAGTCATTAAATTGGTTTCAAAATTTAAGTAATTTTCAATATTATCTTTATTAATTGCACTAAATTTTAATATTATATTAATTATTATTCTCATCCACTACCCTTATTAATTATAACATACATGGAAAAAATATTTAATTCTCTTTAGAAATAAATAAATGCCTTATAAAAAGGACCAAATACACTTGTTAGTTGGTGTCTTATAATAAGGATCATAGGAAATATATTAGTTGAGAAAAAAAACGATAAAATGGGTTCAAGCCTTAAATTTAAGACTTATATCAACTAACCTCCCATCTAGCTCATATAATTAGCACAAGTGTTATATAGGTAGGTGTTACCAATTTAATCTTCATTTGTGTAATATCCCACTTTAAAAACAGTAAAAATGATGGAATTTTTTTTTTAAAACACGGTGATCAGAGTAAAGCATTTTTCATTAGCAGAGTAACTGAATTCAAAATACATAACCATAGTGTAATCTCATTATACAGTCATCCCAAAAGAAGATAGTTTCTAACAGTATATACAAATATAAACTGATAAACTTCTTCAGCCCTTCCATACCGTCCACCAGCCTCTACCGTCACTCTCTCGGTACTCCCGACCCTGAAGCTACAGCTGAGATCCAATTACCAATTGGATCTCAGGTAACGGTTAACCTTATGCTCAAATAAAACAGTATATTGATAACAGCGTTAACATAATCACATACAGCAGAATATCACTACATAAGCACACAGCAGATGTATGATCCAATAATGGCAGAACATAAGCACAAAGCAATATGTAAAGCCCCACATAATGGTTGCACATATCCAGTGCCACGAAGGCCTATCGTGTCCTCAGCGCTAGGCAAACTCAAACGACATTATCATGACTATAATCCGTAGTAAGTTGTAAGATAACTGACAACCCTAAACAGAGTTTTAGTATCTAGCATGTCTATCACATATATGTATATAAGCAGCATAAGTGTTAAGGTTACAATACGCGTCCGTACCTCCGTTGACGACTTTTAACACTTCCGTCAAATTCACGGTACGTTTGACAGCGGCTCGACAGGGGTGACAGCGGAAATAGCGGTTTGTGATTCTGGGTATCCTATAAGGATAACATCACCAGTATGAATATCTAAGACCATAACAGGCATTTTTAGGTACAAATTACCATTTTGCCCTTAGTTAGCCTTTTTAGCGGTATTTCGCCAGAGTTTCGCTGTTCCGACTTTTTACTTCCAAAATTTTTGCTATAATCTTTTCTATAATATTTTTCTAAGATAATTATCATATTTATTCTAAAAACATGATATCTAAATTATCTTGAAAAATTAAGACTATCCTAACACTTTTACTATAATTATTGAAAGAACTACTGAACTAAAAACTAGGGACCGAAGACTTACTCAGAGCTTCGCTGGGATTTTTCTCCGGACTCCTCCCTTCTTCCTTTCCCTCCAAATTTTCGAAAATGGCAAGAGGATTTGGTGTGGAGAGAAATGAGAGAAATGAGAGCTATTTATAGAAAAAGGGAGTGGCATTGTCGTAATTTCGCTGAACTTTGTCTGGTCGAATTCTGACCGTTGGATCGTACTTTTGCTAGGTGGATTAATCTTGGCCCTACACCTCAAAACCGTCCTCTCCCTCTTGCTAGAAGACAAATTTGATGATCTCATCCTAGCTGCATCATCCTCTTGCTTTATCTGATAAATTCCCGGTTCGGTGTCCGGTTCGCGTAATTCCGTAAAATCTCAAAATTCCGAGAATGACATGCTGAAGCTTTTTACTTCCTCTTTCAAATGTCATATTTTAACTGGATTTCTGATCCTGTTAGGGACATTCCGTTATCAGCTGAAAATCCTCGGTTTTCGTGTCCGATTCCAGAAACAATTTTGGCCGGTATTAGCTTCTGGATAAAAATCCACTGACCAATAATATGCTCTGGTTTTTCCCTACTTATGCCCGTATTGTCACAACGGTCTGACTTTCTAAGAGCTCCTATTTTGATTATCTGCTTAATTTCTTCAAAATATCCTCCTATCCGGATCTCCAAATTGCTCTATCGGTTACAGAAATGAATTCGGAGACCGGCTATCTCGGGATAAAGTTTCACTCGTCCGTAATATGCTCTGACTCCAATAACCTAGTTCACTGTTTTCTATGTAGGATTTTATTTCTATCCGTTCTCGTTTTTCCTGTCCATTTCTTCTCCTGATTATTATATGATTTTCTTTTTAACACATGTTAAATCTTATATTATTATTATATCTAAAAAAAATCTTCTCATCCTTATCCCTCCTTTTTTTTTTTCGGCCAGCCCTCTTTTCTTTTCTTTTTTTATTTTCCAACATATTTATATTTATCTTATATTTATCTTTTCACAAAATTCCCTTATTGGTCCAAAATGAATTTAGGCTTATAAAATTCCCAAAAATTACTTAATAAATCCCTTAATATTTTCTAATAATTTTCTTAATTAAAACTTATCATTTTCTCATAAATATTTTATTGACATCAATAATCTAAGTTTTATGCAATTTATTATCAATTTTAGAGCCTATTATGATTTCTAGAACACTTTTAAAATTTTCCTTCTTTTGTTTTCATAGGAAATATTTTGTTAAATTTTCTAAATTATGGATAATATGTTTTTCTAAATTTTCATAATTATTCTATCTCTTTTTGAATTTTCCATAATTTTCTTGGAATATTTTATGGCTTTAAATGTTATTTTTGACAATAAATTTCCTTTAATTTTTCATAATTCATTTCTTTGAACAAAATTAATACTATAACATGTTGAGACATAAATTTCCATAAATAGACATTTTTATTATTATAACATATTTTTTAGATAATAATTATCCGGGTATTACAATTTGAGTGTTTTATGAGTATTTTTTATATTGAAAAGTTAAAAAAATAAGAGAAATGATACATGATGATAATATACTGAAACATCAATCATTATACGATATGCAAGATCAAATAAAAAATGTATATGATTCAAACTTAAGATTGAATGGCTCTATATTATATCATCTGTGTTCTCTCTCTCTCTCTCTCTGATCACTCTACAGATTGAGGAATCTAAAAAGTGGCGGGAAAAAGGCCAGGTCGGAGGAGTCAAAGAAAAGAAAAGAAGAAATAAAAGGGGGGGAAGTGATGAGAATGGGTTGTTCAAAAGCAGAGAGAATGAAATGAAAGGCAAAGTATCAAAAGAGATAAAGAAAGAAAAGGGAGGGAGGGAGAGGGAGGGAGAGAGAGAGAGAGAGAGAGGGCAAATTGGGAAGAATGGGTGGCAGCTCCTCATGGGTCATCGTGTCCCCTCTCCTTCCGTCTTGCTTCCCCACAATCATTCACCAACCTTCTTCCTCTCTCACTATTTACAATCCACAACTACTCCTCTCATTCAATGTATAGGGTAGAGAGGAAATTTCTTAGTTATTTTATTTTTTATTGACTTTATTCTTAAATAGTATAATAAATATTAAATATAGATAAAATTAGAAGGTTGTTGAATTTTATGGAAGAATAAATAAAATTTAAGGTTTTTATTTATTTGTATGAAACACGTTTGAAGTGTCCTATAGATAGCAATATTTAAGTATTATGTTGGTTTTAACCTAAGAAACCTCTCACTCTCACTCTCACATGTCACGGGTTCAAACATAACATGAGGTGAAAATGTCTTATAAATAATATCATAAGAATGTATTTTATGTACGTTTCATTTAACTTTGATTTCTCATTATACTATATACTATATTTTATGTACTTAGTTTCAAAACAAACGTAACATCAAAGTAGTATACATAGTGGAATAATCCATCTTACGTGTTGATATTATAAGGCCAATTATCGTTATAAATGTGTAATCTTAAACCAACTCTTACAATATACCCGTTCCTAGATATTATTTATAAGATATAAATATATGAACTACTTAGATAAAAAAATATTGGTGAAAATTTGTTTAAAGCAATAAATAAAAGAAAAGATAAAATATCTTTTCTTTTTTTTTTTTATGAAGAGGGTGAGTGAAAGAGAGAATAAATAAGAAAAAAAAATATATGAGAGAGACATCAAATTAATTAGAAATAGAAGTAGAACAAATGAGTAAATTTTAGTACAAAGTGTAACTTATAAATACCTGGCTATATTCTAAAAAAAATTTGTAACTTATATATCTTTAGGTGTGGAAGGAGTTTATAATACAAGTCTTGTCCATTTTTATTTCATGAGTTAACATCCTGCAATGTGTACGTTGTCCCTTCTGTAACATCACAAGGGGTTACTTATATGCATATTCAACAATATAATTAAAAAGTGCATACCAATATCATTATAATTAAAATGTAGAATTGTTTAAAAAATTTATGTCATGAAAACAAAAACAAAAAAGTGAATCGATTAGAAGCTATAGTGTCAAAATTTAAATATGAAACTCAAATTAATCAAGAAGATGCGTTTTTACTGAACCGGGCGTACTCTTTAATCATTCTCATATGCACATTTCAAATGTGTTTTGCAATTTCCATGCGATTAATCAAAATTAAGGTTGTCAAATTTATAAGTTTAAATAAACTCATAATAAGAATGTAAATTTGGATAATAAACTTATAAGAACTTACTTTTATTAATTAATATGTGTTAAAAGTATATAATAAAAAAATTAAAAATATAAAATGACAATAATTTAATGTAAATACATTTTAAATATGAATATCTAAAATTAAATCTGTTAACATTTATAATTTATCATATCTAAAAGAGAAATCTCTATAAATTTTATATATGTTGTATATATACGATCAAAGTGAATAAGTTATAGTATGAGTTTAATAGTGAATTGATACAAATTTATAAGGTAAAAATGGTAAACTTAATATGTAAACTTAGGAGTTTAATTGAGTTTATGGTTAGCTCGAATTAAAGTATAAACAGATATGACTTTATTATATAGAAATATAAAATCGATAAACTCAGAAAGACAACTTACGAGTTTGACAATGATGCTCCACACTATTCAGAAGTAATGCCCACTAATTTTTCATGCAAAACCCTCTCAAAATTTTTCTTTACAGTGACATTTATATTAGAAATTTCTTCAGAGTTATTTAATTAGTAAATATAATTTATACCTTATTTGCTAATTAGTTTAATCTCTAGTACGCGAGGTAGAGAGCTTAATTTTCTCAAATGAAAATTTTTAATTCGAGTGGTATAAATAAAAATATTCGTCAACGACAGCTATGATTTGTCTAACTTTAATTTATCACTTGACTCGATATACAATTCTTAGATATCGATTTTCTTTACCCCCATAAACAAGGCAGTTTTAAATGCTATAAGCCGAAGTAGTCTTGAAGTGTAGTATTAACACAACCTTAACAAACGCCACTGACAATCAGGATAAGTTTTTGGGTTTAATGTTTCTGTTTTTAGAGCAGAAATATTTTATCTGCCTTACTAAAAGTGAGTGAGTCCCTTATTATTTTTTTCTCTCTTTTTTTGATAGTGGAGTCTACCTACTTTTATGTGAGTGAGATAAATAAAATGTTTTTACCTTAAAAACAGAAACATTAAACTCTAAATTTTTACCTGCAAGACCGTAGATCACAAAATTGATTAATTCATAATTCGGTAAAAAAGAACTATGTTATCCAATAACAACTATGTTATTGGATTAGCTTACTTTAAGGAATTTTGTGTTTCTTAAAAAGCTTTTTTGTGTTTTTTTAATCAAACCAAATCCTCTGTTAATAATTACTGCCTTCCATTTTCTTTAAATAGAAAAAATAATAATATTAAATATAAGATCCAATTAGTTTTTTAAAAAAATTAAGAAAACTAATTAAATTACTTCATTTAGTTATTAATATAATATATATTTACTTTTGTTTATTAGATAAAAGAATTTAGTTGAGTTAGTTAACAATATATGTATTTTCTAAAATATTATAGTTTTTTTTTAATTTCCTCATTTCTCTTATCTTTGATTATTACTAAGTGGCATCAATAAAACTAAAATAGAAAAAAGTTGACAAATGTAAATACTATGCCGTTTGTTTATGATTTAGATAATCCGTCTAAATATGCCGAATATTAAATATTAAAGAGAGTATTTTAAAATATTTATATTTTTTATTGTTAAAAAATTAATTTATTTAAGTTATTGATTGATATATATACAACCATATACGAGGGGTTCGTCGGATTATATTAGGTCAGTGCAATCTAATCGATATAAACCTCATCGTCAGTACATGCCATAGCATCACATCAACTGATCAACATGGGCGTATACAGTTAACGTATAATTTAGTAATTATATTTAACATTTCCCATGTGAACAAGGACCGACCTTAGAAAATATAAGAGGAGGTCATGATCCAAAAAAAAAAATGTTAAGAATTTTTTTTAAGATTTAATATAATGCAAAATTTAATTTTGGCGCGCACGTATTTTTTTAATCTAAAAATTAATGTTTTTCACCTTCAAATATTTATCCCAAAGTTTGTCTAATTATGATAAAATAAAATTAGCCATTGGTTTTTTAAACATCTAATTAGGGTTTTAATCCCCAACTATATAAAGAGAATCTTATGGCTAACACTAAAAGACTTGTAAAAAAAATAACTGTTGTCATCATATATATTTAAAAACTATGTTATTATTCATAGAGTGGGCTCTCTAACTCATATTAGTGTTTTTTTTAGAAATTTTTTAAAAAACTTAAGTTTTAAATTTAAACTTACATAAATTGAAATAAAATTCTTCTATATATTTATCTTGTAAATTTTAAAAACTATTTTTTAAAAAAATTAAACTAAACAGACGCTTAGTGTAACATCACTAGGGTTTAGTAATACTCCAGCAATTACAATGGTGAAAGGACCTCGTTCTTCGTGCAACTTCACCGGGCAGCAACTCAGCAGAGCCTCCACTCTCTCTCTCTTAAGACCGCCTCTATATCTGTGTCATATTCTGAGTCTCTCTGCTCCAAACTTCACTATCTCTCTCTCTTGAGGCTCCTTCTCTACCTAAAAGATAGATACCTCCATTTCATCCCACTTCCCAAAGTCACTCTCTTAATACACCACCATCACCATGGACTCTTCTTCTTCCTCCTCAAACTGGCTCGCTTTCTCTCTGTCCCACCCCTTATCTTCCTCTTCCCACTTCCCTCTCTTCCCTTCCTTCACTTCCCCTTCCCCTACCCCCACTCTCTCTCTCACAGGTCCCTCCCTCCCTCTCTCTCTCTCTATCGTTTTCTTCACCCAGTGAATTATTTCTTTGCTGAAATTTCTGCCACAAAAAAATGTTTCAGGTAACACCACCGTCGTCGACGCGCCGGCTGAAACCAAAGATGGTGGTGCGGTCACAGGAGCACCGACTAGCCTCTCCATGTTCACTGAGGGACCTAAGTTCGAGGACTTCCTCGGCGGAGCTGCCGCCCCTACAGTTCCCGCGCCGCCCTCGCAGTTCTCCGCTGACAACACGCTGAGCACGGTGGTTGAGAACGAGATATACGATTCCGAGCTGAAAACCATAGCCGCCGGTTTCCTTCGTGGCTTTGCCTCCGGAGGAGCGCAAGCGGAGCCGCAACAGAAACAGGCTCAGATGATACCAATAGAGCCTTCGCCGAAGAAGAGCGTCGATACCTTCGGCCAACGCACCTCCATCTACCGCGGCGTCACACGGTGATGATTCGATTTAAAAAAAAATACTTATCGATATTATTTGTTTTTATTGTGAGAATAAAATTGAAGTATTTAATTAAGTGCAGGCATAGATGGACAGGAAGGTACGAAGCTCATCTGTGGGATAACAGTTGCAGAAGAGAGGGGCAAAGTCGGAAAGGAAGACAAGGTAACGTTAGAATAGACGATCGCGTCCTCTAGGTTAGGGTTTCATAGAAGTAGAACTGAGTCGAACCGGGTCCACCAGATCTGGGACTGCGACCCACTGAGTCTGACAACAACACGGTTCACTAGATATATATATATATATATATATATATACACGGTACCGGAATAAATGGGAGTTATGAAGAATGTGCCTCCCTCCCCCTCTCTCTCTGTCAAATGTCAAACCTCAATAACCATATCAATGGCTCAGATTACAGTCCTCTGTTTCTTCACAAGAAGGATCTTTCATCTGAGAAGAGAGTCACTATTTTTTAGTTGATTAATTAATTTATTTTGTGAATTTATGGCTGTGAAGATTCTGACGGGTGCTTCTTTGTGTTGGATCTTTATGACCTGACGAACGATGCTGGGATTCCCTGTGTCATCATGGTTCAGTGTATTTGGGTGAGTCATTTCATTTAAATAATTTTTTTAAAAAACAGATATCGTCATTATGTTTCTACTGTGAGAGAAGAAAAAAAAAAAGCTTTTAGAAGTAATTTTGTTAGATTCTGATTCTACTCAACGGTAATCATTTTTGCTAAAAGATGATTTTGTTTCTTCTTGTGTGTGTGACTGTGTTTTTGTTGTTATGATATTTTCAGGTGGCTACGATAAGGAAGAGAAGGCAGCCAGGGCTTATGATCTCGCCGCTCTCAAGTACTGGGGTCCGACCACCACCACCAACTTTCCGGTAACCCCAATCACTCAATGCTATTAATTATTTTTTGTTTTTGTGTTATATATTCAATTTTTTTTTCTTATTCAATATTTTTTTTTTAGATTGAAAACTACCAGAAGGAACTGGAAGAGATGAAGAGTATGACAAGGCAGGAATTTGTTGCTTCTCTTCGAAGGTAAATTTACGTTTCCCTTTTGGGTCCCTCTGTTTCCATGGCTTTATTAATGTGCATATATATATATTTGTTTATTTATTTATTTTCTCTAATTATTTTAGGAGGAGTAGTGGATTCTCGAGAGGCGCCTCAATATATAGAGGAGTGACGAGGTATAGTTCAAATCTTTTTGGCCTCTATCACCATATATATATATATATATATCTCTTGATTTCAAATGAATAGAATATAAAGTCATACATATAAATATTAAAATATATGTGTATATCGTGATATAATATAAAGTCATATATTATATAGTGTGATTAAAATGTCAACTTTTTTGTCTCAGGCATCACCAGCATGGCCGATGGCAGGCAAGGATAGGCAGAGTCGCCGGAAACAAAGACCTCTACCTTGGCACTTTCAGTGAGTCCTTTTCTCAAACCTTCCCATAATTATTTTTTTTATTAACGTATAATTTAAAATTAGATCTCATTATGTATTGGATACACCTAAACCAAACTAATCATGGTTTTGTGAATGTATCAAAAAATAATATCATGTTTCTGTGTATTACGCCCACATAGATTTCATTTAATAATTTAATTGACACATGGGAATTGTGAAATAGAAATCTTCGTATGGAAACCCTTATTTTGTTTGTGTATCATCAACAAAATAGGTACTCAAGAGGAAGCAGCGGAGGCGTATGATATAGCGGCCATTAAGTTCAGAGGAATCAACGCAGTGACCAACTTTGACATGAGCCGCTACGACGTGAAGAGCATTGCCAACAGTAGCCTTCCTGTTGGCGGACTCTCCGGCAAGACCAAGAACACGACGGATTCTTCTTTGTCCGACCACCACCACACTAGCAAGAGCCCTGACGCTGACAGAGACCTCTCCTCCAATTCCTCGGTCACTTTTGCATCCCAAGCGCCACCGCCACCTTCAAGCATTAATAACAATTCTCTCACCTTCGCCATACCCATCAAACATGACCCTACTTCAGATCATCATTACTGGTCCTCCGTTCTCACCGGTTACAATAAAAACCCTACCTTGATCCAACCATCTTCCTCCACCAATGGCTCCGTGACATCTGTCCTACCCTTCAACGTGGACCTCTCTACAGCTCCCTCCAGTACCAGCAGTGAAGGAAACAACATCAACTACAATAATCATAATAATGGTTTTTTCAGCGGAGGAGGCATGCTTGTTCATCAGCAACAACAACAAAGTGGGAATAACAATAATAATAATAATAGCGGTGGTGGTTCGTCGTCTCCTTCTGGATCGAGTTCATTGATGATCCCATTGGCCACGCCCATTGCCTTAAATAGTAATCCTAGTTCTGAGAGCTCTTCTTCTGGTTATGGAAACTGGAGCATCATTGGGCCTACCCTGCACACTTTCCAAACCCATGCAAAACCCAGTCTTTTTCAAACCCCAATTTTTGGCATGGAATAACGACCTTTATATAGAAATAAATAAATCTATATATATGTTTGGCTCCCTCTCTTTTGCATGCAGAAATGAGAATCTGTGCATAATCATGAAAGTGAAGGACGTACAAACACCCCCACCCACCCCTACCTCTGCCAAACAAGAAAACGAATCATTATCAAAGACACAAACAACGATTATTACACTGCTGGTATATATATCTACAGTGCAACGTGGATGTTTGTGTCGATACGATTAGTTTTATGGGTCTGGATTTTAGGGTTTAAACATGCAGAGGCGGGGGGAGGAGGATGATGATGAAGATGAGAACTAATGTGGGGAAGGGGTCAGAATGATAATTTCACGAGGGGCTGTCAAACTAGGGGAACTCACTTTGGTGATGTTGTCATAAGTGTTGGGATTTTGCTTTTGCTTTTTTTTTTTTTCTCATTCTCTCTTGCCTTTTGCTTTTTGGTACTCCTTATTCCCTTGCTTTTACTGTGCTACTGACATGTTTTTTTATTTGGGTATAATGGGAAAAGATATCACCTTTGTAATCCTTTCGTTTTGTTGGTACTCTACTAACTTTTGCCATGAATGAAGAACCAAAGAAAAAAATGAAAAAAATCTATCGTCCATTTTCCTTCTCAGCTCGACTCGTCTTTATATTTTTTCTGATACACTCGGCTCGTCTTTAGTTGCCACGTTACATGAGAATAAATATAAATATGTATATAATGAGATTTATACGATGCCATACTGTTTATAGTATCAGTCTTGTAACTTAAAAATGTACACCATGCAAAATATAAATCTTAAAATTAATCTCGTGGTAAAAAAAATAGTTGGAATTATATTTTCAAAAAATGAAATCAACGGACGCTTGTTTACGATTCGGGTTTATTATTATTATTTTCTGAGATCATGCTTGTCCGATAGATGGGCTGTACTTTGGGTCGCCAGCATGTTGCTCTTTGACGGTTTGACAAAGAAAAATGATTACTTTTACTCACTTTGCTTTGAGATTTAAGGTTTGAATTAATTTCTTATAGATACTTGTGAGTGAGCGCGCGAACTCGAATTACTTTCACCACAAAAAGATCAGATTTTTAGTGCATGAGTGTTCATCAAAGTAGAATAAACAGAAAAGATATACAGATCAATAATGAAGAATCCAGAATATGAAAGATAAAATGTTTCTTTTAGTTATACGTTGATATACCTTGATTGCTTCACACAAATCTCTGCTCGTATCAGTGGTTCAATGACACAGAATAATTGATGTAATAGTATTAATTAACTAACGAAAAATATTTTCTTACAAATGCTTTGTGTGTGCATAGACAATTATAATTGCTCCAAATCCTGAGCTGCCTTTAATTGCTACATTCCTCTTGATACAAGTAACTAAATCACGTAGATAAAGAGGTTGTTAAATTTAGTTAAAAGTCTATGATTGGCAGTAGTCTGATACGCTAGTTGCTGGGTCTGAATCAAGAGTAACCATGGTTTTTTTTCTTCCATACAAGCTAATATGCTTGCTTTTGTAATTAAAAAAAAGTAAAAAGTAGTAAATATATGAAAAATAAAATATTTTTGAAAAAAATTATTTAATTAATATTTATATAAGAGGGGAGTGAACATGTAAAAGAGAGAACTGGAAAATAGTTAATTTAATGTAATGAGACTAGCTGATAATTAATGGGGATAGAAATGAAACCAAAAATTTCATAGAGTCTCTTATAAATAGAAAAATTTTTCTTTTAGTGTACAAGAGATCGGGGAGAATATCACAAAGATAAAATGTTAGTAATGGCACGACCCACTAGCTAATTAATTGTTCTATATTTTAACCACTACTTTTTGTTCACTTACTGTGTAAGTAATAGTGCATGAGTTTAAATTTATTGGTGAATCTTCTCACACGATACACAACTCAAACTGATCGAGGGTGCAATAATTGGTCTTCCTTACTTTTCACATTAGAAAGTTAAACTTATCAGGGGGCCACTAATTATGAGGGACGAGCACCAATTTGACCAAAAGTTAAAGGAAAACAAGATCATCATGATCATATATATCCAATTGGGACAGAAACTACAAACCTTTAAACCCTCTCTCTCTCTCTATAAACATTGTTTATGAGCTTTTTGAAATGGGGTCCCCCTTATTCCCTTTTGAACTTGCAACAACTCATGACGAGTTCAAAAAATTCAAAAAAGAGAAGAATTACAATGAAATCTTAACAAAAGAATAAAATTCACAATAAAATTCTACACTAAGTAAGCAAGTTTAGCGGCACAAAATGATATCAAGTCAATATTGCATATTTGTTGTGAGACTTTTTGATGATTACACAACTCCCTTGAAACATCACGGTGATTCTCTCTAAAATTAAAATAAAAAAAAACATTAACATGGATAAAAAAGAGCGGGAATAGAATGAAGAAAAAATGGGGGAGAGAATAAGAAGTTTTCTTTTTTTGTCTCATGTTAATAAACCCTGTTAGGACATACGAAAGAAGAAGATGATGATGACGATGACGAGTCTATTGTCCTTTGTACCTTTCGGCGCTTATTAGATTCTTCCCCACCATGCCTTCATCTTTGACCATAGTTTTGACCGTTTTGGTAGTGTGTTTTTCCCTTTAATTTTTTCTCCCTTTTGAAATCAATTAAATTACTGTGTGTTAACTCAGTTTTGAAGTACCAATAAAGTACTAAAAATGGAAGCTATCGGGTAACAGACATGAAAGCTGTTTTAATTTAGACTGTGTAATGGAACATCACGCTGGATCCAACCCCTTTGATGTGAGAATATTCCATTGTGATTGTAATCAAAGAAGCTTTCATCGAAACTGGAATAATGAGGTTTCTTATATATATTTGCTTGCTAGTTAACTTTAATGAAATGATGATGAAAATTCAGGTGAGTGAGAGAACGTGTGGACAGCTTCTATAATTATTAGTTTTCCATAATTAATCTCTCTTATTAACTATCATATCGTCTGCTATCTCATCTTCGTTGCACGATGCTTGGAATAATTACAAGCTTGGTACTATTTTCTATCAACTTTGATTAATAACTAATCCTGCTGGTTTTCATCCAGCAGAGAATTGCCATGATTAATATAAATTAAATTGCCACTTATTTGTAAGTCATGAACATCAAGTTTTACTTCGGACTATATATCTGTTGTAGTGTATGGGGAAACTAGTCGATCTAGTTATAATAAATTATAGTTAGCTAAAAAAACAATTATTTATTAATATAATGTGGTAGCTTGAGTACAGTTGAAGAAAACCTTGTCCATAAATTAGCAATAATGTTGAGAGATGTGAAAACTGTGTAAAGTGTTGAGTCGCTAAATTAAAGAATCTTTTGAAATAAATTAAGCGTATAAGATTGTTCTTTCCTATCTCTTTCGCTACAAAAGGGCATGTAGATAGCTGGCACCTAGGAACATGAAATTAGAGAGATAATGAAATACTATATTAAGAATATTTGTATTATATCTATATTTAGCAATGTTCGAAAACTAATTAGAAATGGGATTTTGTGACTTGGGACACAAACCTACTCTCATAATATACATATATTAGTCTTTGAGTAAAGAATTTCTTATTATAATAATGAAATATATATATATATATATATATATATATATATATATATATATATATAGGGAAAGAAGGATTATGGGGAGGAGGAGAAGTGGCTTTGAAATAACCTTTAGTTTAGGAAAAGACAGAGACACTTAAGGGGCCAAAGTCACTTTCATTATAGCCCTTGCTTGTTGATAGACGTAGACACTTAATTTTATATACTTAATATACTTTTATCCATTCAAATTAACACAATTTAATTAATTTTGAAGTATTATTATTAAAAAAAATGAGTTTTTTATACAAGAATTTAAATAACGTGTAAAAATTTCACGTGTATGTCTTGATTGAATTGAAAAAAAGTATTTTAAGTATGTAAGGCTGAGCACCCAAGTTTTTTTTTTGCCCCTCCTTAGTTTAAATCTAATTCCTTTCCTTAAAAAAGGAAAAAGAAAGAGAAATTTCCGTGTGAAAGGGGAAAAAATTACATCCAGCCTGAAAGTAAGGATAATGACAAATTTGGAAATCTTTTGAGCGCTTTATATGATTTATACACAAATTTTCAATCATCTTTCCGTTTTTAATTTTCCTTTTCCCAATTTCGTTCCATTTGATATATAGATGACTTTTTATTAATTCGTATATGCTTCTTTTGAATTCTAGCATATGTTTCACAAATTATACTAAATAACATATATATAAGCAATTTTATAAGTATAATATGCCACCGCCCTTTTTTTTTTTCTATGTCTAGTTTGTTGTAAATGGTCATTAATTAGGTGTCGTTAAATCTAGTTTTGTAGTAAGAGTGTGTCAGCCATAAAACATTTTCTATTCTTAATGAATCTCAATATTCACCTTATCCAAACGTTTGTAATCAAAATGAAAAGAAAGAACTTACGTAGTATAATGAAACGTGGACAAATTAAATGAATATAACTGAAAAAATGGCAAACTGTGTGTATGTATATATAGACACTTATATACATATATAGATTTATACACACACACACACATACATAGGAGGGACAAAATGAAAAGATTGGACCATTAATTAGTTATCACAAATGTAGTATAATATTATATTGTGTGAATATGTACCCCACTTCATTCGGAAGGAAGGGGCTACAAATTCAACTTTTTCAAAAAATATCGTATATATAGATATTTTAAAGTAACATATGGCAGATCTATGGTGATATATATGGTGTGCTCACATGGTGGACCTATTAATTAAACATTTCACAAATAATAGAGGTTCTTTATACATAGATAGTGATGCTATATACAGCTAGTGAGCACAACATATATCATTGGTGGCTAGCGATCAATTTTGCACCAAACATTTATATGATTATATTGAGATTAATTATTCTATATTTGTACTTTATATTTAACTGCTAATTTTTTTAATAAAGAAACTTCATCTTCAGGCCCTAGTTGACAAGCACATGCTACGTATTGAGATTGATATTCATTCACATACATACAAAAGATAAAACAAAAATTTTATGAATTAATTTAAATGACTCTGTGGGTGATTTAAAAAAAAAAAGGATGGGTTTTTCTCATCTTCCCTCATAATTTCTAAATTATATTCGTTCAATCAATTTAAAAATTCATAATATTACTTTAACATTTCTCTCATCTTTCAAATCAACAGCTCAGATGGAGCTGATGAAGAATATGAGGAAAAAAAGTGAGAGGACCCTTTTCCTTAAAAAAAGATATTATATTTGAAACAATAGAATTGCACACACGCCTATATATGTAAGTGATTTTTATTATATTCCTTTTATATTTCTCTCATAATATACTACATGTATATTTTAAAATGAATTATTTGCAACAATAGATATTGGTCTAGTGGAAAGGATCAAATATCCCCTCTAGAAATGCTTGAATCTGAGTTAACTAGATTGTCATATATAAAAAAAATAATAATAATAAGATTTGAAGAAATTAGGAAAAAAACATTTTTTTTAAAAAAAAAAGATGAATGACAAAGTGAACATTTTTCATGCTTGGGGGCAAAATGGTAGTCAAATTCAACACTGCAAAAAGCTTATACCCCTTTAACTTTTGTGCTTTAGTTAATGTTTAGAGTATGGGGACCTCTTTTAAGTGCTTATCTTTTTGTTCATAATTTTTAATATTATTTTTATAATATTCCTTTGGGGAATATGACCAATTAGTTAAGTCACGATCTATATGTTCCCCTTTTGTTTTACTCTCAAACAAACGATGTCGGCCATAATAGGATACAACACTCCTTAGCTTTATTCATTTCTTATTCTTTTTGTACCTTTGACTGACTTATAGTTTATAAATTAATTAATTAAAATAATATTACTTAAAAGGAGGGATTATGTCTTAGCTAGCAACCAAAATGTAGTGTTTGTTTTTTTGTTAATTTAATCATGAAAGCGATTAGAGAGGATTTTGCCTCTTGGAATGTGAACAAGCTAGTAAGTCATTATTGTCATCTCAGGAACACGTACATCCCAAAAACACCCCCAACTTGTCTTGTGCTTAATTAATTAATTATCTCTCCAATTTCTTTTAGAAAAAATTGTAACTTAATTAAATTATATTAGTGTAATCATTTTCTATTCAATATTCTGATAATGATGCTTTGATAATAGATAAGGCCACACGTGCTTTCTAACTACTGTGGAATTTGCAAAGCGTGCGGTGCAAACTGGCCTATTGTCTCTTAATTCATCTTGTTTTGTCTTAATTTGAATTTCAAATTCCCTAATTAGTGGCGTATATTCTAATAATAAATTAATAATATATTATATTTGTCTCTTTCACCGTTTTGAAAACCTTCGTTTATGCTCAGTTTTACTTAGTACAGTATTTTCACTATGGTTAAATCTGACAGAAGGCGTGCATGCATGTTTCTCAAAATTATTTCACTTTAACATAGGAAAAAAGAATAAAAATACAATTTAAACTTCAAAATCCTAAATTACTGATTTTCTAAATAAATTGTCAATTGCTATACTTTTATAGTCAATACCCACACTCTTATAGACAAAAAGATTGATTTTAGATTTTAAAGTTTAAGTGATATTTTTTTTTAATCTTTTATCCGGTAACATATCATTAAAATATTAACATTTTAAGATTAAAAATAATATTTTTATTTGTAATTTTTTAATCAGAGAAATTAGCCTGTGAATTTCATAAAACTTTGGCAACGGGTTTTACATCTAATTTTTTTGAGTCAGACTTTTTAAAAAAAGAATAATAATACGGTTGTCTTTTGCATACCACTAGATGACCAACTCGCAATGGACTCCATTTAATAAAAAATAAAAAGGTCTTTTTTTTTTTGCCAACAAATAAAAAAAGGGGTCTTTCACTCAGCGGAGGGAGAACACAGTCAATGAAAGGTGAACTAAAATGAATTTCAAACTTTTACGTTGTGGTTAAAAAGAGGCCTTATTTAGTTTCAAGCCCAAATCGTTATTGGGCTAAGGTTACATCGCAGGAAGCCCAATTGGCCCAAATATATCTAATTAGGCAGGGGGATGCAATAGCTGACTTTTGAAGCGGTTATTTTGATTCTAAGCATAAAAATGTGAACTGCGTTGCAAGGGAAACAAAAATCTCTCTCACGCACAAAGCACACAAAAGGCCAGTTGAGAGAGTATAGCATTGTAAAGTATAAAATGGGGATGGCTCTGTATTATTATTATTATTATTTAAAATATCTTTTACAAGTCATATTTCATTTCGATTTGTACAGTTTTTGTCTCCAATATTTTGATTTTTTTTTTTGCACTTATTTTGATTTAATTGTGAGAAATATTATTATATTTTTTTAAAAAAACTAAATTATTATGTCTCCAGTATTTTTCATCAGAAACATTTAATCATATATGTTGAAGCACCAATACATTCTAAGTTTTTTATTTTGGCCGAGTCCCTGTACATTCTAACTTAACATCAAATACAACACAGAAAGAAATTATAATTATAATAGCCATCTACAACATTATAATGTTCTGTTTTTTTTATAAAAAAAAAAATCTCTGTTTTTAACACACTACTAAAGTTTGTAACAAAAACAAACACTACTAAAGGGTTTTGGCAAGCTACAGTATGCCAAACTCATTTAAATCAACTTAGATAGTTGTGTTATTGCCAAACTTATGAATTGAATCTTCAAATTTACAATTTTTATATTTCTAATTCATAAAATTGTGTTGAGTCGTCTATAAATTTATGTTAATTGTAAACTTGATTAAACTCTCAATTTCATGTATCAAATTTATTGTTTTTATATTTTTAACTTACAAAATCTTGTTACCTAACTTTGAAACTTATGTTGAGCAAAAAAAAAACTTTGAAACTTATGTTAATTTTTTTGATTAGATTATGCTGAATGGCTTTATATATTAATTTTATAGAAATTTATTTATTTAATATTATATATTATGAATGTTGATGAATTTAATTTCAATTAGTTCAATTTAAAATAGACTTAAATCAAATTGTTATTATTTTTTATACTATCTATTTATTGGTAAAAAAAATTATTTTATTTTATCAAGAGTTTCCATCTTAAGGCTTTGAAAGGAAAAAAGTTCTTACTTTTTCGAATAAATGCACTTTTAGAGATTTAAATTTATATAATCTTCCTTATCAAAATGAAGCCCCTTATCACTTCAACCATATCATTGGTAAAGGTAAGGTTTTAGCATAGGCCATTTGATCTAGTTACAATATTTGAGTTTTTTTTTTTTTAAGAAAAAGATTTCAAATAACCTAAGCAGGGTTATTGTGGCCCATACTTACTGAACCAAGAGCTTGGGCCCATCATTGTAAATTACAGCCCAAATAATTCAACTTACAGCCAAGAGAGATATATTAAGATTTATTAACTAACATGTGATTTGATTGGTACAGTGAAATGTAGCTCTGGATTCCCTTAAGAAGTTTAGAGTTCGAGCTGCGATAAAACCACCTATAATATGCCTTGTATGAACTACCAATGTTGGGAGGGTCGTTCTTGCCACTGCAGAACCCGGAGTGGTTGCATACTTGCCACCATTTTATATATATATAAAAAAACTATATCAAAAAAAAAAAATTATTAAAGGTGTTTCATGTGCTTCAAATATAAGGCATTTTTACGTAATAATTAATACACACATGCTAAGACGAAACAGTTAGACGATTGTGACTTTATTTTTGGGAAAATTCCATTCAAGGCTAAAGGTAGGAAAATATTGTCAAAAAATGCTCTAAGAAAATTCAAATGTCAAAAAAGCTCCTAGGGCCTTTTTTGGTATTATTTTAGAAAGTGTTAACAACAATATCAGTACCCCGTTAACAACAAAATTAGTATTCGTTAACAACAATTCCATTAACAACAAAATCAGTATCCATTAACAACTATATCAATACCTATTAATAACTACGTTTTTCTGAAATAATACCAGAAAAGGCCCTAGGACTTTTTTTGACATTTGACTTTTTTTAGGGCATTTTTTGACAATATTTTCCTACCTTGGGCTCTGAATGGAATTTTCCCTTAACTTTTTTCCTAACGGATATTAGGTCACTAGAATCTACAAGTTCCTATTCCTTCTGTGTATCTTCATCCATGAGTTTATGTAAAGATGTCTAGCCTTGCAAAATTTTCAAATGGGAATTAACTTGGCGTTAACACAGAGCCTGATGAATCAAAAGCTTATGACAAATGAATTCCATGGCTTATGAGTATGATGTGGAAAACGCATATCACAAAACCATGGTTTTGAGAAGTTATCTTTCGTAAACCGAGGCAAAAATTTTTTTCACATACTTACCTCATAAATTGTAAAAGTTATTATTTAAAAGTTAATTCAAACGTGTACCAAATTCCCAAGTGAAGTAGTGTGTGTCATCTTACCTAGTGAAGTTGGCCTTGAAGTTCTAGTCATTTTTTACTCAAAGCAAGTTCCCTTCATTGTAAAATCCTTTTGAAAAGTGACTCTTTAAAAACTTGCATCCTAAATGTGATATTATGTGTTGGAAATTCTGGGGTCTCACAACAACATATCTATAGAAATTTCATGCCTTCACCATTCGAAATTGTACGTTCTGTTAAAGAATTATCTAATCACACTAGACGAGTAGTAAACATCTTGAACATCTTTTGATGTCTCTTAGTTGTTCATATTTCTTTTTTGAGTAATTGTACTACGATAGCTTTTAAGTTCTTGTGGCATTTTGTAACTCCATTCTTTGATCAAATTTTCCGTTACACCCACACACACACACATGTGTGTGTGTAATACATTAATTGGCCTTCAAAATCTAAAAATGCCTTGAACACTGAAACGGGAAGAGTAGACAATAATAATAGTCATGTGATGTCAACTATAAATGCGCTTAATAGGGTATGAGTGTATGATGAAGTGAAAAATAATTGTCATTATTAATAATAATACAAGGTTCATGCATGCATGAATCACGGGATTAGGTATGTGTTGTAATCGCAAGGGCATTTAATGAGGATTCCATTCAAGGCAACAATGATCAGTCAAATTTGTCCATTCCTTCGTTTTTCTATCCATTACTGCGGCAATAACTCATTCAAAGTCTCTCACATACTATAAAATTTTCAACATTATAGTCATAATAGAGATAATATATAGATGAGTGTGTGAGGAGGGCACATCAAAGGGTCGAGGAATGCTAGAGAAAACATTCAATGAAATTATTGAGCATGGCATATTATTGTCCTACATAATGTCAAAGGCATGTGGTGGATCAATTGACAAACCACACCCCTCCTTAGGTGGGAAATTAAGGGTTTTAGCCTTAAGGCAGGCAATGTGGTAGGCATGTGTGTCTTTGTTTCCTATGTAGTAGAGCTAGGTTAGGGCTGATTTTTCTTTTTTAAAAAAGTTTCCAACACAGTTTCAACATTTTTTGACTGATAGAAAAATGGATTTGCCGGGGAGGAGAGCATATCATGTAAATAATATCTTTAGTAAAACATTCAATAAGGTTATAAAGCCAACCTACTCATATAACCGATTCTAAATAATATGATAAAAATTATTGTTATTTTATAGTAATAGGTAGGGGTGGAATTAGGGGGGTTAGGGGTAACCCCCAAAATTATAGAAAAAACCAAATTGTTTAGGGAATTACATTTTAGCCTCATAAGAATTTTATCATTTTTTTCACTTTAATCCCTCCATGAAACTTTACATGGAGGGACTAAAATGAAAACCTTAAAATGTTTATGGGGCTAAAATATAGTTTCATGAACAACTAGGTTTATTATGTATATTACCCTTAATTACAATTCCTAACTCCGCCCTTGGTAATAGGTATATGGTCGCCGCAAGAAAATGAAAATATCGATATCTTTGAAAGCTAGGACTTAAGCATTTATGTAATGGAAATTTGTAATAGTGTCTAGATTCAATAACAAAGAATTCGCCGGTCAATAAAACAAAACAAAGAATTATCCTAATAATGTGGTCCCACTACTCATTTTTGACATATTAACCAGGGAAGCTCACTTGTAAAAATATGAGATCATCACACTCTTACCAAACGTTACCAGTAGGTGCAGCCCACAAGTTTTGAAGGAAGCTCGTGCTGTTGAGGAGGGATCAGCTTCTATCCCAACAAGATGTGAGTTTGAGTTACTTTTGGAGCCTATAAAATAATATAATAGAGAGGAAATAGGATTAATAATAAATTAATGGCGTATATTCTAATAATAAATTAATAATAGATTATATTTGTCTCTTTCGCCGTTTTGAAAACCTTCGTTTGTGCTTAGTTTTACTTAGTACAGTATTTTCATTATTGTTAAATTTGACTGAAGATTTGCATGCATGTTTCTCATAATTATTTCACTGTAACATAGGAAAAAAGAGATGAAAATCCAACTTAAACTTTAAAATCCTAAATCACCAATTTCTAATTAAAATAAGTTGTTAATTGTTATATTCTTGTGGTCAATATCTATACCCTTGTAAGCAAAAATAAAAATATTGATTGAGATTTAAAAGTTTAATTGGTGTGTGTGTGTGTTTTTTTTTTGTCTTTTTCCCTATAAAATATCATCAAAATATTAACATCAACGTTTTATGATTTTTAAAAAAAAAACTTTATTTGTAATTTTTGAATCAGAGAAATGAGCCCTTGAATTTCATAAAACTTTGGCAATGGGTTTACATCTAATTTCAAAAATTAGATAATTGAGTCAAGACTTTTTTTTTTTTTTAAAGAAAAAAGAAGAGAATGTTACGTTTGTCTTTTGCATACCACTAGATGAACAACTCGCAATCGATCAATGGACTCCATTTAATAAAAAATAAAAACGTCTTTTTGTTTTTTGTTTTTATTTTTGCCAACAAATTGAAAAAGGGGTTTTTCACTCAGAGGATGGAGAAGGAAGCAATGAAAGGTGAACAAAAATGGATTTCAAACTTTTATGTTATGGTTTAAAGAGGCTTCATTTAGTTTAAAGCCCAAATCGTTGTTGGGCTAACGTCACGTCGTCGGAAGCCCAGTTGGCCCAAATATATCCAATCAGACAGGGGGATTCAACAGCAGACTTTTTAAGGGGTTGTTTGGTTCTAAGCATTAAAAAAAAAATGACCCGCATTGGCAAGGGGAAAAAAATGTCTCTCACACGCGCACACAAAAGACCAGCTGAGAGAGTAGAGTATTGTAAATTATAAAATGGGGATAGCTCTTTATTCATTTTTTAAATATCTTTTACAAGTTATACTTCATTTCGATTTTAAAATTCTAGTGTTTAATATTTTGATGTTTTTTTTTTACTTATTTTGATAAGATTTAATTATGAGAAGGATTATTATATTTTAAAAAACTAATTTATTATGTCTCCAGTATCTTTAATCAGACAAATCTAATCATATATGTTGAAGCACCAATACATTCTAACCTTTTATTTGGTTGAGTAACTATACATTCTAACTTAACATCAAATACAACACAGAGAAGGAAATTATAATTACAACAGCCATCTAAAAAATGACAATGTTCTGTTTTTTTTTTCACAAAATTTTCTCTCTTTTTTTTAATACACTGCTAAAGTTTGGAACAAAAAAACACTAATTAAGGGTTTTGGCAAATGGCAAGCTACAATATGCCAAACTCATTTAAATCGAATTACATAGGTGTATTAATGTCAAATTTACAAGTTGAATATTTAAGTTTACAATTTTTAAGTTTCTAATTTATAAAATTATGTTGAGTTGCTTTTAAATTCATTTTAGTTATAAACTTGGTTAAACTCTCAATTTCACATATCAAGTTTATTGTTTTTACATTTATAATTAATAAAATCTTGTTACCTCACTTTGAAACTTGTGTTAATTTATTTTGATTAGAGCATGCTAAGACTTTATATATGAATTTTATAGAAACTTCTTTGTTCAGCATTATAAATTATGGATGTTGATGGATTTAATTTCAGTTACTTCAATTTAAAATACACTTAAATCAAATTGTTATTATTTTTTATACTATCTATTTATTGATAAAAATAATTTATTTTATTTTATTTTATTTTATCAAGAGTTTCTACCTGAAGGCTTTAAGAGGCAAAGAGTACTTACTTTTTCAAAAAAAAAAAAAAATGCACTTCTAGAGATTTTTTTTTTTTTTTTTGCTAGAATCTTTAAAATGGTGGCAAGTGTACAACCACTCCGGATTCTGCAGTGGTAAAGACGATCCTCCCAACAGTGGTAACTCCATAAAGACAGATTACGAGTGGTTTTACCACAACTCGAACCCTACACCTTATAGAGATTTCAACGCTACATTCTGCTAGGCCAATCACATGTTTGTCACTTCTAGAGATTTGAAGTTATGTCATTCTCCTTATAGAGGTGAGGCCGCTTACCATTCCAACCATGTTTTTGGTCGGGGTAAAGTGTTAGCATTGGCCATTTGATCTAGTTACAATATTTGATTTTGTTTGTTTGTTTTTTTTTAAAAAAAAAGATTTCAAATAACCTAAGCAGGATTATTGTGGCCCATACTTACTGGACCAAGAGCTTGGGCCCATAATTGTAAATTACAGCCCAAATAATTCAACTTATAACCGAAAAGGATATATATTAAGGTTTATTAAAGGTTCTTATAAAAAAAAGTTTATTAAAGGTGTTTCAAATGTTTCAAATATAAGGCATTTTTACGTAATAATTAATATACACATGCCAAGTGATGAAACACACGACTTTAATTTTTTTTCTCCCAACTTTATCCTTTGACATGGGATATTAGGTCACTAGAATCTACAGGTTCCTATTCCTTCTGTTTATCTTCATACATGACTTTATGTGAAGATGCTTAGCCTTGCGAAAATTTTCCAATGGGAATTAACTTGGCGTTAGCACAGAGCCTGATGAATTAAAAGCTTATGACAAATGAATTCCATGGCTTATGAGTATGTTGTGGAAGACTTAAATGAGTGCTTGGGAAACCATGAAACGGAAGTTTCAGAAACCCTCTTTTAGGAAGGAGATTCTCTCATTGGATTTTTTCTCATATTTTCTCATCAGCTTATCTGGGCTATTGATTGAAAATGGGAGAAAAAAATTAAAGTAGTATCATATTGATTGGATGGACATGATTTAGAGATTATGAAGGATGATGAGAAAAAGATAATGAGAGAAACTCAACCCCCTCTTCTGTAAGTTGAGACAAAACTCCTCTTACATATTTATTTCGTACATCGTAAAAACTATTCTTCAAAAACTAATTCAAAAGTGTGTATTGACAATATACTTAAGCAGTATCTGTCATCTTGCCAAGGGAAGTTGGCCTTTAAGTTTTAATCCTTTTTGACTCAAAGCAAGTTCCCTTCATTGTAAACTCCTTTTGAAAAGTGACTCTTTAAAAACTTGTATCCTAAATCTGATATTATATGTTAGAAATTCTGGGGTATCACAACAACATATCTATAGAAATTTCATGCCTTCACCATTCGAAATTGTACCTTCTGTTAAAGAATTATCTTAATTATCACACTAGACGAGTAGTAAACATCTTGAACATATTTTGATTTCTCTTAGTTGTTTATTTTTCCTTTTTGAATAATTATACTATGATATACAAGCTTTTAAGTTCTTGTGGCATTTTGTAACTCCATTCTTTGATCAAATTTTCCATTATAAATACATACATACATACACACATATATATATATAAAGAGAGAGGAGAGAGAGAGAGAGTCCACACACACGTGTGTGTGTGATACGTTAATTAGCCTTCAAAATCTATAAAATGCCTTCTACGTTCACTTAAACGGGAAGACTAGTAGACAATAATAATAGTCATGTGATGTCAACTATAAATGAGCTTAATTAATGGGGTATGACGCAGTGCAAAATAATTGTCATTATTAATAATACAAGGTTCATGCATGAATCACGGAATTAGGTATGTGTTGTAATCGCAAGGGCAATTAATTAGGATTCCATTCAAGATAACAACGATCAGTCAAATTTGTCCATTCCTTGATTTTCCTATCTCCTCACTATCAACAACTCACATACTATGAATTTTACAACATTATTATAGTCATACATAGATATAATAGATGAGTGTGAGAGGAGGGCACATCAAAGGGTAGAGAATACCGAAAAAAACATTCAATGAAATTATTGAGCACGGCATATCATTGTCCTACATAATGCCAAAGGCATGTAGCTGATCAATTGACAAACCACACCCCTCTTTAGATAGATGGGAAGTTATGGGTTTTAGCCTTAAGGCGGGTAATGTGGTAATGTGTAGGTGTGTGTCTCTATTTCCTATGTAGTAGAGCTAGGTTAGGGGTGATTTTTGTTTTTTTAAAAAGTTTCTAACACAGTTTTCACATTTTGACTGATAGATAAATGGATTTGCCAGTGAGGATGGCATATCATATGATAGGGTTGGGTTTCTCTCATCATCTTTTTCTCATTATCCCTCATAATCTATAAATCACATCCGTCCAATCAATACAATACTACTTTTATTTTTCTCTCATTTTCTCAATCAACTGCCCAGATTTGGCTGATGAGAGAAAAGGAGAAGAAGGATAAGGAGAATATCTCCTTCCCATATGATATCTTCATTAGAACATTCAATAAAGTTATGAAGCCAACCTATTAGTGGTATTGTGCAAAAAGTTTTTGAAAGCGGGGAGAGAAAATCAAACGAAAATAAATAAACATAGGATAATATATAGAATTTGAAAATTCAAATTGGAGATATTTTAGATAACCGATGAGAGTGAGCACTAAGACAATCACGTGGCATTATCAAAATTTTTCCAACATTGACTTGTCTTATGTAGTCAAAATAAGAAAATAAAAACAAGAAGAAAAGTGAAGAGAGAGAAGGTTCAAACATAAGGTGCATTATGGGTAGTTCTTGGTTGTGACGTTTTTGGGCTCTTTTGTAATCTTCATAGGCAGTTATACCCAAGGTTTTAATATAGTGTCAAATGCACTTTTGACAAATTAACATGGATATTTTTACTCTTTCACCCTAAATTTTAAAATATGGTTAATGAAGTTTTTTTTAAAGAAAAAAAAAACCTCCGACAGGTATTAAAAGTGTTTATAAATAAAATAGGATAAAATTAGTCCATGGGGTGGTTTGTTACAATTTCAAAAAATAATAGTCAAAGAGTTGGTGAATCTCAAAGACTCTACCAAACGCAAAAATCGGTTTGTAGTATCACGATTACATATAATTATATCTTATAGAATTGAACCAAACGGGCTATAATAAAATAATTTTATGAAAAAAAAATAAATATTAATGCTCATGCAACATTGTGACGGCAAGGTCGCATATTTGTTTCTAACTTTAACGTTTCAGTTAGATTTTTTGTTGACTTTTAATTTGTATATCGTAAGCTGTAACTGGTCTTTTCCTTATATTTAATAAGTCTCTTTTGAAAATTAAAATTTAAAATGTCTGGAGACAATAAAGTAATAAAAAAGAAATATGATAAGAACAGAAAAGTGTAGGAAGAAATTGAAATAATTAAGAAAATAATTGACTAAGTTAAGATAAATAAATAAATTAATGCACTATACTAAAAAGATGGTTATTGAGGAAAAATCGAGTTGACAATTCTGCATTTTATTATGGTCAAAACTACACAATTCTGCGTTTTAAGAGGTGATACTTCTTTATACTACATGCTACCATGGCTGCCTTTTTTAACAATTAGTAAAGTTCATCTCATTTGGCCAAGAAAATCAGAGAGTAAAGCTCATCTCAAATTTTATCTGAATACAAAGGGCTTGTTCTAATTATAATAATTATTTTTTTTCCTGTTAGTAAGTTTTGTAACTGATTTGTTCATATAATCAATTATATAGTGACTTGATACTTTAAATATATAATTTAGGTTAATTCATTAAAATATTTAATATGAGGATGACAATCAATCAACTTTATGTTATTGTTATTATTATTATTAACATAATAATAATATTATTACAATTAATTATTAGTTCTAATGGAAGAGATCCAAGTACCTTAAATACATGATTTTAAGTTAGAAATTTTGTGAATGCAAAAGATATATTTGAATTTTGAATGAGTTATTTTCAATTGAGCTTCATAATACTTAAATTTGATTCAATAAAAAAAATTTATTTAAGATTTTAAGTATAATTCAAACTGATTTTTTAAGGATTTTATATTGTATAAAAAAACTAGCTAATAACACGAGTTTAAATTTCAAAAAGCATTTCTGGTCAAAAAAGAAATTCAAAAAGCATATCTTAACTTTGTTTAAGCCCTGGGGGTTCAGCTTACTTAAAATATTATTATAATAATTACATAAAAAAATTAAAAATTAATAATACCGGCAGCGATTCTGAAAAAATAATTTTAAACAATTAATAGAAATAATTAACTTTCTTAAACCTAAGAGATATTTGTCCGCCCTTATGGTGACACAGAGGAAGTGATTCTTATTAAAATTTACTCAATTTGTTCATATACGTGGGACGGAATGAGTATTTTTATCTTTAATATAAGTCATCTTGTTAAATTT
Source organism: Acacia confusa (assembly GCA_037074495.1). Taxonomy (NCBI): domain Eukaryota; kingdom Viridiplantae; phylum Streptophyta; class Magnoliopsida; order Fabales; family Fabaceae; genus Acacia; species Acacia confusa. Next base: position 10,290,150 of record CM073514.1, read on the forward strand.
ATTATACTAGTGTATAATTTAATTTATCCGTAATTTATTATTATTCAATTTCTCAATTTTCATTCATTCATATTAAAGATGAATAAATTTGAAAAGTTATTAAATTTTTAATTAAATTTAAATATTTTTATAAAAGTGATTTTTATCCGAACTATATATATTTTATAAATTAAAGTTAGAGCTAAAGTCAATTAGTATGTGTTGACAAAACAAAAATCAATTAGTGTGACACAATTTATCTTTGGATACATTTATAAACCCAAAAGCTTCAAAATATGACTTTAGGTCTAACTTGATTACTCTCTACAGTCCTTAATGTAGAACTTAATTGAGGAATTAATCTTGATCCTAAATATTGAGATATTTATCATATTTGTTAATCTTTTTCTAATTTACATCTATTGATTCTTCCTCAATAATAATCAAATGAGAGAGAGATGAAGGGAATCAAGAAAGATTATTAGAGTGTTTTAAAAAAAAAATGTCAGTTAACTAATATGACTTACTTCATATCACCAAAAAAAAAAAACTAATTTTCTTAATGTTATCAAATTAAGTAAATAGGTATAGTCTTACACTAAGGACTAGAAGGAATATATTTTAATAAAGAAAATTCACTTGACTTCTTCAATGCCAATCTAAACATAACTTTTGGTCTCAAATTATATTTTGGACTTTAAAACCCGCTTTTGGATTCCAAAAGCTAAAATCCAAACAAGTCTCTAAATACTACATTTGGTTTTATGAATGAGATTTCATATTAAGGACCAGAGGATTAGTTTGATGGTTAATATAATTATGATTATTTATATATGGGGCATACATTCTCTATTGGTTTCTTAGAGATTTATTTTGCTCATTTAAAGATGTTACTATACTAGTTTTATTCTATTTATAAGTCCAAACAATATTATTCTCAAATATCAAGGAAAGTTGGTTAACTCAACAAAATAAACAAAATTGATAAATACTTGATTAATTGTGCTCTCATTTATAAAATGAGCATTTTTCACATTTTTCTTTTCTTTATAAGAGGGGCAAAATTGTAACAATTCATATTTTGGAAGTGGATTTTTAATAAAGACCAAAATTTTTCCTCAAGCTAGACTTAGGATCTATGTGTGTGTGTGAGAGAGAGAGACTGAGAGAGATCCAGTTGCTATACTTTGTTGGTTTCATTTATATACTTCACACAAATCAAAGACAACTTTAAACCGCATTAACTATGCTTCAAAATTTAACAACCTATCAACTTTACCCTTATTTAATATATACGTTATAAGAACAAAATCTATACAACAATAAATGAATAGTAAAATTATACGTTTATATTAAAAAACTTAATAAAATGACTTATAAATAAGATTAAAAAAAAATCATCATCTCTCTACTTTATAAATATCAGCACACCATTTAGGTGAAAGATTCATATTCATTTGTCGGCGCCACAAGAAATACAGTCTCTTCATATGATTACTTAGGCAACTATCATTTTCATTTCAACCATAATCCACTACTTTTTCTTTCGGGTTTTAATTTTCGGCTTACCATTTAAAATCTTCCACGTCTTTGTGGGCTTTGTTGGAATATTGGTTAATTTGTAGGGCTAGTTAGTCATTTCTCACTCACTCAATGTAAGGCTCGGGTTAATATATAGTCACTCACTTTATTAATAAGCAAGCGTGCACGATGGTTTTATGCTCACCTACAAAGGGAGAATAACATGGGTCTCCTTGGTTAATTCCCAAATGATTTGAGGTTATTGAATCACAAAAAAATAAACTCATTTTCTTAATTTAATTAAATTTAGTAAATAGATATGGTCTTACATTAAACACCGAAAGGAATATATTTTAATAAATAAAATTCACTTAGACTTCTTCAATGCCAATCTAAACATAACTTTTGGTCTCAATTTTGAACTTTCAAATTGGCCTTTGGATTACTAAAGCTGAAATCCAAACAAGTCCTAAATACTACATCTGGTCTTATGAACAAGATTTTATATCAAGGGTTGGAGAATTGGTTTGATGGTTAATCAATGATTATTTATATTTGGGGCATGCATTCTCTGTTAGTTTCTTAGAGATGTTTATTTTGTTCATTCAAAGATGTTACTTTACTATACTCTTCCTCTAATTATAATTCCAAACAACATAATTCTCAAATATAAAAAAAAGTTAATTAACTCAATAATACATATGAACAAAATTGATAAATATTTGTTCAATTGTGCTCTCATGTATGAATGTGTATTTTTCACATATTTCTTTTATTTACAATAGGGCAAAATTATAACAATCCATACTTTGGAAGTGGACTTACAATAAAGACAAATTTTTTTTTCTCAAACTAGACTTATAAATAGGATGTTATATTTGTAAACCGTTTGCATGTGATCTAGTTGCTATATTTTAATTTTTTGGTTTGATTTATAAGTTACTTCCACTATACTTCACACAAATCAAAGAAAACTTTAAACCTCATTAACCATGTTTCAAAATTTAACAACTTATCAACTTTACTCATATTTAACATATACAATATATACATTATAAGAACAAAATCTATACAATAATAAATGAATGGTCAAATTATATAAAATGACTTATAAATAAGATAAAAAAATCATCATCTCTCTACTTTATAAATATCAGCACACCATTTAGGTGAAAGATTGGTATTCATTTGTCGGCGCCACTAGAAATACAGTCTCTTCATATGATTACTTAGGCAACTATCATTTTCATTTCAACCATACTCTCCTACTTTTTCTTTCTTTCTTTCGGTTTTTTTTTTTTTTTTTGGTTTTCTATTTTTCGGCTCACCATTTAGAATCTTCCACGTCTTACGTTTTATAGGTAAAACCACATTTTACAATTGTCATTTTCAATGAATTATTATATGCACTTATATGTAGTACGAGATTGATATTGATTCCACGCATGCTTACCAACACGTTGACCATAAATGTTTGGTTCACCGAACCCAAAACATCTCTACGTCGTGCATTTGATATGTCAAACTTTGCACCATATAACATATACTATTGTTTCAGGATTATTTTTTTTGTATTAAGAAAATGAAAAGTATTTTATATTTGGGTGAAGGTGCAAAAATGCACCTGAGTTTTGTCCTTAGGAGCGTCCAACACCATATATTTTTTTTAGATGTAAAAATATTAACGTGGTTATAATTTAAGAGCAAAAGTCACGTGAACCTTAACAGAGCACAAACGTCCGTTAATCATGTTTTTTCACTTTTTGAAAGCTTGCTTCACCTCTTCCAAAGCTTGGTTCTTCCTCTTCGAACATTCCAGAAATCTTTCGAGCAAAAAAACATTCCAGAAATCTGATCCGAACCATACATAAACTTGGGTTCATCACCTTCTAATCCCAACTTCTGCATCACCATTTTCACTTCTTCCCTCTCTAGCTTCCCATCATCTCTGATTTCATGGCACAAACCCTCTTTGAAAGTCGACATGAACACCCTCCATGATTTCCAATCTTCAAACCCAAAAAATGAAAGAGGTAAATTTGTGAGATTGTGCATGGAACTCAATCTCCAAAAGAAATTAGTACCTAAAGTAATTACGGCAGGATCAATCTTTTGTCTTTTTGAGATACGATTACGTTTCTGGACCTTGTTATTCATGTTCAATCAGAACCCACTCAATAAAAAAAATCTTTCTTTTGAACTTCATCTGGCCACTGATTCAGAAAAAAGCATGCTTCACGTCTTGGTTTCTGTTAAATCTGATACATTTTTTAAAGTTTTAAATCTCTTCCCCCGGTTCTGTGATTTCATTATTTTGAGTTAAAACAAGATGACTGAAGTTTCGCTAAGCTGTGTGTCTTCAAACAGTTAAACGGAGAAAGAAGTCATCCTCAGGGACAGGTAATAGGACAGCAAAGGAGATATCCATGGAACGAAAATCCCGATTTACCACGCTAAATGAGCTAGAAGAGGAATCTGGACCTGTTGACTGAAGAATTGCTGAAGCTAAATCCTCCCAAAAATGGCGAACTCAGAATGGCTAAGAGACAAATGTCTCAGGACAAAAAGAAACCTGCAGGTGGTGGGTCCCACGAGCGCCTGTAGCTTTTGTGCTCACCTTCTAATCCCGATTTCCACGTTTTTAAACTTTTTAACCGGACGTTTGTGCTCTGTTAAGTGACTTTTGCTCTTAAATTATAACCGCGTTGACATTTTTGCACATAAAAAAAGCATATGGTGCTAAGCACTCCTGAGGGCAAAGCTCATATGTATTTTTGCACCTTTACCCTCTATATTTTAGCTATTTTTATCTTACTAAAAGTCTATATCATGTAATATTACGTGGCACTTATATCATCCTTACATATAGAACATTATCCCATCCATTTATATATTTCCAATTTATCACCTTTTTTGTCCTTTTTATTCAATCTATATATTTCCTTAAATAAAAAAGAAGTGGGTGCTTTCCATCATAATTCGGTACTGTACATATGTTTAGCATGAGTGTGTGTTTGGGTGAGATTATTAAAAAAAAAAAAAAATCACATTTTCAAGGGAAATTCATGGTTTCAGGTGGAAAAAACACCAAACACGCTTTTCAATGAAAAATTGATTATTATGATAAATCCATGGTTTTATAAGGTAAAATTATCAAAGTGCTACATTTTTAGGTTTAAACTCGAGAATTCATGTTAAAAGAGAACAATTTTTTTACCAATTAATCTAAGTACTTGGCAGTAGATAATTATTTTTAAATTTAATACAAACCATATGTGAGTGGCCAAATTTATATTTAATAATGTAATTAAGTAACACAACATTGTTGGCAAAGAATTAAGAAAAATATTTCCTCTAATTTTTATTATAAGGTATCAATTACTATCATTTTTTTATTTTTATTATAAGACACTAACTATCTTTAACTAATTCATTTATTATTATTTTCTCATTATACCTTCAATTTTAAATAATTTTTTAAATACATATCATAAATTAGGAATAAAATTAAAAATATTTATTAATTTTAGATCAGTTTAATATTAATTAGTGTTTTATGATAAAGAGACCAAGGAGTAAGTAAAAACCATATTATTTAAACACAAAATATGCATGCCTAAACCCGGCACCTTTTTGCGTTATCCAAATGGCAGATCTGAAAGCGGTCGGACGCTTAAGGTGAAATGACCATCTACTCCCTATGTTGATTCTGATCACACAGGTGCCGCAGGGACAAAAAATAGTACACTCAGGATCCCACAACGCAATAATAGCAGAATCTGTGTGCTTGTGCCCGGACAATTATACCCTTCTTCATAATACCACTGGAAACTTATAAGCACATTTTTAAATGAAAAATTAAACCCCCACGTGCTTGCTTGGTTTAGTGCTCTTGAGCTGTATTAAACAAAAGAAATTGATACTAGCAAATATAATTCATTAGGTAGGTTATTAATAGAATTTTTTAAATAATATTTTTATTATAATTTATTTGAAGGAAACTTGAAATCGAAATTTATTTTTTTAACAATAAAAACGCCAAGAAGTAGCAATTTTTGTTATCAAAATCTTATCATCTCATATGTGAAAAAATGTGGAGCATTTATAGTCCATGATGTGATGTTATTGATTAGGTAGGGTATGTGTTAATAGGATCGAGTAGGGTACATTATTACATAGTTTAACGTATAGAAACGGGTGCCATCTATATATTCTTAAATATTATGGAGTACATGAAGTGCACTTGCTTAATATTAAACCTAAAAAATTAAGTTGTAATTATTTTAAAATTATATGAATTAATCCTTCCTTTGGCTAGAAAGAAAATGCTAAAGGGTTGGTAGATTTCCTTACGAAGAGAGTGCTTTATCATGTGGGGTTAGGCTATGGTCAACTTTATTTTCCATCCACTTCTTTATTTTAATTGTTGGATTGAAATCTCAACGGTTCATATCTAATTATATATAAAAATATTAATAAAATATTAAATTATCTAAAAATATTTAAAAATAATATTTTTATAAATCATTAGATCCAAACTGTTGAGAATTCAATCAAACGGTTGAGATAAAGAAGATGATAGAAAGAGAAGTGAATCATAACTAAACCTTATCATGTGTTCTTGGGAAACATACTTTTACCGATAGCTTTCCTGCATCTTAACTATATAAGAGTAAAGCAGTAAACATCTCTTTGGCCGACGAATTAGTAATTAAAATAACAGGCTCAAAACATTAAAAAAAAACCAACAAATTGGTTATGAAAGATGAATAATGGAGAAGATAGTTACACAATATTTTATAAATTAATAATAAAAATTAAGGCGGTTATGAAAGATGGATAATGAGGAGGGTAGTTACACAATATTTTATAAATTAATAATGGGGTGATAGGTACACAATATTTAGTAAGTATTAAATTTAATATTTTGATTATACCTTAGAAATTTAAATAAAAAATAAAAAGCAAGGTAGTTAGGGAAAAAAAATATATAATGAAGAAGGTAGTTATATAATATCTTGTAAATTAATAATAGGGGTAGAAGGTATAAAATATTTAGTAAATATTTAATTTATTATTTTGATTATTCCCTTAAAGATCTAAGTAATTTTTTATATAACAACACATTAATAAATATTTGACCTTTTATCTGCACATCACATCGTGCGTGTCTTGGCTAGTTGTATGAAAAAATAAAGAAAGAAAAATAGAAAAGAAGTGATATTGAGAGAGGAAACTTTTTAGAATATTTCTCATATCCTTATAATACGAGGGAATTATAAGGTTAATCTTACTCCTAAATATAGATATCTTTATGCATTTTATCTCTAGTATTTATCATTTTTAATCAAATTAGTTCCTTGGATTTATATATAATCTTATGTTACATATGAATAAATTAGAGAAATCAGGTCAAATTTGTTATAATTAAATACTTTATCTAGTTTTCTTAATTTATCAAAGCTAATTAAGTAACCTTTATTAGGGGGAATAATAAAATGTCTCATCCTATTTCAATATTCTTTCTGTCTATTCAAAATAGCTTAAATAATTAATTTTTCCCATTTTAAATTCAAGATTATGCCTGGGCCATTGTGAAATGCAAAGGTCAAATGTTTGTTTTACATATCAAACAGTATTTGTTGAAAGAAGAAAACATCAAATATTATACTTCATCCATTTCTATTTACTTGTCATCATTTAAATTTTATTTTATTTTATTTTTAAATATAATTTATTTTTAAATTTTTTTAAAAAATCATTATCAAATTTCAACAATATCTTTGTGAGAGGGAGGACATTACATAAAAATAACTAAAATTTAAAATAGTATAACATTAAATGGCAACTAAAATTAAAAAACTTATAAAATGCATATATTTTATTTTATTTTCAATCTATATTTTTGTTATGAGAAAATAAGTAATTAGAAATAAAATAGGGTGACGGAAACTTTGAAAAGTAGTAATAAATGACAAGATGATACCTTCAGAATATATATACCAGGAAAGGTCAGAGGGGATGGTCCAAAAAAAAAAAGAAAGGTCAGAGTGGTAATTGGAGGAGGTTTTGTAGTATCCCAAGAGGGTAACTGAAAGGGAAACAAAAAAGAAAGAAAAGAGGAAAATGCACTTACGTGCCAATTAAAAAATGTAATATAAAAAAAAAACCTATAAATACTCCATGTAGTCCTTATTTCAAATCACCAACTAATAATTCTCAACTATTAAAAAAACAGTGAAATAAATAAAAAGGTTAAATTCAATAAAGTTGTTGATATTATCTATACCAATTATAAAAAATTTTAATATTATATTAATTATTATTTTCACCCACTTATTTTTATTAATTATTGACATACATAATTTATAAAAAAAATTAAATACATATGTTACCTATTGCTTTATAATAAGTATAAGAGGATGTCTTTCATTTGATATTAGAATTTTATTAATATTATTGTTTTCATTGGGTACTTTAGCGTAATTTTACAAAAAACAATGTTTGCGCGAACATGCAGCCGCTTCCTGATGCGCAGGACTCATTTATTTCATCTCCCCCTCTCCCTCTTCCTTGATTCGTTCATTCTCTCTTCCCCCAAAACTTCTGCAAACAATGGCCCTTGAGGCATACAGAGAGGAATTCTGCAGGAGTTCTCGATTCATGGGTTCTTCTTTTTCACTGCAATTTTTCCTTTCTTAGGTACTCCTAATTTCATTCCTTCCCTGTATTCTCTTTTTCCTTCTATTTCCCTTTTTGGGTCTTTTTGTTTTTATTTTCTTGTCATCTATTTAATTAATCTCTAAATTTCTAATTTCTAGGCCTGCGAGTGCGAAGAAGATATCGGGTTAGGTGTTAATGTGTCGAGCTGTTTCTCATTGTTGAGTAGCTATCGTAATGGATTCGTCTTTTGAAGGTAAACTTGCGTGTGTCGTTGGTTTAATTTGGTTTTTCGTTAAAACTTGTGAGATTGGATTTGTATGTATGAATTTATTATTATGCGTTGTATTCGGGATTTAACGTTATGGCTCAGCTATTGGTGTTCAAGCGTATTGCTGCAGCATTTTTTGATTTCTAGATTTTATCCTTATTATCTTCTCGTGATCTCTTTGTTTGCTTCCTTCTGGATCTTGGGTGACCATTAGGATACCCCCAAAGTCCCTTTCTGTGTCGAATCTCCGAACACTGTAAAAACTGTTTGGACTTTTTGTTATTATTAAACTAACCCCTCCACCCCCAAAACACACACACACACACACACAAAATCCAAAACAAAAAAGGGGGCGCAAAAGAAGCAGTTTCTTCTGTTGAAATTTGAAATATTTTCGGTTGTTTTGAAAATTACACACTACTATGGTGTTGGTTCCTGAGCTTTTTCCTGCATTTTCTGTGTAGAATAATCACAAGTTGCTTAGCTTCTCTAAACATGATTTGTTTCTGGTGAGAAATGAGAAATAGAAGATGGAATCTTCTGGAGCTAATTATAGTTTACTTGATCGCTTGGAAAGTTTATCGTATTTCTCCATATTTAAGTATAATTGCTAATATGCCTTTTTCCATTGTCATGTATTTTAGGTGACACACTTGATCCATCTAAATGCAGCAAGTTGAGTATGGAAGAAAAAAGAGAACTTATCTATGAGATATCCAAGTCCCAGGGTGCATCAGAGATGTTACAGTCATGGAGCCGACAAGAGATTTTGAAAATTCTGTGTGCAGAGATGGGTAAAGAAAGAAAGTATACTGGCTTGACAAAGTTGAAAATCATAGAAAATCTTTTAAAAATTGTCTCTGAAAAGAAATCTGGAAACCAGGAAATTACAACAGATCTTGAACCACTTTCTCCTTCTGCAAATGAGCAGAAACCAGCTAAAAGGCAGAGAAAAACAGAGAATCCATCTCGATTGCCTATTCCAGCAAGCAATAGTCCAATCACTAACGGCAATGGAGATTTAGGCAGTAGTAGCACTACGTATTGTAAAAATTCAGCTTGCAAAGCCACCCTAAGTCAAGCAGATGTATTTTGCAAAAGATGCTCGTGCTGCATTTGTCATCAATATGATGACAACAAAGATCCTAGCCTGTGGTTAATATGTAACTCTGACCCTCCATTTCATGGTGTTTCTTGTGGCTTGTCATGCCATCTTGAATGTGCTTTAAAACATTATGGTTCCGGCATTGCCAAAAATGGAGTGCATCCCAAGCTTGATGGGAGTTTCTACTGTGTCTCATGTGGGAAAGTAAATGATTTGCTCGGGTAATGGTCTATATTTATGCACATGTTTTACAGCTTCTAAGATTATTTATTGTATCATGTTGAAAATTGTCTGCCCCTCGTTTTCCTACTCTCTCTCTCTCTCTTGAGAGTATTTGAAACACCAGAAACAAAATGATAGGAGTTTTAAGTATTAAGGTCATGATTGTACTAGGCAATGGGGGCGTTTTCAATATTCATACAGAGATCGAGCATGAAAACTGGAGCTACATTGAGTTATCAAAATGAATTCTTTCTTGATGAAGTGTATTGGGAGAAAGGAGCGAGTTGTTATCGCTTCCTTGCTTAGACTGCTGTTCTTGTATTGGATAAGTGTTAATGTATACATTTTTTGTGTATGTTTGCAACTTTACATGTTTTTCTACATTTGAAACTGGACTGGGAACTATTTTGAAGCAGGCAAAGTAGATTTCTTTCTGTAATTAATTTTTTATAGGCTACACAGATTTCATTTACAGGATGCTAACAACAGAAAGTGAAGGCAGGTGGGTGAGGGCCGCTACCTGTTAATAATCAATATATGGGCATAAACGAACAGGATAATGGACCTTTTTATTAATTGCTTACCATCCAATGCCAATGTAAATAGGTGCTTCTTTATTTTTGTATCTAACTATTAACTGTAGTGATGAAGCTAAATTTTGCCTGCATTTATTAATGTTATTTGGCAACCTGAGCTTGTTGCTTCTATTCTGTCTCCAGTTCCATTCGTAAGGAATGTCTGCATCTGGTTTCTCGTAGTTTTTGTGTTTATGTTCTGTTAGATTCATCTGGTCATTAGGCTTCAGTTGTCATGTTTCTATTATTATTGCATTTAGCCTGTTGAAGTCCAAATTATTTGATGAAGCTTTACCTGTATAGTTATTTTGTAGCTTTTCCGTTTTTAAGGGAAAGGGTTGTTTTAACATGTAATCAATTAGCTTATCCAAAATCAAAGGCTTTTAATTTTTGTCTGCTAGGCAGCTGATTATTTTTTTCCTTAATCTGTATTTAGATGTTGTAGAAAACAACTGTCAATGGGAAAGTGCACCAGGCGTGTGGACATTCTCTGCTATCGTCTCTCCTTGACCCAAAAACTTTTACAAGGGACTGAAAAGTATAAAAAAATTTATGAAATAATTGATGAGGCTGTGAAGAAACTTGAACCTGAGGTTGGCCCATTAACTAGTTCGCCAGTGAAGATTGGTAGGGGAATTGTCAACAGACTTTCATCAGGACCAGAGGTCCAGAAACTCTGTGGTTCTGCTTTGGAATCGCTGGATTCATCACTTTCTGAAATGCTTTTGCCTCCATCATCGAGTCCAACATATTTAGGTAAATCATTTTGTTTTTTTTTTGTTTGCCATATTATATTACCATAATAAGGGGGATTGAGCAAGTTGAATTTTCATCTATTGATATGATATTATATTACTTGGAACCAACCATTTTTTGTATATGGTTTTCAAAGATTTTTAAGTTAAGCTTGATATTATGTTATTATTTGGTTTCAATTCAACAGTGACTAGTAAAACATAATGTTGCAGTAACTTTTCAGTGCCCCCTAAAACACACTCACCACCACCACTAGTACTAATAACGACAACCAACTTTATCCCATTAGATGGAATTGGTTACATGAACTGTACTATGGCCATCATGCTCTGTCAAAGCACACCTACCCACCCGTAAATTTTTTATGTAGTTGATTTTTCTGCCCTTTGTGGTTATTCATGCTTGAAAATATTGCAGATACAAAATTGGTCGCTTCAGATATGGTGGGATTTGAAGATGTCACTGCGACATCACTAACTGTAGTTTTGGGCTCTGAAAATCGATCTGGGGAAAAAATTGTTGGTTACAACTTGTGGCATCGGGTGGCTCATGGCACAGACTATCCCTTGGACTCAACTTGCACATTGCATCCACCAGACAGAAGGTTTACCATCAGGGATCTAATTCCAGCCACAGAATACATCTTCAAAGCTGTCGCCTTCAATCATTCTAGGGAGTTGAGCATGTGTGAAGTCCATGTTTTGACGGAGCAAGGTGAGGAAGAAGCACCCAACTGCTCAACAACAGAAAGAAGTCAGAGCCCAGTAACAAACTGTAGCAGCCTTTCCAATCCTTCTTCAGCAGAACATGAAACTAACAACAGTAAGCCATATTGTGACCAGACCAATAACCGAGTGGAGAATCATCGTACTGATCAAAAGGACATTGACAAACTTGCTTCAGGAATTTTATCCAATGACCCCACTAACTGTTCCAACATAGGCGAAGATAGACTTCCAGCTGATGCTGATTCCTTACCGGACAAGGAACATACTGCAGGAAAGACTGGGCCTTTACCTTGTTCTGAGAAAAAGCACTCCCCAGAGGAGCAAGTCACTGAGGACATGAGCATTGATAACGGGCTTAAATCTTCGGCTCAGGCTGGGAGGGACCGTGTTTTATTAGCAAGTAGCTCAGAGGAAGGCCTTCCCATTACTCCATGCAAGTTGGAAATGCTTAAGGATGGGCCCGGAAGAAAGGGGAAGTCCAAATCCAGTGGCAAGGCCAAGGATCAAGAAAATGAGTCTGGGAAGAGAAAATGCCCTCAAGACGGAACCAAATCACAGAAGAGAAATGGGGAAAGGCAGCAACAAGTTGAGGAGTGTGATGCAGATGGGTTTTCTTCTGATGGCGATTTTGAGTATTATGTTAAAGTGATTAGAAGGTTAGAGTGTGAAGGACATTTAGAGAAGAACTTTAGGCAGAAATTTCTGACTTGGTACAGCTTGAGAGCAACAGCCCAAGAAATTAGGGTTGTGAAAGTATATATTGATACCTTCATTGAAGATCCAACTTCTCTTGCAGAGCAGCTTGCGGACACCTTCTCAGATTGCGTATCAAGCAAGAAAACATCTATGGTGCCACCAGGGTTCTGCATGAAGCTTTGGCATTAACTTAGTTTAGGCTATTTGAAGAAGCCACCATTCATGCTGCTAAGATTTGTGATGCAGTATTCTTTAGATATCCCATTATTCTTCATTTAGACATTTACCAATTATAATTTATTTCTTTATTGTCACTCATGGGACGATATAGCAAGTGTAGGCTTACTTTTTTTGTCATAAGTTGCTATTTTGAATTGATATTTTTCCATTTTGGGAATCTGCTTCACCATGTTTGCGGTTGAAGCTCTTCCTTTTCTTTGGGACGTCATTTTCTATTTAAATTAAGTTTAAATGATGAGATACGGAATGGCATTGCTATATAAGAAGGTTCATTCTACTAAGAACCAACTTTAATACGTACAAATAGAATACAATGACATTGACATATGGGATATGCTCCGGAGGTAAACAATTAATTTTCAATATCGAGTTTATTTACAGAAAAATAAGTGTTGGTTTTCGTAATGTCTTTGTTTTAATAATTTGTATTGAATATGATTCTCTTCATGAAAAGTCATCTTAACATGTGCATTGAAGTCTTCTTCATAAGGAGATTTTAGGGGAGAAATTGTAAAATCTAGAAGATAATGTGAACTGAGGTAGAATCAAATAAAAACTCATTTAGGATAGACAGGTTTAAACCCCTTGATTTTTGATTTTAAAGGGTGTTTGATTTTGGCAGCAATAACTGACCTTGGACAGAATCCAAAGAGGCAGTTAATATGCCACTTTGAATTTCTACCAACCATTGTCTTTGATTGTACAAGGTTAAAGGAGGTTTATAAATGAGGGGTCTAAGCTGCATGTGCCTGTCTCTTTGTAACGTACAAATTCAAAAAACAAAAACAAAAAGGACGTAACGTTAACTGACCAACACGTGAACATGTTCACTCCTCTCTTGGTTTGAAAGCCACCCTCCTTCGTCCCGTGGTCCTATTCTATTGTATGTCATCCTACCATATTTTTCTTTTCTTTTTGAGTGCTACGTACAGATCATTTCTCTGTTTGTGCTTGTTAGTTTTGTACATGGGCCATGTTAATGTTCTTTGTGAGTGATACAAATCATACGTGTGGGCTTATTTAGATTAGTAATGACAGAAATAATTTATTTTTAATCTAACTTTTATAAATGTATAAGATAAGATGAAAGTCAGATTGTAAATATAATTTATATTTGATTTAACGGCAGTAAAAATGAATTTTTTTTCCAAATTGAAACTTATTTAAATTATTATTTGAAAAGTTAGTTAAGATAAAAAATGACTGAAAATGAAATGAATCTTATTGAATACTACTATCTTCAATATTAAATCAAAGTATAGTCTTGTCCCACCGATTCATGGGCAACAAATATTCTGAAATTCCTAGGTCTTTTCATAAATCTATGAGTTGTTATTCCTAAACTATTGGGTATTCATCTTTTTGTTATCGCCCCCTCTTTCTATATCCTCTGTTTTCTCCCCACTACTATTTTTCACCCCAATAATGAAGAAGAGCAGAGGAATGAAGCTCAGCTCGCCCAACGCTTAGCATTTCAGCTTCTGAAATAATGAGGTTTTTGGAGAGAAGCCAAGTTACTAGAAGTTTACCCAAACGCCATACAAATAGATTTTTTTTTTTCCTTACTGAGTTTTTTTCCTTCATAAACTAGTGCCCAAACACTTACCCAAACAGAGCTTGAATCTCTCTCCCTTATTAAGAAGAGAGCATGAATTCAAATCTCAAGAACTGTATTTATTGAAACAGGTAAAATCCTTTGCGATCTAAATTTTAGTAGGGGTTAATCTCAAGTTTTTAGTGGTTTAAGGAGACCTTGACAACTCATCTAAAAAAGAGACCAACACAAGATAATATATATATATATATTTTTTTTTTATCAAAAGACACATACAATATAACTATAGGTTTGAGACGGAGAGATATGGCATAAATATACATATATAGGTGTCTGTCTACATATATTTTTAAATGATCACAAAGGATAAGATTGAAGTAGAATTGCATCACAAGTTTATTTATGGATTCCTAACGTGTTAAAGTTTGACATGTGAATGAAGTTTTGACTCATATCAAGCGTGTAACATCTCTAAAAGAATAAAGAGAAAAATCATTCACCCGAAGAAGCAAGCCAAAAAAAAAAAAGAAAAAAAGAAAAATCAAGGCCAAGAATGCTTACACAATCTCTGGCACCCACTTGTGTGCCTCTAAAGTTTTTATTTTATTGAAGAGACATTTTATTAGTTTCACATTCTACTATTCCAGAATCTAGAGTATATCTAAATTCTTTTTCACATTGATAAAAGTAGCTAATATTAGAGGAAAGACTTAAATTAGGGTGTCCATCATTTTCATTAAAAATCAAGTTTTAATACTCTCCAAATTTTTTAATCAACACTAAAGACTGAAGTGGGCTTTTGAGTTTTTTTACCAATCATTTAATATTTAAGATGAAGTAATTTTTAATAACCTAACGAGATAAAGTACACAAAAATAAAAAATTAAACTCTTTCACCTTTTTAATTAAATTTGAGAGGTGGGTGAATTTATTTTGCAGAAAATTAATTTTAAAAAATGTGAGCTTAAAAGCAAAGGGTCTATTTCTCTAGACTAGGAGCAGCCTATATTAGGCCCAAGCCCATACATCTATAGCCCACCCATGTGCTCCTCCTCCTTAATGCAAATATCAAAATGATACTCTATAGGACTAAATTTATTTATAGTTCAAATTGTATTACAAACCTGGTCTTATAATTAAGACTTGAGCTAGTATTAAAAAAAGATAATAATAATGACGATGATGTGGTTCTCTCTTAACAATATTTTGAATTGTTTAACTAGTAAAAGGATAAGTACAAATCAATTAATTAACCTTTCTTATTTCTTTGATCCTATTTATAAGGTAGAGAAAAAAAAAAATTCTTTTAAATATTTTTTAAGAAAACATTTTTTTTTTGCTCCTAATTACAAGACATCAGAAGTGACTTATAATAGGAAATAATAATAATTTAATTAATTTAAGAACACTCCTTCGCACATTTTTCAAAAAAACAAAAACAAAGACATGTGTTTATTGTTGCATGCGCACCGCGCAGAAAGTAGAAGCGCCACACATTCTTTTGTGTGCTCTCTTTCGAGGAACTCAAGAAAACTCGTTCTCGGAGACCATTAAAGTTAGAAGCTCAAAGGTTTTCTACTACTATCTCCCACTGTAAATTATGATCCACATTTAGGATCGAAAGAGTAGTGTGTGTGTGTATTGAACAATAAAGAGTAGTATATTCATTCATGTGTAAACATCAATAAAAAGTTTAATGTTTGAAAGCGTGACTATGCATAGCCAAGATTGATGCCAATCCAAGAAAAATAAGACCAGATACCATGACTTGTTATAGCAGTCTCCAAAGAACCCATAGTGATTGGGTGAAGACAAGTTATTTTAGTGAAGTGAATTGAGAAGTCATTCTCATTTGAGATCTCTGAAAATGTGTGTGGGGGTGAGAGAGAGAGAGAGTAAAATATGCATTGAAGATTGGCAAGTGTTAAGGATGAGATGAGAGGTGTGAAGAAGATTAATGGGGAAAGGTCACCCACACACATCAAATGTAGTCTCTCATGTCCATAATATAAGTCATTTTAATCAATTTGTCAAAACTAAGAAAAAATAGTTAACTCATTAAATTTATATTAAATTAAAAAGAATTTTCAACTTCACCCATATTAAATGAGGTACAAAAGGAAAGAGAACAATACAAAGAGTCATATTTAAACTTTAATTATAGGGATAAAATTCATAAATAAGCCTTAATTTCTTTTCAAGTAACTTGTATTGTGAACTATCACATTATTTTAGAAGCGACTTATATTGTAAATTGGAGTACGAATACATTATTGAAAGATTCTTTAATTTTCCTTTTCCAATTTTGGTTCAATAACGCATTTTTAAAATTTATTAGCATATTAAGCGTCTTTATTTTAAATTGGGATGCCTAAAGTGGATTTGAGACATCCCAAATTTAAATTGGGGCACCTAAAATCCACTTTAGATGTTCCAAATTAAATTTAGGACTTCTATTTGTAACATTTAGGTGACCCAAATTCAAATTGAGACGCAAAAAAGCACATCACACCTTCCAAACGCCTTGTCAGTTTCATCTTTGCACGACTTGGTCCAAGGCATTTCATTTTTCTCTATCACTTTTGACCTTCACCTTTTTCTCTCTGTCACTTTTCACCCTCCTCTGTCGTCCTCCCTTCTCCGTCAACCATCCCTCTCTGTCTATGTCTCTATTCTGTCGACCTCCCTTCTCTGTAGATCTCCCTTCTCCCTCAACCATCCCCCTCCGTCAGCATCCCTTCTCTGTTGACCATCCCTCTCTACAGCTCCCATGGCATAGTCTCCTTCTCATTTACTTTGGTTCCACCACTCCCATTGGCCGCTCTTAGATCTACGCCTCTAGGTCCTTAGATCTAGAAGCACCAAAAATGCCTTTCGTTGAGCTCTGGCTACAGCCTCCATTTTTGGTGATGTTGGACGACAATGCGAAACTAGAACAGATCTGAGGACAACACCTTCCGTTGAGTATCGATTGAAGCTGTTGGTTTTTTTTTCAAGCTTTTTCAAGCTTACGTCAAGCATTGATTGAAGCTTCTGGTTTTGTGTAGATATGATATTATTGATAGTTTTTAGTTTGATTTTCCTTTTTTTCATTTTGATTAGGGAGTATGTTGATTGTTGATGTGTTCTAGATGGTTATGACACTACTAGAAAAGGCTTCATTATTAACGAAATTTATCAACGGAAAATATTCCGTTGCAAATAGCAATAGACTTTTTGACGAAAATTGAATTCCATCGGTATTACAGATGGAAAAATATTCCGTTGAAAATAGAGACGAAATTACCGACGGAAATTTTTTTGGTCATAATATGTTACGAGAATTTCAACGGAAAATAAAATTCCGTTGAAAATTGCAACGGAATTTATTGTCCGTTCAAAATTGCAACGGAAATTTATTCCGTTGAAAGTTGCAATGGAATATTTCCGTTGAAAATTGCAACGGAATTTATGTTCCGTTGAAAATTGCAACGAAAATTTTCCATCGAAAATTGCATTGAAAAGCTCAACTGAATTTAAAATAAATTGTTTCGGCCTTGCGCTCACGTTCCTCCCTCTTCTCTTCTCCCTCCCTCCTCAAAATGGAACCCAATGATTAGGTCCTACTTCCACCACTAGCAACAACAGATTGCCACCTCCGCCTCCGCCGCCCTCGCCCCCACCACCTCCCCCCCACCAATGGCCTCTTACCCACCACTGACCCTTCCCACATGGTCTTTCCTCATTCAGTGCCCTCTGTTGTCTCCTTTCAATTAGAACCTGTAAGGAGGAAGAGGGGCAGGCCCAGGAAGTATGGCACCCTCAAGCTAGCTCTCGCCGCAAAGAAAGTTGCTACCTCCTCCTCTCACTCTTTCAGCAAGGATAAAAAGGGCCACGCTTTGGGTAGTCCCTTTGCTTCCTCTTCGCACATAGGCCCCTCCAAGAAACCCCTGTTGTCTTCTCTATGTGGGTTCCTCTTCTAGCCCTTCCCCCTTCCCTTGGTTAAGGATTGCCAATCTTGGATTTTTTTGGTGGATTTTCAAAATTTCGGCCTCCTTATTTTGCAGTACTAAATTGCGTGGACTGTGATGCAACCTTGTTCACTAAGATCAATGTTTCTTTAGCTCCTGCATCATTTCCTCTTCTCTCACCTCTCTTTTTTCCTCTTTCTCAGGTAGTTTCTCTTCATCCCATTCCTTTCTTATTTAATTCCAATTCACTAAATAATTCCATTTCAGGTAACATAACATCTGAGCTCAATTATTGAAGTATAAAAATTGTGGAGCGAAGAGGAAAGCTAACGCAATAAGGATGGTCAAGTTGGGAGAGCAAAGCAGTTTTACTGGTGGACCTGCACGCAAACTTCCTGAACATAAATTGCCAGAGAACACCGCTAAATTACATAACGTATGTACTTTCCAAGAAGAATCAACTCTCAGTATTTATGGATGAACTTCACCTTTCAACAATTGTGCTCTCTTATGCATCTAAAACTTATAATGTCACTACTACCTTGGAGTATGATAGCTGAAATCGCCATCTTCTATATTTTTTACCATTTTCCTCTGTAAGCACATGAAGTTCTATAAAAAATCACCCATTCATGCCACTTATTTAAATATTTATATGACATAAAAAATCATCCACTTTGCTACTGGAAGTGAAATTGGATTATACCTTGTTTGTTTTGGAATTTTCTTGATCTATTTAGCTGTTGTGAATGTGAAATTGGATGAAAATTGATTGTGTGCTTAGCTTATCAAATATGATTGCTAAAGTTCTATCAAAAACTAAGATAGTTGCTGAAATTTTGGATAGAGTGTTTTCACTATGCATCTTGATTGAAAATAAGTGAAGGGGTTGCTAATATATTGTTTAATTCTTGGTGAGAGTCCTCTAGTTACTCTTGTTTTGCATTGATATGTTTCTTCCATATATTACAAAATGAATCCTGCTACATTTGTCGAAATTTGGGGAGTGTAGTTGTTGTTGGATCGAGATATCTGCTTTAAGTTTAAAATAAAAATGCTTGTTGAAGTTCTAATTTAGTATGTCGATATTATATGTCTATTTGAATAAAAGGCCAATACTCATTTATGCATATTGAGTAGTGTCCGTAGGTGTAATGAGTAACAAAACAAATATAATTTGATATTATTAAGCATAGAAGAAGTTAAGAATTTAGAATTTGATGTCTCATTTTCATACCTAGTCCCTACCATATGTTCTTCATTTGTATGTTTGATACTTGTATACATTTAGAACTTTTCATTATGTATGGTGTTTTGGGTAATTGATGCTAGTTTCGATGTATATTATCTGTATGAGAGGTTTGAATGTATATTATTTATATCCACTTATCATGTTTATCCATATGAAACTACTGTTTTTTAAAAATTAATAATATTATTTGCAACGGAATTCTACTTGCATTCCGTTGCAAACTGATACGCAATTTTCCAACGGAAAATATTTCTGTTGAAATTTTTGAAGAAATTATATATATATTCCGTTGCAAATTGTGAAGAAATTTTAAACGGAATTATTTTCCGTTGCAGTTTTCGACGGAATTCTAGTTAAATTCCGTTGCAAATTGTGAAGAACTTTTTAACGGAATTATTTTTCATTGCAATTTTTGACGGAATTCTAGTTATATTATATTCCAAACTATAACGGAAATTTTCAACGGACATATTTTCCATCGAAATTTCCAATGGAATTCATTAAATAAATATTTTATTATCTCTTTATTTGTCAACGGAAAAATGTGGCTTACAACGGAAAAAATTCCGTTGAAAATTTCGACGGAAAAATTTTCTGTTGAAAATTGTAACGGAAAAAAAATTCTGTCACCTACCGACGGAGCATATTGAGACGGAATAATTCCGTTGAAAATTCCGTCAAAAAATATATTTTCAACGGAATTTTTATCATTAGCAACAGAAAAAGTCTGTTGAAAATATGAACATTTCTAATAGTGTGAGTTTTTACTTCTTTGGTAATACGAGTCAAGAAGCTTTTGGTAAGGGGAAGCGATTATGGAGTTGGGAAGTTTTTGGTAATTTGTCTTCTTATCTGTGTTCGGTTCTTGTTTCGCGACCAACCTCCCAAACCTGAGGTTTGGGTTTTTTTTTTTTTAATATAGCATCCTAAAAAAATTTAGGATGCAAAAAGTCTCACTTTATTACGCCTCCCATATAGGTATTCTCCTAAAAAATGACGTAAAATAAGTAAAAAACAGACATTATAGAGATTTTTTTTTTTTTTTTTTTTTTTTTAGCAACGTCACGAATGATATTTTATGTGTTTGTGTGAGGACCATCATATTGGTAGAGCCTCCAGCTTCTAGTAGCCTGCATTTGTCCCTACTGCCTCCTCCTTCTGGGCATGCAACGTGACAAAATTTATGCCAGACTTGCCCCTCTTTAAAATGTTTTATTCAATGTTATTAGCCCCCAATTAAACACTATATATATAATTATATTAACGAATGATCAAGTCATCAGATATATATCATAAACAATGCTCCATATATCAACAGGCTCAAAGCGCGCATGACATCAGACTCAACTCAACAAAATACTTATTATATATGGGGTTTGAATTCAATACGTGGGATGAGCCACGTTAATTTATATGAGGGTATATAAATAATATACTGGTAGTCAATCAATCGTGTTTGAGTAAACTCATGGAAAGTGACAATCAAGTTTATAAATCATAGGAGAAATCGCATTTATCCAAATGTCCAACGTCAATCTTAACAAAAGCATGGTTCTTGAAGATAGAGCTGCATTAGCAATCATTTTTATTTTTTAAAAAGTTCGAATTGTGAATTATTATTATTTTTTAATGTAATATATAATTTTGTATCATATAGTAAGTAGTATTATATATTTCTCCCTCATATCATCTAAATTTTTTTAATGGAGATCTAGAAACCGCACCCGTACATGTTTACGATAAAATATTATTACTATTACTAAACATGTTTATAAAGCGGCCACGTTGGACTTGAAATTTTGATTTATATATTAGAGATGAAAGTGGAATTACATTAAGGTAGTTATATTAATAAAGACGTTAGTATGAAGTATGAACACACACGCTCAAGATCATGTCATCGTTATTAGAGATATATTCTTACCCTATAACATAAGTCACTACTGGTTAATTATTTCACTTGAAACTAAGAAATATCAGTTACCTTAATTAATATGTTTAGAATTAAAAAAAAATCAACTTTAAACATATTAAATAAAATTCTGAAGGAGAGAAAAAAAAAATATAAGAATCGACATTGTAAGCATTAATTATGGGGAAAAAAATTGGCAAATACCCGTTAACTATTTTTGTTTGCTTTTTCTTATTAGTAATTGTTGTCTTTTTCTCTACGAGGGAGAGGATGAGAAATGTTTTTTGTTTTTATTTGAGAATGCATTGCACTCACTAAGTAACAAGGAAAAAATGTCCACTGAATACAATAAATTCGATATTCGCATCAATGTTTTTGTTAGCTTGTGGTGAATATGTTGTGTTTGACGTGAGATTGATTTCTCATTATTTTCTTAACTGCGCCTACTTCTTTTATTTATTTTTTAATCGATTGCAACATGCGTACAATTCTTTTATTTGACTCATAATAAGTAAAAGACCAAACTTAAAGTAAAGTTAGTTAAGTAAAGTATTTCCAAAGAACCAATTAGCTTTTGCCATGTGTTTTAATTAGCCACATCATCACTTAACCTCAAATTAACCCAGTTAGCTACCATCGTGTGAGGAGACCGCCATCGCATGGAGGTCCACTTAAATGATGGTTGCTAACCGGATTAATATGAGGTTAAGTGATGATGGGTCTAATTAAAATACATGGTAAGAGCTAATTGTCTACTTAGACATACTTGGCCTAAATTCGATCCATAAGTAAATACTTTTACTTTTAAATTTTTATAACAGTTATAAATTGTTCTAAACATTTAAATTGATACACAAAAATATAAAATACAATAAATTTGATCATTTATATATCACCTTAATCTTTTTAGAGTGCATTATCCTAAATGGTAAATAAGATCAGAGTATTGGATATAACTGAAAAATAATATCAAGAGGTGCTGGATGCATTGGAAAAATAATACTAAAATGTTAGATACACCACAAATAAGATTAAGGTGATAGACACTAATAAGACAACTTAAATTAAACAAAATATTAGAAAACGTTATCTGCATATCTCCCTCCGTGCTTTTTATAAAAAGTTAAAAATAAAGTTACTTCTTCCATTTTATAATATAAATTTTCTCGAATTTTTTATTTGTTTCAATTTACACTTTTTATTTGAAGTCCAGAACAATATTTAATAATTTTTTGACACCCTTATTCAAAATTAATTTGTAAATTTTTAATGTATTAGATAAAGAGAAAAAAAAAATACCACTTAAATTTTAAAATCTCAAATCAATACTAACTACACTTGTGTGACAATTGACAATTCATTTTAATTAGTAGAAAATAACTTATTTAGAATTTTGAAGTTCAAGTGGTTTTTGTTTTCTTTTTCTGTTAGATAAAAAATAAATTTCATAATGTGGTTAGTGCTATTTTAATGTATTAATTCATTTCTTCTTGTGTATGTTTTGTTACCTGATTCTTGTTCTGCATGTTTAAACTTAAAAGGCTCAATTTTGAAATTGGGACAGGTAGTGTAATTGAATACAAATTTTTTAAAATGAACGCATCGTATTTCTGGTGATAATTAATAAATTGAGTAATTAATAGTATTATTCAACTTACTCCATATAATTTAAAAGTCAAAAAATTAAATACGTTTAAACATTTTAAATGTTTTATTTCGTCCATGTGGTTTAACAACCTCATGGATGAGTTGTCTTTGTTATTCTGTACATATAATACATTTAAGGGAATTAATGCTTTCCATTATTTTCATTCCTGTCTTTAGTATCCTCTCACCAACTACTTTCCCTTGATACAGACGAGCTGTTTGGCCTCCAAAATTTAAAATCACTGCCTGATCCTATATATAAAATAGAAAATTTGTTGTTATATTTATCAGT
Organism: Acacia confusa; assembly: GCA_037074495.1. Taxonomy (NCBI): domain Eukaryota; kingdom Viridiplantae; phylum Streptophyta; class Magnoliopsida; order Fabales; family Fabaceae; genus Acacia; species Acacia confusa. The sequence goes on from CM073514.1 coordinate 10,313,511, forward strand.
TATATATTAAATATTTTATAGGGTTATGCTGCAAATTTTCATTGGAATTTTTCTCTAAGGAGTAATATGTTATTTTGAAAGCTTTTTTAGGTTTAATATCAACCCAAAAATTTTAAAACATATTAATGTTACCCTATACTATTCAAAAATTGATGTTAACCGTTAATGTTCTTTAATGAAAAAGGGTAATATTGCTCTATTTTAAAACTTCTAAAAGCAACATTGAACCTAAAAAAACTTTCAAGATAACATTGCACATTATTGAAAACTTCTGAAACAAATTTGCACATCAACTTTATTTAATATAAGTGCATGATTTTACTATTTAAGTAGACTTTCATACTCTTGAAGTAGAGTGTATACTAAATAAGGATAAATTTAAGATTTTATCAAATTCTAAAATAAATTAAATATAATTAATGAGATTGATTTTTTTTTCCTCTGATAAAATGTGTTGGAAGGAATTTATAAACATGGCTGAAGAAGTAGTACTGTTTAAGACACACATAAACATAATAGTTGTACATGTCTCAAGCTCTTTTTTTTACCTCCCATCATTCACCATCTACTTTATTTTTAGAGTTTTGAGTTCACAACATCACTAATCAAAGATTTAAGGGGCTAAATATTTAAGTGAATAATTTTAAGATTTTGATGAATAGAGGTTCCACCTTATATTCGACCATTTTATTTTTTACAAATTAAGTCTATTATTTTCTGTCGAGTAAATAATACAATTTAACATACATACATACTAGGGTGGAGTTGAGACTTTTAGCAAAGGGACACCATTGAGGGGATTTGAGGTTGGGGGTTCGGGGCAGTACCCCTGAATTTTTTTAAAAATAAGATTTGGATCGAGAACGTTTAGTATCAGTACCACTTGACTTTATATAATACCTTTACATCCTAAAATATGGCAAATGACAATAATAACAATTGACATAATTTCCAATTTACAATAATAATAAAAAATAGAAGAAACTTAAACTTTAATCTCTCTCATAACTCAAATAATAGTGAAACTTCACTACTCCTAACCAATAAATACATACATATATCTAGTTACATTATTTTCTCAATCCAACCATAACCACAAACAAAAATTTAAGTTTACCTCTCATGGAAAGAATAAATAAAGACCAAATAAATATATAAAACATAGTTTTTACACATAAAGTGAATACTCCAAACTTTTATTTTTTTCTTTCCTTGTTTTGGACGCACAACAACATGAAAATAGATAACTAAAAAGGGGGGGTATATCTTTTTTTTTTTAATGGACAATCACTCTCCAAATTTTTTTTTCTTTCCCTATGTTTTTAAAAGTTTGAAAATTCAAGGGGGCATTGTCCCCCAAAAAAATTAGCAAAGTAGCTTCACCAATGCGCGCACACGCACACACACAAATATATAGACACACATATACATATACATATACATATATATGTATAGATATGTACATGTGTGTGTAGATCTTTACTACTCTTTCATCCCTAAATTTTTTTAAATTTTTTATCCATAATAATTGGACAATAAGTATTCTTCTTGTTTTACGGGAAAGCTTAATTCTTAAATTCAAACTTTACTTTTAATGTGAAGCAAATTTGGAATCACAAATTTGAAAGGAAAGTACTAATTAACGTAGAATCAACCTTTTTAATGGCCAATATATTGAACCACAAAGACAAAGCAAAGAACTTTAGCTAAACCATATATATTCTTTTGATAGGTTATGGTTAATTACATAACTTTAATACTATTAATGTATGAAGCATCAGAATTTCATATAGAGAATCGTATTTAATAATTTCCTCAAAAGAGGGTTTGAAGTTTCCCTCCATTTTCTTCCTTTCATCATAAAAGCAAACATAGGTTTCAAAACTTGGAATAATATGGCAAAAGGACAAAAGAATTAATACAAAGTGGATTACTAGCTCCTTCTAGGATTGTTACAAATGGGGACTCCACTTTATTAATTACTAAAGAGACATTCTTATTTACACTTTTTAGCGCTTGTTCATTTTGTGCAAAAGGTTAATAGTAATTTCTTTTGTTTCAAATATTTACCTCAATATAGCCTTCTCACACTCCAACACATTAACCTAATTTTTATCATTAAACTTAGGGATAATCAATTAATCATCACCTAATTCTAGGAGTATCAAAAACTCGTAGTAGTTGAAGAAAGTATCGCTCTATATATTTTTACAAGTCACTTGTATCTAAAAAGTTTTACTCAAAATATAAGTCGCCTATAAGGTAATAAATAAAATTTTGTCAATTTTACCCCTCGTCCTTGGGCTCAACTGGTAAAGGGGTTGGACTTTCTCACCAAAAGGAGGGGGTTCGATCCTGGAGTTGGTCAAGGCGTTGGGGGAGACATCCTTGCTCCTAGGTGCCTAGGTAAACGTCTGAGAGTAATAGATGACCCGTCTTACTCAACATTGGTATCACCTAGGAGGAAAGGTGATTTCACCATACCCTTGGATCGTGGGTGAATCCAACCTCTTTCCTAAAGTTCTGTTATAAAAAAAAAAGATACAAATGACTTATAAAAAGGTACAAAGTGGTAACATACACCCTCTAGTCTGATAAATTACTTTTAGAAGAATGATTTGATCCACAATATGCGTCAATTGGAAAGCAATTAGTGGTGTTTTTTTTGTGTCAATTTTACCCTTGTAATTAATGTTTAAATATGACTAATTGTATTCTCTCTCTCATTCAAAATCCCATTTAATATCGGTAAAGTTGTAAATTTTCTTTAATGAAGGATAAGTTTAATGAGCTAACTTCCATTTACTCCATCTGATCCTTATTATAAAACACCAACTAACAAATGTATTTGATTATTTTTATAAGACACTTGCTTATTTTCAACGAGTATTAATTTTTCCCCCCTCCATGTATACCCATAATTAATAAGGGTAGTGAGTGAGAGTAATAATTAATATAATATTAGAATTTAGTGCAATTAGTAAGGGTAATATTTGAAATTACTTAAATTTTATGACAATTTTATTGACTTTAACTTTTGTTATTGATTTGTAAGAATTGTTAGTTGATGCCTTATAATTAGGATAAGAGAGAGAGTATTAATTATGATGAATTGGTTAAAATAACTTATATTATAGAGAGGGAAGAAGTGTACATTTTTTTCTTATTGTAAAAAGTTTAGTGTTTATAGATGTATTTAAAGATTGTCTACAAACAAAATTTTCACATGAGTGAAATTCAAACTCCCAACTTTTATGAGTCAATCCTCTTACCGAGTGGGCTAACCTTTATTGGTAAAACATAGGGACTATACCTATATCATATAATCATCACCTTATTATTGAATGCATGGAGATCTTGTAAGGAGGCATAATTCACAAATATAAATAAATATCTTATTTAAATAATAAATTTAATGCATCTTGAAAATTGAAACACACTCTCCAGTTCAAAACATATAATATAAGTCTTTTAGAACAAATTTTTGGTTGAAAATATAAGATGTTGACAAGATAATATTTGATTGTTTTTCGCTTTTACCCACTGTTTAGAAAAGAAGAAGAAGTGACAGATTTTAAATGCATACTCCATCTGGTTTGAAATATACTAATAATTTACTTATATCATTTTAATCCTATTTATAAATCTAACTTCAAAAAACATTTTGGTTCTCGTTATACATTCACATTCAAAGTAATAAATGAGATTGTTATAATTTTGCCCTTATTAAAGGCAAAGAGAAGGAAAAAAAAAGTGAAAACACCCATTCATAAATCATGATAAAATTGAATTTTTATTTTATTTTTATCAATTTAGTCCATATTTATTGAAGTAACTAATTTTCATTAGTAGGTGAGAATTATGTAATTTAGACATATAAAAAAGGACTAGATTGGTAGAATAATTGTTTGATCCATAATATACTTTATTTAGTCCTTATTATAAGGCGCCAATTGTAATTTCTCTTAAACCAAGGAAGGGCGGTTAAGTCATTAAATTAGTGTTCAGTTAATATAAGAAAACGAGAAGGAGTATATTGCCTTTTTTTTCTTTTTTTTTTTCCAGCAAAAAGAGTATATTACTTGGAAAGCATTAATGTTTCTTTTTTGTCAAATTTATCCTTATATTTAAAGTTTAAATATTATTAACTATATTTTTCTCTCTCATCCAAAACATCATTTAATACAAAAAAAATTAAAAATTTATTTGAATTTAGGATATTTTTAATGACTTAACTACTATTTATAAATGATGGTGGAATTAAAAAATTATTAATTTAGAACTTATTTAATGAGGTAACTAATTTTTTAAAAAATGTGAAAAATATATATACTAGACTTATTATAAAAAAGATTAGAGGTAGTCCTTCCCGTTCACAATATGAAAATAATAAAAATAAAATCGAGGCATTTCAGTTTCCAGATGGGGATAAGACAGAGCATTGAAGAGGCATAACGGAGCATAGTACAACAGCCAATTATGCCACAGCCTGCCTTTCCTTTTTCACGCTATGCCTTAATCCCAAGAAACAAAATTACAAACATCCCTTTGACTCTGTCTTCCCTCTTCAAATCTCTCTCTCTCACTGGGAACAAGAGCCTCAAAAACCACACACTCTCTCCTCCTCCTTCGCTCCTCCGTCCATGAAGCAGAGTCCCCTGTTCCATTCACTTTACTAGAATGAAGTATATCCGAACCGGCAGCCTCAAGAGGCTCTTCTCCTGGAAACGACGCAGTTTCGATGGGCAAGTTCTCACCAGCGATGAAAAAGTTGACAACTTTGAGGTTCTTCCACCCCCAGAACAGCCTCCTCGAAGACCCACTTGGAAATGCTTCTCCCACGAAGAACTCTTCGATGCCACCAATGGCTTCAGCTCAGGTAGTTGATCCCCTGTTTTCTTATTCCATCCTTTCCTTTCTTTGTCCGTTAGCGAAAGTTAACGTTTTTATTATGTGGGATCAGAGAATTTGGTCGGAAAAGGAGGCTACGCGCAGGTTTACAAGGGGACATTGAAAGATGGGTACGAGATTGCGGTGAAGAGGCTCACAAGAACTTCGAGCGATGAGAGGAAAGAGAAGGAGTTTTTGACAGAGATTGGCACAATTGGTCATGTTAATCATCCAAATGTGTTGCCTCTTCTGGGTTGTTGTATTGAAAAGGGGCTTTACCTTGTCTTTGAGCTTTCATCCAAAGGTTCTGTTGCCTCTCTTCTTCATGGTAAAAAATCGAATCTTACCTTAATTTCTGCAACAACAAAAAACTTGCCTTGTCATCTGGGTTCTTCTGCTCATATCTTCTTGCTGCAGATCAAAACTTGCCTCCCATGGACTGGAAAACAAGACATAAGATAGTTCTTGGGACAGCTCGTGGCCTCCATTACTTGCACCAAGGCTGCAAAAGAAGGATAATCCATAGAGACATCAAGGCCTCAAACATTCTATTAACTTCAGATTTTGAACCACAGGTCTAGCAAGCTTCTTCTTCTTCTTCTTCTTCTTCTTCCAATTACTTCTTCATGATGTAACCTAGTTTCATCATGATTTCTCTGTTTAAATCAATCAGATATCTGATTTCGGGCTGGCAAAATGGCTTCCTAATCAATGGTCTCATCATTCAATTGCCCCAATAGAAGGGACATTTGGGTAGTTTCCATTCTTCTTCTTCTTCTAGAAAACCAAAGACTTTGGTTCAGATTCTGAGAATGGAAATGACATGATTTTTTATTTTATTTTATTTTTTTAAATTTTCTTTCAGGCATTTGGCACCAGAGTACTATTTACATGGAATAGTAGATGAGAAAACAGACGTGTTTGCTTATGGGGTTTTCTTGCTTGAAGTCATCTCAGGGAGGAAACCGGTGGACGGCTCTCACCAAAGCTTACACAGCTGGGTAAAGTGAAAATCTTTGCACTAATAGTAATAAAAATAAAAATCTTTTGTTCTTTTTTCTTCTGAACTTGCCGTGTTCTGTAGGGAAATGAAATCCCATTTTGTTTTCTTCCAAACTTAGGCTTACACAGATGTTAATCGTGTAACTTTCCCTTCTGTTTTCTTTGTTTGTATATGGATGAATCAAACAGGCAAAACCATTATTGAACAAAGAGGAAATCGAAACACTGGTAGATCCAAAGTTAGAAGGAGCCTACGATTTATCTCAGTTACAAAGACTTGCCTTTGCAGCTTCTCTCTGTATCCGAGCTTCTGCAACTTGGCGACCTACCATGAGCCAGGTAGTTCAAGGGCATTTGCTACATCATAATTTCTTATTAATAAACTAATATTAATGGTATAGTACTATACTACCATTGGTCAAAATTTGAAACATATTAAGTATTAAAACCTAAGTCAGTTTGTATTAAAACTTTTCCTGATTAGGATTAAATTGACAACAACAAAATTTAAGGGTTAAATTAAGGGAAAATCTTTAAAAGATATCACTTAGATTTTAAAATTTTAAATAAGTGATTTCCTAACTAAATGAACTGTAAATTACTTAACTGTTCTTATTAATTCTATTATTATTGTTATTTATAAGATTTTGAAATTTAAGTGATATTTCTTAATCATTTCTCGTTAAATTAATGCATTTGAAATTTTTTGTAAAAAACTTCTAATGAACGTTAGGTTTCTTTATATATATTTTACTTGAAATGACTTGTGTAAATGTTTGACACGTGCGGGGTAGATACTTGTATTAAACATGCCACTATGTTTGAAATGACACATTGAACTCTTTTTTGCATTAATGTGGTTCACGGGTTCTGCCTCAGCTTCTGAGGCCGTTGTAAGTGGATCTAGTTTAATCTTTAATTAAACAAATATTGATGATTTATTAATTACTTTATATAATATAGTCTCTATTATAGGAGAGATTGCTGCCTGGTATAAACTAAAAATAAGCCTTTTATCCTCTTTTTTTCAATTCCTCCTAATTACCAACTTCATTTTGGTCATCAAACCAAGAAAATATAGAGACAGGCAGAAGTCAAAACAACCACGTTATCGCATCATTCTTAGAAATATCTGGAATTCATCCACTTGTATTTTTTTTTATTTTTTTTATTTTTTTTATTTTGTCACATGAGACATGAAATTTTTATTCTTTTTTGTTTTTTTTTGGCCCACAATCTAAAACCTCTTGTTAGCGAAAGGAATTTGAACTTTTGAAAGTGTTCTTTCTTAAGAGAAAGATAAAGGGGGAAAAAAGCTCTTGAACACAAACTGCTTTAGTATTTCTTAGTGGGTGAAAAGTTTATACTTGAAAATGATTTACTGTGAGTATTTTGTATTGTCCCCTCTGGGAATCTTTCTCAAGCACACAGTTTTCTTGTTCCTGAGTTCACTTCTTTCATAAGCCTTTTCAATTTGTTATATTATATCACAATTGCTTCCATGAGATTTTCAAAATGTACATATAATAGTGTCACGTTACCTGTCATTTATTAGATAATTATTCATGTCATTTTCAGCAGTAATGATATTGGAATATAAGATCATAGATTCAGTTCCATTTTCTCTTTGCTGTTGTCACTCTGTTGCTTTCTTTAATTATTTTTCCCCATTATTTGATTAATCTGCTGATGTTCCATCTCACCAAACTTTTAATATCTATAGTAGTAAGAGTGCAGAAAAATTTGGCAATTTCATAATTGATCTGAGTATTAAAATGAGGAGTCTAGGTTCAGAAACCTCAATCCAATGAATTTAAATTTCATTATCGTATTCACTATGCAATAACACCAAATTAGCCAATTAATGGGTCAAAACTGTGTTCATTAATTTAGTTTGAAGATGAAGTGAAAGGAAAAACCTCTTGTGGGCCTCATTTTCCTTTTGGGAATCACTTAAAGCAATCGTTTTTCACATTAATGACATAATTAATCATAAGTTTGAGTTCCTCTTTCGTATCAGATTTTTTTTTCCCGCCGCCCCGGAGGGTTGGGGGGTGAATTTGAGATTTGGACATATATAGGCCAGTCTCATTGAACTCCATTATCATCTTGTGTTTCTGTTTCTCACATATCTACTCTGATCTTCTGTTTAAAGTCATATGGAGGCCATGAAACAGTTTATTGATTCATTGAATTTGGTGTGGGTCTTAATTTTCTCAGTATCAAGTAGATGCCTTACGTTTTTGGCAAGCTCAAAATTTATGCTAACTTGATACTCTATCCGGTCCTTTTTATAAGATTCAAAATTTTAAATTGGTCTGGTCCTTTTTATCATATCCAGTTTGAGGTTGTCTGAACATTGAATGTATTTCTGGTCCCTTTATTTATTTTTTTTTCATATGTTCTCTTTCATATTTTTTCTGAGTATTTCTCTATTTTATTTACCCTCTTATAAACAAGGGCATATTTAAAAAAAGTATAATTTTTTAATATATTTATTACTTTTAACTAATTTTAATAGATTTTTTAAACTACATCATTGGTTATATAGATTTTATAAAAAAGGATTAGGGGGAGTACTATACATACTTTTCAATCTTGATGGCTTGACCCCTGCTGTGCCTTATATGAAATCTAAAGAATGAGTTATGTTGCCAATGAACTTGTAGCCTATTGGTGTGAAGACTCTACTGTAAGTCATTGGTTCGATCCTACTTGTTACCTTAAGCTGTCAGCGCGTGTGTCCACAGTAAAGCTTTTACATATTGCATATTGGTATTGATGATCGTAATATTACAGGTATTGGAGATAATGGAGGAGGTAGAGATGAACAAAGAGCAGTGGAAGATGCCAGAGGAAGAGGAAGAACAAGAAGAAGAATTCTGGGGATTTGAGGATCTAGAATGTGAATATGAAAGTTCATTCTCTCTGACTCTACCAGATTCCATTGCAAGCTCTTGATTAGTTTTGTTGAGTATCACTTTCGAGTTTCAAGCTACTTGTAAATAAATATATTTTTATATATATTCATCATATATATCATCTAAAGGTGCAGATATCTCCTATTGCTGCTGGGCTTAATTCTGCTGCTCCTACCCAATCAATCTCCCATCAACGCTACCGTTTTGCCCTTTAAATTCTGTAACTTAGTATTTTTTATATCAATGAACTCCTTTTTCTTGCTAATCATCAATCATAGTTTTCTTTATTAGTTTATATTCCTCTATTTTCTCATATGCTTCATTTATGTTATAAATTTCATGTTTAGTTGGAGATGCCACTTCTGATCTTTAAATATAAAGGCACCAATACATACCTACCCACATGTTTATAGAATTGATTAATCATATATATATATATATATATATATAATAGATTATTTGAAGAATTTAATATACAGAATTAGACGTCGGAAAAAAAGTTTGAAATTAGGTTTAGTTACGTGAAACAAGGCAGCAAGAGATGACTGGGTCAAAGTTTCTACATCTACATGATGTGACTTCGCTATAAGCCGCCTGTAAAACGAGGGTTTTTATTTTATTTATTCCCTACCATATCCCTGGGATAAAATTAAAGACTAGCCTTAACAAAAGTCAACATATATAGCTAAAACAAAAAAAAAACTCAAAAAATATATACGAAGGGATTTGATTTTCAATATTAATACATTAATCTATAATATTAACATTGAAATTGATTAAGAGGTGGGCAGTCGATATCGTTGGAAAACATGTTTGATGGTATTGATAGCAAGCGTTGAACAAGTTGAATAAATTTTAAACTGAATTTTTATGCCTTAAAATTTCCAAGTCTAGTTGCTGGTGGAGAAAAAAAATCACAACTCCAGTTTGGGTTTCCAACATTTTATATAGAAGTAATTTTCACAAAGTGCTTTTCCAGAAAATGCTTTTAAGGAAAAGTCTTTTCCAAAAAAGTGTTTTGATGAAGAAGTGATTTTCCGGACAAGTGCTTTCTCAAAGAAGTGATTTTCTGCATATTTGCTTTTTGGGAGACGTGTTTTTACAGAGAAGTGCTTTTCCTGAAAGTGCTAAGCGTGTGTTTAGTATGACTTTTGGGTCTCCCAATCACACAATTCAAGAGCCAAAATCAAGATTGACAACTTCTAGATTTTTTTGTTTGGGAGTGTTTATAAGCCACAAATTGTAGCTTATCATGATTTAATTTTAGCTTATCACATGGCCCCTTGTTGGCCCCACCCTTAGTCCACACGTACTCCTTCATATTCACACCATACCACTCCTCTCTCTCTCTCTCTATACTCTTGCTCTTTTATTTCCAAAAGTCTCTCTTTCCCATTTTCATAGCTCTAAGATTAATACCATATTTTCTTTTCAAAAGGAAACTGGCATTGGGCAAAGCAAGCCGTACACTCCAAAAATAAATAATTATTTTGAATTTAATTTTTCACTTATAATTATCACAAAAGTCACTTATGCTACCACTAATTCAAACAAATATCAATTTCAGAAAAGCACTTATGTTACCACAAATCCATACGTAACTTTATTACTGAATCTGAGTTTTACCCAATCTTAAGTTTGCATAAGTCATATTACGAAAAAAAAAAACTTTTTCCATTGCTATCCCAAATACATTAACTTTCCACCTAAAAGTAATTTTTTGGAGAAGTGATTTTCCACAAAATTACTCTTTGGAAGAGATGTTTTTCCATAAATTTTATTTTTTGAAAAAGTGATTTTACGCAAAAACACTATTACAGAGAAGTGTATTTCCGCAAAAAGTGCTTTTTCGCACAAGTGTTTTTCCCAAAAATGCTTTTTCTAGAAAAGTGCTTTCTCAAAGAAGTGATTTTCACAAATGTGCCTTGAGTATTTGGGAACACTTTTAAAACCATAGCTTGAAGTAGCCAAACACCACTTCAAAACCAAAAATAGCTTTTGACCCTCACAACCATGACTTGAGTTTAACTACCCAAATACTCTTAAATTTTTCACAACCATGGTTTTGTAAGAAAACCATGAATATCCAGAAGCTATTTTTTTTACCCTGTCAAAAGCTATTCTCAAGAATAATTTTTTTAACTTTTTCTCCACAACCTATTATCCAAAAGCTAATCCAAGTGTTTTTCCTTTGCTTTTTTCCTAAAGCACTTTTCTTGAGAAATGCTTTTATGCAAAATTGTTTTTTAGAAACATGGTTTTCTAGTGAAGTGAATTTTTCCGAAAGTGCTTTTCATGAGAAGTGTCATTCCCCAAAAGTTCCATTTTGGATAAGTGTTTTTACCCAAAGTACTTTTTTGGAGAAGTGATTTTTTCAAAAAATGTGTTTGGATGAGCTTTTGAAGAAAAAAGTGAAATGAGAAAAATGATTTTGAATAATAGCTCCTAAAAAGGTAAACAAAATAACTTCCGGTAAAAACATGGTTTCATTACCAAAAATAACTTATGGAGAGTATTTGGGTTGTTCTTTTCAAAACCTTGGTTTTGATGGAAAAATTGATTATAAGAAAAATGAGAGTGTTTGGGTTGATTTTTGTCTCTAAAACCATGGTTTTGTGCGTCATCTAAACACACTAGAAAATGACTGAAGTTTTTTATTTGAAATCATGTTAGGTCTAATTCATATTACTTTAGCTGGATTATTAATAATTGCATATTTACAATATCATTATGGTGTTCAATTGGATCTTTGATTAATTAACATTTTTTATTGACCTCCTATTTTGTTTGTTTTAATCTTAATTCACATGAAGTAAATTTAAGATTTTAGACTGTTCCATTCTTATAGCTACTTTTTTTTTTTCAGGAAATTCGCCATTCTAATCCCCCCCAAAAAAAATTGTCAAAATAAGCCACAGTAGAAACAATTTGCCAGACTAACCCTCTTTGTGGCACCACGTCAGATGGCGCCACACCACGTGGCGCCACTACGCATGTGTTTAATCGCTACGATTTAATCGCACTAGAAACAATCACCCAGATATACCATGTAACGTCTTCCTCTGCCAATTCCTTTTATGGTATGCATCTGATGAGAGAACAAAGCATGGTCCTCAATTTTGCCAATCAATCTCATTTTTATCATTTTGCTCATCCCCATTATTGCTGCCTGCAACATCATATTCCTCGACAATCCTGTTGTTTTTAAAACCATGGTGGCGCCACCAACAATTATTCTTAGCCGTTCGAACCTCGTAATACCCATTACAAGCTACGTTTCTTCTTACTATTTCTCATCGTCTCCCCTTTTCTAGTCCCTTCGCCTAACACTCCTGTTTAGCAAGATCACCGATCGGTCCAGAGAACTCACCGTTTGTCCGATATTTGCTTCCGATGCAGTCAAGCTGATCATTGGAGCCACAATTGCCCTCTCAACAATCGTACTCCCTTACTTTTCATTGTTGCCTGCAACATCATTTTCCTCGACAATCCTGTTGTTTTTATGTTTTTTTGCTTCTTTCTCTGATGACCCCAGTTACGAGTCATAATATAATAATGTATTATATTAATAATATATATTATATATATATATATATATATATATATATATATATTAGATTATATAATTTAATATGTAATTTATTAATATAATATATTATTTATTTTTTTCTTGAAAAAATATATATTATATAATACATATGTAATGCATATATAATATATCATGATTACGATTTATTCGCGCTAGGAACAATCAGCCGGAACCCTACGCCGATCCCGCTAGCCGGTTAGCGAGCGGGGTCAAAGGGCAGCGCCCCTTGCGAAGGGTGCGAGGGGCAGGGCCCCCGGGAGAAAATTTTATCGAAAATAAGACATCATTTTAAAAGGAATATTTCATAAAATTTTCAAAATCGTGAACACTTGGTTGACCTGGCTTTGAATGTGATATATATCACATCATTTTAAAATATGATATATAATTATATAAAATAATATATATTAAATATAAATATAATAAATTATAATAATTGAAAATTTAAAAAAAATGTTAAAGTGGCGCCACGCCACATGGCACCACTTATGTGGCGTGCCAACAAGTGGCGCCACATGTTGTGGCGCCACGTGTAGCGCCATCTAATGTGGTGCTACAAAATGAGTTAGTCTGGCAAATTGTTTCTTCTGTGGCCTATTTTGACAATTTTTTTTTTTGTTTTTGGGATTAGAATGGCAAATTTCCTGCTTTTTTTCAAACAAATAAAAATGATTTGAAGTTTTTCTATTTGGAACCGGTTAGGTCAAATCCCTATTTTGTTTGGTTTCTAAAAGAGTTTTTCCAAGGAAAGTGCTTTTTCTGAGAAGGGATTTTCCATAGAAATGCTAGTTGGGAATAGTAATTTTCATTGAAAGTGCTTTTTCATAAAAGTTCTTTTTTCTCAAAAGTGGTTTCTTGGAAAAGTACTTTTTTCTAAAGAAGGGAATGTCATCAAAAGCACTTTTTCTCAAGAAGTTCTTTTTCCACAAAAGTGCTTTTTATTGAAAAGTGTTTTTTCCCACAAAATGTGCTTTTTCTAACGAAATGCCTTTCCCATAAGTGCTCTTTTTTGGAGAAGTGCTTTTTTTTTTCAAAAGTTCTTTCCCAAAAAAGTGTTTTTTCTCCATAAGTGTGTTTTTGCACACGTTATTTTCTAGGTAGTGAGTTGTTTTTCCACAAATGTACTTTAATTGAGAAGTACTTTCACTACAAAAAAATTCATTTTTTGCGACGGAAAAATTCCGTCGCAAAATCTAAATTTTTCGTCGCAAAAACAAAGTGCGACGGAATTTGCGACAGAAAAGTTCCGTCGCAAAAAAGACGTCACAATTGCGACGGAATTGAAAATCCGTCGCAAATTTCAAAATTTACGACAGATATAAAATTCTGTTGCAAATTTTGAAATTTGCGATGGAAAAAATCCGTTGCAAACCCCATGGGATTAGCGACGGAAGTTTTCCGTTGCAATTCCGTCGCAAAAAATTAAAAAAAAATAAATTTCTTAAAATATAAAAAAAATAAAATAATCAAAAAAAAATATATATAAAATTATAAAAATTATAAAAATTATTAAAATGTAAATAAATTTTAAGATAAATATTGCATATGATAAAATATCAAAATAACAATCATACATAATCTTTTATAACAAGAAAGTCATAATATATATGTTCGAAAGTTTCAAATAATAGATACAAAAACATAATCTATAAAACAATAGCATCATCATCGTCACCAGGATTGTAATACCCGGATAATTACTATCTGGACTATTATGTTACCATAATAAAAATGTCCATTTATGATGATTATGGTCTCAAAATAGTGTATAATTAGTCTATTTTCAAAGGAAAGTACTAAGAAAAAAATTATGGAAAATTCAAGAAGGCATGGAATAATTATTAAAATTTAGGAAATATATTATTCTTAATTTATACAATTTAATAAAATATTTCCTATGAAAATAAAAAGAAGGAAAATTAAAAAGTATTCTAGAATCGAAATTGATTCTATGACTTTTAATAATTTGCATGGAGCCTAGATTATTAATGTCAATAAAATGGTTGTGAGAAAATGATGAGTTTTAATTAAGAAAATTATTGGGAATTATTAAAGGATTAATTAAGTAATTTTTGGAAATTTTATAAGCCAAAATCCATGAAATTGCTTATGGACCAATAGGAAATTTTTGTGGAAAATGAATATAGGATAAATGTAATATATGTGGTTAAGGAAAAAATTAATTAATTATATATATATATGTTGATGGGCCGAAAATTTGGAGAGATAAGGATGGATTGATATTTGTAATATTATAATAATATAAGATTAAACATGTGGTAAATGGATAATATTAAAATAATAAAGAAAGGTGAACAGGATAAATGAGAACGGATAGAAAATAATTCCGTTGCAAGAATCTGGGGATGAGTTAAGAAAAACCAGAATACATTATTAATCAGTGAATTTTTATCCAGAAGTTGGTGCCGGCCGGAGTTATTTCTGTAACTGGTACCGATTACCGAGAATTTTTGGCTAGTAACGGAATGTCCTTACTGAGAGTATAAGGGTAGAAGAACCCAGTATTCTTGAAGAGGAAGAAAAGATTTTCAGAGTGTTGTTCCCGGAATTTTAAGATTTTATAAAGATTACGCGATCGGAACACCGAACCAGGAATTTTATCTAATAAAGCAAGATGACATAAGGCTAGATGATGTCATTTTTTTGTCTTTTGGGGGGGGGGAATTTCGGCCTAATAGGTGTAAGGCCAAGATGAAACCACCTAGCAAAAGTGCAATCCAATGGTCGAAATTTAACCAGATAAAGTTCACCAAAATTACCAAAATGCCATTGAGATTTTCTATAAATAGCCACCCTTTCATTTGAAATTCTCACACCAAATCCTCTTGAGGATTTCGAAATTTGGGAGAGAAAGGAAGAAGGAGGAGTCTGGAGAAAAATCATAGCGAAGCTCTGAGTAAGTTCTTCAGTCCTTAGTCCTTAGTTAGGTAGTTCTTTCAGTAGTTATAGTAGGATTACTAGAATAGTCTTTAATTTTTCAAGTTAGTTTAGGTATCATGTTTTAGGAATAAATATAATATTTATCTTAGAAATATGTTAGAGGAAAGATTATAGCAAAAATTTTGGAAAGTGTAAAGTCAAAACAGCGAAGCTCTGGCAAAATTCTGCCAAGTAGTCAAACTAAGGGCAAAATGGTAATTTGTACCTAAATTGCCTGTTTTGGTTTTAAATGTTCATACAAGTGATATTATCCTTATAGGATATCCGAAACCACGAATCGCTGTTTCCGTTGTTTCCGTTGTCACTGCTGTCAAATCACCGTCGTGCCGCCGTCAAAGCACCACCACGCTACCGGAGTACTCGAAATCGTCGACGGAGGTACGGACACGTATTGTAACCTTAACACTTATGCTGCTCATATTCATATATATGGTAGACATGTTTATATACTGAAACTCTGTCTAGGGTTGTCAGTCATACATACAGCTTATTACTGGTTATAGTCTTGATAACGCCGTTGGGTTTTCCTAGCGTTGAGGACACGATGGGAGATCGTGGCACTGGTTTATGTGCAGACATTGTGAGGGGCTTTACATATTACTGTGTGCTTATGTTCTGTCCATTGTTGATCATGCATCTGCTGTGTGCTTATGTATTGATGTGCTGTTATGTTGTTATGAATATTTGTTGCCTATATATGATTTATTTGAGCATAAGGTTAACCGTTACCTGAGATCCAATTGGGAATTGGATCTCAGCTGTAGCTTCAGGTTCAGGAGGATCCAGGGTGGAGGAGAGCGGCAGGTAGCCGATATAGGCGGACTGAAAGAGTTTATATGTTTTAGTTTTTGAACTATCTAGATACTATTTTTTTGGAATCAATAAATGACTGTATAAGGATGAATACACTATGGTTATGTACTTCTAAATATTCAGTTACTCGTTTAATCGAAATGCTCGACTCTGATCACGGTTTGTTTTAAAAAAAAAAATTCAATATTTTAAATTGAGATGTTACAAGGATGGTCGTCACCACCACCACAAGAGTCATCACCACCACCAGGAGGGTTATCACTACCATCAGGAGGGTCACTAGGTGCCGGCCAAATACCCTTAATTAATTCTAACAATAGATATTTTGAACAATAGTAATGAATAAGGATGTGCTCCTATCAAAATTTATTAATACATAGTGCCGTTCATTTTCTAAATTCTACATGGTATACATAAAAACATGTCTGATTTGCATAAGAATATATGTATGAAGATATAAAAATGTTACAAATAGAAATTTATTTAAAAGAAATTGAGTCCATTACTTATTTTTTTTTATGATACTATAGGAGAGGGCAAACATAATTTAAGAACATAAATCACAATCTACAGTAATATCTTGCTAGCAAATTGAGTCCATAACTTATTCGATTCCGATTATCTGCTTTACCAAAGCTGCCACCCTACAATCTTAATATATACATGCATTCTATAGGTATTTAAGGTGTTACTGCTCGTATACCCAGAAATATCCTTCCCGCGAGATGTACCATATATCACGTTTAATTAAAATTTAAAAGCACCTTCAAGAATCCTTAAGAATAAGAATATATATTGTAAAATTATGCATTTTATAATGGTTCATAAGAGAAAACGTAATTTTTCTGTAAAATGGCTACACTGTATTGTGAACTCCCCAGGATATAAATGTCTATAATATTCTTTGTTAATCGATTATGCTTTCATACGCCTATTTTTTTTATTTTCTATTAATGTTCTATATTTTAGGATTGGGCTACCTTAAATTGATAATTCTAAACTAAATAGTCTAATTTATTGTTTTGCATTTTAGATAGATAAAAAAGAAAGACTCATAGATGTGGATGATGAAGACGTGATGAAGATGATTGAAGTCTCTGAGTAATGTTGCAATTAAAAGAGAAGAGAGCTATCAAATTTTTTAAATTAAGAAGACCACATGTACAGATGAAAAGTATTCAAGGAAAAAAAAATCTAACATACCTCATCGGAGAAGAAACCCGACGGACGCTTGCTCACCAAGGGAAAAAGATGGTTTGGGGGGGGGGGGGATTATACACTGGAGGGGGAGGGAAATAATAGCACGTTGGCGGCAAATTTTGCTGCCAACATGCGCAATCTAGTGACGAGGGAAAAACCCGTTGCTGGCCCCATGGGGGGCCAGCGACAGGGCCCAATCCTGTCGCTGGCCCCAAATGGGGCCAACGACAGGGGCACCATCCCGTCGCTGGCCCCATTTGGGGCCAGCGACGGGGACCCAAATTCGTCGCTAGCTCTTCTGGGGCAAGCGACGGCTTCTTTAATCCGTCACTAATGAGATTTTACTTTTTGAATTTTTAGTGTTTCTTGCTACGGATTTTTAATTTCCGTCGCAAATTCCTCCATTTTGCAACGGAATTGCAAAATTTCTCATATTTGCGATGGAAAAAAATCCGTCGCAAATTCCATATTTTCTAGTAGTGTTTCTAGATGTAAGTGTTTGGGGTCGGTTTGGATTAATGGTGCTAAAAGCAACTTTTTTCCAATCTAACTTTTACAAACTTAAAATATGATAAAATTCAAATTGCAAATGTAATTTATATTTAGATTGACAGTAATAGAAACTCATATGCACTTTGAAAAGAAGGTTTTAGTGGTTTCTTTTTAAAAGTAGATTTTGGCCTAAAAGCCAATTTGAAAAAAATGACAACTCAAAAATCTGATTTTACTCCCATTGTACTTTTTCCCTTCCTACCATGCTTTTTTAGCCTCACCTCCTACCCAAACAGACTTTTTGAAAAAGTGCTTTTCCAAAAAGGACTATTTTTTAGAAGTCCTTCTTGTAATAGTGCTTTTCTTATATATTTCTCCACAATTTCTTTTGACAAGAAAACTCTGGGAGTGGAAAGGTTTTTCTCATAAGCCATTTTTTTCATACTTTTTAAATGTTACTCTCCAAAACTTATTCTCTAAAATAAATTTTTATAGTTTTTGTTTATAAACAATTCTCTAAAAGTTTATCCAATATATCAGGTTTATATAAATTTCTGCCAGGGCCAGTTAATTATCTTTATTAATTATGCATCTATAAATGATCAAAGGCTTGAAGAATTATATCGAAGTCAACATACATTTTATGAAATCGAATTTAAACAAGTAAAAACCCTTCAGGTTTCACCGAGTTAGATAAAATTTTTCATTTTCATTTTGTTAGTCGTCACCTTCAGATATGTCCAGCTCAAATGAACTTAATCATTTAATGTCAGTGTGTTGTTAAAAATAGAAAATAAAAAGGTCCAACTTGATTTTTTTAAAACAAAGGTTAATTGACTCAGAACTTAACGTTATGGTTGGTGTCAAAAGATTTAGTTAGACAGATAGATTCAATCTCTGTAAAGTTAAGTGTAGAGTACTGATTAGTATAAGGGAAATGTTAAATAAACTAATTAAAAATTTATATTATCCACCATAGCCATAGGTATTTATTTATTTATATTTTATCCGATATTAAGTCATAATAGATCGTATCTACACTTACATCACACAAGGCTGTCCTGCAAGTTGGCATTTGCCATTATCACCTTGAAATTGAAGGCCCAGTGCTGAATTGGAAGCTGTCATACGTGTAATAGAAGTAATGAATATATCAAAATCAAATAAATTACGAGTTCCATAACTTATCTTTAATAAGTTAAGGACTTCAAAGTATAACTTATCTTTATTGTGCATTTTGTGGTGAAAAAAGTAATCACTTTAATTTATGATCATATATATAATATATGTGTGTGTGTGTGATTGAATATGGTCTATATTTAATTTAAAGGCTGCTGGAAATAATCTTCATAAGTATTGCAAACTATAAAAGGATATATATAATATAATTATCATTTATATAGGATAAAATCTATATTAAATATAAGGATATACATGACCAAAAAACAAAGGAAAAAAAATTAACTGTCAAACACAAGACACCCATAGTCTACAATACTAGGTTGAAAACAAAGGCCGCAATACCATGTACAAAACAACAACCATAAAATCAATACAAAATCACGACTACAAAACGCGTTACAAATCAAAAGCCACAAAACCACGGCTAGAAAACCAGGTACAAAACAATACCCACAGAACCAGGTATAAAACAACCGCAGCTAGCAGAACCAAAAACAAAGTGCCTATTCAATAATATATATGAAGGGAGTCTTGCAAAGTTGAAGTCACAATTAACATCTTATACTCTTTAGCCACAAAGCCATTTGAGTCATTTGCAGCAATATGAGGTGTGGGAAAGATGAAGATGCTTTTGGGGGAAGCACATTGATCACATACCTAATGGAAGGTTATCAATGTTCTTTTTCTCCTTCTCAGAATCCTTTTCCCAATGCATATTATGGTGGCTTCAAAACCCTCATGCAAAGAGGAATGAAAGTGAATTCTCTTCAGCCTCCATTAGAAGAATCACAAAGTTATGATATTTGGGATCGGCACACCCATGAATGTATTCTACAACAAAGCAGGAATATGAGGAGAGATTGATGATAATCTTCTTTACTTCACATGATTCGCAATGCTTGCTCAATTTTGCATCTTTTAAGCTTGCCATGGTTATTCTTGTAGTGATAATACCAAAAAATAGTATAGAAATTAGATTAGTTTGAAAAATTTGGTGAAGAAAGGTCCTAATTTTTTTTTTTTTTTTTTTTATATTACTTCCTTCAATATATGACATATTTAGAAAGTTGATATTAGTCTTAAATATAAGATAAAATTATTACATTTGTTATTGTTTTCCTAATAATTTACCCCGGTTGATGATCTGTCAACAATAATAAAAAAGAAGAGAGAATATGGAAATTGAGAAAAATCTTAGATATTTTAGAAAATACGTGTCATATAAATCACTCAATTAATTTTCATAGTCTAATCTAATCAAGTAAATGTCTTCTATTAAGAACTAAAAGAGTAATAAAATTATCATATAAATACTAATATTATTGTCATAAAAAATAAGAGAGAGGGAGATCAGAGAGGTTGACCCAGTTAACAGCTATACTGCATTATACCTAATGATCTCTCACTACTCCTATTTTCTGTCGCTTTCTTTAACCTCCTCATAAACTGGTCCTCTTATTTACACTCAAACATTCAATAATTAAAGCTTCAAATTTTTGTATTGGCCAAGAGGGAAAGTGCTTAATTAATGTCAGTGGTCTCGCTTCAGTGACGCAACTTTTGTATATTTGTAATAGGTTAGGGTGTTACTTGTTCTTATGACTAAAGGTGAAAATTTAACAATAAAGTAAGGTTTTTCGCTATAAACACATGTACATAATATAATTATATTTTGTTAGGTGTAAAAGAAAACATAATGATTTTTAAGAGACAGTATCTCACATTCCCGTTAACGTTCATCCCATTTTTTAATTATGGTTCCCACAATTCTTCCAGTTGGCTACTCATTTGCCCGCTGACCAGTAGGACTTCCTCCTTCACACGGTCACACCGTCTTCCTCACACAGCATTGGCGGCGGCAGATACGGCCACGCTACCAGCTCCACCGACAGTTCCACCTTCATCCTCGATGTTGGTGCTTTTTTCATTTTTTCATTCTTTTGTTTCAGTTGCAGAGATTTCACTAGAAGACTAAGGATTTCGGGTCGGTCTCTCCTTGGGTGCAGATTAATGGATAAGATGAAGAACAGTGAGTTAAATTTCTTGAAGAAAAGGGGGGAGGTTGAGAATTTAATGGTGAAAACTGAACAAGAGCATATGAGAGACAAGGAAGGGATCGGGAAGAGAAATAGAGAGGCGAGAAGATGAGGGAAAGAGGGGTGGGAGGAGTGAGGGCAACAGATATTTTTTAAAAATAATATTCATTTCTGAAAAACAATTAAAATAATAGGTAGGGAAATAATGACATGGAAGCTGACCATGCCGGATGGAAGAACCGGGGAACCTACGTTTTAAAAAGGAGGATGTTAGGTTTGAGGTAGTGTTTGAAAACTTTTTAAAACTTAAGTTTTGTGTAGTACGAGGTAAGTATGTAAGGAGAGTTTCGTCTCGGCTTACGTAAAACCTAGATTTTGAGAAAATTTTAAATAAACACTAAATCAATATCGACTAACAACTATATTAGCTAACAACTAAGTCACGTGCAAAACTTATGGTACAATGTCTTTTTCTTATTTTCACTTTTCTTTTTTCCTTCTTTAAACTATACTCCTGATATGTCAGATCACGTGTTACTGTGCAGAAAAGTGAAAAAAAAAGAAAAAGACATTGTACCAGAAGTCATGCTATGATAAAGCCATGAGAGAAAAAAAGTGCGACAGGAAAGAGATAAGGGTCGGCACTCAACACTGACTAAGTTTAAAAATGCTTGTTGGTAACATATTTTTAATGATTATTTAACTGTTAATTATTAAAATCTTCAATTTATTTTTAATATAGAATATATATTTCTATTAATTTAGATATTTAGATATTATTATTAGAGTATTCTGATTTATAATTTTATTATAGAATTGAATATATATAATATAGAATTGTACATATATAATTAGAATATGAATTTCATATTTTAATTATTTTTTATTTTTATTTAATATATAATAAATTAAATATATTCATATTCATATTGTAATAGATGTTTATATTTAATTTATAAATATAATTAAAAAAAACTCTACAGGCGTCAATTAAACAATTGATGCCTGTAGCGTCTTCTGACATGACACACTAATGGTGTCACATGTGGCGACGCCACTGACCCCTTTGGCTAATGTAGGCGGCAGTGGTGTCGTTTGACACGATTGATGCCTCTAATTGTTTTATTTAAGTAAAACTTTTGCACAGTGTCTTATTCTAGAATTTTTTTTTTAATTCTTATTTTGATAAATTTCTCATAATATATATGAAGAGACTTCTTGCAAACTTGAAGTTTCAAGATAGGCAATGCTGGCTCAACTTTGTCTTTTGAGTCTGTCGTTGTTGATGTAGTGATGATACTAGAGCATAATATAGAAATTAAATTGGTTTGAGAGATTTGGTGAATAAAGGTCCCAATATTATGTATATTCATAAAATTCTCATATAAATAATAATATTATTATAATTAAGAGAGAGAGGGAGATCCAATTACTAGCTACACTGCACCACATTTGTCTCTTTCTTTAACCTCTTTCTAAATTGGTGTTTTTACTCACACTCAAACATTCAATAATATTTAAGTTTCACATTTTTTTCATTGTCCTAAAGGGAAAGTGCTCAAAGTCCCTGCAGGTCTCTCCTCACTAACGTAGTTTTCATACATTTCTAATAGGTAATTCATTCTTCTTGTGCATTTGATGATTGACGCGAAAAAGGTATAATAAAAATATTAATGACTTTATGACCATATATAATATATAATTGGGTATTGTCTAAATAAAAGGGTTTTAGAAAAAGTTCATGTGAATATTGCAAAAGCAAGGATGTAATTATGATCACCAATCTGAGATGCAGCTACTTGACTATAAATTCATATCTATGTTTTTTCCCAAATTCATATATATGGTAAATATTAGGGTATATATAACAAAAATATGAAAAACTATTGAATAGATTAAATTTCCCATAGATTCTCATATTTACAACTATGGTGGAAAAATCAGGGTTATTGAACCTACACAGGATTAGCCGGTTTGGCCCAGAAACCGACAAATCAGCCCCTACAGTGGTCTGATCAGCCATCAACTTGGTTCACATTTTTTTAAATTTCTTCATAATCTCATATTAATAGTCCCTCAATATCCACTTCCTCATTGGTAAGGTTCTGAGTTAGCTCTAATTTAACTCTAATCTAATTCACTGACTGTTAACCCTTGACCTAATAATATCTGACTAATTCAATGGTCGATTTAAGTTTAATAACCTTGTCATATTCTAAATAACTATTGATCTTTTTACTAGTTATCCAACTTTTCTAAATATATGGTCAAATTTAGCACACATAATCTAAATTTAGTTTTTTACAATCAATGCTATACTAACTTTTACCAAAGAAATTATTAAATTAGATTACGGATGTAATTAAAGATTTTAATAGTTATCATCAGAGTCAGCAATCATGTGTTCTCACGTTAAGTCAACTTCTAACGTAACCAAGCTAGGCCCATCAGGCGGTGATTGTTAAGCAATTTATAATCTAATCATCAGTTTTTCCATAACTTCAATTCATTCTACAAATTTTAGTTACGAAATTATAACTAACTGTACAAACTTAAATTTCGTTTACATTCATAAATATAGTAAAATGATTACTCATATTTGTTTGACTATGTTAATTAATTACTCAAACTAAGAACAAATTTTTCTAATTGCACATATAGAGCCATAGACGACTTTTCAAATTAGACTTTAAACTGGATCATGGGACGTAAAAAACTGAAAATCTTAAAAAATTGGTAAGAATATATTTTTTGGTTCACAAAAGTTTTTTAAGTTCAAAATCCTTATTGATAGGCAATATATAGGAACATTTATATATAAGCATTTTTCCGCTGACTTATGTGAGACATATATAGATTCGGATGACATGTATCTAATTATTTATTTATATTTGAATTTTCTAAAGCCATATACTAACGCCTTTTAATTGAATACTAGACAATGAAACTTTCCTATATAAAAGTTAAAGCCGTTCATTACACGTTACATTAATGGCAAAGTTCAATAATTCATGCCTGGAGACAGCAGATTGAATTGAAGTACCATGAAGCCAGAGGACAATAACAAGACATATAGATGTAGCCATGTAGGGGACCAAATTGGCCGAAAAGAAGATCACCGTTTGTGTGTGTTGTATTTCTATTATATCTCAACATCACCAACCAGTGGCGGAGCCAGTATTTGAAGTTTATAGGTGCACAACCATTTTTTTTTTAAGGAAAGTTTTAAATTAATGCATTTTCTAAAAAAAAAAAAGTTTGACAAGATTAAATAACATGTTGCAACCTATAAGAAAGCAGAAAGGAAGCAAACCAAAATGCTAGTTTCAGTTTCAATTCATCGTAAACGAAAATCACAAGGTGGGGTATTACCTTCAGATATTCATTTACATCAGTCTTCATTTGTTTAGCCTTGAATGCTGCATCAACCTCCAAAAAGATTCGAGGGGATAAAGTTATTTCTTGAAGTAAATCAATCTGCAAAAGAAAGCAGAAAAGGAAGCTGTGTCATGCCAATATTCAATACAAATAAGACTTATTATCATGCTTTCATCATAGAGCAAAGGAATAAGAGAAGGATAATTACAAATTAGCACTCCAACTTCAGCATGCCTCAAAAAAGACTATCCACTAGAGAGCACGGCACTTTCAATAGGTTCAACACCAAACATCTACATAAAGGGGAAAGGGGAAAAAAAGGTAAAAGAGAAGATGAAAGTTTGAACTGGCGACTTAAAGCTAAAAATATGAAGTCTTAACCAACTATACTATTCATACATATTGTTACTAAATTCTCTCAATTTGTGTGAGTACGCGCGCGCGCGCTTGCACCCATAAAAACATATGTGGCTCCGTCAGTGTCACCAACTATAACATTAATTTCATTATATGTTTGTATTTGATGTATTCTCTTTGATCCTTATTATAAGACACTAAATAAAAAAATGTATTTGGTTCTTTTTATAAGACATTTACTTATTTCCAATAGCACTAAATATTTTTTTCATATATGTCTATAATTAATAAGGGTAGTGGGTGAGAGTAATAATTAATTTGATATTAGAGTTTACTGTAATTCGTATAGGTAATATTGAAAATTACTCAAATTTTAAGACAGATTTAATGACTTCAACTGTTTTTATTGATTTGTGAGAATTATTAATTAGTATCTTATAATAAAAACAAGAGAGAGTATATCTGCTATATAGCTGTGCGCGTATGACATTATTAACCCAATCTCATGCACTAAGAAAAAAGATAGTCAGATATAGTCAATAATCTTTAAAAAAAAAAAAAATTCACACTCTTATTTCAAATGTAACCTTTTTCTTTTTTTCTTTTTGATAAAAGTGAGATAATTGGTAGACTCTACTTTTTTCGAGTTCCGTCCACTACTACATGAATTGACAGAGGTATATTTGACAATGATTAATAAACATTGAATCATACTTTGTAATTAGGTCCAACATTTACATTTAGGACAAAATAAAACATAAGAAACTATTTTAATCATGTCAACCATATCAATTACAGCCATAATTTATATTGAAGACATATAAATACTTCAAAATTAAATGTCACATTTTTTTTAATTAAATGTCACATTTTAATTGAGAGAAAATACATTGTTTTGCACATGTTTAAAAATTAAGAAAATCACTCCCTCCAATCCTTAATATAGAAAATATTTAGAGAATTGGTCTTGTTTCTAAATATAAGACATGTTTTTCATATTTGTCAATGTTTTCCTAATTTATATTTATTGATGTTTTTTCAACAATAATCAAAGATAAGAGTGAATGAGAGAATTAAGAAAGATGACAAGAATGTTTTTAAAAATATATATTATATTAATTAGCTTAACCAAATTTTCTTAAAATAATCAAATTAAATAAATATATATTTGTTGTATTAAAATTAGAGGAGTAGTCAATTAAATCATATATGAACATATGAGAAATATGAGAGTTTGAGTTTCATTTTGGTAGGTGTTTATCTTTGGAGGCCTTCTCGAGGAAAAAAAAAAAAAAAAAAATCCTTTGGAGGCCTTTATTTTATCTTGGATTGGGCCTCCTCTCATCTTTTATTGGATATCAAGGATGTTGTCAGAAGCCTAGAGCCTCATCCAAAGTTATGGAGATTGGAACATCTTTTCTAAAATATAATATTTTATAAAAATAATACTCTCTGTTTTTACTATTTATACAAGTGCTCTTTTAGAGGCTTATCATATTTATATATGTAAAATATCTTATAGGGTATGCTTGGAATTTTCATTTATTTCACCATCAAGTTTAATTATAAGAATAATTAAATAGACTATATTTTGTGGGCGATCAAAAGTAAATTAAATATATAATACATTGATGTTTATAATATATAGAGTTAATGCGACGTTGATCTTCACATAAAAAGCTATAGTCTGTGTTAAAGGCATTACACAATATTCTTTATTACATTTAAACATCAGACGGTTCTTTTGTAGATTTATAGCTAATAGGTTTTAAGGTGTAACTAACTCATTCATATTGTATACACTACAAAAAAAAAAAAAAGCCCCCGTTTGGATGGGCTTTTAAAAAAAGTGTTTTTTTTAAACTCCAAATTAGAGCTTTTAGAAAAAACAGCATTTTGGTTTTTTATTTTGTGACACTTGCTTTGTTAAAAAAAAAAAAAAAATCATCTAAGCACATAAATTAATTAAAAAGACATTTTTTTTTGCATTAACAAAGTGCTTTTTTTTAATGAAAAAAGCCCATCCAAACGGGCCCTTATTAGTAGCGGTTAAAATGACGTATTTGTAGTGGTTTTATCCGCTACTAGAATCATTCGTAGCGTTTAGACAAACCGCTACAAAATATACCGTGACAAACCTATTTGTAGTGGTTAAAAAAAAAACCGATACTACATGATAAAAAACCGCTACTAAAACTCTAGCAGTTTATTATAACCACAACTATATGAATCTGACATGACATCAACATCATAAATTAATAGCGGTTACAAAACCCCATTCAGGGAACCATTGTAGCAGCTGTAAAACCGCTACTAATTTTGTAAAAATTCGATAGTTAGTAGCGGTTACATAACCGTGACAAAAACTATCCCGCCATTATTTGAAAGGGGGTGATTTTTCTACCATTTTGAATTCATTTCACACTTGCAGCGGTTCCAAACTAAGACAAAATTTCCCGCCATTTTAAATTAGCTTCCCGCTATTTTCATGTTTGTTATTTGTAGCATTTTGTAACCACAACAAAATCTTCGGTCAAATTTTTTTACTTCAAATTTTTGTAACCGCTACAAGTTCGTAAAAGGAATAAAAAAAATCGCTAGTCCTCATTAAAATCAAATTTTTAAATAATTTATATTTTATCAAAATTTATTAATAATATTTATATTAAGTATTATTAATATTTCAATAATTAATAAATATTTTTGTTGTTACATATTTTATTTTATATAATATATATTTTTATTAAAATAAATGATATTAGAATGAGATAATTGATTTTATGTGTGTGTGTGTGTTTTGCTCGAAATTGATTATATATATTCAATATTGGTTATATATATTCATTATATATGTATAATTTATTATAGATTAATTTAAATAATATTTATCAATTAAATATAATTTATATACAAGTAAAATTAAATATTGTTTGTGAATCTAGATGAAAGAAAATAAATATTTATTTGATCCGCATTAAGAAAATGAGAAGTAGAAGAAAATTAAATGGGAGTAAAATTGGAAAGAAAATTAAAAAAAAAAAACACACACACACACACACACACACAACTGTTATTGTTAATTAAGAACCATGAGAATTAGAAGAAAAAATAAATATTCCGATAATATCATATTTGATCTAGTTGAACAACACTTACCTTCTTAAAAGACTTAATCTCTTTAAGAAAATATATAAATTTGGGAGAGAAGGAGAAGAAAACGTGTTAGAAAATGAGAGTTGAGCATATTAAATGTGGTTTGGTGGTGGTGTTTATATATTGGTATTTGTGTACATCTTTTGTAGCGGTTGATGTAGCGTTTTCGTATCGTTTAAAATTAGTAGCGGTTAGTGTGGCGGTTTTTGTAGCGGTTATTTATTGGTAGCGATTTTGTTGTTTATTTGTAGCGGTTTCAAATTAGTTCACATAAATTTGATTTTTTCCACGAAATAAAAAAAGCTACAGATAAGTGTTTTTAAAAAACAAAATAAGATTACATATTATATCACAAGCATAACTTTGATTTTGGCTCTCAATCTTTGTCACCATCCCTACAAAAAAAGAAATTGGATAAAATGCCACTTGTGAGTTGAATATGTTTGAACACAAATAAAACTCTATTTAAATGTTATTATTTCATAAATCGTATATTAAAAAACGTACCGAATTATAGGTAAATTGTCATCGTCGTCGGGGAAGAAGTTCTTAAAGCTTGAAGGCTGCAACGGTTCACTCTCGTAGGCGACGTTATCAGCATCACCCATGTCGTAAAGGTCTCATGGCTTTAAGTGAACCACCATATGCCAATCCATGTGCCTCTCATCAGTGACATAATAAACCTGATGTGCCTCTGAGGCAAGAATATACGGCTCATCATCATCAGACTGACCAATGTGAATAGGCCGGGAGAAATTCACCGATGTGATGCCTAAGTCGTCAGTGGTGAGTCCCTAGGACGTTGTTGTATTCGCCCACAAACATTTGAACAATGTCACCGTGAAAAGGCCTTGGTAATTTATCTTGACCACATCAAGCAGCTTTCCATAATACGGGACGGCACCGAACTGCATGTTCCCGTCACTGTTGCTTGCGTAACTCCTTGTCCCAAACATGCCATATACACCCGAGTTTTGGGTCAGCAATCCCTGATCTTGTGAAACGGTGCAAAACTTGAAACCGTTGACATTGTATGCCTAAATCTTTGGGTGTGGTCAAGCGGGCTGAGTGCGAGAGCTCTGAATTCTGGGGAGTGCGGGTTGTGGTCATTCATAATTCTCCTCCTAAACCAACCTGATAATTCTCTGTGGACCTTTCTATCAATCTCAGATGATGCTTGTGTATGGATCCTCAGCCGACGCTTGACATAACTCCTGAATTCCTTGTAATTAAACATGCAAAAATGAGCATGATATGTGAGTATAAAATGTAAGGAAATATATAGGATGACATATATTTGTGGGAAATCCTCATTGAAGGTACGGTTCAACTTTAGTGCAATTAATCAAGACATGTTTATGTGCTTGAAGCTTATCAAGTGTCGTCTGTTTGAAGTTCTCAGTTCTGCCAACTGGTCTACCAACACAAGGGATTAACAACTCTGTTGCTGAAGACTCTGGCTTTGGCTTTGGGCAATCGTCCACATGAGGTGGTCAGTTGAATGACATCTCAATGTCATCAAAGTACCTGGAACAAAAATACAAGACCTCATCCCCAATATAACCCTCTGCAATTGAACCTTCAGGCCATGCCTTATTCCTCACGTAGGATTTTAGTTTCCCAAGAAACCTATAAATTAATAAATGAAAAATATTGAGACATTTAATGTTGAAATGTGTGACAAGGTAGTAGTCGTAAAATAATTAATTTTAAATGTATACCTCTTAATAGGATACATCCATCTATAGTGAACCGGGCCAGCAAGCTTTGTTTCGTGAACAAGGTGTACTGTCAGGTGAACCATGACCGTGAAAAAGGATGGAGGAAAGATCATCTCCAAATGACACAATGTAAGAACGATTTTCTGTTGTAGCTGGTTGAGCTCCTCCACGGTTAAAACCTTGGAACACAACTTCCGGAAGAAAGAACACAACTCAACCAAAACAATCGACACATCGAGAGGCAGCGTATCTTTGATGGCAAGCGGAAGCAACTGTTGCATAAGCACATATGACTCATGACTCTTCATCCCAGTAACCTTTCGAGCCTGCACGTCGACACATCTCGAAATGTTGCTTGAGTACCCGTTTGGAACTTTTATTTTCTTCAAAGTCGCGAGGAAGATTTCCTTGTTCGGTTTTGTTAGGGTGAATTCTACCTTCTGAAATCTGTCATGTTCATCAGGCCACACATCTCCACGAACTCCCATCTCCCGTAAATCTTTCCTTACCTGAAGATGATCTTTATACTTTCCTGGTTCATTTAGAATCATGTACAACACATTGTCGCACACATTTTTCTCAATGTGCATGACATACAGACTGTGTCAGAGCAAATTATCTTTCCAATAGGGCAGAGTGAAGAAGATGCTTACCTTTCGCCATTGCTGGGGCGCAGAACTAGAAGCCCTAGCGATCTTTGTACCAACCTTTGCCTGATCGTCTCTCTTTCCAAACTCAAACTCAACATCATGAATTTGCTCTACAATATCAACACCGGATAAAATCTGAGGAGGGCCTCTTTTTTCTTGTTTCCCATTGAAGCGATTTCATTGCAACCAAAACCTGTGCATATCATCTAGAAACCTCTGATGACCCATAAAGCACCACTTACAACTGTGTGGAAGGCGCATCGAAATAGAGTCAAAATTGCAAGCTGGACACGCAAGGCTTGTATGCACATTTCACCTAGATAATGTTCCCAGGTCAGAAAAGTCACTAATATTCCACATCAAGGTGGCACACAAGGGGAACAGTGTCTTGTCATGCGCGTCATATGTCTCGACCCCTACATTCCACAACTCAACCAACTCCGAGATAAGTGGTTGGAGATACACATCGATGTCATTTCCCGATGCCTTTTTGCCTGAAATGATCATAGACATAATGTAGAAACTTTGTTTCATACACATCCAGGGGGCAAGTTGTACGGGATAAAGACAACTGGCCAAATACTATAGCTTGTGTTGAGATTCCCAAATGGATTAAAACCATCGGTCGCTAAAGCAAGACGAACATTTCTAGGGTCCGCCGCAAAATCCGGAAAGTGAGTTAAATGCTTTCCACGCTTGAGCATCCCATGGATGTCTGAGTTTACCATCCTTGTTCTTGTCAGATTCATGCCACCTCATATGCTCAGCTGTCTTGGATGACATAAACAATATCTGTAAACGAGGCTTTAAAGGAAAGTACCTGAGAATTTTTGCAGGTTTCTTCTTTTGTTTTTCCCCCTTCCGTACAATCCTGAGCGTTGAAGTGTGACACTTCTTACAAGACTCCATACGAGCGTCCTCTCCTCAATAATGCATACAGTCGTTAGGGCAAGCATCGATCTTTTCGTAGTTTAAGCCAAATCTATTAATTATCTTCTTAGCCTCGTAGAAGTTTGTGGGAATGTCAGCGTCCGGGAAAACATCTCGTAGCAATTCCAATAACATTGACATTGTCTTATTAGTGATCCCATACATGCACTTAATATGGTATAATTTGATAAGAAAAGATAATTTGGAGTATTTTCGACAACCTTGATACAACGGACGATCACTCTCATCCATAAGGCTGAAAAATTCTCGAGCTGCTTCATTCTTGAGGAAAACAGGTTTTGCACCCTAAACTTCTACCGTGAATTGTCGTCTTGAACACCGAAAGTATCGCAAACAGCTTCATTAACCGGATTATCCCGAGCTACACTATTTCCAACTTGTGAGCTTCGACGAAGATTATCCCCATATCGCATACCATGTTTCTCACCATGAACTCCCCAAAATGTATATTCGACCGGGAAAGGCTTGCCAAGAAGATGTTCCATTGCACCCTCTCGTGTTTGCCACTTCTTAAACTTGCATCTACAACAAGGACACACAATCTTGCCATTAATGCTAGCGTGAGAGATGACAAAATCTAAGAAATTTTGCAATCCGGCTAAATATACGGGAGAATTGCGCCGCAACTTGATCCATATTTTTTTAAACAAAGATAGGATAGAATACAAATGAAGAGAGAATGTTCAATTCTCCCCAAATGACTCCAGATCCATTACATGCAACTTTATATAACTTGTAGCGGTTACAAACCGCTAGATAAACCGCTACAAATAAATATATTTGTAGCGGTTCTTAATTGCTACAAACATTGGTAGCGGTTATCCAACCGCTACATAAACCATTGCAAAAATATGAGTCGTTGGACAGTTCTTCAGTTTGAAATTTTAATTTGTAACGGCTTTAAAACCGCTGCATAAACCGCTATTAATGTTTTGTAATTTCTAGCGGTTCAAGTCAATTAACTGCTGCAAATACGATTTACTGGTTATGTTGTAGCGGTTTTTTTTTATGAAACCGCTACCAAATGTCTTTATTATTATTTTTTGTTTAAGAATGTTGAATTTTTTTAAAAGAAATATTTACAAAGTACCTATTTTTAAAATATGTAGTGATAACAACTAGAAATTATTTTTAAAAAATAATTACAAAATACAAATATTTTGTGTAACTATAATTACATACTATAAGTGACGTTAATAAACTAATGTAAATGCATCTCAGTAATTATGAACTCAAATAAATGAAATCTAAATATTGAAATTACAATCCAACAAACAAACAAAAACATAAATAGAGAACAAACGTTTTAAATAAAAATATGTCTGTCAAAATAAAAACTAACAATCAGGCGCCTGATGATCAGGTCCTGGCTCAGTAGGGGTGTGTGCAGGAGCAGAGGTGACTCCGTCATCATCATCATCAACAGCAGGAGTAGTAGGCGGGGGTGGAGCAGTAGGAGCAGCTGGCGGAGGTGGAGCAACAGTAGCAAGCAGGGGTGGATCCTAGTGGATGAAGGTAGCAGGAGGCAAGGGGGTATCATTGTCGATGAATGAAGGGGGAGGCTGGGGAGGTGAAAAGTTCCTGTAAGGCAACAACTCTGTCAGGGCGTCGCTACAAGCATCCCAACTATGCTTATGAGTAGCATACCAACGGTCAATCCTAGCCTGAATGCGCCTCTCCCTGGCAGCTTGCTCCTCCGCAATTCGGGCCCTCTCTCTCTCTTGTGCGGCCGCATGCTCAGCTACCAAGGCGGCAACCCGCTCGACAATCATCACCTCCAACCCCTCCGGTGATGGCATAGGTCTCAAGCCGAAGGTTCCAGCTTCAGAGGCGGAGGACCTGCCGTACACAGTGTTGGGCCTCGTGCCTAAGCCCACACCCCTAACCCACCTGGGATGCTTGACCAAGCCCACAACAGCTTTTAATGGGGCCGTAGGGTCCACAGACCCCTGCGACTTTGGGGTCTGGGACGCTCGTAGTTCTGCCTGGATCTGCTCAATCCGGGCCTAACGCGCAAATTTTAACAAACGTTAATGAAACAAGTTAATTCAATTTGTATATACTAAATTAACTAAATAATAAGTTTTTTGTAACTTACTATCATTTGCTCTGCCGCCTCAGAAGTCAGTGTCCCATCACGATGTTTATGTGTGCGTGTGAAGAGCTCCCCGTAGTCCGTTTGCCGATTCTCCTCCTACGCCTTCGCTTGCTGCAAGAATTCAAAGAATAAACAATTAGTTATTTAAAAAAAATGGAAGAATCAATCATTTAAACCTCAAATTAATTTAACGTTCAACATACCATCTCACTATAAGTCACAGCAAACGTCTTGGATCTTGACGTGTGATGGATGGTCTGGAGTGACCGACTCCTAGTGTCCCTCTGGGACATCGCCTGCGATGAAAATAATCTTTAAACAAAATTCATTTATGGAAAATGTAAACCATAATTAATTGAAAACGTACTTGTGCATCTGCGCTCTCCTATACTGGACAAAAGCTGCCCAGTCATTATGGTCCACGTGTCTGGGACGTTCTCGATCAGCTGCTACAGAGGAATAGTCCCATCTCTATTCCTCTGGGTGTACAAACGATTCCTCCGGTTCTTCCACCCATCCTCTATCTTCAGCAGAGCGTACCTCTTCGCTTGGCCTCCCACATTAAAATGTTTCTGCATCACAATTTAATTACTTATTAATTAATAAATAATAAAATAAATAAATAACTAAATAAACAAACAAACAAATAAATTATAAATATTAACATGTAAAATTAAATGAAGCAACACAACTTACCTGGACAATATCAGTAAATGCGTTGTCCTTGTTCTTGGATGGAACACGCCTCCAATCCTTGAAGTAGATTGGGAACCATGCCCAATTCTCGCCAAATTCAAACAAGAATCAGTTGAATAGGTGACCACCGTTGGTGATCGGCTGGTCCGTGGCCGGGTTCCAGGGGACCACTACACGAAGCCCCTGCATTAAAGTGACGCTGGCAACATCCAGTGTCCTCTTGCTGATGTTCCGCCTACAGTCTCTAGGGTCTCATCCGGTGGGATTAGTACATTGGCTAAGAGGTCCTCCCAATTACTCCTCGTCTAAGGGGGCGGAATGGGTGGAGGGAGATTTACAGGCCCACGCCCTCTTGCACGACCCCGCCTACTACTACTTCCTCTTAGGGTGGCCTTACCTCGTGAGACCCCTTTCCCTTTATCTCTGTTAACCATAATGTTAGTTTTTTACCGTATAGAGAGGAAATCAAATCTCAAAACGGTCACAAATGAATAGTAGCGTAACAGGAAAAACTGTTAATAGCGCGTCTATTAGTAGCGGTTCTACTTAAAAACCGCTACAAAGCGAAACACTTGTTGCGGTTAATAAGAATCGCTGCACCAACTGCTACTAATTTGTTGTTCAAAATTGTAGTAGTTACTTAACCGCTACTAATATAGAGACCCTTCAGTTTCTGTAGTGGTTATCAATTTAACTGCTACTAAATACATATTTGTGTAGTGGTTCAATATGTAACCGCTACAATTTTTTTTTTGGGAAAAAACCAAACTAATTAGTTTACTAGTTTGACTAATAAACCAATTAGTTTGGTTAAAAAACAAAGTTTTTTTTTTATTAGTTTATCTCTATTAATTTTATTAAAAGAGAGAATTGATAATAAATTTTAAAGGTAGAGAGAAGAAAGAAGTGAAAAATACACATGTGTAAATAAGGGTAAAATTGAAAGAGTTTATTAAATTATTGGTCTATATTTATCAAGTTACCTAACTTTTCTTAAGATATGAGAATTAAATAATTTACATTTATAAATAAGATTAGAGTATATGACCTCTTCAAGAACCACATGCAAATTCAAAGGATCATATCAGGTTCAAAGAATACAACTAGAGAGAGATACAATTCACAGCTCCAACTAGCGCTTATTATTTTCTTCTCTTACTTTAACCTCGCCTCGTAAAGTGTTCTTCTGTCAACACTCAACCATACAATAATTAGCTTCAAATTTTTGTATTGGCCAAAAGGGAAAGGCTAGCTGGTGTCTCTTCACTTTCTTGCTTTATATCAGCGCACAGACAAATCAAATAGACAATCCAGTTAAGAAGATCGTGCATCTGTTCAACGCGGGCCATGGCTTCCCAACAATATGAGCATTCTGTTAAAACGACAACACTCTTTTTCAAGCCTATTCACTCTGAGAGCCTCACCGATGAGCTAGTAAGAACCATCGTTTAGTCCATTTCTCGCCAGCTTCAACTTCTTTCTTCCATGCAACCATCTTAAGTTATTTACCAGTACCGTCTTTCTGTACACCTTCATTACTATTGTCATGGCTTGCTCAATTAGCTTCTTATATATATTGAGTTGCTTTTGACAGATGATTCCGAGAAAGTTTATGAAGAAATATGGGGATGTCTTCTCTGAAACTGTGTTTCTGAAGCTTCCAAATGATGAAGAATGGAAAATAAATTTAGGAAGAAGAAATAATGGTGAAGTTTGGCTTGAGAATGGATGGAGAGAATTTGCAGAGCATCATTCTCTCTTCAAGGGACGACTGTTGGTGTTTGGGTGTGACGATACAACTTCTCATCGTTTAAACGTTATCATAATGGATCTCACCACTTCAGAAGAAATAGACTATCCTTCAAACCATAACGTTGAAGCTAAGCGGGCCAGAAATGAGCAACAAGAAGAATCTCCGTGTGGAACAAGAAAGAACGACAAAAAGTGCGAAGGTACATAGATATTGTTTTCTGATTAGTCCAACTTTGCAGTAAAATATCAATCACAAAGGCTATAAATTTGTAGGGTTAAGGCGAATTGTGTTTTAGAAATCTTTAAAAAAAAAAGTAATTTTGTTCAGTCTGTTATCATATTTAATTTTATTAAATATGTTAAGAAAACAGAGCATGTTTCATTCTGTTCAGATTGGTTTAAGGGATGAGAGGAAAAGAGTCATAGTATTAGTATTTACCAAATTGCTATTAATAAAATAAATATTTTTTTTTTTTTTGTTGAGAGCGTATTTCTAAAGTATTAAAAATATTTTATAGGTTATTTAATAAAAACGAGAAAAAAAATCTTTTTTCTTCCACCTTTCAAACCAAATAGGCCCTTAAGATGTAAATTTAACCTAAATTTTTTAAATATAACTTTTAAAGAAATGAGTATAAAGTTACTCTCCTTTTTATTACACTTCTGCGAAAAAAATTCCCTACCGTTCACCCAACATAACTTTGTATTTAAGTTTGAAAATTGAAGTGCATTGGAAATCCAATTGATCTGACAACCCATTTCTATTATAATCAACCCCTAGCTACATTGACCCCTCGTATTTGGGCTCAATTTGTAAGGGGTTGGACACTCTTACTAAAGGGAAAGGGTTCAATCTTGAAGTAGGTTAAGGCGCTGGAGGAGGCATCCTAATTCTTAGGTGCCTAGATAAACATCTGAGGGTAATAGATGATTCGTCCTGCTCAATATTAGTATCATCTAAGAGGAAAGAAGATTTCGCCTTACCCTTCCAACCCCTTTCTTAAATTTTTCTTATCAAAAAAAAAAAAACCCCCTAGCTAGTTTGACTTTTTAGCATTCTTCCCACCTTGTTTGTTCCGTCTTCCCAAAAAAGCGTTAAGAAATACTCCTATGGTATGGCATATACGGCAGAGACCAGACAATTTTTTTCCTATTTATTAGACACATTATTAAAATTTAGAAGTGAATATATAATTTAATCCTTCACTTGTTATTGTTATTATTGTGTGGACTTTATTTTCATTTAGTTTTATATATAATAAATTGGGGTAGAGTTAAAAAAAATTGTTGAATTTTATATATAGTTAATGAAATATAAGGTTTTCCTTTGTGTATGAAAAATGTTGGAAGTGCCCTATAAATAGGATCATAGGAGTATGAAACATACTCAAAGGAATCAGCTAACTAGTGTTACTCAAAGGAATCAGCTAACTAGTGTTTTTTAACTTCTTTATAAGGCACTTGTTTATTTTTAAAAAATGTTAAATATTGTTTTCCACTTGTTCCCATGTTTAATAAGATAATAATTAATATATTAGAGTTTAGTGTAATTAGTAGAGTAATATAGGAAATTACTTAAATTTTAAGATAAAAATAATGATTTTCCTTATTTTTATTAGTTTATAAGAATTGTTAGTTGATAATTTATAATGAGTACAAAGCGAGTATAATATAGTGAAACAAAATTTTTAAGTATTGATAGATATATGGATGGACCCTGAAGTTTGGTGATACATTTAGGCCATTATGATCTCTTTTATTAACTATATATATAGCAGGTAGCCAACGAGGCAGGTTTAATTCTAAGATGCTTAAAGTGAAAGGTGATGTTGTTAAGGGGAATATAGGAAGAGCACTTGAGAGAGCTAAAGCTTTCAAATCTCAGTATCCCTCTTTCATGATTGTTGCTAGACCATACTACGTTAATGCTTCTTGTCAAGTGGTAACAAGCTTCTGCTAAGAAATCAATTTTTTCAGTACATCCATCTTCACAAACAAAATAGAGATTTCTTTTCTTTTTTTTCCCAGGCTATACCATCAAAGTTTGCCATAGAGTTCTTGGCTTCAAAAAAGAGTGGACAAAGTACGAATCTTCGGACTTCGAATGGGAGGGTTTGGATCACTAAGTTCATCGCAAGGAAACAGGGGACAAGAACAAAATTTGAACTCTCTACTAGTGGTTGGAAGCCATTTGTGAAGGACAATGACTTGAAAGTAGATGATGTTTGTGTTTTTGAGCTCATCGATGAACCAACTCATCATGAACTCAATTTTCGGGTTTCAATCTTTCGAAATATGAATAATCCTTCAGACAATGCTCCTTTGTCTCTATCTCAAGGTGAAAATTTCAAGAACAAGTTTTTTCAATCTTTTGATGAATTATTGCTTAACAATATAAGTTTCTATCTCTTCTGCAGCTAAAAGAAAGCATACCGTTACCAGTGGCCAAGGACAGATAAACAAGAGGGTGAAAATTAAAAGAGAGACTGAGGAGCTTCAAGTTCCTCCAAAGAAGCCTAAAGAATGTTCTGCTGCTCATAGTTTCAACTCAGAAAACCCCTTCTTCAAAGTAATCATAGGAAAATCCCAACATTATCAGGTATCTAAACATTCTACATTTATATATTTTGGTATCAAATTTCCTGACATCTGGAAACCACATTGAACTACAGCTAATTGTAGTCTAATTGAAAAGAACTACATATAAAAGTGGCAGAGCTCTCCCAACTAGTTTTCAATAAATATGAACCATAGTACATAATCATGGAGGAGCTTTCCCCTCATTGTTTTAAGTTCTTTTGGTGGGCACACTGTGAGCTTTTGGATTAATCTGTATGTACAATAGAAAAGGGAGGCCCAGTACACAAAGGTCCCACCAGGTAAGGTTTGAGAAATGATAGACATACGTACCTTACCCCTAAAGTCTGGATGCATGCACAATATTGATGGACAATTAATTAAGCCCACACACTTCCTACTTGTTGAACTTTATATTGTTGATTACATAAATACTTTAGTGTTATGTAATTTCTAATGGAAGTGTGTAGTAACACTTTTTTTGCAGGCAGTGCCAGTTAGTTTTTTAAGGAAGTATTGTGAACAAGGGAAACATGTTGCAGAGCTGCAGGTTAGGGATAGATCATGGAGGGTTAAGTTGATCATAACTTGTTGGGGATCACAGGATTATGGCTTCTTTTCGGAAGGATGGGCTGCATTTATAAGAGGGAATGATCTACAAAAAGGAGATGCTTGCTTCTTTGAGCTTCTGAACAGGGATGA
The DNA here is from genome assembly GCA_037074495.1 of Acacia confusa. Classification (NCBI taxonomy): domain Eukaryota; kingdom Viridiplantae; phylum Streptophyta; class Magnoliopsida; order Fabales; family Fabaceae; genus Acacia; species Acacia confusa. Next base: position 10,352,632 of record CM073514.1, read on the forward strand.
CTTCTATGTCATGAAAGTTTCCATTTTCAAACACCCCTTAACTTAATTCACTAATGTTTGCATGCTTTCTCTTAAATATTTCACTGTACAAGGTTTGTTGATATATGTTTCAAGTACAAGTGATAAAATAGCAATCGAACCTGTGACCTGATGCAAGCAAGAGTGGGAGTAGGTTATCAATCTATTGGCTTACTAATATAAATTTGTCAACTCAATTTCATGCCAAGAGTTTTTATTTAATTTCAAGTCATTTCTCACTAAAAAAATATTTCAAGTGTATCAAAAAAAGAAAGAAAATACAAATGCAGAATGGAATCTAATGACATTTGAAGTAATTTGCATTCAAAAGTATACAACATGTTGCCTGAAATGAACCAGTCTAAGTCAAATAAGAACTAAGTTGTCATTATAGAAATAGAACTAGAAAGTCAACATGAGCAATATTCAAAGCTATTTATTTAACAGAATTTTAAAATTTTATCTATATGAATTTAAAAAAAAAAAATTAGTCACTGTTATCAGTGGATACCTTGAGCATATCAGAAAACCTTTTCCATGCACTAATGTTTTACAAAAATAATATCCGTCTGTTCTTTTTTTATGAAAAAATCAATTAGAAGTCCGTTTCCACAAGTCATCTGTTAGACGTTTGTCGTATTAATTGCTTTGTTGTGTTCATTAGTATATAAAGAGACTTCTTAGAGACTAGAAGTCACAACCTAATATCTTCCATACTTTCTGGAAATAATATGGAAGCCTCTTGTGGTGCCTTCATTATTCCATCTTTCACTCTACCTGCCAACCCTACTACTGCACCCACTACGTTAATTTTCAGCACTTGTTTAATTCCCTTTGTTTCATGTCTGTAATTAATTAAAATTACATCTTTGGGTGGTGGCAGTATTAATATATTGTCCAGTTTGATCCAGTCATAAGCTCTCATGTAAGCGGAGCTGTAGAGGAGTTTGCTTAGAATTGTCATTCCCGGGTGATCATGCGCAGTGGGAAACCTTTTTCCTGCCGGATTTTTCTCTTCTCCATCGTCTGTGTATATCTTTAGTTTCAAAGCATCCTAGCAATGACTGATGACTTTAAATAGCTGAATCGTAATGCAATAGGGTGGAAAAAAAACACAAGTTGTGAACACGAGAACACGATAGCGGAAAACTGTGGCCTTAATTATCTAAATACTGTAATATATTACAGTGGGCTTCTATTTCGGTATTTGAAAGTGTGTGTTTGAAAATTATTTTCTGTCGCTTAGCTTTCTTGAACCTCCTCGTAAAATGGACTTCTTACTCAACACTCAAACATGGTACAATAATAATTAGCTTCAAAATTTTGTATTGGCCAAAAGGCAAAGGCGTGCTCAAAGTCCCTGGTATCTCTTCACTATCTATGGTGCAGCTGTTAAACCCAGGCGGCCATGGTTTCCCAACAATATCAGCATTCTAATAAAACGACAGCACTCTTTTTCAATCCCTTCCACTCCGAGAGCCTCACTGATAAGCTTGTAAGAACCATCGTTAAAGGCCTATTCTTGCCAGCTTTCTACCATGGAACCATTTTAGTGATAAGCTAGACAGATTAGTTTGGATAAAAACAATAAATATAAAAATTTTAATGTAATCTAGTTGCATCTTTAATCATTTTGTTTTTTTAAAAAATCAACTTGCTCATATTTAGGATCGAGGTGGAATTTTGGGATCAAATCCCCCAATATCTAAAAGCCACATTGAGCTACAACTAATTTAAGTCTAGCTAGCAAGGAAGAACAATATAAGAGTGGCAGAGGTATTGCAGATGTATGCCAAGAGCTCAGCTTCCTACTGAATTGAATTTTATGTAATTTGTAATGGAAGTGTGTATAATACATATAATGTTGGGGGACTTTATATAATATTATGCAGGCAACACCAATTACTTTCTTAAGGAAGTATTGGAAACGGGGGAAATATGTTGTGGAGCTGCAGGTTTGGGATAGATCAAGGATGGTTAAGTTGGTCAGAACTTGTGGATCACATTCCCCGGATTATGGGTTCTTTTCACAAATACCCATATTCTACTATCCAGTGGCGGAGGCACATGTTGCTAGAATCTTCTTATCTTATGTATTTATATATATGTATCATATAATATTTTATTTTGGTAAATAATTTAGCTCTAACAAGGTATTTTATTCAACTTATTGTGTTGATTAGTGAAAATTTTGGAATTATGATTTTAGTAAAGTTTTAAGTTTTTACAATAAATAACTATATTTATGTAGAGGATCATCAATAACTAATTTTAATCAGTTTGAATTTATTATTTGTTTGTCTTGTGATTTTATAATAAATTTCTATTTTAAGAAATAGATTATAATAGGTTATTTGCTTAGTTGAAATTTAATTAGATCTTTATGTTTTTTTAAAAAATATTTTTTGGGTTCATATTATATTTATTTTATTTTCTCCAATTATTTTGTTTTGAGGTAGTTGGAATGCATATTTAAGTGTTAGTTTTATTAAATTTCATTATACATATTATTATTATGATTGTGTTTGTGATATCTTTAGGATAATATTTGGTTCATTACTCATTAAATTGTAAGAGGAAAGTAAAATTCTTATTTGAGATACCTACTGAAAATGTTATTTTTTTATATCTTGTTTTGATTTATAATTGTTGATTATTATTTATCTGTATTTTTAATGTTATGCAATATTATTTGGTAAATAGTTCAACATATTTATTTTTAGACCAGACTAAAAATATTTTCTGGTTCCGCCACTGCTTATATCTAAACTACCATTGAGTTTGTTAAGACAGGTATCGGACACAACAAATCACTCATTATTTCTCACATTTAAAACAACGACTACAAAACGAAGTACTCCCTCTGGTCATTATTATAAGGCACCCACTATCATTTCTCACAAACCAAGAAATGGAAGTTGTGTCATTAAATAGTTCCAAAATTGATAAATGTTTCCAACTTTACCCCTACTTTAATTATGAGAATTTGAAAAGCTAGTTAAAAGTGAGGGTATAATGAGAAAATAACAATAAATGAGTTAGTTAAAGGCAGTTGGTGCCTTATAATAAAGAACAAAAAATGATGGTAGTTAGTGTCTTATAATAAGGACCAAAGGGAGTATAAAACAATGACCACAAAATCAAGAACAAAGTGCACTATTCGATAATAAATGTGGAGGCTTCTTGAAAACTAGAAGCCACAACCTAAAACTCATACTTTTTAGTCACAATATGATTCAAAACAATCATTTGCAGCATTATTATGGTGCATGTGAGAAAGACGAACATGCTATAGGAGCAAGCAAATTTGACATACCTTATGGAAGGTTATCTCCTATCAATCTCCTTCTTCAAGAACCACATGCTTAATTCAAAGGGATAATAACTGGTTCAATAGATATTTTAATTACAACCTCTTTAGCAAAACGATAATCAACCCATAAGTTTCTATACTTATAGAGTCATGGTTTATCTTCATGTTAATACTTGGATTTAATAATTAGTAAATCAGAGAGAGATATATCACAGCTACACTACAGACTACAACTAGCACCCTCTCATTATATTATGTAGCTTCCTTTAAAACCTCCTAGTTAAGTGGTTTACTTACTCAACACTCAAACAAACAATAATTAGCTTCAAATTTTTGTATTCGCCAAAAGGGAAAGGCTCGCTGGTATCTCTTCACTTTCTCGCTTTATATCAGCGCACAGACAAATCAAATAGACGATCAGTTAAACTCAGACCAGGGCTTCCCAACGAAGCTTCCAAATAGTGAAGAGTGGAAAGTAAATGTGGGAAGAAGAAATAAATTGGAGATGTTTGGCTTGAGGATGGATGGAGAGAATTTTGTAGAGATCATTCTCTATTCAAGGGACGATTATTAGTGTTTGGGTGTTGACGATTCAACTTCTCATCGCTTAAACGTTATCATAATGGACTTTACCACTTCAAAGGAAATAGACAATCCTTCAAATCATGACGTTAAAGCTAAGCAACAAGAAGAATCACCAAGCGGAACAAGAAAGAACAACCCCACCATTACCTTGTCTCCTTCAACAAAGTAAGAAGGACAGAAATCTTTAGAGAGTCCATAATGTTGAGACTACTTTTTATTTACAAGATGCAGATTTGTTCCATTTTGCTGTAAAATATACATCAATGATAAAGGCTGTAAATTTGTATTTATTATTTAGAGGAACTTAGTGATGAGCCGTAAATTTATCATGTTTAAAGGCACAAGATTAACATGAAATTGATCGAATATGATTAAAACGATTAAGAATAATAAGTTAAAAACATGGATTTGATATCAGACATACCCTCACAAGTATCCTTGTGTGTTTTTGCAGGTTTTATCTACAAGAAGAAGCTATTTGGAGACTTCAAAGAAGGTCAAAAAAAGAAGCCAATGAAGAAAAACAAAATTGGCGCCCAGGGCGCTAACTCTCTGCCTCCTTGGAAGAAAGTGGCGCTCAGGGCGCCAGAAGTGCGAAAACTCTTATTTTAAATTTTTGGAAAGTTTTTAGGGCCCGAAAAAGGAAGGAAAATTAAAGATTTTTTAGATTCGGAAACCCAATTGGACCTAATACATAAAAAGAGGCAACCCTAGCAAGAAAAGGAAGAACTTTTGGCAGAAGAAACTACTCTACGACATTGGAGAAAGGAGATAAAAGCAATTGTGGAGATCAACCTTCCCCAACCTCTGAAGAATCATTCTATCTTCATCTTTTCTTCTTTATTTTGTTAATCTACCCATACTTGGCTAATTTCCTTTTTGTAGTTAGAGCTAAGATGAATCCTATATAAATTTGAGTATTTTGTTGAATTCTTGTATGAATCTTGATTTTTTTGATTGAATGAATTTCCTTTGCTTAATGTTTTTTTGAAAATTGATCACTTTTAAGATTGACCATAAGTTGATGTATGACAATAGAGATGTTGGTGCATCTAACTAGAACTTGTTAATTCATCATAAAATTGCATGACCTAGACATAGGCTTACGAATTTATGCGATCATAGGATTTTGGTTCAAGATTTGATTTTTCTAGACAATACTAAGACATTAGGTTGTTTTTAAAGATAAAATGGACTAAGGTAGCATTAAGAAATTAGGACTTAGTCTAACTTTAGAGAATCGATCGTCAATTTGGGAATCATAATCAATTAGATATTTAATTCAAATACTTGAAGGAGCATAGGGGGATTCTAATCCCTAACTACGTTTTAATTGACTGATTATTTTTTCTAAACATTCTCTTACAAATCTTGATTTTGCATTCTTGTCTTTCCTAATTCTTAAAATTCTTGTTTAACTACAACTCATCTTTTGTTACATAAAAATTATCCAACTAAGGGGACAATAGCGAATTAATGATTGAATAACTATTCCTCGTGGGACGATACTTTCTCTCTACTTTATTACTTGTATTGTAACGACCGGTACACTTGCCGAAGTCGCCCCTATCACTTAAAGAACTAAAACTTTCAACTTAAAAGTGAAAGGTGAAGTCGTTAAGAGGAATAGAGAAAGAGCACTTGTGAGAGCTAAAACTTTCAAATCTCAATCTCAGTATCCTTTTTGTCAGGTGGTAAGTTTCTGCCAAGAAATCAATCTTCACAAACATGTAGGAGAAAAAAAAATCGATTCCTTTTCATTTTTTTCCAGGTTACGCCATCAAAGTTTGCCATAAAAATCTTGGCTTCAAAAAGGAATGGACAAAGTACAAACCTTCGAACTTGAAATGGGAGGGTTTATGTAACTAAGTTCATCACAAGGAAACAGGGGACAAGAACAAAATTTGAACTCTCTACTAGTGGTTGGAAGCCATTTGTGAAGGGGAATGATTTGAAAGTAGATGATATTTGCGTGTTTGAGGTTATCAAAGGACCAACTTGTGAACTCAATTTTTGGGTTTCGATCTTTGGAAATACTAATCCCTCAACATCTCTCTTCTATTCCCACAAAACAGAGTCTCCATCGCCTGCTCTCTGTCTTTGGCGCACAGATACGCCTTCCCCTTCTTCACCACTTCAACTAGCACTGTATAGAGCGAAAAAGAGGTCTCTTTTGGAGGAAAAGATGAAGGTATGACTGACCGTGAAACGAGGTCAAGGTAGACGGCGGGCAAGAAGGAGAACCAGAGGAGATCGGAGGGAGGAGAAGACATCCACTGGAGAAGTGAAGGACATAATGACGGATACGCAGTCCTTCGGCAATTTAATCATCTATTTTCATTTTCTTACGAGCCATTGACCAAAGGAGAGAGAAAAATGAAAAATCTAAGTAGTATAATTTAATAATGCGATTTGTATATTGATGAGAGGACATGATTTAGGGAACCAGTTTACAGAGGAGCTCGTTCTCTCCAGATCTAAATCTGGACGGTCGAGATTAATTTTTTTTAGTTTATATTTTTTTTACATGAAAAAATCATTTTTAAGAAAAATGTTAGTTCAAAGATCAACTTTATTTTAGGTTTTCTACCTGTTAATTTTAAAAAAAAATAAAAAAAAATTTTGATCTCGGCCGTCCAAATTAGATCTGGACAGCCTGGAGCTCGTTCGTACAGACAAGCTCCCCTGCCTTTCCTTTGGAAAAGCAGGGAAACTGGTTCCCATGATTTAGTGATTATGAGATATAATGAAAAAAAATGTACAACTACAAAGTATCATGTTATACATGAGGGATTTGGCTTGTGTCCATTGTGGGCAGTGTCTACTGCCATCATTTTCTTAAAACTACGTCGTTTTGGTGAAATTTTAAGAGACCTTTTACTTTTTTTGAAAAAGAAGATTGGGTTAAGGTGCAAAAATACATATGAATTTTTTCCCCAAGAACGCCCAACATCATATGTTTTTTTTTGTGCAAAAATATACATGTAGTTACGTTTTAGGAGTAGAAGTCACACGAACTGTTAGTTAACAAATGTTGACCGTTAATTTGGACAGAAATGAACAGTAACTCCACTAAATTACCATTTTACCCATAGTTTTAAATATTTTTTTTTTAAAAAAACTAACAAAAACCCTTCCCCACTGGTGGGTCTTACCACCGGCCACACCACCGCCGGCGACCTCCTCCAGCGATTTTTTTTTAATTAAGGTTTTTTAAAACAAAACCTTAGTGTTTTTAAATAAAATCCCTTAGTTTTTTTAAAAAAAAAAGGTTTTTTTTTAAAAATCTTATTTTTTAAAAATAAAACCCCTTAGTTTTTTTTTTAAAAAAAAAACCTTAGTTTTTTAAAACAAAAAAAAAAGTCGCGTGGAGGAGGACGCCGGTCGCTGGCGGCGGCTGGCAGTGGGGAGGGCGGCCGTTGGCGGTGGTGGGGCCCACCAGTGGAGAAAGGTTTATTTAAGTGTTTTTTTTAAAAAAAATATTTAAAACCTTAGTTTAAAAAAAAAATAAAGTCGCCGAAGGTGGCCGCCAGTAGCCGGTGGAGGACAGAGATGGGGGGGTGACCGTTGGTGGTGGTGTGGCTAATGGTAGGACCCGCTGGTGGGAAAGAGTTTATTTTAGTGTTTTTTTTAAATAAAAATATTTAAAACCTTAGTTTTTTTAATTTTTTTTTTAAAAAAAAGTTGCCGGAGGTGGCCGCTGATCGCTGGTAGTGGGGAGGGCGGCCACCATGGGTGGTGTGACCGATGGTGGGGCCCACCGATGGGGAAGGGTTTATTTTAGTTTTATTTAAAAAAAATTATTTAAAACTTGGGGCAAAATGGTAATTTCAGTGGAATTATTGTTCATTTCCGTCCAAGTTAATGGTTAACATTGGTGAACTATCAACCTGTGTGACTCTTGCTCTTAAAACGTAACCACGTGTGTATTTTTGTACAAAAAAAACATGTGGTATTGGATGCTCCTGGAGAAAAAGTTTATGTATATTTTTGCATCTTAAGCTAAAAAGATTCAGAGTATTGAAAATATATTTTAAAATACTAACCAATACTAAAAAAATACTTTATGATCTTGAAAAATTTTTTAGGGCCTTGAGAAAATATCTTGAAGTATATTTTTAATACTAGTCATTCCTTTCAGATTCTAAAATAATTTTTCAAGATCATGAAGTATTATTTTATGATTTTGATAAAATATTCTAGAGTAGTGATTGATATTAAAAATATATTTCAAAATATTTTTTTTAAGATCCTAAAGTATTTTTTCAACATCGATTAGTATGTTGAAATATCTTTTCAGTATCTGTTAGCAACTTGAGTTTTTTTTCTATAAAAAAAAAAGCAAAAGATTTTCTTAAAATTGCACTAAAACGACATAAATTTAATAAAATGATGGTAGCAGATGCCTCCCTGCGGACGCAAGCCAAGTCCATATATGAGTGATGAGGAGGCAATAATAAGATGAGAGATATACGGAGATCAGATATGGAGTGAGAGACATGGGCAACGAGGAGGGAGTAATTTCAGGAAAAAGGAAATTGTGAGATCCAGTATGAGATACCGTGTTTTATAATTTCTCACAAATGCCATGTAAGATTTCAGCTGGATTAAAAATGATGTGATTTGATCTGTTTTAATTGTTTAAACCACAAATGATGTGATGAACTAGATTCATCTTAGAATTTCTCTCAAAATAATAATTCTCCAAGTGAATCAAATGACATTAATTGAAACAATTGAGTTAGCTTTAAACGCAAGTTTCGTCCAGTGGAATCAAAGACTTGTTAAAAAATTGTACACTTTAAGGGATCAGGTTCAGAATGTACGTTATGTATCAAGACAACGAAAATCAAATGACATTAATATATATTAATTGAATCACTTGAGTTAGCACAAGTTTCGTCCAGTGGAATCCAAAGGCTTGTCAAAGATGGTATATTTTAAGAGTGGATAGGTTCAGAATATGCATTACCAGAGTATCAAGACAACGAAAGGTTTACTTCTCCTGTTCGTTTTTCATGAGAACTTAAAATTTAAACTATTTTTTTTAATCTTATAAAAACCCAACAAGAGTTGTCATAATAATTAATGATTTTTTTTCTCATCTTTACCCCTCATTAATTATATATGTTGCATTAATTAAAAGGTTGATGATATTTGTATTTATTATATGGCATAAGATATTCTTATTACCATTTTTTGTTACTACCTACTAATGTTACTACCACTTTTTCACCGTTAGATCAGAATCTCAATAGGAGAGAAAAATGATAAAGATAGATAAGATTCTGATCTAACGGTGGAAAAATGGTAGTAACATTGGTAACAACAAAAAATGGTAGTAAAAATATCATATCCCTTATTATATTTTTCTTTTTTACTTACTCTCTAATAAATAAAAGCGTAATTGAAAAAAAAATTATTTTGGATATATGTATTATTTTTAATTAATTTCTAATCATTTTCTTAAACCTCTTAATTTAGTTATCAGATTTTTATAAACATGACCAGATGGAGTATTAAAAAGAATTATCAATATTGACCCAAAAAAAAAACAAAGCTCATCTAAAAGTGATAACATTTGATAGGATCGGGTCATTCTAAGAGCCTAAAATCTGAATTGGCTTGGTCATTTTTATAAGAAACCAATAAAAATTATCTCAACATTAAATAAGTCTTTTAAAAGAAAATTTTGTACCTCTCATTAATTATATATATTTTACGTTAATTTAAGGGTTGATGATACTTATATTGTTTATATGTCTCTCTCTTACTTACCCTTATAAATAATGACATACTTGTAAAATTCTTATTTTGAAACATATTTATTATTTTTGATTAATTTTAACCAATTTCATAAATCGTGTAATTTGATTGTTGGACTCTAATTAATAAAGGAAGGGATGAAGTAACACTCACATCTAACATTGTTTTGCCTACATCTTTGAATTTTCATACGTTATTGAGAGAGTAGGAGGAAGATCATGAGAAGTTTCTTCAACTTTGAAATTTCTTTTTCTTTTTTTTTTTTCTTTCTTTGCCAGCACAACGTTGAAATTTCATCCAAATGCGTTGGCGCATTAGTTATGCTCAAAGTCAACATATATGTTGCTAATAATTTATCCATACATAAGACACAGACGTTCCTTTAGCTTTTTCCGTATTCATATTTCATAGTTCTTCGTACGCCTCTTTCTGCCATTAGCTTGCTCTGATCCAATATCTTTTTCTTCACAAAGACATATCGATTCAGGTTTTACAGTAATAACAACAAAGATGAGTTTTGTGTTTTCTCCACCGTCGTTTCATAGTTCTTCATACGATGATTTTCAGACACAAGCCCAAGATACGTTCAATAAATTCGGTGACAACGTTAATTCTACGATGAAATGGGCAGTGGCTGAGTCTATTGGTATGAGCCTATCTATTAATCTTCATTCATGCTCTTCATTTTGCGTTTTTGTTCCCCAGAATTTCCCTTTCTCGTTGCACTGTGCTTAATATCTCTGTTATTATATTTTTATTGTTAATTTCGTTTCCTGTGTTATGTACCATCTGAGACAGACAATGGTTGAGCTTTTGGATATAGATACAGGTAGTTGGTATTTTCTTTCTATCAAAACCAATTAAGTCATCGATCGGACTTACATTAATCTTTATATATTTTCAATTTAATATCTAACTAATCGATGTGTGACTTTCTCGATATATTGTAATATTTTTCGTAGTCTTTTTTCCTTTTATCAACCTAGAACTATATCTAAGAATTTAATAAGGTATCAGAGTCATTCGGTCTAACAAAAATGATTGTTACTAGGAAAAAGAATATTGCAAACCTAATATCTTTAAGACTAAAAAAGTATAAGCTAGTTGTTGCTTTTCATGTTGTAGATGCATGCTCTTTTAAATTATTAATGGATTTTAGTTTTGATTAAAAAAAAAAAAGGTAGAAACTAGACGAACGGGAAAAAAAATGAAGATATGGCGTAAGGCTTTTGAGATTGAAAAGAAAAAAATGGATAAAAAAAGGGAGTAAGATGAATATTAGAATATATTCAGAGAATTTCATATCAATTAGTTGAACATTGAGTTGAAAACATATAAAAGTTGAGGTAGGTTCTGGTTCTATCAATAACTTCAGTATTTTGACAGAACATCAACCCATACCTATAGGTTAAAATTCAGCATTCCTTAGTTGAAATAACATTGTTCCATTTTGATTTTCAGTTTATGGGGTGGTGGTGATAATAGCCATTATAGCAATAGTATACGCCATTATTGAGTGCCTGAAGAAAGCCGGATCAGCGATTCCAGCTTACACCCAGATTCCAACCACAGAAAATAACCATAAAGCTTCAGATTCACATCCTTCAAACAACAAAGAAATTACATTAGCAATGCCACCAGATACACAAGAAGTTGAGTTTGCAACTATGGAAAGATTCCTCAACAACATCAACCAAGAGAAACCAATTAGATTCTCACCTGAGGAACTTGAACAGATCACAAACAACTACACCACTGTTTTGGGTTCTGGTGCTTTTGGGGTGGTTTATGAAGGTGAATTGTCAAATGGACAACAAGTTGCAGTGAAAGTTCTCAACAGCATGGATCTGGGCACAGAAGAACAATTCAAGGCAGAAGTTAGCACTATTGGAAGAACGTACCATATCAATTTAGTTATGCTTTATGGCTTCTGTTTCCACCGCGACAAGCGAGCTCTTGTATACGAGTTTGTCCACAAGGGATCTCTAAACAATTTATTATTTGGCAGTCTCAACAGAGAAGTTGAGTTTGAGAAGCTTCATGAGATTGCCATTGGAACAGCGAAAGGAATCGCTTACTTACACGAAGAGTGTCAATATAGGATCATTCACTACGATATAAAACCAGAGAATATACTTCTTGGCTTCAACTTAGAACCAAAAGTAGCAGACTTTGGTCTTGCAAAACTCTGCAGCAGAGAAAGCAGCCAAGTGCATATGTCACACTTTAGAGGAACAAGAGGGTATGCTGCTCCAGAATTGTGGAATCTTAATCATGTGAATCATAAGTGTGATGTTTATAGTTTTGGTATTGTTTTGTTTGAAATTGTGGGGAGGAGAAGGCATTTTGATAGTGGTTACAGTGAATCACAACAATGGCTTCCAAAATGGACTTGGGATATGTTTGAGAATAATGAATTAGCAGTGATGCTTTCTCTGTATGGGATTGAAGAGAAAGACAGGGAAAAAGCTAAGAGAATGTTAATGGTGGCTCTTTGGTGCGTTCAATATCTGGCATCTGATAGGCCTCTTATGAGTAATGTGGTGAAGATGTTAGAGGGTGATATGGAAATCCGTACACCACCATTTCCCTTTCAGAATTTGGCGTCTTTTAAACCACCTTTGACTTCACAGGGAACTAATAATGAAGATTCAGATGCTTCTTCACGGGTGACAGAATCTTCTGGACAATCTGGTTCTAAACCTTCTGATAAATCCCAATTTTATATATTTTATCCCACCTTATTTCATTTATTTTGGGGATTATTTTAGGCTAATTTGGAATTATTAGATAATATTTAGATTGTTAGCCTATTTTAGGAAATAATATAAATATAAATTAATTATAAGATATTGGGCTTAAATTATTAATATTCTGATTAAATAATATCTCTTGATATATGATAGATTGTGATTTTATAATATCCTATAAGTGCAGAATTTTTCAGGGAAGCTAAAAAGAAACCCAATGGTAGAACTTATTGGGCTTCTCAGATTTTATTGGGCTCAAGTTAATACCCTAAAAAGCCCTATCTCCCTCCCATTAATTAACCTAACTGCTAGGCTTTCAGGGGGGATCAGCCGCAAGATAAAAAGGAGAACCAAGCTGCCACACGCCGGAAAAAAAAAAAAAGAAGACGCGGAAAAGATTAAAATCATCACGCGGAGACTGACTCAGGAGAGATTGGAGGACGCTGAGACTTTGTGGAGAAGCACCTTATTCGAATACATCTGGAAGGAGAATTAATCAATTCATCCTCTCACGCACAGTCACGCAGAGACCATCTTAGCTCAATTCCATCGATTAATTCTTTTCATACTCCTCCAGTGGATGCGTGGGACCAAGGGGTTTGAATTAATCATCAATTCATCTCAATTCTTCAACTCGCGGGACCCACACTTCTTTCCTGTGCAAGCAATAGAATTCTATTCATTAATTTCAATGGCCATAATGAGGAATTGCTTAACACGTGAAGGAATGAAATCCATGGCAGCGTGAGTTAGTTGGGAGGCAACTTGGGAAGAGCATGGAGGAAGCTAGAGCCTAGGGCTTACACATTAAGATCAAGGGAGTGTCTTTCTTTTTTATCTTTTTAATTCAAACTTAAAATAATTTAGTTTTAAATGATTTCGAGTTGTGTTAATTGAGAACAATCTAGTTTTAGATTGTAAACTTATTTCTTCTGGATTGGACTGATAATTTAAGGTTTTATGCTTATTGTGAGACTCTTGTTTGCAACCTTTAGATTGTCAATTAAATTAATAATTGAGTTTTCGTTATTAATTTAATTGTTAATTGGGTTAATCATCTTAATTGTTTAATTGAGTTGATAAATTATCTGGTTGTTCAATTAGATAATTGTAAACAAGATTTTCAAGATTATTTTATGATTGGTTTTTAATGGGTTTAATTAGCCACCGCTTATTTCATTATGAGTTTTCTAGTGAAATATGTGTTATTGAACTAGAGGGTTTCCCATGTTTAATTGGGTAATTAAATTTATTAATCTCCCTTGGGTCTAATTAATTAATTTGGGCTAAGAAAGTTTACTCCTTGCAATTCCTAAGTTGTCCCCTTCGTCATCATAACTGAACTAGACCTTTATTATTTTATTTGCATTTAATCGACATTTTTATTAGGATTTTAATTCTTCTCTCATAAGAAAAACCCCCAAAAATTGCGTTCAATTTCATATAGATTAGTTTTATTTTCATATAGGTTTTAGAGTCAATTGCATATAGGTAGAGTGTTTTACATCTTAGTTTAGGTCCGTTTATATTTCATTGCATCTTTTCATCACCTAAATTTTAACCTAAAGAAAACCCACAGCTTGCTCCTTGGGAGAATGACCTAGGTTGACCCTAACTGCATAATTAATTACGACCTAGTTTAATTGATCACTTTAACGACAAAAGTACCATCGATCAATTTTGGCGCCGTTGCCGGGGAGCAACGGTTAGACTTTAGGTTTGAGTTTTCAGGTGACTTCGTAGGTAGTTATTTATTGCATGACTCGGTCCTCTTCGGAAAGATTGTTAGCCTTAGATCCTGAGATTGAGAGGACATTTCATCAACAAAGAAGAACTAGAGCTAGTACTCTTATAGGCAATAGTTCCTTTGTTAATCCTATTTTTGAATCCTCTGATCCTGAGGTTAATATGGACGGTAATAATATTGTTGTTAATGCTAATGAGAATGTAAATGCAAATGCAAATGCTCATAATGTTGATCCTGCTATGACCATTAAAGAATTGGTTTCTCCTGATTTGCATTTTCAAAATTGGTGCATAAATTATCCTGATATGAATGTGAATTTCGAATTGAAACCTGGATTGATACACTTACTTCCAAAATTTAATGGTGTTTCAGGGGAGGAAGCATACAACCATTTGAAGATGTTTCACATGGTCTGCACTGCTATGAAACCAGTCGATGTGACTGAAGATCAAATTAAGATGCGTGCCTTCCCATTCTCTTTGGAAGGATCTGCTAAAAGCTGGTTGCTTCGATTACCTCCTGGATTCATCACTTCATGGAATCAACTGAAGAAACTATTCTTAGAAAGGTATTTCCCAGCCTCTCGCACTTCATCTATCAGGAAAGACATAAGTGGATGTCGACAAATGGTTGGGGAATCCTTATATGAATATTTGGAGCGTTTTAAAACATTGTGTTCCAGCTGTCCCCATCATCAAATCCCGGACACACTATTGATCCAATACTTCCATGAAGGGCTCTTACCTCTAGAAAGAGATTTGTTAGACTCAGCTGCTGGTGGTTCTCTTCTTCACTTGACTATTGAAGATGCTTGGGAATTGACTGAAAGGAAAGCTGAGAATAGCCAACAATTTGGCTCTAGACAACAAGTAAAAGTTAATGAGGTAGGATTATTCTCTGAGTCTCGCCTGGAGAGCAAAATTGATAGGCTTGCATCTGCTGTGGAAAAAATGACTATGTTCAATATGCAAAATTCTTCTAATATGGTCAATCCTATGGGACCATCTACTACTTTTACTTCACAGCCCAACTCTTCTGCTCTAATAGGGCCACTATGTTCTATTTGCTCTCTAGCCACTCATGCTACTGACTCTTGCCCTTACCTGAATGATGGAGCTGAATCTTGCAATGCAATATATCCTTCTAAACCTATGACTCAAGGTGGCCAAAAATATGATCCTTACTCCAATACATATAATCCTGGATGGCGTGACCATCCAAATCTTCAATATGGAAATGGCCAACCTCAACAAGCACAGTTTAATCAAGGTGGAAATTCTAGTAGCAAGATGTTTCAACAAGTTAGACAATCAATGCCAGTCCAAGATGAAGGTTCAAGGTTAGAAAGCAAGATGGATGCTATGATGAAGATCCTAATACAACAGCAGCAACAACAGCAACAGCAACAACAACAAATTCAAAGCCTTCAAACTCATATTGGTCAATTATCTAATATGCAGAGTAATGAACAAAGTCCAGGTTCAGGAAGGCTTCCATCTCAAGTAGTGACCAATCCAAATGCTGGAACTCAGCAGAATCCCAATATAGGTGGAGTTAATGCTATATCTCTCCGACGTGGAAAGATAATCCCCTCTGCAGATCCTGTTACCATCAAAGACAAGGAAGTTGCTGATGACTCTCCTTCTACTTCCACACCACAGGATCAGTCCACCTTATCAGAAACACAAGTGGTGCCTACAGAAGAACAAGAGAAAGATGATAAAGTAAAGCAAGTGGTCAAGCAGACTCTCCCTTTTCCTACCGTGGTGGCTAAAGCTGAAAGGAGAAAGAAGGAAATTGAGGTGTCAAATGAAATCTATGATATATTCAAGAAGGTGGTGATCAATGTTCCACTAGTTGACTTAGTCACACAAGTACCTAAATATGCAAAATTCTTGAAGGAATTGTGTACTACAAAGAGAAAGTTTAAGCACGAAGGCAAGGTTGACTTAGGGGCAGTTGTCTCTTCTCTTTATCAAATGCCAATGCCAGTGAAGTGCAAGGATCCTGGTAGCTTTCTCATACCTTGCACTATTGGTGACATTGAATTCTCAGATGCCTTAGCAGATTTGGGAGCAGCTATCAATGTTATGCCAAAATCAGTCTTTGATCAACTCAATGGTGTAGAGCTTAAGCCCACAAAT
This sequence comes from Acacia confusa, assembly GCA_037074495.1. Taxonomy (NCBI): domain Eukaryota; kingdom Viridiplantae; phylum Streptophyta; class Magnoliopsida; order Fabales; family Fabaceae; genus Acacia; species Acacia confusa. The sequence continues at coordinate 10,368,955 of CM073514.1, forward strand.
CTTGTTGCATCCCTTGCTGACAGACGTTGCACAGTCCCAGAAGGCGTCCTAGAGGACATCTTAGTTAAGGTAAAAGATTTCATATTCCCTGCAGACTTTTATGTTCTTGATATGGATGATGGTCGGTTTAGACAGAAAGGACACTCATCTCTAATTTTAGGTAGGCCTTTTCTTAAAACTGCTAAAGCTATGATAGATGTCCATGCTGGTAGCCTTACTCTAGAATTTGCTGGTGAAACTATTAGATTTAATGTACTTGAATCTATGAAACATCCCCTTGATGATTGTGCAGAGATAGATGTTAATGTTGTTGATGCTATTATGGATGATTCTGTTAAAGATCTTGAAGAGAGCATGCTTAGTAGATCATGTGATATTGCTAGTTTAGATGATAGTATCTCTTGTTCATGTGCTAAAATTGGTAATTGTGACACATGTGCTGACTTTGATGTTGCTGATATTGATATTTTCACTGATGCTATTAAGAATATGAGATACTCTAAACATAATGCTTCTGTGCCTAATTGTAGCACTAGTGATTCTTCTACTCTTACAGTTTCTACTGATGCTTTCCAAAGTGGGAAAGTTTGCTCTTCTCTATGTGAGTCTGTTATGCAGGTTTCCAGTTTGACAGATGCTGAAATGAAGCCGCTCATACCTTCAATTGAACAAGCCCCATCCTTAGAGTTGAAGGCGCTTCCTGAGTCATTGAAGTATGCCTATTTAGGGAAGGACGAGACACTTCCTGTGATTATAGCTAGCGACATAGCTGCTGATGAGGAGACCCGCCTCCTAGAAGTACTCAGGCAACGGATAAAAGCTATTGGGTGGACTCTTGCTGATATCCCTGGAATCAACCCAAATGTGTGCATGCACCGAATCCTACTAGAAGATGGTGCCAAATCTGTACGACAGCCACAAAGACGACTCAATCCATTAATCCTTGATGTGGTAAAGAAAGAGGTTTCTAAACTTCTGTCTGCAGGTATAATCTACCCTATTTCTGATAGTCGTTGGGTAAGTCCAGTTCAGGTAGTACCTAAGAAAACTGGTATTACTGTTGTTCGCAATGATGAAGGTAAGCTAGTTCCAACTAGAATTCAAAACAGTTGGAGAGTATGTATTGATTATAGAAAACTGAACTCGGTAACTAGAAAGGATCACTACCCCCTCCCCTTCATAGATCAAATGTTAGAAAGACTGGCCAATAAATCACATTATTGCTTTTTGGATGGTTTTTCTGGATATTTCCAAATTTCTATTGCACCTGAGGACCAAGATAAGACTACATTCACATGTCCATTTGGAACCTTTGCATATAGACGCATGCCATTCGGTTTATGTAATGCACCAGGCACTTTTCAGCGTTGCATGGTTTCCATATTCTCTGATTTTCTTGAGCATTGCATGGAAGTTTTCATGGATGATTTCACTATTTATGGTGATTCTTTTGATGCATGCTTGACTAGTTTAGACAAGGTTTTGGAAAGATGCATTCAATATAATCTTGTGTTGAATTTTGAAAAATGTCATTTTATGGTTAAGAAAGGAATTGTTTTGGGCCATGTTGTTTCACATGAGGGTATTGAGGTTGATAAAGCTAAAGTTGATATTATTTCCTCTCTTCCATATCCTTCATGTGTGAAAGATGTACGTTCTTTTCTTGGGCATGCTGGATTTTACAGAAGATTTATCCAGGATTTTAGTAAGACAGCATTGCCATTGTCTCGTTTATTGCAGAAAGATGTGGGTTTTGTTTTTGATGATGCTTGCAGGTATGCATGGGATGAGTTAAAGGAGAAACTCACTACACCCCCCATCATTCAGCCACCTAATTGGAGCCTTCCATTTGAGCTCTTGTGTGATGCTTCTGACTATGCATTAGGTGTCGTTCTTGCCCAAAGAGTAGAGAAGAAACAACATATCATAGCCTATGCATCTAGAACTTTAGATGCTGCTCAAGCTAACTACACTACCACAGAGAAAGAGCTATTTGCAATCGTCTTTGGGCTAGAGAAATTTCGATCCTATATCCTTCACACAAAGGTGATTGTCTTTACAGATCACTCAGCTATCAAATACTTGTTTAAGAAACCGGACTCCAAACCCCGCCTCATTAGGTGGGTACTTCTTATACAAGAGTTTGATGTGGAGATTCGTGACAAGAGTGGTGCAGAGAATATGGTAGCTGATCATTTGAGTAGGATTGAAACACCTGCGGTAACATCTTCACCCTTAGACGACTTTCCTGATCAAAGGCTTTGTGAGGTTGTTGTTTCTACCCCTTGGTATGCTGATATTGCTAATTATTTAGTTGCATCTGTTCTGCCAATTGACATGAATAAACATCAATTGAATAAGTTTAAGAGAGATGTTAGATTCTACATATGGGATGATCCTTACTTGTGGCATATTTGTAGTGATCAAATTATTAGGCGATGCATTCCTGATGTTGAATTTGAGTCTGTCTTAACTTTTTGTCATACTCTTGCATGTGGGGGACATTTTAGTGCCAAACGTACTGCTAGGAAAGTTTTAGAAAGTGGATTGTTTTGGCCTAGTCTATTTCGTGATGCCCATGAATTTTGTAAGAAGTGTTCCAGGTGTCAGTTTGTGGGTAATATTTCTAGGAAGCATGAGATGCCCCAACAACCCTTATTATTCTGTGAAGTCTTTGATGTCTGGGGTATTGATTTCATGGGACCTTTTCCCACTTCATTTGGTTACATATACATCTTGTTGGCTGTAGATTATGTGTCAAAGTGGGTTGAAGCAATCCCCACTCGTACTAACGACTCTTCTGTAGTGGTTTCCTTTGTTCGATCTCACATTCTTTGCAGGTTTGGCATTCCTAGAGCCATCATTAGCGATCAAGGAACTCATTTTTGCAATCGGAGTTTTCAGAGCCTATTAAGTAAATATGGGGTGATGCATAAGGTGGCCACCCCATACCACCCTCAAACAAATGGTCAGGCAGAACTCTCCAATAGAGAAATCAAGCTCATTTTAGAGAAGACAGTGCAACCTAACCGAAAGGATTGGAGTAAAAGGCTCGATGATGCACTTTGGGCGTATCGGACAGCATATAAAAGTCCAATTGGCATGTCTCCATATAGGATTGTCTATGGCAAAGCATGTCATTTGCCAGTGGAGGTAGAGCATAAGGCATACTGGGCAATTAAAAGGTGCAACCTCGATCTTACTAGTGCTGGTATTGAAAGGAAGTTGCAATTGCAAGAGCTTGAAGAGTTAAGAAGAGAAGCTTATGAGAATGCTAGAATTTATAAGGAAAGAACTAAAGCAATCCATGACAAACTCATTATGAACAGAGAATTTCAAGTGGGCCAAAAAGTTCTACTATATGTTTCCCGATTGAAACTCATGCCTGGAAAGCTCCGCTCGAGATGGGAGGGACCTTTCATTGTCACTGATGTTTTCCCCTATGGAGCTGTGGAGATCAAAAGGGAACCAAATGGAAAATGTTTCACTGTCAATGGACACCGCTTGAAGCCGTTCTTTGATGGATTCTCCACTCAGACAGTGGAGGCTGCTACACTACGTGACACCACGTAGACCCCGGTTGTATTCCTTCCTTCACTCTTTTATTTTGCTTTGTCATATTACTCATTGTCATATTATTGAGTTGAGTAGCGCCACGTATTACTTGTCTTTGTGATATACTATGACCGTTTTGCATTGAGGACAATGCAATGTTTAAGTGTGGGGGAGGGATCAACTGTGTTGAATGTGAAAATTTCAAGTTTTAAGTAACTTTAGTATGATGCATTTTTATTTGAAAAGTGATTGATCATGTTTTGAGTTAGTGAACTAAGTGGCAATGAATTTGACTTTGGTGAATTTAGGCTAATGATCATATACACCTAGTGAGATTTTGAGCCTAGTATACTTTCTCTGTGTGTACCCTTATCTCTTCACTTGATCTAGAACTTGACTTGAATCTTATTTGAGGCCATATTTTCTGCATGTGCATTTATAAAAATGATAAAGGCATTCATTTTCATTCTAGCCAGATAAGCCAAAAAGCCTACCCTTTTCATACATATGTCATTCGTTTAGCCCCTTGAGCCAATATTCCTTCTAGTTTGTCTACACCCATAGTCAATAAAAAAAAAATCCACCCTTTTGAATGTCTTGAGAGTTGAAGAGAATTGCATTATATCTGTTGTGGATGGAAGAACATGCATAAAAGTAGGAACTGGGTCATTGTGAAAAATATGGTAGGTTATCTCGAAAAGAAAAAAAAAAAAAAAAAAAAAAGAAAATAAAAGAAAACAAAAAAAAAAGAAAAAAAAAGAAATTGAAAAAGAAAAAAATATGAAAGAAAAAAAAAGAAAGGAAGAAAAAAAGAGCAAAAGAATGATGACTCGATTTAGATTTAGTTTGGTTTCTTGCATCCCACATTCTCTATTTATCATTCTCTTCATCTTTTAAGATATTTAACTTTGTTTTTCCAAACACTTGCCCTTTCTTTCTTAACATTAGCCCCACTACAACCTAATAAAAGTCCTTTGGATTTATGCATGCACTTGCTTTATTAGTGGTGGAGAACTTAGATTCTTGTCAAGCCTATGGAAAGAGTACTAGGTAGGGATGGATTTGAGTGTAAACACAAACCTATACACTTTTGAGAGAGAAGAGTGACAAACACATTATCCTTGGTGAGGGATTTTTAGCTTAGGTTCCCCTTTGTCAAGTAAATTGCCATGATGTTTGTTTCCTTGATTTATGAGAATATCACTTGGATATGATAAGTGTTGAAATGCTTTTGTTTTCTTATTACTTGTGATTGGAACATTCATTTTTTGAAGTTTTGGTTTAGTTTAGTTTAATTTTAGTTTTGCTTTCATTTTATCCTCCCTTGGTCTTGATTTGTTTTGCCCAGGAGTGCAAAAGATAAGTGTGGGGGAGTTGATAAATCCCAATTTTATATATTTTATCCCACCTTATTTCATTTATTTTGGGGATTATTTTAGGCTAATTTGGAATTATTAGATAATATTTAGATTGTTAGCCTATTTTAGGAAATAATATAAATATAAATTAATTATAAGATATTGGGCTTAAATTATTAATATTCTGATTAAATAATATCTCTTGATATATGATAGATTGTGATTTTATAATATCCTATAAGTGCAGAATTTTTCAGGGAAGCTAAAAAGAAACCCAATGGTAGAACTTATTGGGCTTCTCAGATTTTATTGGGCTCAAGTTAATACCCTAAAAAGCCCTATCTCCCTCCCATTAATTAACCTAACTGCTAGGCTTTCAGGGGGGATCAGCCGCAAGATAAAAAGGAGAACCAAGCTGCCACACGCCGGAAAAAAAAAAAAAGAAGACGCGGAAAAGATTAAAATCATCACGCGGAGACTGACTCAGGAGAGATTGGAGGACGCTGAGACTTTGTGGAGAAGCACCTTATTCGAATACATCTGGAAGGAGAATTAATCAATTCATCCTCTCACGCACAGTCACGCAGAGACCATCTTAGCTCAATTCCATCGATTAATTCTTTTCATACTCCTCCAGTGGATGCGTGGGACCAAGGGGTTTGAATTAATCATCAATTCATCTCAATTCTTCAACTCGCGGGACCCACACTTCTTTCCTGTGCAAGCAATAGAATTCTATTCATTAATTTCAATGGCCATAATGAGGAATTGCTTAACACGTGAAGGAATGAAATCCATGGCAGCGTGAGTTAGTTGGGAGGCAACTTGGGAAGAGCATGGAGGAAGCTAGAGCCTAGGGCTTACACATTAAGATCAAGGGAGTGTCTTTCTTTTTTATCTTTTTAATTCAAACTTAAAATAATTTAGTTTTAAATGATTTCGAGTTGTGTTAATTGAGAACAATCTAGTTTTAGATTGTAAACTTATTTCTTCTGGATTGGACTGATAATTTAAGGTTTTATGCTTATTGTGAGACTCTTGTTTGCAACCTTTAGATTGTCAATTAAATTAATAATTGAGTTTTCGTTATTAATTTAATTGTTAATTGGGTTAATCATCTTAATTGTTTAATTGAGTTGATAAATTATCTGGTTGTTCAATTAGATAATTGTAAACAAGATTTTCAAGATTATTTTATGATTGGTTTTTAATGGGTTTAATTAGCCACCGCTTATTTCATTATGAGTTTTCTAGTGAAATATGTGTTATTGAACTAGAGGGTTTCCCATGTTTAATTGGGTAATTAAATTTATTAATCTCCCTTGGGTCTAATTAATTAATTTGGGCTAAGAAAGTTTACTCCTTGCAATTCCTAAGTTGTCCCCTTCGTCATCATAACTGAACTAGACCTTTATTATTTTATTTGCATTTAATCGACATTTTTATTAGGATTTTAATTCTTCTCTCATAAGAAAAACCCCCAAAAATTGCGTTCAATTTCATATAGATTAGTTTTATTTTCATATAGGTTTTAGAGTCAATTGCATATAGGTAGAGTGTTTTACATCTTAGTTTAGGTCCGTTTATATTTCATTGCATCTTTTCATCACCTAAATTTTAACCTAAAGAAAACCCACAGCTTGCTCCTTGGGAGAATGACCTAGGTTGACCCTAACTGCATAATTAATTACGACCTAGTTTAATTGATCACTTTAACGACAAAAGTACCATCGATCACCTTCCAACAACATATTCCATATAGACAAATCTGCATAGATGTGTATCACATTGTGTAAAAGAGTCTGTTGTAATTTCAGCATGACTCTGCCTTGAAAAATTACATATTATGAAGCCAAATTCTTGGTTGCTCTGCTTCTTCATATGGCAAACACTTTTACATTTTTGACTTGCAGGATCTTGCTTTGACTGAAGAATCTTCTTTTTGAACTCCCGAGAGGTACAATTTTATTTTACCATAATAGCTCAGTATTTTTGAAAGAAAGAACCAATTTTACCATAGTAAATTATGTCTAGTTTCTTACGTTATAAAATTAAACCTGGCAAAACTAAGGTACACACTATACTACAAATATCCATATTCTTATATCTAAACTACTATTGACTTTGTTAAGACATCTATTGGATACAACAAATCACTCATGATTTCTCACATATAAAACAACGGCTACAAAACTAAGTATAAAACAACGACCACAAAAATCAAGACTAAAGTGCACTATTCAATAGAGGCTTCTTGCAAACTAGAAGCCTGATGACTTTCTAATTTTAATATATTTGAGGTATATTTTGATATATTTAGGAAGTCATTAATATTAAATTAAAGAGATTTTCTTAAGATTTTAAGAGAAATCAAATTGGATACATCATTTGTGGCTTTCAATTTAAAATAAAAGTTTTTGAGTTTAGGAAATAAATAATAGTAATGAGAAGTTTTCCAAACAAAATAAAAAAAAAAAAAAGAAATCAAAATTTTATTATTATTATTATTATTTTATTATTATATAATTCCCTTTTGAATATCTCCAGCATATGCCATAGCCACGGTTTGGATTGGATTAAAAATGGGGCCTACCAATTGATTAATGAAATTGGATCAGGAAGCATTATTGTCTTTTACGGGTTGAATGCTTGGGACCATTTGACTATTGAATGGGAATTGGGCCCACCAATTAAATGGGAATGAATTAAAGATGCAGATGGTGACCTAAAAGAAGGGGTGGAGGCAGCAATAAATAGGGCAATTATTCAAGAAGGAAGGCAGAGACGGAAGTCTTGCGGCAATTGAGGAATCAACACGCCGAATAAAAAGAAGCAGCCGAGAACGGAACAGATACATCACGCGGAATCAAAAACGAAGAACGGAACAGAAGGAAGGCGCAGAGATCCATAGGAAGAATTCAGAAGCTGTTGCTGATTCTTGTTCTTATTCTTGGTTCTTGTTATCTCCCCTGATTCTAGTTTATTTCAATTCCATATGTCTCTGAATATGAACCTGAGTATTTATTTTGCTGTGTTCTGGATTGAAGCCATGTCTGGCTAATTTTATTTTACAACTTAGGGACCTATGAACTTATTAATGGATTAGGATTTATTTCTCATCGTTTAATTATGATTAATATTGATTTTGGTTGCTTAAATCTTGGTTAGTTTTGACTATTTATTGACCGGCCATCTTTAAATAGGATTTTGAGAATTAGGATTTACCTTGGCAAAGGGAATTTTAATTAAGCTCTAGATTAAGCAATATGAGATTAAATTATAATTTAATTTGCTATTAGGATAGGAATATACCTAATAGCCCCATATAGTTGTAGAAGAGTGTGTTCGGATTAAATTGCCTCTAGAGTAAATTTGTTAGGCATAACAGCTTTTATTTAAGAGAGGGGTTATAAGTGGACCGGAAGGCACTTATAACTATTAATACTCGAGATTAACAAAATTTATATTAAGAGTAATTAAATTGGTGAGATAAATGTTTAAGAAATTAATAAGGGATTAGTGCCTCTAGGTTGCCCGTTTGATTATTGCGTATATTATTTGTTTGATTTTGGTTTTATTTTCCTAGTTAAATTAAATTTGATTATTCAACTTAAACGAAAAGTGCAAGATTAGTTATTAACTGAAGTAGTGGGTACTAAGTCCTCGTGGGAACGATACTTTACTCATCTTTATTACTTGATACGGCCCGTACACTTGCGGAGTTTTAGGCTTTAAAAATTTTGCCCTATCAAGTTTTTGGCGCCGTTGCCGGGGACTTATGTGCCATAACTTTTTGGTTGGAATTGATTGAGCTTTAGTAGTTTTAGTTTGAGTCATATTTTTTTTTCTTTTTTTCTTTTGTTTTTAGTTTTTGGTATTAGTTTGATACTTTGATATCTATTTGGTTTTATAGGTATTTTGGTCTATGCCTCGTAGATCCAAAGCGACTAGAACACCGCAGAAAACAAGGAATATCCAAGAGCTTTTGGAAGCTAACACACCTGAAAACCAAGAGGAAGAAGTGGTACAGAGTGAAACTGAAGAAATGGCTGAGGATGAGAATGATCAACTCTGTATCAATGATTTTCTGGGAAGACAATCTCGAGGATATCAATCAGGAATCAGAGTGCCTGAGTTTCAAGCCAACAATTTCGAAATCAAGCAGACTATGCTTAAGATGCTTGAACTACAGGGTCAGTATTCAGGACATGATTCAGAGGATCCCAATCGGCACCTGATACAATTTCTTGACGTTTGCAACTCATTCAAGCTCAACGGAGTTCCTAATGGTGTAATACGCCTTCGGCTTTTTCCCTACTCTCTACAAGGGAAAGCCAAAGAATGGCTTAACAACTTAGAAGAAGGCAGCATCACTTCTTGGGAGGCATTGGAAGAAAAGTTCAGATCGAGATTCTTTCCACATAATAAAATGGTAGATGCACGAGCCGCTCTCACCAATTTCTCTCAACAATTTGGTGAGCATCTGTACGAAGCATGGGAGAGGTTCAAGTTGCTAGTTAGGCAAAGCCCTGGTCACAATCTAGAGAAATGGGTCTTGCTTCAAATCTTTAGTACCCGGTTGACTCCGGAATCCAAATCAGAGTTAAATGCTGTCACTAATGGTGGAATTACAAAGCAACCGGTGAATCATGTCTGGAATTGTTTAGACGATTTATCAACTGACTTTATTCAGAACAACAATGAAAGAAGGCCAGTGAAGTCAATTGATAAAGCTGTTGAGGACTCTTCCTCACAGGTGATGGCAATGTTAAATACAATCAACAAGAGATTCGATCACTTAGAAGCTCAAGTAAACCGATCTAATGGTAGACACATGGGGGTAAATGCTATTCATGCTCCTTGTGATTACTGTGGAAGTGGCCATGACAATGGACAATGCCTTATTTCTCAACAGATGGAGCCAGTGAATTATGCAGGAAACTATCGTGGCAACAACCAGAATAATCCCTACTCAAACACCTACAACTCTGGGTGGCGTAAAAACCCCAACCTCTCTTGGAAATATGGAGCTACTCTTAATGAAGCATCAACCTCTAATACGAAGCAAGTGACACCTCCTGGGTTCTATCAAATGGAAAAGGAAGCCATCCCGACCCAAGAGCCTAAATCTGATCTTGAGGCAGTGATATCTCAGCTAGCAAGTTTTCAATTAAAGAGTACTCAAGATCAAGCTGCTACTAATGCAAGACTAGACTCATCTATCAAGAATCTTGAGGTACAAATGGGACAACTTGCAAATGCTATGAATGCTTTACAACAAAGAGAATTGCCAAGCAATACTGTGCCTAATCCCCGTAGGGATGGAAAAGAGGAATGCAAAGCTCTTAAATTAAGAAGCGGAAGGGAATTACCAGAGATCCCACAACCAACGAAGCAACCCTCAGCTTTTAATGATCAAACAAATCTTACGAAGGATGGTGAAGAGGCTACACAGAAGATGAATGGAAAAGTCAATGAAGAGAAAGTTGAGATTGAATCTAAACAGAGCGAAATGAACAAGAAGGCAACTCAAGAGAATTCCAAATGGGTACCACCCTTACCATTCCCTCAAAGATTTCAGAAGAAAGCATCAGATGAGCAATATAAGAAGTTTTTGGGGATTTTCAAGCAACTACACATTAATATCCCTATCCTTGAAGCATTAGAGCAAATGCCTCACTATGTGAAGTTTCTAAAGGAGATGCTGAGTAAGAAGAGGAGGTTTGGTGACTATGAAACCGTTGCCCTAACTGAAGAGTGTAGTGCTATTCTTCTCAACAAGTTACCCCCTAAACAGAAAGACCCAGGCAGTTTTTCTATACCTTGCATAATTGGAGAAAAATTTCAGGGAGGGGCACTATGTGATCTAGGATCAAGTGTCAACTTGATGCCATTATCTGTGTTTAGAAAATTGCAGCTGGGGGAAGCTCAACCAACTTCTGTAACACTTCAGCTAGCTGATCGAAGTTTAGCTTTTCCAAAGGGTATCATTGAAGATGTTTTGGTTAAAGTTGACAAGTTTATTTTCCCTGCCGACTTCATTGTCTTGGACTGTGATGAAGATAGAGATCTACCACTCATTGTGGGAAGACCCTTTCTTGCTACAGCTCGAACTCTGATTGATGTTGAAAAAGGAGAGATCAAGTTGAGGGTAAATGATGAAGAAGTTATATTCAACATGAGCAAGGCATTGAAGTATCCTAGAGATGTTGTAGATTGTTTCAGGGTTGACATATTTGATAAGGTAATTCAAGAAACTTTAGAATCATTTTCTATAAAAGAATCGTTAGCAGCTGCACTACTTGGGAATGATGAAATTGAAGAAGGAATTATAGTTGAATGTAAGAAGTTACTTGAAGCCTCCCCTTATTACAGCAAACCATCACAGCAATTTGAGTTATTAGAGATGGAACCACGACCAACTACTTCTTTGAAGCCTTCTATTGAGCAAGCACCAATTCTAGAGCTTAAACCCTTACCACCGCATCTTGAATATGCATACTTGGGGGAATCTGAGACACTACCTATTATCATTGCTTTTTCTCTATCTAAAGATCAAAAGAAACGATTGTTGAAAGTTCTCCAGGGTCACAAAAGAGCTATAGGGTGGACAATTGCAGACATACAAAGCATAAGCCCGTCAATTGTGATGCACAAGATACTCCTGGAAGATGATCACAAGAAATCTATTCAGAATCAAAGAAGACTAAATCCTATGATGAAAGAAGTAGTCAAGAAGGAAATTATCAAATGGTTAGATGCTGGAATAATCTACCCCATTTCTGATAGCTCGTGGGTTAGCCCAGTGCAATGTGTCCCTAAGAAAGGAGGTATGACAGTAATTACTAATGAGCAAGATGAACTTATCCCCACTCGCACCATCACTGGTTGGCGTATTTGTATGGATTATAGAAAACTTAATGACGCCACAAGGAAAGATCATTTTCCGCTTCCTTTCATTGACCAGATGTTAGATCGGTTGGCTGGTAAAGAATTTTTCTGTTTCCTAGATGGGTATTCAGGATATAATCAAATTGCAGTTGCTCCAGAAAATCAAGAGAAAACAACATTTACCTGTCCTTATGGCACTTTTGCCTTTAGACGAATGCCGTTTGGTTTATGCAATGCTCCTGCCACTTTCCAACGATGCATGATGAGTATATTCTCTGATATGATAGAAGAAATAATGGAAGTGTTTATGGACGACTTCTCGGTGTTTGGTGAATCATTCGAAGAGTGCTTGATAAATCTGGATAAGGTGTTGAATCGATGTGAAGAGACAAACTTAGTGTTGAATTGGGAAAAGTGTCATTTCATGGTGACCGAAGGAATAGTTTTGGGTCATAAAGTTTCCAAAAAGGGTTTGGAGGTTGACAGAGCCAAAATTTCTGTAATTGAGCAGCTTCCTCCCCCTTCTAATGTCAAAGCTGTAAGAAGCTTCTTGGGCCATGCTGGATTTTATCGTCGATTCATTAAAGATTTTTCCAAGGTTTCAAAGCCCCTTTCACAGTTACTAGAGAAAGATACTCCCTTTCAATTTAATGAGGAGTGTATGAAGGCTTTTGAAGAGCTGAAGAGAAGATTAACTTCAGCACCTATCATCGTCGCTCCTGATTGGTCACTACCTTTTGAAGTAATGTGTGATGCGAGTGACCATGCTGTTGGAGCTGTGTTGGGACAGAGGCGTGCAAAGATCTTTCACCCTATCTACTATGCAAGCAGGACCTTAATAGCAGCTCAGGTAAATTACTCCACTACTGAAAAAGAAATGCTTGCTATAGTGTTTGCTTTTGAAAAGTTTAGGGTATATTTGATGGGTGCTAAGGTTATAGTTTACACTGATCATGCTGCCATTAAATATCTGTTAGGAAAGAAAGAATCTAAACCTAGATTGATTAGATGGGTCTTGTTGCTACAAGAATTTGATGTGCATATAGTTGATAGGAAGGGAATTGAAAATCAAGTGGCTGATCATTTGTCTAGAATTGTGAACCCTTCTGATCATGTGAATGATTTGTTAGTGAATGAATGTTTTCCTGATGAACAATTGTTTGCTGTGAGTAGTTGGGGTTTGCCATGGTATGCTGATATTGTGAACTATCTTGTATGTGGAGTATTACCTCCTGAATTGAATTTCTATCAAAAAAAGAAGTTTTTACATGATATTGCCTACTACATTTGGGAAGAACCATTTCTTTTTAAGAGATGTGCTGATTTGATTATTAGAAAATGTGTTCCTGAGATAGAACAAGAGGACATTTTGAATGCATGTCATGCATCTGCATATGGGGGACATTATGGGGGGCAAAGAACTGCATCTAAGGTGCTTGAATCTGGTTTTTATTGGCCTACTTTATTTAAAGATGCTCACCAATTTGTTACCAAGTGTGATAGATGTCAAAGAACAGGTAATATTTCTAAGAGACATGAGATGCCCCAATCTGGAATGTTTGAAGTTGAGTTATTTGATGTCTGGGGGATGGATTTCATGGGTCCTTTCCCATCTTCCAGAGGAAACAAATACATCCTAGTTGCTGTGGAATATGTGAGTAAATGGGCTGAAGCTATGGCTTGCCAAGCTAACGATGCCAACACAGTGATTCGATTCTTGAAGAAATATATCTTGACAAGATTTGGCATCCCCAGAGCAATCATCACTGATGAAGGGACCCACTTCAACAACAAGAATTTCAGAGCTCTCTTGGAAAAATATGGAGTCCACCACCGGATGTCACTTGCATATCATCCACAAACTAATGGCTTATGTGAGTTGACTAACAGGGAAATTAAAAGAATTCTTGAGAAAACTGTGGGCCCGACTAGGAAGGATTGGTCTGACAAAATGGATGATGCTTTATGGGCTTACAGGACAGCTTTTCGCACCCTGATTGGCATGTCACCATATCGTCTGGTTTTCGGAAAAGCATGTCATTTACCTCTTGAATTGGAATATAAAGCATGGTGGGCAATCAAGAAACTAAATATGGACTACAATCAAGCAGGAACTAAAAGGCTCTTTCAACTGAATGAGTTAGAAGAATTCAGACTTCAAGCATATGAGAGTGCACGATTATATAAAGAAAGAACGAAGAAATGGCACGATAGCCATATCTTGAAGCGTTCTTTTGAGCCAGGGCAATTGGTGCTTCTCTTCAACTCAAGATTGCAATTATTTCCTGGGAAGCTTAAATCAAGGTGGTCTGGTCCATTCAGAGTGGTTTCGGTGTCATTAAAAGGTGTAATTGAGGTTAAGGATGAGAGGACAGGAAATTGCTTTAAAGTGAATGGGCAAAGACTGAAGCATTACCATGGTGGTGAAGTGGACCGACAAACAATGGTTCACCGCTTGTCATCACCTACTTAGACTGATGATGTAGTCAGGCTGAGGACTATAAACCAAGCGCTTCTTGGGAGGCAACCCATTGGTTTGCTTGCAGTTTTTATTATTATTATTATTATTTCTTTTCTTTTCTTTCCTTGTTTCATTTTTCTAGGTTTAAAGATTGTCACTCCTCTTGTGGCTGCCAAGTCTTGCTCGGGCACTCTGTCTTCTCTCAGAATTTGAAACATCATGGATGGTACTAGATGAAGCACTCCACATCAAAGTTAGAGACTTAAACCAGGGGAGTACTAGTTCCTTTCCCTCTATTAATTTTTGCAACATTAAGGACAATGTTTGATTTAAGTGTCGGGGAGGGATATGATTTCTTTGATATTGGTTTGTTCGATTACCGATGATAGATTGTTGAGTGCTGGTCTGATTTGAATACATATGTGATGACTATTGAGTAGCTATTAACACTTATTTTGTTTCATTAGAGGAAATTTGAAATCTTTGAAATTGGTGTCACCCTTATACCTTAGATATGGTTGCTCTTCACTTCCATTACTTGTGTTACTTATTCACATTGAGGACAATGTGACATTTAAGTGTGGGGGTGAGGGTATCATTGATTTTACATGACTTGTCTTGTCTTGTCCTCAATTTTTTTTTTTTAAAAAAAAATTATGGAAGTTTGAATTTTATTCATGAGCATTGTCATGATTGGTTTGATTTGAACTTGAAAAGAAGTGAATTTGATTAGAGATTTATTCTATGTTCTTTAAATGTTAGTAAAGAGGCAAGAGATTTGGTTTGGGTACTTTACTTTAGAATGTCAAAAGAACCTGTGAGGAATTTGAGCCTAAATTTTCTTCTTTCCAAGAGAGAGTACACCTATTGCGATTTCATCTCTAGAACTTGTCTTGAATTTCTTTTAAAATTTGAAATTCCCTTGTATGCACAAAGATGATTTAGGCATTCATTTCATAGCTAGTCCGACCAAATAACCATCCCTATCTCATGAAAATCCTTTGTTACCCCATTTGAGCCTTTTATTTTTACTTTTCCTTTTAAAGAAAGTTGCATTGAGTAAATAGCCTTTTGTTTGAGATATGCAATTTTCATGACTCTTTCTTTCCATTTTCCCCCTCTTTACTTTAGCAAGTGCTAAGTGAAGGAGTTAGAAACTCAACACTATAGGAGTATATGTAGGTAGTGAAAAAAAAAACAAAAAGAAAAAGAAAAAAAAAATGGCACAAGAAAGATAATGAAAAAAAAAAAGGGAGAGATTCAAAAAAAAAAAAGGGAGAAAAAAAAAATTTCAAAGTCAAAAGAATAAAAGTTCTACATATATAGTGTTGTTGAGTTCGTTTTCTCTTGATGACTATTCCTTTATTCCTTTATTTTTCATCATGAATTTCATTAAATTGCTTAGCACAAGTTGAAGTATCCTCCCATACCATTTGATCACTTTCATTTCATTATCCTACCTTGATCATTAAAACCTAGAGAAAGTCCTTTTGATTTGAGTGTGCAATGGGATAACATGTCTAGTGGAGATTGAGATGATAAACAAGCATATGGTAGATGAGGTGCAATAGGTGGAATTGAGTGAAACACAAGCCCTTGATTATCTTGAGAAAAGAGTGTAAACACTGACTTGTGAGGGGCATTCTATTGTGATGTATCTTCACCAAATTAATTGCTTTGCTACTTGCATTTTTGGAATGTGGAAAAGATTTATGAGAAAGTTTGTCTCTTAAAAGTTTGAATTAACTTCAATTTTATAGTGCTTGCTTGAGAAATCTTGCTTCCATGGTTTTCTTGAATGTAGTTGTTTTAGAATTTAAAATCTTGAGGACAAGATTTGGTTCAAGTGTGGGGGTGTGATGACTTTCTAATTTTAATATATTTGAGGTATATTTTGATATATTTAGGAAGTCATTAATATTAAATTAAAGAGATTTTCTTAAGATTTTAAGAGAAATCAAATTGGATACATCATTTGTGGCTTTCAATTTAAAATAAAAGTTTTTGAGTTTAGGAAATAAATAATAGTAATGAGAAGTTTTCCAAACAAAATAAAAAAAAAAAAAAGAAATCAAAATTTTATTATTATTATTATTATTTTATTATTATATAATTCCCTTTTGAATATCTCCAGCATATGCCATAGCCACGGTTTGGATTGGATTAAAAATGGGGCCTACCAATTGATTAATGAAATTGGATCAGGAAGCATTATTGTCTTTTACGGGTTGAATGCTTGGGACCATTTGACTATTGAATGGGAATTGGGCCCACCAATTAAATGGGAATGAATTAAAGATGCAGATGGTGACCTAAAAGAAGGGGCGGAGGCAGCAATAAATAGGGCAATTATTCAAGAAGGAAGGCAGAGACGGAAGTCTTGCGGCAATTGAGGAATCAACACGCCGAATAAAAAGAAGCAGCTGAGAACGGAACAGATACATCACGCGGAATCAAAAACGAAGAACGGAACAGAAGGAAGGCGCAGAGATCCATAGGAAGAATTCAGAAGCTGTTGCTGATTCTTGTTCTTATTCTTGGTTCTTGTTATCTCCCCTGATTCTAGTTTATTTCAATTCCATATGTCTCTGAATATGAACCTGAGTATTTATTTTGCTGTGTTCTGGATTGAAGCCATGTCTGGCTAATTTTATTTTGCAACTTAGGGACCTATGAACTTATTAATGGATTAGGATTTATTTCTCATCGTTTAATTATGATTAATATTGATTTTGGTTGCTTAAATCTTGGTTAGTTTTGACTATTTATTGATCGGCCATCTTTAAATAGGATTTTGAGAATTAGGATTTACCTTGGCAAAGGGAATTTTAATTAAGCTCTAGATTAAGCAATATGAGATTAAATTATAATTTAATTTGCGATTAGGATAGGAATATACCTAATAGCCCCATATAGTTGTAGAAGAGTGTGTTCGGATTAAATTGCCTCTAGAGTAAATTTGTTAGGCATAACAGCTTTTATTTAAGAGAGGGGTTATAAGTGGACCGGAAGGCACTTATAACTATTAATACTCGAGATTAACAAAATTTATATTAAGAGTAATTAAATTGGTGAGATAAATGTTTAAGAAATTAATAAGGGATTAGTGCCTCTAGGTTGCCCGTTTGATTATTGCGTATATTATTTGTTTGATTTTGGTTTTATTTTCCTAGTTAAATTAAATTTGATTATTCAACTTAAACGAAAAGTGCAAGATTAGTTATTAACTGAAGTAGTGGGTACTAAGTCCTCGTGGGAACGATACTTTACTCATCTTTATTACTTGATACGGCCCGTACACTTGCGGAGTTTTAGGCTTTAAAAATTTTGCCCTATCAAAGCCACAACCTAAAACCTCATACTTTTTAGTCACAATATGATTCAAAACAATCATTTGCAGCATTATTATGGTGCATGTGAGAAAGACGAACATGCTATAGGAGCAAGCAAATTTGACATACCTTATGGAAGGTTATCTCCTATCAATCTCCTTCTTCAAGAACCACATGCTTAATTCAAAGGGATAATAACTGGTTCAATAGATATTTTAATTACAACCTCTTTAGCAAAACGATAATCAACCCATAAGTTTCTATACTTATAGAGTCATGGTTTATCTTCATGTTAATACTTGGATTTAATAATTAGTAAATCAGAGAGAGAGATATCACATCAGCTTGAATACAGACTACAACTAGCACTCTCTCATTTGTGAAGGACAATGATTTGAAAGTAGATGATGTGTGTGTCTTCGAGCTCATCAAGGACCAACTTGTGATCTCAATTTTCGGGTATCAGTCTTTGGAAAAAACTAATCTCTCAAAATCTCTCTTCTATTCCCATAAAATAGAGTCTCCATAGCCTGCTCTCTCTCTCTCTCTTTTGGCGGACAGATACGCCTTCCCCTTCTTCACCACTTCAACTGTCGCTGTACATAGTGAAAAAGAGGTCTCTTTTGGAGGAAAAGACGAAGGTGTGACTGGCCGTGAAATGAGGTCAGGGTAGACGGAGGGCAATAAGGAGAGCCAGAGAAGTGAAGGACGCAATGGCGAAGACGCAGTCCTCCCACAAGGTATCGATGTTTGACGTGATTCATGAGGAGGCAATAAGATGAGAGACATGCACATGTGGAGATAATATGGAGTAAGAGAGATGGGCAAGGAGGAGGGAGTAATTTCAGGAAAAAGGAAATGGGGGGACCCAATATGAGTTACATATTTTCTAAGATAAAATTAATTTTTTTAAAAAGATTAAAGAAGTTAGTTATATTATTTAAAGTATTTTTATTTTTATTTTTTTCTTTAAACTAATTAGTTTGACTAGTAAACTGATATATAATATATAAAATAATTAAGTAACTTATGTCAACTCTATATTATATTATATTATAGGGTTAATGTGCAAAAATATACATAAGCTCTTTTCTCAGGAGCTCCCAGCACTGCATGGTTTTTTTTTGAAGTAAAAATACACACATAGTTACTATTTTAGAGCAAAAGTCACATCGAACCGTTATGTTACTGTTCACCGTGATGAGAGAGAAAGAGATGAAGTGAACAGTAACATAACGGTGGGATGTGACTTTTGCTCTAAAATAGTAACCACGTGTGTATTTTTACTCCAAAAAGAACATGTGATACTGGGCATTCATAAGGAAAAAGCTTATGTGTATTTTTGCACCTTAACCCTATATTATATTGAATACAATTTTTCACAAATGCCATGTAAGATACTAGGTGTGTTAAAAATTATGTGATTTAGTCAATTTTAATTTTCAATTGTACAAATGATGTGTTGAAGTAGATTCATCCTAGAACTTCTCTCAAAATTTTTGTTATCCAAGTCATTAATATATTTTTAAACACAAGGTTCGTCCAGTGGAATCCAAAGACTAGGTCAAAGATTGCACTTTAACGGTCGATAGGTTCATAATGTACGTTACCAGAGTATCAAAACAATGAAAGATTTACTCCTCCCTTGTTTTTTTAGCGAAAAATTTAAAGTACTTTGATCTTTTTTACAAGAACATTACAAAAGTTGTTGAAAATTTAATGAGTTTTTACAATTTTTGTCCCTCGTTAATTATACATGTTACATTGATCAAAGGGTTGATAATAATTGTATTTACTCTATTTCTCTATTTTACCTACCCTATAATAAATAAGTACATATTTGAAAAAAAAAAATTATTTTGGACATACTTAGTATTCTTAACTAATTTCTAACTGTTTCCTTAAACCACGTAATTCGGTTATCAAACTCTTATAAATAAGATCGAAGGGAGTATTAGAAAGAATTCTCAATATTGACAAAATAAGCAAAGATCATCTAAAAGTGAGAACATTCGGCAGTAAATACTCCTTCCATTGTTTTTTATAAGAGTCTAAAATTTTAATTAGCTTAGTCAATTTTATAAGAGATGAACAAAAGTTATCTCAACATTTAATAAGCTTTTATTTATTTATTTATACCTTTCATTAATTATATATATTATAATTAATTAAAGGGTTGATGATATTTATATTTACTTTATTTTTCTTTCTTACTTACCCCATATAAATAAGGGCATATAAGACATACTTATTATTTTAAACTAATTTTAATTAATTTGTTAAATCGCGTAATTTAGTTATTGGCTTGGATTCTTATAAAATGAAGTGGAGGAAGTAACACCAACATCTGACTTTTTTTTTTTTTTTTTTGCCTACATCTTTGAAATTTCTTTCTTTGTTTTTTGCTTTTGTTTATTGCCAGCACAACTTTGAAATTTCATCCAAACGCGTTGGCGGCTTGGCGCATTAATTATGGTCAAAGTCAACATATGTGTTGTTAATAATTTATTATTTATACATAAGACACAGACGTGAGCTTTTTCCGTATTCATATTTCATAGTTTTCGCGCACCTCTTTCCTGTTATAACAACAAAGGTGAGTTTTATGTTTTAATTATATAAATCTCTCATTTATTTAAAAAATTCATATAAAACTAAAGTAAAATTAAAATACATATTACATAAACCTCCTTATATATTTGAGATTGAATTTCCATCAATCCAAATTGTTATTGACTATTAAATTTAACTCTTAAAATTTTATTTGATCAAAATACCCATATTTAATATAAGAATTACTAAAATATTTATATTTACTAAAAATAAATTTTTCAGCAACAAAAAATAATTTTAATATATATTATTTTCAAACTTTCTAATATGTTATAAAATTTATTAATTTTATTTTTGTTATAAAATTTTATAATTTTAATTTTTGTTACATTAATTGAAATTTATTCATTTTAATTTTTTAAATGAATAAAAATATATTTTAAACACATATATATTTTTATTTATAATATAATATAAAAAGTATAAGCTTGAGAAACCACACAAGTCATTTACATTGATCACCGTGGCTTGTGTTTTCTCTTATGAAGTTTGTAAACTATCATAAATAAATAATGGATTTAATTAATAAATATATATTTCTTAGAATTTTTTGAAGTATTTTTAACTGAGTCGATCGTTTGAAATTAAATGTATATTTTTAAAATAGAATGAAATTATTTATAATTTAGAAAAAACAGAAGGATATATGGTTAGAATAATGTACTCGTTAACTTTAAGTATGCCGACATTATTAACTCATTCATTATGTATATTTCAAATCAATAGCTTGAAGAAACATTCTAGTCAACATACTTTATATATATGTATGTATATATAGTAGCTAAATTTTTAAATATCATATTTCAAAATACTTACATAAATATCAAAAATTCACTGTCGGATTCTCCCATTATTCGAACTTAGCCCCTTTGAATGACCTAATATCATTTAATGTCATTGTGTTAAGAAAATAAAGAAATTGATTGATAAGTCCCAATTCTGTCGTGTATTTTCACAATTTTTTGATTGATTTTCTTGGAGCTTTTATGCTTGAAATGTCTTTGTTGTGATCAATTATGATTGAGAATGAATATGTGGAAATAAAGATTAAAAGAACTTAAATGATGCATTTTATAATTTATCTTGTGAGTTGGCAAAAAATGGAAGAGAACTGCTGTTATTTTTGGGCCAAAGTGCTTTATTGCTAGTTTGTTCGCTACAGCATCACACCGACACTAAATAATGAAAATTTGCAATAATGCATTTATGTTATGAACTAATCATTTCTTGAGAAAATACAGAACAAAAAATATTACAGGAATTTGACCAGATGCTGAGTGGTACCACGTGCTTGAGGAAGAAGTCAAGAAAGGGCAATTGGAATAAAAGAGCAATCAGACAGAAGCTAGATAGAAAAGAACAAGCCTAATCCACTGAGGAAAGCTGGGCATCTTGGCACAATTACCCTAACTTTAAAAAGAAAAGAAAGGGCAGCTACTAGACACACACAACTGAGAGAGCAGGGTAAACAAAGGGCTGGAACTGAGAATTAGAGAAAAATCCAGAGGAGAGGATGGAATTGAGTTTCCACAGAAGCAACTGTCTTTATTGGGCTGCTGCCGTTTTTCAATTCTTCTTTCTTCTTTCTTCTTAGTTTGTTTCATTGTTCCCTTATGGAAAGAATTACGCTGATAAGTTCAGAGGCCATGAACTAAATTTTTTGTGGGTAAGTCTGCGATGGAACCCTGACTTGTATCTTTGAACCAAAATGTTTACTTTAATATAATTATGAGTCATTTTTTTTAATAGTGCAATTAAATCAACGATCTTGCTTGTTGAATGACCATTAATAAGCAAGAGACATGGTCTTAATATACTAGCTAGAAGAGAATTAAGATTAGACTTCCATAAAAGTGTGTGTTAGTGAAATTTACTTTGTAATTTCAGCTAAGTTCATAAGCTTTAGGCATAAGTTTATCTCCCATAACCAAACATCTTATTTTGCATAGTATTTTGAACTCAAATTTCGCATAGAAATGTGAGAAATTTAGAGTAAGGAATAAAAATGTATAACTATTAGAAAACTTCCGTATACACAAGAGATGAGTTAACTGAAGAACTTTGCGATAGCATTACTATAGCATTCTTGGTTAAAGTTGTAAGAAACGGAGAAATCAAAGTTCAACCTATTCTTATCTTGATACTCTCAACCGTATTTGTTATTGATTGGCTATATTCCAATCTAAGTTTTAGTAGTTTACATCATACACATCGCATCAAAATATCTCTTTTTTTTTAACCAAATCAAATAACTATGTACAATTCATTCTATTGCATGTATATAACAACGCTATAATTATTTCTGTGAGACCATATTCATTCTGCTCATCATTTTATTATTTGTTTGACTAGTAGTACACTTGGTAAGTAAAATCACCAACATTCATCCTGATATTCTTTAATTTGGTATAACAATAAATACCTAAATTTAGGTACCAGACTTATCTAGAGTATCGGAAACGTGTAAACTTAAAAGGTTAATTGATTGTAAATACTATGTACATATGCAAGTTATAAATATTAAAAAACCATTGTTAAATGTACTCTTTTATTTTCTAATAAATTCAAATATTCGAATTCCAATACATGATCTCAACAACAAACAAATTAAAATGAAATATCACACACTAGGCACGGTGGAAGATTCGGTTCCCGGCCTCAAGAGTATATATGAGCCATCATCATCATCACTACCACTATCCATTTGTGATGCTTCAATTCCCTGATTTTCCTCCAACAATTGTTGAAATGGGTTTGGAGGTTCTCGAACATCCATGGAGCCTTCCAACATTTTCACCACATCACTCATTTTAGGTCTCAAATCTGGTCTATACTGAACACACCACAGCGCTATCCTTATCATTCTTTTCACTTTCTCTTTCTCTTTATCTTCAATACCACATTCTGTTATCAGCTCTTCTAGATTTTTATTTTCAAACCTTATCCAAACCCATCTTGGTAACCATTGTTGAATACTTGGGAGGCTCGGATCAAAGTGTCTCCTTCTTCCTATGATTTCTAATAACATTATTCCAAAGCTATAAATATCACACTTGTGAGTTACAGGAAAAGGCATCCAAAGTTCTGGTGCAGCATAACCTGGTGTCCCCCTCTGACGTGTCATAGTGACATAAGACTTTTCCCTGTTACAAAGCATGGCTAAACCAAAATCAGCAATTTTACAACGGAAATTATCATCCAAAAGGATATTTTCTGGTTTTATGTCGTAGTGGATGATCCTCTCCTGGTATTCTTCATGCAAGTAAGCAATTCCTTTGGCCGTTTCAACTGCAATCTTCTGTAGCATCTCAAGTGCTAAGTCCTTATTTTCACCGAACAGATATTTGTCCAGAGAGCCATTGCTCATGTACTCGTAAACTAGAGCTGTCGTATTCTTTTCAATGCAAAATCCGATGAGGCGCACCAGATTTAAATGACGCACTTTTCCAATTGTGCCGACTTCAGCCATGAATTGCTGCTCCATTCTCTCGTCAAAAGTGCCATGTAGAACTTTGACTGCAACAACAGTTCCATCACTGAAAGTTCCTTTATAGACTGATCCAAAACCTCCTGACCCCAACATGTCGGAGTAGTTGTTTGTTGCACGTACGAGGTTGTCTGAGGTGAACATTGTTGGGCTCTCTCTTTCCAAATCATTCAGAAACTTTTCGATAGTTAATGTCAAAAACTCTTTGTGATGCCTTTTGTTCTCTTTAAATCTTTTACGATATTGGAATATGCCAAATACTGATAAGCCAACAACCACGACTGCAGAAAGGTATATAATTATATATAAACGATCATCAGTAAAAAATTCTGGCAGCAACAAATTAAAACTTGACAAACTTAAGCCAAATTGCTTCTTGGCATAATTTTATACGGGTTTAGTTGTTTTAATTTAATCATTTTAATTCATTAATGAACTTTCATCATCCTTTATAAAACTGTATATAGGTAGATCTTACCCAGGCCGACCACGAAAATGATGATTTGGCGTCCATAAAATATCAGCGTCAGTAACCAGGCAATAAAGAAAACTGCAATAGGTAGAAATGATTCAGTCAGAATTCTTGCAATTAATATTCCAAACTGGTCTTTTAATTTAATATTTTTCACTAAAAATTTACCAATATTTCAAATGCTTGCTATTTTCTCTTTTAATAGAGTAGAATTAAGTTACTTTTATAAGCATAAATATTTTTAAATGAATTTTTAGAAGAAAAAACCGAAAAAAAAATAGACTGTACTTCCTCCACATTAAACCTGCATATTTCAATTTTTTTCTCTAAGAAAAAACAGCACGCAATGCTCATAAAAATATGTATAGAAGATCCTAAATAACAAAATGTTAATTAAATACGCACAACTTCCAACAACACGTCATTAGAAAAAAGCTAACCAATAGTAATAATTTAACCCTTCAAAATTCAAATACTCTAAATCTCACCCGTGATAAAGATAATGATCCGAGTGGGTCTCGCCCTCCAAAAAGATGCCATGGTTGAGCTAGTTGCCACCAAATATGAAGTTTCAACCAAAATGAAAAATCAATCAATTTCAAAACCATACATGTATAGAACATACAAAAGAGGAATATGCTTTAAAGCTTCTGAGCTTACGTCCGCCGGAGAAGTGAAGGACACAATGGCGGGGACGCAGTCCTCCGGCAAGGTATCGATGTTAGACATGAGTGATGAGGAGGCAATGAGAAGATGACAGATATGTGGAGATAATATGAAGAGAGATGGGCAAGGAGGATGGAGAAAATTTCAGGAAAAAGGAAATGGTGGGACCCAGTATGAAAAAATAGGTGCTTACCAGAAAGAGGGAACTGATGAACACTCAAGATCGAATGGTTGAAGACGAAGGGAGGAGCAGGAGATTGAACTTTGAGGTGGGAGTCGGCGCAGACAGTTGAACGGAACGGGGCCGCCGTCAACGGAACAGAGACGGCGTAACGGCGCGGCGAAGCTTCAACAGTATGATGAGGACTAAGGTGAAGATGAGGACTTGAGGGTTAGGATAAAGGGAGCGGGAGGCGTATTTCGACAGACAACAGGAGAAAAGGAGGATGAAGAATGAAAATTCGGCTGGACACTAGACAGGAGGGGAGGACTTAGATGGCTTGACACTTGGACGGAATGAAGAAACAAATGGGCTTATTGGAACGGCGCCGCTGTCGACGGAACAGAGACGGCGTATTTCGACAGACAACAGGAGAGAAGGAGTACGAAGATTGAAGAATTAGGTTGGACGCTAAACAGGAGAGGAGGACTTAGATGGCTTGAAAAATGGACTGAATGAAAAAACAAACGGGCTCATGGGAACGGCGCCGTCGTCAACGGAACAGAGACGACGTATTTCGACGGACAACTGGAGAGAAGGATGACGAAGATTGAAGAATTAGGGCGGACATTAAACAGGAGAGAAGGACTTGGATGGCTTGACAAATATAAAACTGATATATATGATATATCATCCTAAACCTGCCAAATGATCTGACAACCCATATTGCGGCTTAACCAACCACCAGGTTGACTTTTAGAATTCTTCCGCCATTGTTCCATCTTCCTGGATAAGCTCTCCTGATACTTGTTCTATTTATAAGTTCAGTCTAAAAATATATTTTAGTTTTTATTATAAATCCAATGCTATGTGATAAAATAAATGAGGTTGTTACAATTTTATCCTTACTAATCGTTATAACTTTTAGGTAGAGAAGGAAGAGACGAAAAATATTCAGTCATAAATATGGATAAAATTAAAAAAATTATCAATTTAATCTATATTACTGTGTTAACTGAGAACTAGGTAATATATAGATAAGAGAGTGGTTTTGAACATAGTATTACACAGGAAGACAAAATCATTTTTCAATGATCTGGTTTTTGTGTATAGATACATGGATGGACCCTGAAGTGTGGTGATCTGTATGGACTAATACTGGTTTCTTCTATTAACTTCATAGCAGGTAGCCAACCAGACGCATGTTTAATTGTAGGGTTAATTAAGGTGCAAAAATGTATATATGTTTTATTTTGAGGAGCACCCAACACCAAGTTTTTGTTTATATGTAAAAGTGATTGTATGATTATAAATTAGGTGCAAAAATACTATTTGACCATAAAGTTTGCCTTTAACTGTTAAATTTGACTCTCTTTTTCTTTTTTTGCTGATTAGACGATAACGTAGCTTTCAAAAGTGTACAAATGCATATGTGATTTGACTAAAAAAGTGTCAAACACCAACACCACGTTCTTTTTTTTTTAATTTAATAATTTTATTTCAATTAAAGGAAAATTATTATTTTTCTAGGTATAATTCTTGTGAGGCTAATTTTTTTTTCCTAATTTATCATTTTGGGATGGAGGATTGAAAAAATGGTAAAAATTTTATTTCCATAATTTATTTTATTTTTTATCCTTATTAAATTTTCTAATTAATAATTAATAAATGAGTATTTATACATTTAAAATTTGATATTATAAATAATATATTTCTTTACAAATAATTTTAATTTTTTGATCTAACAAATGGAACCAGAAATATTATTTAAATGATTTTTCAATCAAAACCAAACAATGTTATTTAATTTTTATTGAATTAAAAAAATATTCTATGCAATATAAAGGTTTGCACTTCAGAATGAGTTATTTCTATTTATATGATGAATAAAAGTAAATTAAGGAATGTTATAGATTTATAGTTATAAATTTGAATTTTTCAAAGTAAATGAATTATTTGTTTTGATAGAATAATTGAAATATTTCTTTAACTATTTATTTTTCAAAAAATTAAAATTATTTTTAACTAAATATATTGTTTATAATATCAATTTCAAATACATAAATACTCATTTATTAATTATTAATTAGAAAATTTAATAAAGATTTAAAAAATTAAAATTTTACCCCTTTTACCCATTGAATAAATCCTCCTTCCCAATATGATAAATTAGAAGAAAAAATTTGGCCTT
Organism: Acacia confusa; assembly: GCA_037074495.1. Taxonomy (NCBI): domain Eukaryota; kingdom Viridiplantae; phylum Streptophyta; class Magnoliopsida; order Fabales; family Fabaceae; genus Acacia; species Acacia confusa. The sequence continues at coordinate 10,396,141 of CM073514.1, forward strand.
CCAGGAATTATACTTAGAGAAATAATAATTTTCCTTTAATTGAAATAAAATTATCAAATTTAAAAAAAACTTGGTGCTAGGCGCTCTTTTGGCCAAACCACATGTATAATTAGGAAAAAAAATTATATTAATAATAGATTTATTATGTAATTATAATAAAAAAATAAAAAATATATATTATATTAACAAAATTATTAATAATTGGTGGCAGCGTGGATGGCGGCATGCCTTAACCAATGTTGACTTTTGGGGAGGCGGTTAAAATGCCCGACCAGCCCCTCTCCTTTCAATATAAGCTGCTGCGGTGTGGTGAGCGAGAACAACTGTGAGAGCGAGATAAAAGAAAGAAAGGAAGGGGGTAAGGTCCTGTTGGTTAGGAACAAGATTAATCTTCCTTCGGTGAAGCACTATTTTTCTTCACCCATGGGAAGATTCTTTCCTTAATCTTCCATGACATATTGGATGAAGATGAAATTTTTTCAGAAGATTGTAAGCAAATTTCCTTTAGGTCCCTTTCTTCTTCCTCTTTTCTCGCTATCTCCGACGTCATCTTCTTCCTCTCACCTTCGGCTCTCTTCGTCGCCGGCGGAGATTTCCTCCTTCATTGTTGGAACCTGCAAACGACCACCACCGGTCAGAACTCACCTAGATCTTTTTTTTTTCCTGACTGTCGTGGGGACATGGGATGAAGAAGTAGGGATTTTTTTTTTTCTAATGTAAAGGGTATTTTGGAAAATTCAAGTTTTGTATTTTAATTTTAATTTTTTAAAATTATCATCTTCCATCCAAACAATTCAACTTTTTAAAGTTCCCTCTTAATTTTCTATTTCATTCATTTCCGTCCTTAAATTTTCTCCATAACAAACGAGGCTTAAGGGTGTGTTTGAGTTGAGGTGAGATAAGATGAGGGGAGATAATTTTTTTCTTTATTTTGACTAAATTATCCATGAAAATTTTTTCAATATTTCAAAAATTCATTCTCAAGAAAAAAATATTCTTCCCATTAATAACAATTTGGTAAGAAACTTCTATTCCCTCCCTTCCTCTCCCCTTAAACCAAACACACAATAAGAGACAAAGAGTATTTAGATTTTAGTTATTTATCTTACAAGATCATTTAGGTAAATAAATTAATTTCTTTTCAATAAAATTTCCTTAGAAAAGTTATTCTAGGAATTTTTCTCTTTTCAATGAGGGCAATATTGTGTTGATTAGTAAATATTTTGGGATTTAGATTTTAGGGGATTTTTGAGTTTTGACAATAAATAATTAAACATATGTATAGAATGATTAATAGTTAATTGTAATAAGTTTATATTTATTAATTGGTTGTTGTAGGATTTATGTTCTATAGAAAGTGTCTACTGATTAAATGTGATTTAGATAATTTATTTTGGTTAATGGAGATACTATCTAAATTTTAATCGGTTTAGTTTTATAAATTTTGAGTTATATAAAATTATAAGTTATTGTTTCGATTATGCGAATGTTGGAAGAGTTATTAATATGTAGTCAGTTGATTGTGGTAGATTGATTTTGGCATGGTTTGAGCTCTTGGAATAGGAGCAATATGATAATAATTGGTTTTGGCGAAAGGTTGCCACTTTTCTCTTATTATGTATGTTGGTATGTTGTCTATGAATATTTTGTGAAATAGCTGTTAGAATGAAAATGGTATATAGATATTTATTAGATATTTCAATGAGTAAATATTTATTGAAATTGAAAAAGTTATCATAATATTGATGAATATTTTGATAGAAATGATCTTGTAGAACCTTATGATTGAATTGTGAAATATATAGATATAAGTTGAGAATAATTGAGATATTATAACATGTATATAGAGATGATTTGATTAGCATTGTATGAATGTGAAAACATTGAGAAACTCTCATTGAGCTATTTATTGATAATTATTGCATTAACTGGATTGTGATGAGATTAAGTAGTTTACTTTACCACGTGGTATAGTCTTCATTTGTGCATGATGGTTCGCATTATATTGTTTCACTAGTTCAATAAGGCACTATCACCAAGGGCAAATCCAGGAATTTATGGAAGGGTGGGCACCATTGTTGGGGGATACGGGGGTTGCCCCCGAAATTTTTTTTTACAGTAAAGCTTTAAATGCATTAAAAAATAAAAAAATATAAAGGGAAAAGCAAGACTAAGTACTATTAAAAGAAGCAAGGCTGGACACCATATATTTTAATAACAAAAGTATATTACAATAAAAACTTCTACCCGAATCAAGGACCATTCGTTAGCACTCTTTACAAGGCTCATAATAGGAAGTCTTTTACCCGGATCAGGAACATACGAATCCGGTGGACCTTCTACTATTGGTTTGTTCTGACTTGAGGGAGTAGGACATTCATCTTGAGTTAAATCAATAAATGAAGATTCCGGTTGACAACGTTTAGTTCCACTACCACTTGGCTTTACCTAAATATCTTTCTATTCTAAAATATGGCAAATGACAAAAAATGAATCAATAAATAATATATCTACCAAACAAACATATTGAAAAACAAAAGTTACATAATAGCAAAAACACCAGTAAGCCAACACATTTGCAAATAAACAAGAAATAGTGATTTCTCTGTAATCTGAATTGACTATAATCAAAGGTAATGAGATTATTGTAATCCGTATTTCTCTGTTTTTAAGTTGAAACAGAAACAAGAATGCAATAAGCATCCTGACCAGTACAATTAACTATTTGTCACAGGTTTCAGATAATACCAAAATTCAATCTCTTATTAACTTGGCTCTGACTATATTCACCCACGCAAGGTAAGCTTATCCTTGAATCCAAATAGGAAATTGCCACATTAAATTAAATTAATGATAACAGTTAAGCAAATGCTGTCCACAAATTTCCATTCTGAATCCAGCTAAGGGCCAGAACAATCTTTGAACAGATAAACCAAATTAAAAAATTACCAGAAACTATACCTTCAAAATTAACCAAACAAAGAAAGAAAATCATATAACTAGACAATAAGATTTGGAAATCCAATTAAAGAACAAGTCTTTGTTAGATTGGTCTCTGGAATAGTCAAAGCAACTACTAGAATAAAAAAGGTTAATATGTTTGAAATCCAACCTAGTTCGTAAATTTTCTTATCTCCTGCCAATTCGTCAGATACTTCAATCACAAAAAGCTATGAAGCAAACAAAACAAAAAAATACCGGAAAACTATTTGTAAAGCTTACGACTATACGTTCATAAATCAAAACTGAATCTGCTAAATGCCTAAATCGACAGAATCAGTTCAAAATATAGGTAAAGAATACAGGAAATCCATTTTGAAAAGCTTTCAAAATAATGTTCCCAAGGGGAAAACTGATTTTGCTCAAATCTTCAGAAATCCCAAACACTGCTCTGTTTCGAACTTGCTGAAACAGAAGCAATGTTCAGGGACTAAGGTGAAAATCGATTTGAAGCTAGGGCACTGAATAACTAACCAGATCCAGAATCGAAACGCTAAATTCAGATCAAGTCAAGTGAAATTGGTGGTGCTTACCAACTTGAATTGATGAGGTCTCTCCAATTAAGGGTTGTCAGATTGCGAGGACCAGAGACATGAAATGCGTAGGGGTGAGCTTCGTCTTCTTCAACTTTGGCGACCTAGAAAGGAGAGGAACAAAGGCAAGCAACGTCTGCGTCTCATCTGGCCTGATTCAATTTGCAAAGCCCTAAATTAAAAATTATAATTTTTTTTAAAAAAAAATCGTGCGTCATCGTTTAAGGGTGGGCACGTGCCCCCTAGTCATACACTTCGATCCGCCTTTGACTATCACATTGGTTCAATGAGGTATTGTCTCATTATATTAGTTCAATGAAGGGTTGTCACACCTCACTAATTCAATGAGGGAAAAAGATCTATGGTTTGGGCACATGCTTTATGGATTTTGGCTAATTCTCATCACGTGATCGAAGTGCTTTTCAAGTGACCCACATGGATAGTAAGTTTGCCCATGGGTCTAATCATCAAAAATAAGGCGGATCAATTGAATTGATATGAGATTTGTGCAATGTAATTTGTAATATAGAAATTTGTGATATGGAACTTGTGATATTGAATTTTATCAATTATATCTCTAATATTTTGTTATATCAACTGTTCCACTTGACATCTCATAAACACATATCAGAATGTTTAATGAGTCGGATAGTTGGTTATTGAGGCTTTTGTCCCACCCCGTTAATTTAATATTTTTTTAGGTGATAGTTTTTGTGTGAGTCTATCAAGGAAAACTTTGGAAACTTAAGCTACTTTTGCTGACAGTAGTGTTTCCATCTTTTTGGTATACGTTGGGTTATTATATATTGTCATGTTATGACTCATTTTGCATACTCTGTTTATATGTAAGATTTGGTGTATCAACTATATACTTTTAGTTACCTTTTAGTTACTCTTGATAATATTGGGTGGCCCATAAACCTTATGACTTGTTTTGAACTCGTGGACTCATAATTTGGTTTAATATGGATACTTTAATATAAGATGAAGTATCATTCAATTAAAGAGTTTTGGCATTATGAAGTCTAAAACGCAACTATATGCATAATAATATCTTGATGGATAGTTGGATGAAACCCTTAATTTGTTACTATCTTAAAAAAGGGAGGATTTTATGTTATGGGCCTTTGCCATTTACAACAGCTCCACCCACCCTGATGGGGTTCCGCTTACTTTGGCTACACTGGCTGTAACTCTGAGAAAAGAAGGAAATAATAAAACTAATACATTTTAATTAGTAAAAAAATATAAAACTGATGATATATATCTTCCTAAACCTCCCAAATGATCTAACAACCCATGTTACTGCTTAACTAACCACTAGTTTGACATTTTAGAATTCTTCCACCATTGTTGAATCTTCCCCAATAAGTTTTGAGAAATATCCTTTTGATCTTATTTATAAGTTGAGTTTAAAAAAATATTTTGACCCTTATTATAAATCCATTTTTAGGGTAATAATGTAGGGAATATCATTTCTGCCTTAAGCCAAAACTACGTCGTTTTGGCTCTTTTTTAAATGAAGAGATGAAAGGGAAAAAAAACAAAACAAAAAAAGAGCAAAGAAAAAAAAACAAAAACAAAAAAAAAGCCAAAATGGCGTAATTTTGACTTAAGGTAGAAAGCTTTTTCTGCCTTAAAGGCAGAAATGATGTTCCCAATAATATAAATGAGGGTGTTAAAATTTTATTCCTATTAATTATGATAAATTTTAAGTAAAGAAGAAAAAAAGTAAAAAATATTCAATCATAAATATAGATAAAATTGTAAAAATTTATCAATTTAGTCCATATTTACTATCTTAAATGAGAATTAGGTAATTTGGATATAAAAATAAGAGTAGAGTGATATTGAACAGAGTATAACACATCAAAACAAAATCGTTTTTCAATGATCTGGTTGTTGTGTATAGATACATGGATCCAACGACGGAACTTCCTTGTGATGGCCCCCCAAAATTTTTGGTGCTCAAAAAATTTATCTAGAAATTTTTATAAAAAAATTAATATAAATGTAAAAAAGTATTTTATTTTATACATTTGACCCCCTCAAATATTTTTTTAGTTTATGAGTATACATTTAGCTCCTCTAAATAATTTTTTAGTTCATGAGTATACATTTGGTCCCTTCAAATTTTTTTCACAAACTCCATCCCTGCATGGATGGACCCTAAAGTGTGGTTATCCGTATGGACTAATACTAATCTCTTCTGTTAACTTTATAGTAGGTAGCCAACGAAGTAGGTTTAATTCTAAGGTCCTTAAAGTGAAAGGTGAAGTCGTTAAGGGGAATAGAGGAAGAACACTTGAGAGAGCTAAAACTTTCAAATCTCAGTATCCTTCTTGTCAAGTGGCAAGTTTCTGCTAAGAAATCAATCTTGACAAACATGGAGGAGAAAAAAAATATTGATTTCTTTTCATTTTTTCCAGATTTCGCCATCAATGTTTGCCATAAAGTTCTTAATTGGCTTCAAAAAGGAATGGACAAAGTACGAATCTTGGGACTTGAAATAGGAGGGTTTGTGTTACTAAGTTCATCACAAGGAAACAGGGGACAAGAACAAAATTTGAACTCTCTACTAATGGTTGGAAGCCATTTGTGAAGGAAAATGATTTGAAAGTAGATGATGTTTGTGTCTCTGAGCACGTCAAAGTACCAACTTGCATTGTGAACTCAATTTTTGGGTTTCAATCTTTCAAAATGCTAATCCCTCAACATCTCTCCTCTATTCCCACAAAACAGAGTCTCCATCGCTTGCTCTCTCTCTTCTTTGGTGAACGCACAGATACGCCTTCCCCTTCTTCACCACTTCAATTGTCAATGTACAGAGGAAAAAAGAGGCCTCCTTTGAAGGAAAAGACGAAGGTGTGAAACGAGGTCAAGTAGATCAAAGAGAGGGCAGGGGATTGGAGAGAGGAGGAGACGTCCGCCGGAGAAGCGAAGGACACAATGGCGAAGACACAGTCCTTCGGCAAGCTATTGATGTTAGACATGAGTGATGAGGGGGCACTGAGATATATGGAGATAATATGAATCTACAGTAAAAGGAAAAAGGAAGGGAAGAGTAATTTTTTACCTTAACCAAATTGCCCATAAAAAAAATTTAATATTCTAAAATTACACTTTTAAAAAAATATATTTTTTTTCTTTATTAATAACAATTTAGTAAAAATCCTCCCTCTTATCCCCTCCCCTCCCCTCAAATCAAACCCACTATAAGAATGGATATGTTTAGAATGTATTGTGCTCAGTTACGAAGATAAGGAATATATATATATATTTTTTTTTACAAGACCTTAAAATTCAAATAGTCTTGATCTTTTTTATAAGAATCCAAAATTTAAATTGTCTAATTGTCTTGGTCTTTTTTGTAAGATTGTCTAAGTATTTAATGAGATTTTTTCATTTTCCCCCTAATTAATTATACATGTTCCATTAATTAAAAAGTCGGTGATACTTGCATTTACTCTATTTCTTTTTTACTTACCTTCTAATAAATAAGGGCATACTTGAAAAAGATGGTTAGTAATACTTGTATTCTCTCTTTTCTTTTCTTTTTGTCATTTGTGCTTTCATTATTTATACATATTGCATTGATTAAATGGTTAGTAATACTTATATTGACTATATTTCTCTCTCTTACTTACCACTTATAAATAAATATATATTTGTAAAAATATATTATTTTAAGACATATTTATTATTTTTAACTAATTTTTTAAATTACATAATTCGTCTGGGCTGGTAGACTCTTATAAAAAAAGATAGGATGAGGTAACACCTACATCTAACATTTTTTTCCCTATACCTTTGAAATTTCATACATTATTGAGAGAGTAGGAGGGGAAGATCATGAGAAGCTTCTTCAACTTTGATGTTTTTTTTTTTTGGCCAGTACAACTTTGAAATTTCATCCAAACGCGTTGGCATATTAATTATTATATATTCCTCTCATCTCACAGAAACCCCAACAGTAATTGTGGATGTTGCGCCATGTGTTGTGGGGCTCTTCCTTCAGGGATATATTGGAATGTTAATGAACCATCTTAATTTTGATAATGTGTTTCCATTACCTGGGCCCCATCATTGCTCCCTTCCAACCCTTTTGTTGCCCCGGCTCCCTTCTCTGGAAGTCGCAACGTATGAACCTTGTTCCCATGTGTTTAGATTAACTTGTGTGTGTGTGTTTTGTTGGGGGGGGGGGGGGGGGGGGGTACCGAATTGGACTCTGAAACCCTAAAACTCTCTCGTGTGGTGCTCTCTTGCAAGTCTCCCATTGTATCGTCTTCTGCCTCGCCGGTGGCAAAGACGTCGCCGGTGAGCCTCCTCTCGAGCTTCAACTACCATAGAAGTGTAGATCGGACCTTGCAGAGCCATGTGCAGGAGAGTTTTAGTTCGGAATAGAGATTTACAGCGGCGGCCTCCCTTCTTCTCCTTCACCGGCTCTCCTCTAGTCTCCTTCCTTATCGTCTCTCCTGGCTGTGGTGGCCCCTGCTTTCTTTCTGAGTTTGGTTGTGGTCTTTTTGTTTTCTTTCTTTCTTCCACTTTCCTTCTGTGCCTTGCGTCTGTCTATGGTCATTTTCTTTTTCTGTTGGAGGTGTGTCTTGCATCTGGCTGTGTTCATTTTCATTTTATGTTGGTGGTCTCTCGTTATCTAATTCCCAAGTTTGGCGGTGGTGTTTGTTTGTTTCTTTTTCTTTCTTTTTCTATCTTCATGAGCTTTGTTCCTCTGTGGATTTGGATTTGCAATTTTGGAGGAAGGGATCTTGTTATGGTTGATTGTGCCTTTTGTTTTTTCTTTGAAAAGACCATTGCTAATTTTGTTCGGTGATGGGGAATCCAAATCTTTGGGTTTAGCTTTAGTTTGTTTGGTAGGTGTTTGCTAGATTTTCTTAATTGGAGGAGAAGAAGTATTTTTAACATCTTCACTGATTTTCTTTTTGAGGTTGGGTTGTTTCTGTTTCTTGCCCCATGTTGGGGTGTTTGTATAGCTGATCTATTAGCTTATCCTTATAAGAAAGTGTGCTCGGTAGGGTGGGTTTTGCGACTAACACCTTCTTTCTCGTCTCTTCTAACCTTGGATATTCAGGAAACCGGTGCAGTCTCTAAGTCTACTTTTATTCCTTTCTTTTTAGTGATTTGGTTATTCATCTCTCTTTCATTTGGTTTGCATTGTTTTAGGTGTTTGTGTTCCTGTTGTTCTTGTTCTGGCTTATTTATTTCAGTTGTAATTATTCTAGTTTATTTTATGTCGTTTGTAATCGTTATGTTTTGATGTATCCTTTGATTTGAGTATTAATATAAGTATTTGTTGACCAAAAAAAAACTGTGGGGGGTAATTTTTTTTAATCTTATTTTTATAAACTTAATATAGAAAAAATTATAATATAAATGTTATTTATATTTCAATTAACGGTGACAAAAGCAATTTTTTTCCAACTAAAATTTATTCAGATTATTATTTGAAAATAAATTAAAGCAGAAACTTAATAACTGAAAAATGTGTGTGTGTGTGTGTGTGTATTTTGTTGGATCTGACTATCACCCAAGAGGGGGGTGAATTGGGTGTTTGATAAAACTTTAGGAACTTTAAAAATCTTTTCGCAACTTATAACTTGACAGTTAGATATTCAAAGATAAGCATATACTGGAAATGTAAAAGATAAGGGAAGAGAGTATGCAAACTATGATTTATCCTGGTTCGGTCTAATCCTTGACCTACGTCCAGTCCCCAAGTTTCACTTGAGATTTTCAATCCACTATTTACTTTGAGCTTGATTACACGTTCTGTACTTGAAGTAATCCTCTCACTAGAATTCACTCCCCCTTACAAACTGTAATCAATACACTTGCTTGATTACACACTTTGTACTCGAAGTAATCCTCTCCCTAGGATTCACTCCTCTTACAAGCTGTAACCACAACAAAGTGTTTCCCACTCAAGATCACCCAATCTTGAGTAACTCTCAAATAAAATGATTCACAATGAATCTTCTCTCTCAGAAATGAATGAATAAACACTGAAGCACAATACAAATCATTTCACTCTCAATGATAAGCTATGTAGGCATTGAGAACAAAGAGTAAATGATATGGAAATCAGAGTATTAGCATGTTAAAGGTGTAAGCTTGTATCTCTGCGTTTTCCTATATCTTGGAGTCTCAAGTCTTCAGGTATTTATGCTAGTTGAAGCTTGTGACTGTTGCAGATACATTCAGACTTGGATTCATTCGAAATTATAGCTGTTATGTCCATAGCTGTTAGATATAGTTGTTGAAGGTCCACTGAAAATATTCTTGATGGAGAGTCTCTGCTTTTGTCTCCATAGTTGCTGACAGGGATCTTATATGAAGTATAAATAACTTGAAGATAATATAGATGGCCCACTGAGAATTTTGTTGTTGGAAGCCCACTTGAGAATATTCTTGATGGAGAGATTCTGCATTTTGTCCCAACAGTTGCTGATGAAAATATGTCCGTTAGATACATTTGAAGATTATCTCTGAATTTGGTTTCAGCAGTAGTAGACAATCCTTTGATATGGAATATAAACAATTAGAAGATAATACTAATCTTCTTTTACAGAATGGGTAGCATGGAATGTTGTAGTTGTTTATTTTCAAGTTGCAGACATTCTCTGATATACAGGCTGGCCACCACGTTGGGAATTCCACTTTACATCTCAGCATTTGAATCTCCATGAAATTCTTCATTTGATCATCTGAAACTTACTAGAAAACTGTTTAAACAATGTTAGGAATAATAGTAAGTCAAGATATGAAGTAATGAAATCATAATCAATGATTTCCATTTTACGAGCATGGTGAATTTCAGATGTTATCTTCGCATGACTGTAGTAGCAACTTAGTTACTGGAGTAACTAAGGATCATTTCGTCTCTGTGTCAAATTTGACTGGAGTAGCCTAGCGATGACTGGAGTAGCTTTATTGAAAATGTTCTGTTATGACTGGAGTAATTCTTCTGTTACTGGAGTCATTTGCCTTGACTTGAGTTGAAGAAATCATTTCTTTATCATAACTGCAGTAGTCCCCTGAATGACTTGAGTTGAAATGTAATTTGCTACTTTTAGTCTTCTTCTTACTGCAGTAGCTAAATATGACTGGAGTAAATTGATATTCAATTTCTCTCTGTCTTCGATCTCACTGGAGTAGCCTCAGAGTGACTGGAGTAGTGTAAGGATAATTTTGCTTCTGTCCTCGAGGTTACTAGAGTAATTACTTGGCTACTGGAGTAACAAAGGTTCATCTTTGTTTCTGTCTTCAATATTACTGGAGTAAGAACTTGGTTACTGGAGTAGCTCAACTTCATTTTGTTTCTATCCTCGACATTACTGGAGTCATCATTTAACTACTGGAGTAATGTAAGTCTTGCCCACTTTCTGTCTCGAAGTTATTGGAGTAACGTTTTGATTACTGGAGTAACTCTAGTGTAAAAGTGCCAAGATGACTGGAGTAACAAATGGATTACTGGAGTAAGATCGGGCTTTGACTCTGGAAGTGTCTGAAAGTGAAGAGCTACTGGAGTACTTAAATGATTACTGGAGTAAGCTTACTAAAGTAACAAAATTGTTACTGGAGTAACATGTTTTACACTCGACAAGCTATTGGGTTTACTCTTGCACATCTCTGAAAAAGATGACTTACTGGAGTAGGTAAGTGACTACTGGAGTCACGCTTACTGGAGTAAGAAACCATTACTGGAGTAATGACTTCACAAAAGTGATATTCAGAGCACAATATTACTGGAGTAGCAAGACCATTACTGCAGTTTATCAAAACATCACTTGTTTGAGGATTAGTTCCAGAATTCTGAACAGACACTGAATTTCCAAAAATCATATCTCTTTCATTTGATCTTTGTTTTATGTGATCTTTATGTTTTTGGAAAGGTGTGGGAGTCTAGTTTCATATGCCACTAATTTCAGCACATTTAGATGTGTAGTTTGAGAGATATCCTCAAATTATTAAACCTTATTCAGTTGCATGATGTTAACAGGTGGCCCAAATTCAAAAATTCATAACTCTTTCATCTGATCTTCTTTGAACCTGAATTTTTGATATGATGACGTCTTGGATGTCTAGTTTCATCCAAAATTGGTTTCACCTCAATACGATCTCTGGTTTGGGAGATATCATTGAATTACTGAACATTGCCCAGGTGAAATGTTGACAGAATTGCTGGAATACCCGTATGACTGGAGTAACGTGATCCTTACTGCAGTAATTTCGCACCAGAAGCTTTCTGTTTGACCCGTTACTGCAGTAGGTTAATGATTATTGCAGTAACCATCTGACAGAAATGAAAGCAGCAGCTGAAACACGTGAATTACTGCAGTAACTAAGTGACGACTGGAGTAATGAGCACAATAACACATATATGACTAGAGTAATATGTGTATGACTGGAGTAAGTCGATCATTAATCGCCCAGAAGCTTCTGAAACACATATATTACTGGAGTAACACATGGATGACTAAAGTAACTCACTCATTAATCATCCGGAAGCTTCAACTTACTCATTTTAACTTCGAATTGACTCATTCCAACTTCCACTTGATCGTAGAAACTTCAAGAATCAATCTATGAACTTGTGTAATGATTTTCTCAATCTATTCAACAAGTTCTTCTTTCTTTCTTCTCTCTTCTTGATTATTCTTCATGAAACAACTCATTTTTTTCTTTTTTTCTCTTGTTCTTTCTTCACATGAACAAATCTACATTAAATTGTAGCAATTAGTCAATGTATATGATATGAACTTTTTGCTCTTACTAATGACATATGACATCATCAAAACTAATCATAACCAACATATTTGTGTGATGATTGAAGAGAATTTTTTTTATTTGATAATAAAAAGGTTAAATTATTATTAAAAAAATTTAAAAACATTAAAATCTTCAATTAAATATATTTAATGGATAAAATTATATATAAATTAAAATGTATACAAATATAATAGAATAAAAAATGTGTTATTATTAATTTAAGCACTAATTAGATTTCATCCCCTGTTTTACAAAATGTTAAAAATTAGAATAAACAATACGAAGTCCAAATATTGTAAAAGCTGGCAATTTCATCATATAGACCCCGATCAAATCCTTGTTGCAGTCGCAAAAAGACAAACCATGCAACAGTGACACAACGTACATTCCTTATTGTCGCTTGAGTGCTCTCTAGTAGCCAAAAATTTCAGCTTCGAAGCTGTTGATAAGCACATTTAAAATCTGATGCTAATCAAGACACCAAAAATAGTGTTTTTCCCCCACTAGGCTTTTATTCCATGCCACTACACTTTTCAGGTGTTGAAACGTTATGCCAAACAGGTAATCTTCTTCATTTGTGTCCTTCTTGCTCCTTCCTCTTCCTCCTCATTTTTCGTTCATGCCAGTATTGGTCACTAAATGTAAGCACTTCTCTTTCAATGGAGATTTGACCTCGGTTCGTTTCAATGAAACAAGTAATTCCACCTACTTTGTTCAAAGCTTTTGATGAGTTGCTTTTGTCATTAAAACGATCAATTAAATTAGGTCTTAATTAATTATGCAGTTTAGAGTCAACCTAGGTCATTCTCTCAAGAAGCAAGCCGTGAGTTTTCTTTAGAACTAACTTTCAAGTGACAAAAGATGCAGTGGAATGTAAATAGACCTAAACTATAATGCAAACTACCTATTTGCAATTAACTAACTTAATGCACTAATGCAATTGATTCTAAAACCTATATGAAAATGAGACTAATCTATATAAATTTGAATGCAATTTTTTGGGGGGTTTTTCTTATAAGAGAAGAATTGAAATCCTAATAGATTGATTAAAAGCAAGTAAAATAATAAAGATCTAATTCAATTATGATGATGAAGGAGACAACTTAGGATTCACATGGAGTTAACTTTCTTAACCCAAATTAATTAATTAGACCAAAGGGAGGTTAATGAGAGATTGAAATTAATAAGTTCAATTACTTAATTCAAACCTAGGAAACCCTCAAGCTCAATAACATATATTTCATTAGAAAACTCATAATGAAATAAGCGATGACTATTTAAACTCATTAAAAACCAATCACATTTAATTCCAAAATAATCTTAGAAATCTTGTTTACAATTGCCTAATTAAACAACTAGACAATCAACCAACTTAATTAAACAATCAAGAGGATAAACCTAAATTGACAATTACATTAATAATGAAAACTCAATTAATAATATAATTGACAATAAAACGGTTTGCAAACAAAAATCCTAACAATTATCTTGAGCACAATTCAAATCCAAATTATCAATCTAATCCAAACCAAACAATATGTTTGCAATCTAAAACTAGATTGTTCTCAATAAAACAACTCAAAATTATCTAAAACTAAATAATCTTAAGTCTTGAACTAAATCAATAAAAGGAAAGACACTCTCTTGTGATCTTCAAGTGTAAGCTCTAGGCCCTAACTTCCTCCATGCTCCTCCCAAGGTGCCTCCCAAAGAGCTTAAGCTACCATGGCTATCCTCCTTTCTCCAAGAGCCAACCAAATTCCTCTTAGGGTAATGATTGATATTGAAAAAATATTTCAAGTTACTGACAGATACTAAAAATATACTTAATACTGATTGGTACTGAAAAAAATACTGTGATCTCGAAATTTTTCTTAGGATGTTGAAAAAATATTTCAGGGTACCAAAAAATACTTAAAGATACTAAATGATACTGAAAAAATATTGATAATGGCAGAGGAGAGAGAAAAATCTAAAAAAAATAGCTTTCTCTAAAACCTAGGTTTTGATGCAGAATAGCTTTTGAAAAAAATAGAGATGTTTGATAAGCTTATGACAAAACCTAATTTTGATGCAGAATAGCTTATGAAAAAAAAGGAGTGTTTGTCAAACTTGTGACAAAAACTAGGTTTTTGGGACAAAACCTAGGTTTTGAAACCCCAAAGAAGCCCTAAGGGATAGTTTAATGGCCCCTGCGATGTGTTGATGTTAGAATTTTTATCACAATATTTTAAAAAATCAGCCAAAGTCATCGGAGTTAGGAGATATGAGGAGGGATGGAGAGTTGATTGAGATGAAAATAATATATAGCTTAGTGCTTGACATGTGGACACTAGTGGAGAAAAAAGTTATGGCAGTTTATTACAGTGAGGGAAGATGATAAAGACCTTCACTCTTTCTCCTTCATCATCACCTTATCTCTCTACTTCACCGCCCTATCTTGTTGAAGGTGACATCTACCTTTATTTCCATTATCGCCAGTGATCACTCCTCCTCCATTATTACCATTAATGAATCTTCAAAAATCAAAGGGGGTGAGGTTTCCGGACAGTGAGCGCTACGGGTTTGCAAAGGCTGGACCTTCTCCTTCTTCAATTGGAATGAGAGAGAGGAGGGTCGATGGTGAGAGAAGAAGACCACCATTGCACCTCCTCCTCCTCCTCCTCCTCCTTTTTCCATTCTTCCTTCCTCCCTCCACCTTCCTCTTCTTTTGTCGAGAGAGAGCTCAAGCTTTGGTGAATCAACGGTGAGAGAAGAACACCACCACCGTCGGACCTTTCACTCTTCCTCTTCATCGTCACCTTCTTCTTTTCCAGCCATCGTCAACCCATTCTATATTCTCTTTTTTCGTTCTTTCCAAATTTTGACAACTTCCAACCTTTGTTTTTCACTACCACCGTCACCACTAATGATCCCTTGCTCTTTGTCTCACCATCATTTCTTCACACCTTCATTGCCGGCGATCTGAAAAAGAGAGGAATAGAGCAGCGACATGAACGTTGAAGATCAGAGGAGGGGCATCATTTTCAAGCTAGAGAGAAAGGGAGGACGAATGATGGCCTTCCTCCCTCTGGTCCTCACTAACACCACACACGAAGGTCTGGTTCTACAAGTTTTCTCATTGGCGATGGTGGTTTTCTCGGAGCACTCTGTTGGCGGTGGGGGTTAATGCTGGAGAACGGAGGTGATGAGGGGAATGGGGTTAAAGGTTCAGCTCTCCATTCTCACGCTTTGGTCTGAACAGGTGTCTAAAAATCATCTTATGTAAGGTCGAGGCGAGTAGGAGAAGACGCTACGTTTTTACGTTTTACCGAGGAACTAAAATGAAAATTTTAAGAGTTCATGGAGGGATCAAATTGAAATTTATTGAAATGTATTTGGGGGTTGAACTATAATTCATAACTACTCATAGCCCAGTCAGTGTCCATGTCATCATTTTTAGTAAAGAAAAAGTCAAACAAACAATCAAAGTGTACTTTTGTCCCATTTTCTTAACTACGTAGTCACTTTTACACCTGAAAAAAGTACTTGGTGCTGAGCGTGTTTCCCGCTCCATAAGTCGTTTTACACTTGAACCGGGTTGAATAATCACAGTCCTAATTACACTAAAACACATTTATAATAATTGCAGGTAGAGCTAAGAATCAGGGTCGTCTCATGAAGGGCCAGGGCCTAACAAGGCTGGCCCTCCAGGGTCCGGAGTAAGAAAAACACTTATTTTTCAAAGCCCGGCTCGGAGCACCAGAGTCAGGGCCGGCCTGCAAGGCCCAGAAATTACTATTCCAAATTTTAACTATTTTTCCTCCACTTTTTTTAAAAAAATATAATTAGTAAATTACAACATGAATTATTCAATAAATAAGCACAGTCACTAATTCATAATCAAAAGCAAACTATGTTCACAAATAACTCACATAAAACATAAAAAGCATATCACTAAGTAACATTAGTACGATGACTATTATTATCGTCATTTACGTCACTATCATCGATTTTAAAGACATTTGATTGTTCTTCACTTTGAGTAGTAGCCTCTAGCTCATGAGTAAGAATATCATGACATTCTTCTTACACATTATTAACACATCCATAATCTTTATTTGCAACAAATAATAAATCAAATCATAAAATTAGAGTATAATTATTATGTATTTGTAGTTAAATGGATAAATAACTCTATAACAAATATAATATATATATATATATATATATATATATATATATATATATATATATATATAAATTTAAAAAGGAAAAAAAAAGAAAAAGCTACAATGAAAAGGGCTTGCAGGGCTGGCCCGACGCCCTCTAGGGCCAGCTTGTTTAAGTCCGTGGCCCGTCAGGGGCGGCCCTCCAGGGCTAATTTCAAATAACTCGTTCATTTTTCAAGCCCGACCCTTAAAGGGCTAGGGCTTAAACGGGCCAGACCCATCGTTTTTCTGGCTCTAATTGCAGGTAGCCTTTCAAATTTCATAGAATAATTGTAATGTTCCACGATTGTAAGAAATAATAGCGTTAACATTCCAATTCTAATTAAATTAAAACAATTCAATCAATACATGTCAATGCCATTTCCAACAATTGCTCTAAAAGGCAGTGTTGTCAAAAACTAGTGCAAAAACTTAAAAACTTACATTTTTACGTTTTTATTGGGGTGTTCAGTGCTAAAATGTAGGTAAACATTGTTCGAGGTAAAACCTGGTAAAAACTAGTGTATAAACGTGGAAACTAATAGAAACTCACGTTTTTACAATTATTACCATTTTTACTTAAAACAAAAAAAGAAAAAAGGTGAAAGGGAGCCTATGAATGGTGATGATTTTAACATTCTTGATTTTGCAAATGAACTTGTAAGAGCAAGAGAAAAGAACATTGATGACATTTAAGATGATGTATTTGATTTGAATGAATTGTTATAATTTAAGAGTTGTTAAACTTTATTATTTTAATGTTTTGGACATATTTTTTATATGTTTATATGACTTGTATTATATTTTTTAAAATGAAAATAGACTATCTTCTAAGCTTGGATTTCAAGAAAACCACTATTGTCCATGATTCTTTTTCTATTCTTAAATCTTTAATGTATGATTGACTGTTTTTGTATTTGGTTTATTTTATTGTATTTGATTTGGCTTTGTTTGCATTTATTTTCAAGTATTGTATCGGTTTGCTTTGTGTGTGTGTCCTTTGAACAAAAAAAATTAATATGAGCAAAATTACATTGTTTGATTTTCATTTATTACCTGAAAGAGAATTTATAAATAAGATGGATTTTCTTGGTCAAAAAAGACTTATAAATAAAATCAAAATGATACAACATAACACCAAATTTGCCTCATTCTTGAAGAAGCAATGGCATCAACTCAACCAATGTCAAACATTTTTTCAGGAGCATGACTTCCAAATCCCTCTTCACCCATTCAACTTTGTCCCAGTCAATGACATCACTTGAGCAAAAATAAAAATAAAAATCAGTGACATCGCTAGCAGTGACGTCACAAAGTATACATTTCTACCATGTGTTTTTTTTATTCAAAACATTTTATTCTAACCTGGATGGCAAATTCATCCAGATGGGATGGGCTACCTACATTTGGAAAGAGATCTTCTCCTTATCTCATTTCTCCTTTTCTCTCATTGGCCAAATCCGGGCCGTTGATTGAGAAAGTGAGAGAAAAATAAAAATAGAATTGTATTGATTGGATAGGTGTGATTTAGAGATTATGAGGGATAATGAGAAAATGATGGGGAGAGAAACCCAACCCACCTACATTCATGTGGGAGCTTAGTCGATCTAGAGAGATTTCATATAAAACTAAAGTAAACCTCCTTATATAGATTCAATTTTCATTAATCAAAACTGTTATTGATTATTAAATTTAACTCTTAAACTTCTATTGGATCATAATACCCCTAGTAAATAAAATAATTATTTAAATATTAATATTTACCAAAAATAATTTTTCTACAACAAAAAATCATTCTAATGAATATATTTTCAAACTTTCTAATACGTTATAAAATTTATTAATTTTATTTATGTTATAACATTTTATAATTTTAATTTTTTTTATATTTATTGAAATTTATTTATTTTAAATGAACAAAAATATATTTCAAACAAAAATTTGTATTTATAATATAATATAAAAAGTATAAGCTCAAGAAACTATGTAAGTCATTTACGTTGATTGTTATTAGGGGTAGAAATAGGCCAGATCCTTATCAGGTAGCTTACAACCTGACCTATTTAGAGCCTGGTTAGGCTTGACATGTTTGTCAAAAAAGTTAGGTCAATGCCTATTTAAAGGCCTTAATATATAAATAGGTTAAGTCAATTTTGTTAAAGCCTGGCTTGTGAACCTTTAGGCTTAGCCTGTTTACATATTAAATAAATATAATTAAATTTATATCATATAAATAACATAATATTTGTTATTTTTCATTCCTATATTCTGATTTCAAATTATATTTATATAGGTTTTGATAGGTTTAAAATATACAAAATCTATTTATAGCCTCCAAGGCTTGCAATATGAGGCCTTTTTAAAGGCCTACATTATAAGTAGGTCTTTAAAAAGGCTTCAGGCTCGACCAAGCCTTACAAAGGCTCAGGCTTAAACCTAAAAAAAAGTTTGAATTCAAGCTCAAGTCTATTTAGCCAAAACCTAACCTAATCTGACCTATTTCCATGTCTAATTATTGTGACTTGGGTTTTCTCTTTCATGAAGTTCGTAAACTATCAAATAAGGGATTTAATTAATAAATATATATTTCTTAAAATATTTTAAAGTTATTTTTAACGAAATCAACCGTTTGAACTTGAATGTATAATTTTAAAATAGAATGAAATTAAAGTATGTGTAATTTAAGAAAAACAAAATGATAGTTAGAATATTGTACCCATTAATTTTGAGTAGGCCGGACATAATTAACTCCATTTCATTCTATATAAAGTATGCTGAATATATATATATATATATATATATATATATATATATATATATATATATATATAACTTTTGAAATATCATACTTCAAAATACTTACATAAATATCAATAATTCTCTGTCGGATTCTGCCGTTATTCGAACTTAGACCCTTTGAATGACCTAATGTCATTGAAAATAAAGATGTTCATCCGGACATTCTTGAATTTGATATAACTAAAATACCTAAATTTAGGTATCAGACTTATCTAGAGGATCGCGAACTTGATTGTAAATACTACGTACATATGCAAGTTATAAATATTAAAAAACCATTGTTAAATGGACTCTTTTATTTTCTAATAAATTCAGATATCCAAATCCAATACATGATCTCAACAACAACAAATTAAGATTAAAGATTAAAATGAAATATCTCGCTAGAAAACAATACACACTGATTATAATCAAATCACAAGATATGGATCAATAAGATAATGCAGAACTTATGAATGTATAAATCTCAAAGCTCATGAGGAGAAGGCACAATGGAAGATTCGGTTCCCGGCCTCAAGAGCATATAGATGAGCCATCATCATCATCATCACTACTACTATCCATTTGTGATGCCTCAATTCCATTATTTTCAAGCAACAAATGTTGAAATGGGTTTGGAGGTTCTAGAACATCCATGGAGCCTTCCAACATTTTCACCACATCACTCATTTTAGGTCTCAAATCTCTTCTATACTGAATACACCACAGGGCTATCCTTATCACTCTTTTCACTTTCTCTTTATCATTATCTTCAATACCACATTCTGTTATCATCCCTTCTAGATTTTTATTCTCAAACTTTATCCAGACCCATCTTGGAAACCACTGTTGAATACTTGGGAGGCTCGCATCAAAGTGTCTTCTTCTTCCTATGATTTCAAATAACATTATTCCAAAGCTATAAATATCACACTTGTGAGTTACAGGAAAAGGCATCCAAAGTTCTGGTGCAGCATAACCTGGTGTCCCTCTTTGACCTGTCATAGTGACATCAGACTTTTCCCTGTTACAAAGCATGGCTAAACCAAAATCAGCAATCTTACAACGCAAATTATCATCCAAAAGGATATTTTCTGGTTTTATGTCGTAGTGGATGATCCTCTCCTGGTATTCTTCATGCAAGTAAGCAATTCCTTTGGCCGTTTCAACTGCAATCTTCTGTAGCATCTCAAGTGCTAACTCCTTGTTTTCACTAAACAGATATTTGTCAAGAGAGCCATTGCTCATGTACTCGTAAACTAGAGCTGTCGTATTCTTTTCAATGCAAAATCCGATGAGGCGAACCAGATTTAAGTGACGGACTTTTCCAATCGTGCCGACTTCAGCCATGAATTGCTGTTCCATTCTCTCGTCAAAAGTGCCATGTAGAACTTTGACTGCAACAACAGTTCCATCACTGAAAGTTCCTTTATAGACTGATCCAAAACCTCCTGACCCCAACATGTTGGAGTAATTGTTTGTTGCACGTACTAGGTTGTCTGAGGTGAACATGGTTGGGCTCTCTCTTTCCAAATCATTCAGAAACTTTTCCATAGTCAATGTCAGAAACTCTTTGTGACGCCTTTTGTTCTCATGAAATCTTTTACGATAATGGAATATGGCAAATACTGTTATGCCAACTTCCACGACTACAGAAAGGTATATAATTACATATGAACGATCATCAGTGCAAATTCTGGCAACGACAAATTAAAACTTGACAAACTTAAGCCAAATTGCTTGGATGCTTAATTTTATATGGGTTTAGTTGTTTTAATTTAATCATTTTAATTCATTAATGAACTTTCATCATTGTTAATTTAACCTTCATAAAGCTATATATACGTAGATCTTACCCAGGCTGGCGACGAAAATGATTATACGTCTAGAAAATATCAACGTCACTAACCGCACAATAAGGTAACCTGCAATATGTATAAATGATTCAGTCAGAATTCTTGCCATTAATATTCCAAACTTGTCTTCTAACTTAATAATTCTCACTAAACATCTACCAATGTTTCACATCCTTGCCATTTTATATTTTAATAGAGTAGAATAAAATTACTTTTATAAGCATAAATATTTTTAGGCAAATTTTTAGAAGCAAACACCGAAAAAAAAAAAAGACTGTACTACCTCCACGTTAAACCTGCATAATTCAATTTTTTTTTTCTTTAAAAAAAAAAGCACGCAATGCCATAAAAATATGTATAGAGGATCCTAAATAACAAAATGTTAATTAAATACGCACAACTTCCATAAACACGTCATTAGAAAAAAGCGAACTAATAGTAATAATTTAACCCTTCAAAATTCAAATACTGTAAATCTTACCCGTCATAATGATAATCATGCGAGTGGGTTTCGCCCTCCAAAAAGAAGCCATGGTTGAGCTAGTTGCCTCCCAATATGAAGTTTCAACCAAAATGAAAACCCAATCAATTCCAAAACCATACATGTATACGACACATACAAAAAAGGACTATACTTTAAAGCTTCTGAGCTTACGTCCGCCGGAGAAGTGAAGGACACAATGGCGGATAGGCAGTCCTCCGGCGAGGTATCGATGTTAGACATGAGTGATGAGGAGGCAATAAGAAGATGAGAGATATGTGGAGATAATATGGAGTAAGAGAGATGGGCAACGAGGAGGGAGTAATTTCAGGAAAAAGGAAATTGTGGGACACAGTATGAAAAAAAAATAGGTGCTTACCAGAAAGAGGAAAGTGATGAACTCTCAAGATCGAAGGGTTGAAGACGAAGGGAGGAGCAGGAGATTGAACTTTGAGGTGGGAAGCGACCCAGACGGTTGAACGGAAGCTTCAACAGCACGGTGAGTCTAGGGTGAAGTTTGTTGGAAATTGAAGATATAAGAAGAAGAAAAAACAATACTTCTAATATAAATTTAAATACAATACACCTCTGTATCTTTCTCACAAGCTCAACAACAATCTTATATTTCTTTTTCTCTCACAAAATAATTTCCTTTCTCTTCTCTCTAAGTGCTTCGGCACTTATATTTTTCCTCTCTAATCTCACTGTTCCTTCTTTCTCTTCGGATACAATTCAGAAACTGATATGATACATTACATTGAGAAAACATACACACACACATAAATAAATAAATAAATAAATATATATATATATATATATATATATATATATATATATATATATATATATAAGATTTGCAACATCGTACTGTGCCGACTCTCTTTTTTTAATGTATACTATATAACTTTTATTCCGTCAACACTGATTCCTTCTTCATAACTTGGTAATTTAATTAATGTAGCCAACGCCCACCATTGTTGACGAGAAGATACCTGACAATGCAAGCTTTTAATTAATAATCATTTGACAACTTCTGCTGCTTAATTATTCGCATGCTTGACACCTCAAGCTTCCAATTAATATCCATTTGACAACTTCTTAATTATAACACCTTTTGCTCCTCTACGGCTCTACCCTATTTGGTTTGCCAGCTTTCACAATATCCATATGTTTGAACTTCTATCAAAGTTGAGGACTTGAGGGATAGAGTAAAGGGAGCGGGAGGCGTATTTCGACAGACAACAGGAGAGAAGGAGGATGAAGAATGAAGAATTCGGTTGGACACTAAACAGGAGGGGAGGACTTAGATGGCTTGACACTTGGACGGAATGAAGAAACAAATGGGCTTATGGGAATGGCGCCGCCGTCAACGGAACAGAGACGACGTATTTCGAGAGACAACAGGAGAGAAGGAGGACGAAGATTGAAGGATTAGGTTGGACCCTATACAGGAGGGGAGGACTTAGATGGCTTGACACTTGGACGCAATGAAGAACCAAATGGACTTATGGGCCTTTACCCACAACAGGTCCACCTACCCCCGATGGGGCTCCGGCAAGTACGCTTACTTTGCCTACAGTGACTGTGAGTGTGACCATGAGAAAGGAAGGAAATAATAAAACTGATATATTTTTTTAATTATGAAAAAAAAAATACAAAACTGATATATATGATATAGCATCCTAAACCTCCGAGATGATCTGACAACCCATATTGCTGCTTAACCAACCACTAGTTTGACTTTTTAGAATTATTTCACCATTGTTCCATCTAAGGCCGGAAAATCGGGCCGACCTGTTTAGGCTTTGGCCCTTTAAGGGCCGAGCCTGTAAAATATAACTTTTAAATGAAGTTAATTTTGCAGGGTCAACCCTATTGGGCTGCGGGTTTAAAATCGTCGGCTCGTTAGGCCCTTTATTTATTTATTTATTTTCATTAACTTGATTTAACCATTTAATTTACTAATTTATATGTATTTTATATTTGTTATAGGGTTATTTATTGATTTAATTACAAACGTATAATAAATATATTTTAATTTTATGATTTGGTTTATTATTTATTACAGATAAAGATTATACATGTATTCATAATGTGATAGAAGATATTTTTAATTTTTTTACTCATGAAGAAGAGTCTACTACTCGAAGTGAAGCATAATCAAATATTTTTGAAATTGATCATAATAGTGGTGAAAAAGATGGTCATCGTACTTATGTTGTTTGGTGGTAAGATTGTTATGCTTTGTGTGAGTTATTTGTGGACAATAGTTTACTTTTGATTATGAATTAATGATTGTGTTTGTGTATTGTATTAAGTGTCTTGTGTAAATATTAATGTTGACAACATTTATTTGATAAATTAAAATTTTAATTGTTTATTTTATAAATTATATTTCTTTGAAAAAAACACAAGAAAAATAATTTTAATTCATAAAAATGTCTTCCGGGCTTCTAAGGCTGGCCCTGGTCCGCATGCTCTCAAGCCGAGTCTTGAAAAACAAACATTTTCCTTACACTGGGCCTAAAAAGACTGGCTCTGATTTCCAGCTCTAGTTCCATCTTCCTGAATAAGCTCTACTAAGAAATAACTATTCTATATATAAATTCAGTTTTAAAAAAATATTTTAGTTTTTATTATAAATCCACACCCACAATAATAAAATAAATGAAGATGTTGCATTTTTACCCTTATTAATTGCAATAAATTTTAAATAGAGAAGGAAGAGGCGAGAAATATTCAATAAAAAATTTATAAATTTAGTGCATATTTACTATGTTAGCTGAGAACTGGGTAATATATAAATTGAACGTAATATAACACAACAAAACAAAATCATTTTTCAATGATCTGGTTTTTACGTACAGATACATCAATGGATCCTAAAGTACAAAGATCCCTAGGATATGGGTAGGGGAAGCTCCTCCCATCTGAACCGTTCAGATAGGATCTAGACAGTCCAGATTTATTTTTTTTTTACTTTTTATTTTCTTTTAAAAAAATTATTTTAATGGATAGAGAATCTAAAATAAAGATAATCTTTCAACTAACACTACTAGAAAATAGTGAATTTGCGACGGAAAATATTCCGTCGCAAAATTTTGTTTTTTTTCTACGGAATTTGAATTCCGTCGCAAAAAGACGAATTTTTGCGACGGAAAAATAAATCCGTCACAAAATTCCGCCTTTTTGCGACGGAAAAAAAATTTCGTCGCAAAATTGTGATAGAAAATAATTAAAAAAAGATTGCAATGGAAAAAAATTTTGTTGCAAAATTTTGCGTCGGAAAAAAAATTCCTTC
This sequence comes from Acacia confusa, assembly GCA_037074495.1. Lineage (NCBI taxonomy): Eukaryota > Viridiplantae > Streptophyta > Magnoliopsida > Fabales > Fabaceae > Acacia > Acacia confusa. The sequence goes on from CM073514.1 coordinate 10,421,067, forward strand.
GCAAAACCCGTGGGGTTTTGCGATGGAAAATAAATCTGTCGCAAAATTTTGTCTTTTTAACTGCCAACTTCGCCCTCCCCCTCCCCTTTTTCATTTTCTTTCTTCAACTTACCCTCCCCCGAATCTTTCTATCATTATTCATTCCTTCTTTTTGTTTTTCATTCCTTTCTTCATTTTCATTCCTTTCATTTCGTTTTCCATTGTTTTCTTCTTCTTCTTCTTCAATCACATGGGAGCTCAGTATTTCTTCTTCTTCTTCTCCAGGTTAGTGGTTTATTTTCATTGCTTTTGTTTTCATTCTTTTTCTTCATTTTCTGTTGCTTTCGTTTTTCATTGCTTTCCAATACAAGGATCCCGTTTGGTGCTAAGCTTTTGCTTAATTAGATTTGTAAATGACTTTTAAAAGGTTAGCAATATAGAAGTTGATTTGCTTTTACTAATATTCTTATGGTTCAAAACGAAGATAGATTCCATGTTAAAGCCAACTTTGCCGCTTGCAAATCAATCAAATGACGTTATTAAATTCTTGCGATTATGAGCCATCCATTTGATTCCTTATTTTGAAGCCGTCAAAATTGTATTTTGGTGGAAAGCAGTCTTCAAGTTACCTTTTTTTATCCAAATGTGGTTTTGATAATCTCCAACAGAAAATAAAGCATATTTTTAAAATCCACTCTATTATCAGAAATTGAAGTTATTTAGAAGTATATTCCATGACTGCTCATCATATATTTAAAAATTTGGACTATTCAAATATGATTAATTGATAATCCTCTTTTTCCAATACATATGATTAAATGAATACATAATCCTCTCTTCCTCATAATATTTTGATAATCCTCTCTTCCTATAATCCATGAATACATTTGAAAAAATTCTCTTTGTTTTCGTTTTTTATATGATTAATTGATAATTTTTTTCCCTCAACTTCTACGTAATTTTATTTTAATTTTTTTATGTTTATAAATATTTTTTATGATAAATAATTTTTTCATTTAAAAAATGACAGTTAAAAAAATTAAATATGGACCGTCTAGATCCCATCTGGACGGTTCAGATAGGAGGAGCTTCCCCCATCCCAAGGATGGGTAGGGAAAGTGGATCCATGATCCGTATGGACTAATACTGGTTTCTTCTATTAACTATATAGCAGGTAGCCAATTAATGAGGCAGGTTTAATTCTAAGGTCCTTAAAGTGAAAGGTGAAGTCGTTAAGGGGAATAGAGGAAGAACACCTAAGAGAGCTAAAGCTTTCGAATCTCAATCTTAATATCCTTCTTGTCAAGTGTCATGTTTCTGCTAAGAAATCAATCTTCACAAACATGGAGGAGAAAAAAATATCGATTTCTTTTATTTTTTTCTAGGCTACACAATCGAATTGCCATAAAGTTCTTGGCTTCAGAAAGGAATGGGCAAAGTAGGAACCTTTAGACTTGAAATGGGAGGGTATGTGTTACTAAGTTTATCACAATGAACAGGGGATAAGAACAAAATTTGAACTCTGTACCAGTGGTTGGAAGCTCTCTGTGAAGGAGAATGATTTGAAAGTAGATGATGTTTGAGTGTTTGATATTATAGTAGTAAGTAGTTTTACTTATTTTAGTTAGAATAACTGAATTTGTTTGTATATAGTTAGATAAGTTAGTATAATAAACTTGTTCAGTTGTTATTATCTAACTCTATATACAGGACATATGTACATTGGATCTGATATGAAATAATATTCAGAATTTTCATTTCTCTTCTTTCTAAATCCAATATGGTATCAAAGTAGATTAATCTCTGACATCTTGTATTCTTCTCAATTTTTTTTTCTTTCTTTGCTTTACACGTATTGCCATAACAGAGTGTTAACATTAACAGACATGCAATGTCACGTGTCCTTTGAGTCCTTTTGTCTTCTTCATTCTTGGACTTTTCTCATTTCCCTTTCATCCCTTTCTTTCCAGAACCAATGGCTTCCACTTCGTCTACCACCGACTCGTTTATCGGTGCTTCATCCTCTTCTCCAACAGATTCAATCCAAACCATTGCAAATCCTTTCTGTTTGCATCCAAATGAAAACCTATCCTTGATTCTTGTATCGCCGGTTCTTACTAGTCCTAATTACCATTCATGGGCTCGTGCGATGAAGATGTCTTTGTTATTGAAGAATAAGCTAGGTTTGTCAATCGTTCAATTCTGATACCTCTAGATTGATTGATTCATTGTTTCCGGTTTGGAACGGTGCAACATGATGGTTTTGTGATCGTTGATCCATTTGATTTTACCGTCTCTTGCTCATAGTATCCTATGAATTGATCAGGCGTGCGATGTATGGGACGATTTCGTGCGTGTTTCTCTTAGAATGAGATTTTCAGACTTGTAGATTTGTACGAAGAAATCCAAAATTTGAAGTAGGCTGATCAAAGTGTGAGTGATTTTTTTACAAAATTAAAGATTCTTTGGATGAATTTTTGGCCTTATGACTGATAGTTTCTTGTTCTTGTGATCTGAAGTGTTCTTGTGGTGCCATTGCAAGTTATAAGCAACATTTAGAACAAGACTACGTTATTCGAATCGTGAAAGGAATCAATGATCAATTCTCATCCGTTAAATCCCAAATAATTTTGATTGATCCTCTTCCACCTATTAGTCACGCATTTGCTTTAGTGCAACAAGAAGAAAGGGAAATGGGATATTCTGTGTCTAAAGTCACTACGCTCTTCACCAAATCCTCGAGTTATTAGTTCTCTGCACCTAAGCCATCTAACTTTGTTTCTTCTGGTTCTACTAAATAATGGCACCTATTATGGTAAAGCCAGACACATTGAAGCCAATTGTTATAAGAAGCATGGCTTCCCACCAGGATTTATGTTTCGGAATTCTACTGTCAATGCTATATCATTTGAGCAGTAAAGATGTTGTTGACTCTTTTTGGGTTACTAATCCTTCGTACGATTTCACACTAGATCAATATAAACGGTTGCTTGCTTTTGTTCAATCAGACACGTCCACTCAGCCCTTTACTTTTGTCAACTAAATTTCTACCAATTGTATTTCTTTAACTTGATCATAGATTTAGGAGCTACTAATCATGTGTGTTATGACCTTTCCTTATTTTCCTCTTATAAGTGTACATAACCTATTTCTATTCCAGATAGTACTCAGGTATTATCTTCCTATACTGGCATTGTCCAATTTTTTAGTACCTTTGTTATTCAGGATGTATTATATGTCCCGGATTTTTGTTTCAATTTAATTTCAGTCTCCAAACTTACTCTATCTCTTTCCTGTATTCTTTCATTTTAGACATTGCAATGCCACATAAGACGCTAGCCTTCATGGAGATGATTGGTTCAATTGAAGTCATTGAAGGGCTCTACATCATGAATTGTGTAGATATAGGTTCCTTGTAACGCCCCTATTTCTTAAGTGTATTATGAAGTTCAGTTATGGTCCTAAGACTCTTATTAAACTAATTCACGTGTATTTATCAGGGTGTAGGTGTTAACAGATCAGAGTAATTCACAACAGAGAGCATGCTTAGGCGTTTGGACGACTAAGTAATTAATTGCATATGCCCAGACATATGCTGGTTAATTAAAAATTCCCAAATGAATAAAAATGTGATACAATTTAAATTCATCGCGTTATTCTCAGTTAACGCGTTAGGTTACAGTAATCCGAAAGGTTCAACAATACATACTTAATACAGTCTTAAAATACAACTCCTTCCAAGTTTTTACGCGTGTTGCTTACCCTTTTCTCTCGCTCCCGATCCTCCTAATCCTGAAGCTAAGGTAAATTCTGAGATTCAATGCCCATTGAATCTCAAGTAACAGTTAACCTTATGCTCAAGTATAAACAATATATGCATGACAGATATTCATTTACATTTCAGCATATAACCATACAAGCACACAACACATGTTATAGTTCATATCTCAACAATATATAGCACACAACACATGTAATGTTCACTTCTACATAGCACACAACCCATGGTTCACCTCTACATAGCACACAGCCCATGTAAGGTCCACATAGTTTGCACATAAACCAGTGCCACGACGGCCGATCGTGTCCTCAGCGCTAGGAAAACATCCATACGGCATTACCAAGACTGTAATCCGTTTTCAAATCAAAGCTAAATTTATTTAAAATGGTGACCTAAGACCCAGTCTTAGCCATAATCCATGATCTAAGACACAGTATTGTCCATGACTATATGAATAATCTCATCACATATAAAGCATACAAGCAATATAAGAGTTAAAGTTACCGTACGCGTCCGTACCTTAGACCTTGGCGCTAGTGATATATTCACCTTTCGGTACTAGTTCTAAACCTTCTCGGATATCCTATAATATTATCACCGCATTATTTCTCTTATAATTAACATCCTAAGAGAGGGCCTTGCCACTCATAACCCTTACACTCCTGGTAAATTTTATTTTATTTATATCCTTTTTAATTCATTATTTATTAATACTAACTCTTTCAGTTAGTTAATAATTTCCCTTAATAATAATTTTATTGTTGTTGTTGTTGTTATTATTATTATTATTATCCCAATAATAATAATAATAATAATAATAATAATAATAATAATAATTCCTTATTCCTTATTTATTATTTTCACCCCTTCCCAATAATAATAACATTATTTGTTATTATCATTATCATTTTAGAATTTATTTAAACTCCCTGAACTATCCAATAACAACACACATTAACACTTTAAATCATGCTCTGATAAATACTAATTATTAAACAAATTATGCTTTGAAGCATTATACAAATTAAGGGTTTATTATACCATTTATTATACAAAAAATGAAAGTATGCAAACCAAATCCACTGATACCCTGGTATGAATTTGAAATATGATGTGTGTGTGTGTATTAACTCTAATATGTATTAAAGTAAGTATATAAATATATTTTTAGGAAGGAATTAATAATATACACATAAGAGAATGCAACACACATACGCACAGTAACCATTTATTGCATTAATAATATTCATTTTATTGGAGAAACCGATACACGCAGTAACCATTTCTAATATTGGCATAATATCACTTCAGCATTTGTTTTCCTTCTTTGACTTTTTGAACGTTAATAATAGTTTATTTGTGTGTATACATATATCTATATCAGCAAAAGCATTACTTCCTAACTTCCTTTCTTTCATCCTCATACGAACAGTAAAAGAAAAAGTATTATTATTCAAACACACATATATTTAACCATTAAAAGGATTCTTGCGTGAAATCATGCTTATATCCATGCATCACTTTAGCTTGTTATATCTTGACAGCAAGAATGTTACAGTGCAGAACAGAAAACTCATACAGTAAAATAAAAGAAACCGATGACAGTAAGCACTCATCCACGTCCATACAGGAACACAAACCGAAACTAGCAACCCCCCTGTTTTAAGTTCAGTTTCGGTTTGTTTTAGTTTAGCTTCATTTCAGATCTTTTTTTTTTTTAGCTTCATCCTAAGCGAGATTGTGACAGAAAAATGAGAGGAAAGGAGTATGACAATCACCTTTGCTGCTTCAGTCAAGGCATTGATGAAAAACGTTGGTTCTCTTCCTCTGTTTTCGTCGGCAAGAACAGAGAAAGATAGGCTACAGTTTTTTTTTTCCTTCAACTCTCACTCTCCCTTCAGCAGCTCTCTCACTCTCCTTCTCTGCGTTTTCTCTCTTTTTCTTTCCTGAATGTCGAACGACGAGAGGGGAAGTGAAATGGAAGAGTCATTTAATAGAGATCTGAAGTTCAGTCAATACACAAGGATTCTAGAAGCAATAACCGTTGGGTATTGAGCTCAAGGCTCGAGAAGCATGCTCTCTCACTGATCCTTCTGCATTGCCTCTTTAAATCGTGATTTGATTGCTTATCCGAAGAGAACGCTGAATCCTGATTATATTTGGATTTTGCGCTGCTTAATACGTGGTCTTTTTCTGCTTCTGTGTTTCTCACTCACGTCGGACTGGAGGCTGAATATGGCTGAATTGTATTGGTTTACATTGGTACGTGTTGGGCTTGATGAGTTGGGCCAAGTGTGTTTCCTAATTGTTTTTGATATAGGTTTCTGAAATAAGCCCATACCTTATTCCATTTGCTGCATTGGGCTTGGTCTGTTTTATTCTTTGTTGATCATCACGTGTTGGGCTGATCCATTGTGGATAATATAGGTGATCGAGCTTACTTTTGTCGTTAAAGTGATCAATTAAACTAGGTCCTAATTAATTATGCAGTTTAGGGTTAACCTAGGTCATTCTCCCAAGGAGCAAGCTGTGGGTTTTCTTTAGGACTAATTTTCAAGTGATAAAAGATGCAGTAGAATGTAAACGGACCTAAACTAGAATGCAAAATACTACTACCTATATGCAATTAACTAACTAAATGTAATAATGCAATTGACTCTTAAACCTATATAAAAATGAGACTAATCTATACGAGTTGAATGCAATTTTTGGGGGGTTTTCTTATGAGAAAATAATTAAAATCTAATAAAAAGATTGATTAAATGCAAATAAAATAATAAAGGTCTAGTTCAGTTATGATGACGAAGGGGACAACTTAGGAATTGCAAGGAGTAAACTTTCTTAGCCCAAATTAATTAATTAGACCCAAGGGAGATTAATAAATTTAATTACCCAATTGAACACGGGAAACCCTCTAGTTCAATAACACATATCTCACTAGGAAACTCATAATGAAATAAGCGGTGGCTAATTAAACCCATTTAAAACCAATCATAAAATAATCTTGAAAATCTTGTTTACAATTATCTAATTGAACAACCAGATAATTTATCAACCCAATTAAACAATTAAGATGATAAACCACATTAACAATTAAATTAATAACGAAAACTCAATTACTAATTTAATTGACAATCCAGATGTTGCAAACAAGAGTCCAGAAATAAGCATAAAACTTCAAATCATCAGTCTAATCTAAAAGAAATAAGTTTACAATCTAAAACTAGATTGTTCTCAATTAATACAACTCGAAATCCTTTAAAACTAAATAATCTCAAGTTTGAATTAAAAAGATAAAAAGAAAGACACTCCCTTATGATTTTCATGTGTAAGCCCTAGGCCTTAGCTTCCTCCATACTCCTCCCAAGTTGCCTCCCAAGAGAACTTAAGCTTCCATGAATTTTTCCTCCTCAAAGTGCTTCAGGCAAGACGTGGCCATTGATTAATTGATGGATGAGTTTTGATTCTTGCGTGGCTGGACGTGAATGTGCAGGGGAATGAGTTAATTGATGATAGCTGTACGTGTACGTGATTGGAAGAATAATTCAATGGCTATTTGAGTTGGGGCCGTGAGAGATGAATTGAAGAATTGTCGAATTCGATTTTGTAGTTGTCTCTCCGACTTTAATTCTCACGGCGTCTCGTCTTCAGCTCTGGTGGCTTGGTTCTCTTTTGCGTGCGGCGTGATGGCGTGATGATTCTCAAAACCTAGCAGTTAGGTTAATTAAAAGGGGAGGAAGAGAGGGCTTTTTAGGGTATTAACTTGAGCCCAATAAAATTCAAGTAGTCCCCTAAAATTTCACCATTGGATTTCTTTTAGCTATCCTGAAAAATCCTGCACCATAGGATCTTATAAAATCACTATCTATCATATATCAAGAGATATTATTTAATCAGAATATTAATAATTTAATAATTTAAGCTCAATATCTTATAATTAATTCATATTTATATTATTTCCTAAAATAGGCTAACAATCCAAATATTATCTAATATATTCAAATTAGCCTAAAATAATCCCCAAAATAAATGAAATAAGGTGGGATAAAATATATAAAATTGGGATTTATCAACTCCCCCACACTTATCTTTTGCACTCCTGGGCAAAACAAATCAAGACCAAGGGAGGATAAAATAAAAGCAAAACTAAAACTAAACTAAACTAAACCAAAACTTCAAAAAAAATGAATGAATGTTCCAATCACAAGTAATAAGAAAACAAAAGCATTTCAACACTTATCATATCCAAGTGATATTCTCATAAATCAAGGAAACAAACATCATGGCAATTTACTTGACAAAGGGGAACCTAAGCCAAAAATCCCTCACCAAGGATAATGTGTATGTCACTCTTCTCTCTCAAAAGTGTATAGGTTTGTGTTTACACTCAAATCCATCCCTACCTAGTACTCTTTCCATAGGCTTGACAAGAATCTAAGTTCTCCACCACTAATAAAGCAAGTGCATGCATAAATCCAAAGGACTTTTATTAGGTTGTAGTGGGGCTAATGTTAAGAAAGAAAGGGCAAGTGTTTGGAAAAACAAAGTTAAATATCTTAAAAGATGAAGAGAATGATAAATGGAGAATGTGGGATGTAAGAAACCAAACTAAATCTAAATCGAGTCATCATTCTTTTTCCCTTTTTTCTTCCTTTCTTTTTTTTTTCTTTCATATTTTTTTCTTTTTCAATTTTTTTTTCTTTTTTTTTTCTTTTTTTTTTGTTTTTTTGTTTTTTTTTTTGAGATATCCTACCATATTTTTCACAATGACCCAGTTCCTACTTTTATGCATGTTCTTCATCCACAACAGATATAATGCAATTCTCTTCAACTCTCAAGACATTCAAAAGGGTGGATTTTTTTTTTTTTTATTGACTATGGGTGTAGACAAATTAGAAGGAATATAGGCTCAAGGGCCTAAACGAATGACATATGTATGAAAAGGGTAGGCTTTTTGGCTTATCTGGCTAGAATGAAAATGAATGCCTTTATCATTTTTATAAATACACATGCAGAAAATGTGGCCTCAAATAAGATTCAAATCAAGTTCTAGATCAAGTACAGAGATAGGGGTACACACAGAAAAAGTATATTAGGCTCAAAATCTCACTAGGTGTATATGATCATTAGCCTAAATTCACCAAAGTCAAATTCATTGCCACTTAGTTCACTAACTCAAAACATGATCAATCACTTTTCAAATAAAAATGCATCATACTAAAGTTACTTAAAACTTGAAATTTTCACATTCAACACAGTTGATCCCTCCCCCACACTTAAACATTGCATTGTCCTCAATGCAAAACGGTCATAGTATATCACAAAGACAAGTAATACGTGGCGCTACTCAACTCAATAATATGACAATGAGTAATATGACAAAGCAAAATAAAAGAGTGAAGGAAGGAATACAACCGGGGTCTACGTGGTGTCACGTAGTGTAGCAGCCTCCACTGTCTGAGTGGAGAATCCATCAAAGAACGGCTTCAAGCGGTGTCCATTGACAGTGAAACATTTCCCGTTTGTTTCTCTTTTGATCTTCACAGCTCCATAGGGGAAAACTTCAGTGACAATGAAAGGTCCCTCCCATCTCGAGCGGAGCTTTCCAGGCATGAGTTTCAATCGGGAAACATATAGTAGAACTTTTTGGCCCACTTGAAATTCTCTCTTCATAATGAGTTTGTCATGGATTGCTTTAGTTCTTTCCTTATAAATTCTAGCATTCTCATAAGCTTCTCTTCTTAACTCTTCAAGCTCTTGCAATTGCAACTTCCTTTCAATACCAGCACTAGTAAGATCGAGGTTGCACCTTTTAATTGCCCAGTATGCCTTATGCTCTACCTCCACTGGCAAATGACATGCTTTGCCATAGACAATCCTATATGGAGACATGCCAATTGGACTTTTATATGCTGTCCGATACGCCCAAAGTGCATCATCGAGCCTTTTACTCCAATCCTTTCGGTTAGGTTGCACCGTCTTCTCTAAAATGAGCTTGATTTCTTTATTGGAGAGTTCTGCCTGACCATTTGTTTGAGGGTGGTATGGGGTGGCCACCTTATGCATCACCCCATATTTACTTAACAGGCTCTGAAAACTTCGATTGCAAAAATGAGTCCCTTGATCGCTAATGATGGCTCTAGGAATGCCAAACCTGCAAAAAATGTGAGATCGAACAAAGGAAACTACTACAGAAGATTCGTTAGTACGAGTGGGGATTGCTTCAACCCACTTTGACACATAATCCACAGCCAACAAGATATATAGGTAACCAAATGAAGTGGGAAAAGGTCCCATGAAATCAATACCCCAAACATCAAAGACTTCACAGAATAATAAGGGTTGTTGGGGCATCTCATGCTTCCTAGAAATATTACCCACAAACTGACACCTGGAGCACTTCTTACAAAATTCATGGGCATCACGAAATAGACTAGGCCAAAACAATCCACTTTCTAAAACTTTCCTAGCAGTACGTTTGGCACTGAAATGTCCCCCACATGCAAGAGTATGACAAAAAGTTAAGACAGACTCAAATTCAACATCAGGAATGCATCGCCTAATAATTTGATCACTACAAATATGCCACAAGTAAGGATCATCCCATATGTAGAATCTAACATCTCTCTTAAACTTATTCAATTGATGTTTATTCATGTCAATTGGCAGAACAGATGCAACTAAATAATTAGCAATATCAGCATACCAAGGGGTAGAAACAACAACCTCACAAAGCCTTTGATCAGGAAAGTCGTCTAAGGGTGAAGATGTTACCGCAGGTGTTTCAATCCTACTCAAATGATCAGCTACCATATTCTCTGCACCACTCTTGTCACGAATCTCCACATCAAACTCTTGTATAAGAAGTACCCACCTAATGAGGCGGGGTTTGGAGTCCGGTTTCTTAAACAAGTATTTGATAGCTGAGTGATCTGTAAAGACAATCACCTTTGTGTGAAGGATATATGATCGAAATTTCTCTAGCCCAAAGACGATTGCAAATAGCTCTTTCTCTGTGGTAGTGTAGTTGGCTTGAGCAGCATCTAAAGTTCTAGATGCATAGGCTATGATACGTTGTTTCTTCTCTACTCTTTGGGCAAGAACGGCACCTAATGCATAGTCAGAAGCATCACACAAGAGCTCAAATGGAAGGCTCCAATTAGGTGGCTGAATGATGGGGGGTGTAGTGAGTTTCTCCTTTAACTCATCCCATGCATACCTGCAAGCATCATCAAAAACAAAACGCACATCTTTCTGCAATAAACGAGACAATGGCAATGCTGTCTTACTAAAATCCTGGATAAATCTTCTGTAAAATCCAGCATGCCCAAGAAAAGAACGTACATCTTTCACACATGAAGGATATGGAAGAGAGGAAATAATATCAACTTTAGCTTTATCAACCTCAATACCCTCATGTGAAACAACATGGCCCAAAACAATTCCTTTCTTAACCATAAAATGACATTTTTCAAAATTCAACACAAGATTATATTGAATGCATCTTTCCAAAACCTTATCTAAACTAGTTAAGCATGCATCAAAAGAATCACCATAAATAGTGAAATCATCCATGAAAACTTCCATGCAATGCTCAAGAAAATCAGAGAATATGGAAATCATGCAACGCTGAAAAGTGCCTGGTGCATTACATAAACCGAATGGCATGCGTCTATATGCAAAGGTTCCAAATGGACATGTGAATGTAGTCTTATCTTGGTCCTCAGGTGCAATAGAAATTTGGAAATATCCAGAAAAACCATCCAAAAAGCAATAATGTGATCTATTGGCCAGTCTTTCTAACATTTGATCTATGAAGGGGAGGGGGTAGTGATCCTTTCTAGTTACCGAGTTCAGTTTTCTATAATCAATACATACTCTCCAACTGTTTTGAACTCTAGTTGGAACTAGCTCACCTTCATCATTGCGAACAACAGTAATACCAGTTTTCTTAGGTACTACCTGAACTGGACTTACCCAACGACTATCAGAAATAGGGTAGATTATACCTGTAGACAGAAGTTTAGAAACCTCTTTCTTCACCACATCAAGGATTAATGGATTGAGTCGTCTTTGTGGCTGTCGTACAGATTTGGCACCATCTTCTAGTAGGATTCGGTGCATGCACACATTTGGGTTGATTCCAGGGATATCAGCAAGAGTCCACCCAATAGCTTTTATCCGTTGCCTGAGTACTTCTAGGAGGCGGGTCTCCTCATCAGCAGCTATGTCGCTAGCTATAATCACAGGAAGTGTCTCGTCCTTCCCTAAATAGGCATACTTCAATGACTCAGGAAGCGCCTTTAACTCTAAGGATGGGGCTTGTTCAATTGAAGGTATGAGCGGCTTCAATTCAGCATCTGTCAAACTAGAAACCTGCACAATAGACTCACAGACAGAAGAGCAAACTTTCCCATCTTGGGAAGCATCAGTAGAAACTGTAAGAGCAGAAGAATCACCAATGCTACAATTAGGCACAGAAGCATTATGTTTAGAGTATCTCATATTCTTAATAGCATCAGTGAAAATATCAATATCAGCAGCATCAAGGTCAACACATGTATCACAATTACCAATTTTAGCACATGAACAAGAGATGCTATCATCTAAACCAGCAATATCACATGATCTACTAAGCATGCTCTCTTCAAGATCTTTAACAGAATCATCCATAATAGCATCAACAACATTAACATCTATTTCCGCACAATCATCAGGGGGATGTCTCATGGATTCAAGTACATTGAATCTAATAGTTTCACCAGCAAATTCTAGAGTAAGGCTACCAGCATGGACATCTATCATAGCTTTAGCAGTTTTAAGGAAAGGCCTACCTAAAATTAGAGATGAGTGTCCTTTCTGTCTAAACCGACCATCATCCATATCAAGAACATAAAAGTCTGCAGGGAATATGAAATCTTTTACCTTAACTAAGATGTCCTCTAGGACGCCTTCTGGGACTGTGCAACGTCTGTCAGCAAGGGATGCAACAAGATTTGTGGGCTTAAGCTCTACACCATTGAGTTGATCAAAGACTGATTTTGGCATAACATTGATAGCTGCTCCCAAATCTGCTAAGGCATCTGAGAATTCAATGTCACCAATAGTGCAAGGTATGAGAAAGCTACCAGGATCCTTGCACTTCACTGGCATTGGCATTTGATAAAGAGAAGAGACAACTGCCCCTAAGTCAACCTTGCCTTCGTGCTTAAACTTTCTCTTTGTAGTACACAATTCCTTCAAGAATTTTGCATATTTAGGTACTTGTGTGACTAAGTCAACTAGTGGAACATTGATCACCACCTTCTTGAATATATCATAGATTTCATTAGACACCTCAATTTCCTTCTTTCTCCTTTCAGCTTTAGCAACCACGGTAGGAAAAGGGAGGGCTTGTGTTACCACTTGCTTTACTTTATCATCCTCCTCTTGTTTTTCCGTGGGCACCACTTGTGTTTCTGATAAGGTGGGTTGATCCTGTGATGTGGAAGTAGAAGGAGAGTCATCAGCAACTTCCTTGTCTTTGATGGTAACAGGATCTGCAGAGGGGATTATCTTTCCACGTCGGAGAGATATAGCATTAACTCCACCTATATTGGGATTCTGCTGAGTTCCAGCATTTGGATTGGTCACCACCTGAGATGGAAGCCTTCCTGAACCTTGACTTTGCTCATTACTCTGTATATTAGATAATTGACCAATATGAGTTTGAAGAGTTTGAATTTGCTGTTGTTGCTGCTGTTGCTGTTGCTGTTGTTGTATTAGGATCTTCATCATGGCATCCATCTTGCTTTCTAACCTTGAACTTCCATCTTGGATTGGTATTGATTGTCTAACTTGTTGAAACATTTTGTTACTAGAATTTCCACTTTGATTAAACTGTGCTTGTTGAGGTTGGCCATTTCCATATCGAAGATTTGGATGGTCACGCCATCCAGGATTATATGTATTGGAGTAAGGATCATATTTTTGGCCACCTTGAGTCATATGTTTAGAAGGATATATTGCATTGCAAGATTCAGCTCCATCATTCAGGTAAGGGCAAGAGTCAGTAGCATGAGTGGCTAGAGAGCAAATAGAACATAGTGGCCCTATTAGAGCAGAAGAGTTGGGCTGTGAAGTAAAAGTAGCAGATGGTCCCATAGTATTGACCATATTAGAAGAATTTTGCATATTGGACATAGTCATTTTTTCCACAGCAGATGCAAGCCTATCAATTTTGCTCTCCAGGCGAGACTCAGAGAATAATCCTACCTCATTAACTTTTACTTGTTGTCTAGAGCCAAATTGTTGGCTATTCTCAGCTTTCCTTTCAGTCAATTCCCAAGCATCTTCAATAGTCAAGTGAAGAAGAGAACCACCAGCAGCTGAGTCTAACAAATCTCTTTCTAGAGGTAAGAGCCCTTCATGGAAGTATTGGATCAATAGTGTGTCCGGGATTTGATGATGGGGACAGCTGGAACACAATGTTTTAAAACGCTCCAAATATTCATATAAGGATTCCCCAACCATTTGTCGACATCCACTTATGTCTTTCCTGATAGATGAAGTGCGAGAGGCTGGGAAATACCTTTCTAAGAATAGTTTCTTCAGTTGATTCCATGAAGTGATGAATCCAGGAGGTAATCGAAGCAACCAGCTTTTAGCAGATCCTTCCAAAGAGAATGGGAAGGCACGCATCTTAATTTGATCTTCAGTCACATCGACTGGTTTCATAGCAGTGCAGACCATGTGAAACATCTTCAAATGGTTGTATGCTTCCTCCCCTGAAACACCATTAAATTTTGGAAGTAAGTGTATCAATCCAGGTTTCAATTCGAAATTCACATTCATATCAGGATAATTTATGCACCAATTTTGAAAATGCAAATCAGGAGAAACCAATTCTTTAATGGTCATAGCAGGATCAACATTATGAGCATTTGCATTTGCATTTACATTCTCATTAGCATTAACAACAATATTATTATCGTCCATATTAACCTCAGGATCAGAGGATTCAAAAATAGGATTAACAAAGGAACTATTGCCTATAAGAGTACTAGCTCTAGTTCTTCTTTGTTGATGAAATGTCCTCTCAATCTCAGGATCTAAGGCTAACAATCTTTCCGAAGAGGACCGAGTCATGCAATAAATAACTACCTACAAAGTCACCTGAAAACTCAAACCTAAAGTCTAACCGTTGCTCCCCGGCAACGGCGCCAAAATTGATCGAGCTTACTTTTGTCGTTAAAGTGATCAATTAAACTAGGTCCTAATTAATTATGCAGTTTAGGGTTAACCTAGGTCATTCTCCCAAGGAGCAAGCTGTGGGTTTTCTTTAGGACTAATTTTCAAGTGATAAAAGATGCAGTAGAATGTAAACGGACCTAAACTAGAATGCAAAATACTACTACCTATATGCAATTAACTAACTAAATGTAATAATGCAATTGACTCTTAAACCTATATAAAAATGAGACTAATCTATACGAGTTGAATGCAATTTTTGGGGGGTTTTCTTATGAGAAAATAATTAAAATCTAATAAAAAGATTGATTAAATGCAAATAAAATAATAAAGGTCTAGTTCAGTTATGATGACGAAGGGGACAACTTAGGAATTGCAAGGAGTAAACTTTCTTAGCCCAAATTAATTAATTAGACCCAAGGGAGATTAATAAATTTAATTACCCAATTGAACACGGGAAACCCTCTAGTTCAATAACACATATCTCACTAGGAAACTCATAATGAAATAAGCGGTGGCTAATTAAACCCATTTAAAACCAATCATAAAATAATCTTGAAAATCTTGTTTACAATTATCTAATTGAACAACCAGATAATTTATCAACCCAATTAAACAATTAAGATGATAAACCACATTAACAATTAAATTAATAACGAAAACTCAATTACTAATTTAATTGACAATCCAGATGTTGCAAACAAGAGTCCAGAAATAAGCATAAAACTTCAAATCATCAGTCTAATCTAAAAGAAATAAGTTTACAATCTAAAACTAGATTGTTCTCAATTAATACAACTCGAAATCCTTTAAAACTAAATAATCTCAAGTTTGAATTAAAAAGATAAAAAGAAAGACACTCCCTTGTGATTTTCATGTGTAAGCCCTAGGCCTTAGCTTCCTCCATACTCCTCCCAAGTTGCCTCCCAAGAGAACTTAAGCTTCCATGAATTTTTCCTCCTCAAAGTGCTTCAGGCAAGACGTGGCCATTGATTAATTGATGGATGAGTTTTGATTCTTGCGTGGCTGGACGTGAATGTGCAGGGGAATGAGTTAATTGATGATAGCTGTACGTGTACGTGATTGGAAGAATAATTCAATGGCTATTTGAGTTGGGGCCGTGAGAGATGAATTGAAGAATTGTCGAATTCGATTTTGTAGTTGTCTCTCCGACTTTAATTCTCACGGCGTCTCGTCTTCAGCTCTGGTGGCTTGGTTCTCTTTTGCGTGCGGCGTGATGGCGTGATGATTCTCAAAACCTAGCAGTTAGGTTAATTAAAAGGGGAGGAAGAGAGGGCTTTTTAGGGTATTAACTTGAGCCCAATAAAATTCAAGTAGTCCCCTAAAATTTCACCATTGGATTTCTTTTAGCTATCCTGAAAAATCCTGCACCATAGGATCTTATAAAATCACTATCTATCATATATCAAGAGATATTATTTAATCAGAATATTAATAATTTAATAATTTAAGCTCAATATCTTATAATTAATTCATATTTATATTATTTCCTAAAATAGGCTAACAATCCAAATATTATCTAATATATTCAAATTAGCCTAAAATAATCCCCAAAATAAATGAAATAAGGTGGGATAAAATATATAAAATTGGGATTTATCAATAGGCTTTGAATTTTTGAGGTTAAATGGATTGTTAATTATGAAGCCCATGCCTTGTTCCATCTTTTATTTCAAAACAATAATTTATTTGCAGTATCTTCAAAGAAATTAAATTCTTAATTTCTTAGGCCATAAAATATTAATCTTATGATATCTAAGCCAAAATTATCACTTTCAATTATTTCTTTGAATTTTATTCTTTTCCCAAAATAAATTAAGGGAAAATATAGGCCTTAAATCCCAATAATCATTCTCATAATTATTTTATCCCAAACTTCTCAATCAAAATTCTCATCCAATATTCCAATATTTGAATCCTAGAAATTTGGGATGTTACATTCCTCTCTTTTAGTTAGTAACATTTCTAACACTTCAGATTCGATACCATTTAATCTTTGGCATTTTCGTTTAAGACATTTACCTCAACATGCTTTGTATTCCCTTCATAGACAACATCCAACTATTCCTTATGATTCTTCTTTTACTTGCTATGATGTTTGTCATTTTGCCAAACAACAAAAGTTGCCCTTTGTTGTAAGCAATAGCACTTCAAAGAAACTTTGTGGTTTGGTTCATATGGATATTTGGGGTTCTATCATTTACCTTCTATAGATGGTCACAAATATTTTTTAATCATTGTTGATGATTATTTCCCTTATACATGGCTATATTTTCTTAAGAACAAATCTGAGACTCGGTCCTATATCTATTAACTCTTAGAAATTGACAACATTCTAACACATTTTCTATATCTTTTTACCTATTTTTAGGTTCAAAATGTGAATAGGAAATTTAATGTATAGAAGAAAATGTGCATATCAAAGTATCAAGTAAAAATCAAAGAAACTCTTGTTTTATCCTATAGAGTTTGTGATTCAATTGAGAATTGATAATTCCTTCCTCTTTTGTAAGAGGATGAAGACAAGATTTGAAGCTCTAAAGAACCAAA
Source organism: Acacia confusa (assembly GCA_037074495.1). NCBI lineage: Eukaryota > Viridiplantae > Streptophyta > Magnoliopsida > Fabales > Fabaceae > Acacia > Acacia confusa. Next base: position 10,438,627 of record CM073514.1, read on the forward strand.
AAAAAAAGGAAAGAAATGAAGGCAATGAAGTAATGCGAAGTTAAAAGGAACTTGTGCAACTGGCTCTAGCAAGTTGATAAACTTACTGTGGCAATCAAGAAAACTAGCCATTGCGTAAACTAGTTGCGACAAGTTTACAAACTTACAGTGGCAAGTCGATAAAAATAGCTTTCTGTGTAAACTTGCTGTAGCCAGTCATGGAAGCAGAAAAACCTTATTTAACCTAAAGGAAAGGGCCGAAAATAACACTCTATACACTGAGAAACATTGGAGCAACCAAAGGAAGAGCTTAAGAGAGAGATTTGGAGGCTTAGACACTCATCTCAAGAGAGATTTTGGGATTTTCACCTTGGTTTTTCGTCTTTTCTTCTCTTTTCCTCTTAGTTTCTTCATGTATCCAATATTTTTGTTTAGAATCTCTTTATATTTAGATATGAGTAGCTGAATCTATCATTACAGGGTTCTTTTGACCCTTTGTATGAATTAACACTTGGATACTCCTCTCTTTTGGTGTGTGTGTGTGTGTATGTGTGTTGATTTCAACCTAGATTTAATGCTTCTAAATGATTAACCTTCATTTAGATGATTCATTCACTTAGGTTTGTCTTGAGAAAGTTAATCTAGGTGTAGAACTTGATTGAAATCATGCTTATCTTGAAGTTTACTTGATAAATGAATGGTTTATTAGGAAAATAGAAATATATTTACTAATCTTGTATTGTCACATTAAAGTTGTTGCTTATTAAATATCGATTGTCATTAATTGTAGCAAGAGATTGTACATTTTAATGAGAAGATAATCTTGATTTTGACTTGAGAGAGCTTGTCAAGTGTTTTTGAACCTTAGATTAACACATATATGTATAGAAACACTAATAGAGAGGAAATTAATTAAGTATTATGAAATGCAAAAAGGAGAAGAAGAATTTTAGGCTTTTTTTAATCCTTGAAATCCAAAAATAAATTACCTTTATCAAGTTTTAATTTTAGAAATAGTCTTTAAAAATTCTTATTCCACATCAAAACTTTGTTCTAGATCAACTTGATTAAATTCACTAAGCATCTTGCTTGACCAATTTGTTATATAAATCATCGTGGGAATGATACTTTACTTATCACTTTATTACTTGCATGACTCGCACACTTACTAGGTGACAATATCCAAACATTTGTGAACTTAGTTTCTACTCAATTTCATACATCTGTTGAAATCATTAGATCCGACAATGGAATTGAATTTTAAATGAGTGAATTTTTTTTTTTGCTCAACATGGCATTATTGATCAAACTTCTTGCATTGAAACTCTTGAACATAATAGTCGAATAGAATGAAAACATCAACACATTCTTAATGTTACTCGTGCTCTTTTATTTCAAGCTCATGTTCCTAAAGTAATTTGGTCTTATGCTCTTACTTATGCCATATACCTCATTAATCATTTACCTACATCAATTTTGGGAAATAAGAGTCCCTACAAATTACTGTTTGCTTAACCTCTTGATTTCACACACTTAAAGGTTTTTGGGTGCCTTTGCTTTGTTTCTACTCTTTCCCAAAAACAAACTAAACTTGACAAAAGAGCACATAAATGTGTTTTTCTTGGATACAAGAATGGTACTAAGGGTTTTGTCACTTTAGATATCTATACTTGATAGATTCTTGTCGCTCGTCATGTGTATTTTTATGAATCTCTTTTTCCCTTTTTGCAATTCAAATTCTATACACAAGTATGATTTTATTCCTTTACCTCAAGATTTTCCACCACTCACGGCTTCTGATTTACCCCCTGATCATGTGTCTTCCCCTTTATGTGTTTCCCCTATTTTAGGTCATCTAGATGTTTTCCCTGTTTCTGGTTCTCTAGCTATTGCCCTATATGTTCCTTTGTTGCGTCGTTCCACTAGACTACACAAAACCACCCAATTATTTGCATGATTATCACATTACTCTTCAATGTATTTCACCATACCAGATTCTTTGGAGGCAGGTATCTATTATCCCTTTCTAAAGTTCTTTCGTATCATCGTCTTTCTTCTTCATATCATCACTTTGTTTGTTCTAGTTCTATTGATGATATTCCTAAGTCATATTCTAAAGCCATTAAACATGAGGTTGGAGAAATGCTATTAATGCTGAACTTGAGGCTTTGCAACAAAATCAAACTTGGGTGATAACTGATTTACCTCATGAGAAGCATCCGATTGGTTGTAAGTGGGTTTTTGCTAAGAAATATAACTTAGATGGTACCCTTAATTGACATAAAGGTCGCCTTGTTGCTCAAGGTTATACACAGGTTGAGGGTATTGACTATAATGATATGTCTTCCTCGATTGCTAAACTAACTATTGTGAGATTATTACTTGTCCTTGCTACAGGTCATAATTGGCATTTGAAGCAAGTTGATGTCAATAATGCATTTTTACATTGTGATCTTGATGAAGAGATATATATGCTTCCTCCTCCTAGCTTGGTTATTTCTTCTCCAAACAAGGTTTGCAAGTTACAAAGATCCGTTTATAGTCTTAAACAAGCTAGTAGACAATGGTTCTTTAAATTGTCTAAAAACCTTGTTTCATGTGGTTATCAACAATTTCAAGCTGATCATTCTTTGTTTCTTAATAATTTTGCCACTTCCTTTATTGTCTTACTCATTTATGTGGATGATATCATAGTTGGTAGTACTAATTTGGGTGAGATTACTTGTATTAAAGCTTTTCGTGATGATTGTTTTAAAATCAAGGATCTTGGTGATATTAAATATTTTTTGGGATTAGATATTGCTCAAACTTTTAAAGGTATCTCTTTATGTTAAAGGAAATTTGTTTTAGATCTTTTATCCCATGTTGGTTTCTTGGATTGTAAGCCTGCTAAGACTCCTATGGCTCGTGATCTTAAATTGTCTAAGGATTCTAATACTCTTTTTACTGATTGTTCTCAGTATCACACTTTGGTGGGTCGTCTTTTATATCTCACTAATACCTATCCAGATTTATCCTTTGTTATTCAACAACTTAGTCAGTTTGTACAGCATCCTACTGATATGCATTTACGTGCTCTTCATCGAGTCTTACGATATATTGAAAGTTTTTCTATTGGTGGTCTCTTCTTCCCAATCAATTCTACTTTGAAACTTAATGCTTCTAGTAATTTTGATTGGGCTGGTTGCTTTGATACACATCGTTCTATCACTGCTTTTTGTGGTTTTTTTGATCAAGCTTTGATTACATGGTGTTCTAAGAAGCAATCAACTGTATCTACCTATTCTTCTAAGGTTGAATATCGTGCCTTGCCTACCACTACTTGTGAATTACAATGGCTCTCTTTTTTGTTACATGATTTTGGTCTTCCTCTTTCTAGTCTTGCATCTTCGTATTGTAACGATCAGTTTACTTGACACATTGCATCAAATCCTACTTTTCATGAACGTACTAAACATTTGGATATTGATTGTCATATTGTGCGTGAAAAGCTTCAACAAGGATTACTTCATCTTCTTCCCATCAAATTTGAAGACCAATTAGCTTATATTTATTTGCACTAAAGCTTTGCCACGTTCAGTTTTTTGTACACTCCTTGCTAAGCAGGGAATCATAGATTTTCATTCTCTAGCTTGAGAGGGGGTATTAGAGTATTAAGTAGTTTCACTTATTTTAGTTAGAATAATTGAATTTGTTGGTATATAGTTAGACTAGTTAGTAGAATAAACATGTACAACTGTTATTATTTAACTCTATATAGAGGACATATGTACATTGGATTTGATATGAAATAATATTTAGAATTTTCATTTCTCTTCTTCCAAAATCCAATATTTGAGCTTATCAAAGGACCAACTTGTGAACTCAATTTTTGGGTTTCAATATTTCGAAATACTGATCCCCCAACATCTTTCTTCTATTCCCACAAAATAGAGTCTGCATTGCTTGCTCTCTCTCTCTCTCTTTCTTCTTTGGCGCACAAATACGCCTTCCCCCACTATACAGAGTGAAAAATAGGTCTCTTTTGGAGGAAAAATGAAGGTGTGACTGGCCGTGAAACAAGGTTAGGGTAGACGAAGGGCAAGAAGGAGAGCTAAAGGAGATTAGATAAGGCAAGGGATTGGAGGGAGGAGGAAACATCCACCGGAGAAGTGAAGGACACGATGGCGAAGACACAGTCCTCCGGGAAGGTAAAATCGATGTTAGACATGAGTGATGAGGAGGCAATTAGAAGATGAGGGATATGTGGAGATAATATGGAGTAAGAGAGATGGGTAAGGAATAGGTTCTTACCAGAAAGAGGAAGCTGCTGAACTTTCAAGATTGAAGGGTGATGAGCCATAAATTCACCATGTTTTAAGGCACAAATTGAGCATGAAATTGATCTAATATAATTAGAAATCTTAAGAATAATAAGAAAAAAACATGGATTTGATGTTAGACATACCCTCACAAGTATTCTCATGTGTTTTGTAGGTTTTTATCCATAAGAGAAGCAAATTGGAAGAGCTCAAGAAAGTCAAGAAAAGAAGCCACAAAGGAAGCCCAAAGTTGGCGTCCAGGGCGCCAACTTTCTGTCTCTTGCAAAGGTCTTGGCGCCCAGGGCGCCAGAAGTGCAAAAAAGCTTATTTTTAATTTTTAGAAAGTTTTCAAGGCTCGAAAAAGGAAAGAAAATTAAGGATTTTTGAGATTTGAAAACCCAATTGGACCAGAGACATAAAAAGAGGAAACCCTAGCAAAGAAAGAACAACTTTTGGCACAAGAAACAACTAGACGGCATTGGAGAAAGAAAATCAAAGCAACTGTGGAGATTAACCTTCCCAAAATCTCTGAAGAACCATTCATCTTCATCTTTTCTTCTTTATTTTGTTAATCTAGCCATGCTTGGCTAATCTCCTTTTTGTAGTTAGGGCTAGGATGAACTCTATGCAAATTTGAGTATTTGATTGAATTCTTGTATGAATCTTGATTTCTTTGATTGAATGAATTTCCTACACTTAAAGCTTTCTTGAAAGATTGATCACCATTTAGATTGTCCATAGATTGATGTATGACAATAGAGATGTTGGTGCATCTAACTAGAACCTGTTAATTCATCATAAAGTTGCATGACCTAGACATAGGCTTATGAGTTTATGCGATCATATGATTCTGGTTCCAAATCTGATCTTTCTAGACAATACTAAGACATTAGGTTGTTTTTAAAGATAAATAGACTAAGGTAGCATCAAGACATTGGGACTTAGTCTAACCTTAGAGAATCGATCGTCAATTTGGGGAATCATAATCAATTAGGTTTTCAATTCAAATACTTGAAAGAGCATAGGGGGATTCTAAGCCCTAGCTACGCTTTTCTTGATTGTTTATCTTTTCTAAATGTGTTCTTGAGATTCTTGATCTTGGGTTCTTTTCTTTCTTTAATTCTTGAAATTCTTGTTTAGTCATAACTCATCTTTTATTACTCGATTCATCTAACTAAAGTAAAAATAGCGAATTAGTGATTGAAGTACTATTCCTCGTGAGACGATCTTTTCTCACTACTTTATTACTTGTAATGACCGGTGCACTTGCCAAAGTCGCTTATCAAGTTTTTGGCGCCGTTGCCGGGGAATAGTTTTATTTCAACACTAAGAGTAGTTATTGAAACTCTAGATTGGATTTTTTTTCTTTCTCTTTTGATATTTTACTCTCTTTACTCTGTTTATGCGAGGTACCACGGACAAAGATTCATTGCAATTTGATCCTGAGATCGAAAAGACAGCAAGGAGAAACCGGAAATTTGCGAAACAAAGAAAGGAAAGGCTGATAGCTCTAGTACTAAGACTGAACTGATTATAATGGCAGAAAATGGTGAAGATCATCTTCGCCTCCCTCCTCCAAGAAGGACTATAGGTGACTACATGACACTTAATCCCACTAGAGCTGCAACTAACGTAGTCAATCCTACTATCAACACGAATAACTTTGAAATCAAGCCATCCCTTATAAGCTTGGTTCAACAAAGTTCTTTTAGTGGAAGCAATTTGGAAGATCCTAATCAACACATTAAGAGGTTTCTACAGATTTGTGATACAATCAGGATGAATGGAGTTTTTGCAAATGCTATCCGTATGAGACTCTTTCCTTTTTCTTTGACGGGAAAAGCAAGCGCTTGGCTTCACTCTTGTCCTACTGGAAGTCTCTCCACTTGGTAAATACCATAAAGTTCCTTGAGAAATTCTTTCCTTCTTCTAAGTATACGAAGCTGCTGTCAAACATCCGTTGCTTTAATCAAGGCCATGGGGAGTCATATTGTGAAGCTTGGGAAAGATTCAAGGAGTTGCTTAGAAAGTGCCCACAACATGATCTGGAAGACTATGATCAAGTGAGAATATTCTTCAATGGGATGCTTTTGTCTTCTAGGATGATGATTAATACTGCAGCAGGTGGTTCGCTAAAAAATAAAACTCCAGAAGAAGCATTAGAGTTGTTTGAGGATATGGGATCCCTTGAGAATGAAACTTCTACTCCACAGCCAAAGAAATGAGTTCTTTAGTTAGATACTTACAATACACTCTTGGCCCACAATGAGAACCTTGCTCAACAAAACAGATTAATCCAACAACAATTAGCTGCACTCACTAAACAGCTTGCCTCCTCTCAGGTCTCATCTATCATATCTCAACCTCTCTTGCCTTGTGATTTTTGCCAAAAGGATCATGCTAATGGAGATTGTGCAGCTATCATTACTAGAGAAACAACTGAGGTTAAATACATGGGTAATCCTCCTAGGAATCAGTTTAATCAGTATGGCAACACATACAATCCTAGTTGGAAATCTCACCCAAACTTTTCTTATAAACCCCAAGCAGCATCTCAGCAGTTCCATCAAACTACCACTACTGATCTAGAAAAGGCTTTGGCACAGTTGACTCATACTACCACCGAATACATACAGGATTCAGAAGCTTTTTGAAATGAAACGAGGTCTTCTCTCAAAAATCAGGAAGCTTCAATCCGAAACTTAGAGAATCAGATTGGTCAATTATCAAAGCAAATATCAAAAAGGAGCCAAGGGTCCTTCCCTAGTGATACTGTGGTCAATCCAAAGGAGCATTGTAAGGCCATAACTACAAGGAGTGGTATAGTGATTCAACCAGTTGAGAAATCTGTTCCGGTAAAGGAAAAGTCTGAAGAAGAGGAGAAAAAGGTTGAGAATGGCAATGTGCAGCATAATCCAAAGGAGATAGATATAAAGAAGTTTCCCATTCCTCCTTATGTATGACCTCCTTATCTGCAGAGGTTGAAGCAACAGGTTCAAAAGCAACAGTATACCAGGTTCTTGGATATTTTTAAGAAACTGAAAATTAACATCCCTTTTGTAGAAGCTCTTGAAAACATGCCTAATTATGAAAAATTCATGAAAGATTTGCTTTCCAAGAAGCATAAGTTGCAAGAGGCCGAAATAGTGGCATTGACTCAGCAATGTAGTGCCATTATTCAAACAAAGTTGCCACTGAAGCTTAAAGGTCCGGGTAGCTTTAGCATTCCTTGTGCAATAGGGAACGTCAATATGGGCAGAGCACTTTGTGATCTAGGAGCTAGTATAAATTTGATGCCCTTATTTGTTTCGAAAGCTCTTGGCATTAAAGAGATAAAGTTTACTATGATGTCGTTATAGTTAGCAGATAGGTCCATTAAGAAGCCAAAAGGCGTCATTGAGGATGTGCTTGTGAAAGTGGACAAATTCATCTTCCCGGTGGATTTTGTGATTCTTAACATAGAGGAAGATGCCGAACTTACTTTGCTTCTGAGAAGACCCTTATTGGCTACTGCTAGAGCAGTAATTGATGTTGCTGCAGGAAAAATGGAGTTCCAAATGAATGATGAGAAAGTTACTTATAATGTGTTTCAATCCATTAAATACCCAGCTGATAATAGTGACTGCTTCAAAATTAATGTAGTTGATGAAGCCATTCATGAGGTTCTTTTTCAAGAAGGTTTAGATGAGTCCTTGGAGGGTGATATTGCTTAGTTGTTGCAAGTGGAAGAAGAGGTTTCTGCATATAAGAATTTTGATTTCCAGGATGAAGAGCTGAAGAGGAAGGATTATGATGCGCCACCTGTTACTCCTAAGGTGGAACTAAAGGAGCTTCTTTCTAATCGAAAGTATGTTTTTCTAAGGAAGGATGACACTTATCCCATTGACAAAGGAAGAACCTCTATGGCATTGGAAGTTGAGAATTAAGGTGACATTCGTCAGGCTCAAGACGTTAAACAAGCGCTGATTGGGAGGCAACCCAATAAGTTTTTCTTTTCATTTTTATTTATTCTTAGTCATTATTCGAAGGAAGAAAAAAAAAATAGGAAGAGAGCAAGATGGCCAAGGATAAAGGAAAGGAAAAGGCTATTCAATCTCGCTCCCGAGGACGACAATGACTACTCTAATGACTCTTGACTAGGCCTTCTTCCATCTTCAAGTTAATTGTTGAGGACAACAACATTATAAATCTGGGAATGGTGGCCACAATCTACAAATATCAGGGAAGATACCTTAATTTTATCTATGTCCTCTTATTTTTTTTTTGCTGCTTTTGTAGGAGATTTGCATGGTTGTTATGTAACTAAATTCTGAGTGAATATGAGCTTAAATTATCATTAAACCTGAATAGCCTGAATGAAGCACTAGTGATCATTTGAGATTTTATATTTATATTACTGTTATGAGGTTGCATTGAAATTAATTGAAGAATATGATTGCTTGTTTGGATTAGCTGTTGGATTGTGAATATCTGGATAGTATTTGAATGATAAATCTGGGAATAGTGTCTTAGCTTGAGTCAAAGCCATATGAGGATTTGAGCCTAAACAGTAAAAATTTTCTTCTTGAGAGACCTCACTGTGATAGTACTCTAGAACTTGCTCTATTTCTCTTTTGATGCATGCATAGATTGGGAAGACAAAGGCATTAATTTTTTTAATACCCACTTGGCCAAATAAACCACCTTACAAAGAATATCTTCTATTGCTAGCCCTTTGAGCCTGAGACTTGTTTGTTTTCTATCCACCCCTACATTGTTACTTAGCCCATGACCCCAAACAGTCCTACCTTTGAATGAGATTGGAAGATTAAAAAAAAAAAAAGAGTTCAAAGAGAATGTTGGCAAGTAATGAGAAGGGGAGAAGAATGAAAAAAAATGTGATGAAAAAAAATGTTCAAAAAGTCATCCCTTCTTTAAAAAAAAAATTACAAATAAGTATTGTGAGGGATGACAAATGCAAAAGTTATGAAAGAAAGAGGTTGGTCAAATAAAGAGAAGAGCTAAGAACGTCTGTATTGAGCTAGCTGAATTTAAATTGAACTTATGTCTTCTAATCTCATACATGGATTTTAGCTACTTCCTAAATATTCCTACCCCCAAATCAGACCACATTACAACCCTGAAAAGACCTTTTGATCAATTTGTGCATGTTGTCTATGTTCCTCATCTTTAGGAACTTGAGAATAGGATCAAGTCTATGGTAGTACTGTTACACTGATGGATTGAGTGAATACCTTCCTAAACATTTGAGTGACAAGTGAAATATTTATTCCAATAAGGAGTACTCAAGTTAGATGCTATGTCCTTATGTAAACTGAAAAATGTTATTCATGTATTTCAAGACAACAGTTCATTCATGATTAGTATAGTATTCTTCTGACCATCTACTCTTAATCACTTTGTCAATGCAATGTCATGCTTACATCTCACGTGCTTTCTCTCAAAATCACTTTCTTGCATCATACTAGCTATTGTTGTTTATTGCTGAGGACATCAAAGGGTTGAAGACGAAGGGAGGAGCATGAGATTGAACTTTGAGGTGGGAGGTGACGACGCAAAAGGTTGAATGGAACGACAGGGCTGTCAATGAAATAGAGACAACATAAACAGCACGGCAAAGCTTCAACGACATGGTAAGACTGAAGTGAGGTTGAGGACTTAAAGGTTAGGGTGTGTTTGGTTTGAGCAGAGGGAGGGGGAGGAAGCCTAGAAAATTTAATTATTAGTCAAGTTTAATTAAGGTAAAGGGAGCGAGAGGCATATTTCGAGTTTTGGTAGACGACAGGAGAGATTGAGTAAGAGGATGAAGATTGTTGGACAATAAACAAAAGAGTAGGAATTAGATGGCTTGACACTTGATGGAATGAAGAAACAAATAGGCTTCTAGGCCTTTGCCCTTTACAATAGCTCCACCAACCTTCGGTGAGGTTCGGCTTCAGTAAGTGCGTTTATTTATTATTTTTAAAACCGTATAATTAAGTTATTATACTCTTATAAATAGAACCAAATGGAGTATTAAAAAGAATTCTCAATATTGATAAAATAAGCAAAGCTCGTCTATAAGTGAGAACTTTCAAGCGACAAATACTCCCTATGGTTTTTTTATAAGAGCTCAATATTTAAATTGGCTTGGTTATTTTTATAAGAGACGGACAAAAAATATTTTAACATTTAATAAGTTTTTTTTCCATCTATGTCCCTCATTTATTATATATATTACATTAATTAAAGGGTTGTGATACTTATATTATATTGACTTTATTTTTCTCTCTTAGTTACCCTTTATAAATAAAGACATGTTTGTAAAAAAAATTTATTTCAAGAAATACTTATTATTTTTAATTAATTTTAATCAATTTCTTAAATAACATAATTTGATTATCAGGCTCTTATAAAAAAAAATCAGAGTAAGTAACACCCGCATCTAACAATTTTTTTGCCTCCATCTTTGAATTTTGATACGTTATTGAGAGAGTAGTCGGAAGATCATGAGTTGTTTCTGCAAAAATTCATAATGTGAGCCCAAAAATTTGGCTTCCTTCCACCCAAAAATTCAAACTAAATGAAGGAATGCGACCCATTATCTTCTTTGTTTTGGCTTATTTTAATTTGTGCCCCTCTGCTCTTTCCTTGTCCTCCTCCATTTTTTATTCATAATGTGAGCCCCATCTTAATGGAGATTCAGACTTTAGTTTATAAGGGACAAGCTTTTTTCGTTAGACCCATCTTCTATTGGTTCCTTATTTAGCTCTTGTACTTCTGTGTTATATAGCTAGTCCCATGCTTCCCTTAGTTTTCAAATGTCGGCCGACTTCTATAAGTCCTTACTACGATTGATCTGAATAGTTTCTAGATTTTTAATTAACGCAAGTGATGGTCTTAACTCTTAAGCAATCCTTATCTTTAATTTGTAACTGTCCACCTTGCTGGCTTTATTTAATTTCCTTCGTATTTAATTTTGACTGCATGATAATACAATAATACTATATGACGTGAATGGTGGTGTTTGGGCGGCAAGCCAGCTGCTCTCCAATTAAATTATACCCCAGTGTCTTCAATTTAGTATTACTACTAATACTAGTTGATTAACTTCTAAATGATAAAATAATTTCTCTCAAAATAATTGTTATCCAAGTGAATCAAATGACACTAATATATATTAACTGAAACAGACTTAGCTTTAAACACAAGTTTCGTCCCGTGGAATTCAAAGACTCGGTCAAATATTGTACACTTTAAGGCTGGATAGGTTCAGAATGTACGCGACCTTTTTATTTAATGACTGTTATAAACACACATTTTTGCCTTTTTACTGTTAATTTTCTCTCCCTTCCTTTGTCGGCAGCCTCCAGCATAATGAAATCACTAGATATATGAACAAGATATATTAAACAACTTATACCATGTCAAGATCGATTAATTCCACCAAAAAGGAAATTATGTTTTTGTCAATTTTAAATAGAATTAACCTATAGCGATCTCATCAAGAGATGAGACAATTGAAGATTGGATTACCTCCAGAGATACACAAAAATATGGTAGTTGAACCAGATGGGCCCTTTGCTCCCTTAGATCCTAGTTAACTCTTTGGGTCTTTTCAAGCTCTTATGTTGTTTTATTTCTTCATATTTGTTCGTAGAAAAATTTGGTCCTTCAGTCTGCGATACCGAAGTTTTGTTTTATTATACCCATGTTTTCTCATATGTTAAACCAACCGGGGTTGGGTTTAATGGAAAGTTAGGTTTAGGGCATGTTTGGCAAATATCAAAACCTAGGTTTTGGAGACAAAATCTAGGTTTTGTATTAAGTCTGCTAAACAACCTTCTGTTTTTTTAAAAGCTATTCTGCATCAAAACCTAGGTTTTGTCATAAGCTTACCAAACACCCTTATTTTTTCCAGAATCTATTCTACATCAAAATCTAGGTTTTGAACCCCAAAACAGGTTTTGTCAAAAGCTATTTCTTTAAGCTATTTCTCTCTCCTCTATCATCATCAATATTTTTTCAGTACTAATCAGTATCCTTAAGATGTTTTTCAATATCTTTCAGTACCCTAAATATTTTTTCAAGATCAGTCATTACTCTAAAATATTTTTTCAATATCGTAAAATAAATTTTCAAGATCATGTAGTATTTTTTTAGTACAAGTCAGTACCTTGAAATATTTCATGATCTTAAAAATTTATTCTATGATATTAAAAAGATATTTCAGGGTACTGAGGGGTACTAAAAAGATACTTAATACTAATTGATACTGAAAAAATACTTCTTATGATCTTAAAAATTTATTTTACAATCTTGAAAAAATATTTTAGGGTACTGACAATCTTGAAAAAAAAATTATGATAACAAAGAGTACAAAAAAAATACTTAAAGATACTGAAAAAATATTTCTTGATCTTGAAAAAAAAATTACGATATGGCAAAAATATTTTAGGGTAATTATTCTTACAAAAATATTTTAAAGTACTGAAAGGGACTACAAAATATCTTAAGGATATTGATTGATATTAAAAAAATACTGATGATGGCAAAAGAGAGAAAAAAAAAAGCTAAAAAAAATAGTTTTTGACAAAACCTAGGTTTTGGAAATATAAAAAAAGTAGCTTTTGATAAAACCTAAGTTTTGGGGTTCAAAACCTAGATTTTAATGTAGAATAGCTTTTGGAAAAAATAGAGGTGTTTGGTAAGTTTATGAGAAAACTTAGGTTGTGATATAGAATAACTTTTGGAAAAAACAGAGGTGTTTGGTAAGTTTATGAGAAAACTTAAGTTTTGATGCAGAATAGCTTTTGGAAAAAATAGAGGTGTTTGACAAACTTTTGTCAAAATTTAAGTTTTAAAATTATCCAAATACTATCATTTTTTTCTAAAATCTATTCTGCAAAAGCTATTTTCCAAAAATCATTTTTGCCTCATAAATCCCAAAATCTATTCTCCAAAATCTATTTCTGCCTCGTAAATCCCCCAATCAATTCTCCAGAATCAACTTCCAAACACCCCCTTAGTCATTCATAATATGGTGAATCAATATTTGAATTATTATTAAAAGATGTGTCCATATTTAGTATCTTTCAGCACATCCAATAGAAGGATACCTATACTTAGTAAAAAAAATGATTATCAATTAAAAAAATTGGACACTTCCCAATTTTTTCATTTATTGTACAAAAGTTATACTAAAACATATCCACAATCTATTGTAACTAAAAATGTGTAATAATATGAGCATATAAAAGAAAGCCTCGTCAAGCCAAAAAGTGCAACCCTTGAAAGGTCAAAAAACAAAAAAGGGAACCCTTAATCAAATTTTTTTTAAAAAAAAGAGTAAAATTGATTTTTTTTAAAAAAAAACATTTATGAACTCATCTTTGCCCTAGGGTCACGCATAGAGTTTTAGAAGTTAAGAGCAACTTTGTCTAATAATAATTAGTATCAAAGAGAGTTTATTTTATATACTATAGTTTACTCAATCGAAAAATGTCCAATTCAAATAAGTGAGCCTACTCTGTTGTAGACGGCCAAAAATGTAACAAAGAATACACATAAAAAGTACCGCCAGACCCAGAACTATATATATATATATATATATATATATATATATATATATATATATATATCCCATTACTTTTTTAACGCCGCTATTTCCTAACACTACTATAAAAAATGGATATTATTTCTCCAAAAGGCGTCCTTATTTTAAAAAAGGGGGTAAAAAATACTTTAAGCGCCCTAAATAAAATTTAGGGCGCCTAAAGTATATTTTACGAGCCCTAAACTTTATTTAGGGTTTAGAGTTTAGGACAAGTATATTTTACGCGCCCTAAACTTTATTTAGGGTTTAGGGTTTAGGGCGCTTAAAATATACTTTAGGCGTCCTAAATTTTATTTAGGGCGCCTAAAGTAATTAATTTTAAAACTCCGGTGCCAAATTCTTTTCAAAAAATTATCTAGGCGTCAAAGTGCCAAAAATTTAGCACCAAAAAATATATTTTAGGGGTCCTAAAAAAGTTTAGGGCGCCTAAAATATACTTTAGGCGCCCTAAAATTATTTTAGAGCGCCAAAAAACTTGTGAAAAATTATTTTTTAAACTTTTTTTTTATTTAAGGACTTTAGGCGCCCTTATTTAAATTAAGGGTGCCTAAAGTAATTATTTTTAAACTTTTTTTTATTTAAGGACTTTAGGCGCCCTTATTTAAGTTAAGGGCGCCTGAAGTCCACTTTAGGTGCCCTGAATTATATTTTGGGTGCCGAAAGCTCCTTTTAACTATATCTAAAATCTCGTACTTATATTTTCCCTTCTCATTCATTACCTTGGTGAAACCCTCCCGTGCCGACCCTCTCCCTCGCTCGCCCTTCCTCATCCTCACCCTCCTCAACCATAAATTCATAAAGGCAGGATGTGTATGCTGTGTATGTATGTCATTCTCGTTGTCATCTTGATCGGTTTGCTTTTCAAGTTCGGTGTCTTTACCCATGGATCCCATAAGATCAAGGACACCTTATGCTTTTGCGATCCTTCCATCACTGGTAGCTTATGTAGGAATTCACATGGAAGATCCTTCCGTCACGCACCGCCTCCATTCCACTAGGGTTTTTAATTTCGTTTTCCCCCTATGTTCTTTCTCGATTCATTCTTTCTCAGTTTTTGGGGAGTTGTTTCGAATTCTAGGGTTAGGGTTTTTCTTAATTTATTAATTATTACTCTGGTACTTTAATTTGAATTGAAAATTGCCATTTTGGTTTCTGTAACTATCATTTGCCTCTTCTTGGGATTCTTGTTTGCTTATATTAAATATCTTGCGTTTTTTTTTTTCTAGCATTGCTCTAATCTGTTGTTTATTTCGTATATACAATTTTCGCAAGTTCGTAATTAACGGTTTCAGAAATATCTTGCATTTTTACTCCAGATTCTCTCTTCTCTTTCTTCGTGAATTTTTCGTTTTTCGTTTAGGTTTTGGATCTGGCTGAGGGAAAACCTGGGATTGATTGGAATGGTTGTCAAATGAGCCTTTCCAGTTTTTTTTTTTAAAAAAAAGTCATTAAGGCGTCCTGAATTTATTCAGGACGCCTTAGTTAAGGTGCCCTAAATTTTATTTAGGGTGCCTTAAATCATAATTTTTTACTACCCCCACATAGACGTCCTATTAAAAAATGACGTTAATTGGGTCTTATTTAGGACGTTTTTTAGGTTTTTTGTAGTAGTGTAAGAGTATTATGAGGTCCAATTATGGCCCTAGGGTTCTTATTAGACTAATTCATATGTATTTATCAAAGTGTAGGCGTTAACAATTCAGAGTAAGACACAACAGAGAGCGTACTTAGGCGTTTGGACGACTGAGTAACTGATTACATATGCGCAGACATATGCTGGTTAATTAAAATTTTCGAAGGAATAAAAACGTGATACAAATAAAATTCATCGCATTCGATCTTAGTTAACACATTAGATTACAGTTATCCGAAAGGTTCAACAGTACATAAATAATACAGTCCAAAATAAAACTCCTTCCGAGTCCTTACGTGTGCCGCTTACCCTTTTCTCCAGCTCCCAATCCTCCTGAACCTGAAGCTAGGGTAAATTCTGAGATTCAATGCCCCATTGATTCTCAGATAACAGTTAACCTTATGTTCAAGTATAACAGTATATGTATGACAGATATTCATTATATTCCAGCATTAACCATACATAGCATACGGTCCATGTAAGGTTCACAACACAACAATACATAGCACCAACAAATGTAATGTAAAACAATCTATAGCACACAGCAGATGTAATGTCTCACAGTACATAGCATACAGCTCATGTAATGTTCAACTATCGTTTGCACATAAACTAGTGTCACGCCTCCGGCGTGTCCTCAGTGCTAGGAAAACATCCATACGACATTACCAATACTGTAACCCGTTTCCAAATTAAAGCTGAATGTATTTAAAATAGTGACCTAAGACCCATCTTAGCCACAGTCCATGACCCAAGACCTAGTCTTGTCCATGACTATATGAATCATCACATCACATATAAAGCATACAAGCAACATAAGAGTTAGAGTTATAGTACGCTTCCATACCTTAGTCCTTGGCGCTAGTGGTACGTTCACCTTTCGGTACTGGATCCAACCTTTCCGGATATCTTATAATATCATCACCGTGTTGTTTCTCTTACCATCAACATCCTAAGAGAGGGCCTTACCCTTACTGGCCTTTCTATTCTCGGTGAAGTTGTTATTTCATTTATACCCTTCTTACATTATTATTAATTATAGATAACTTTCTATTAATTGACAAATTTTTTTATCATTATTGTTGCTATTATTATTATTATTATTATTATTATTATTATTCCCAATAACAATAATAATAATCCCACATTTATTATTTATTATTAATTCCTTTTTAATTTATCCCATATTTCCTTTTCTAACATTCTTCATTCCTTTTCCTAATAATAATAACACTATTTATTATTATTATTATTATTATTATTATTATTATTATTATTTTAAAAATTTATTTAAACTCATAAGAGAATGCAACACACAGTAACCATTCCGGCATAATATTCCTTCAGCATTTTTTTTCTTTGACTTTTTGACCGTTAATATATAGTTTATTTGTGTGTATATATAGCTATATCAGCAAAAGTAACACTTCCTAGTCTTTCTTTCATCCTCATACGAACAGTGAAAGGAAAAGTATTATTATTCAAACATACATGTATATTTAACCATTAAAAGGATTCTTTGCGTGAATTCATGCTTATATCCATGTATCACTTTAGCTTGTTATATCTTGACAGCAAAAATGATTCCCTTCTCTTTTATATTCATGTTATGGTGCAAAACAGAAAACTCTTGCAACTCAAAATAATAGAACCCGAGGACAGTAAATATATGGTTCAGCGTCTTTTTCTTCCTGCAACAAAATAGTTCTTTCTTCCGCAACAGCAAACAAAATCATGTGGTTGTATTATTCTCTTTCCTTTTCTTCATGCAGACACGACACACACACACATAATTACATACGTTTTTCTTTCTCATTTTCTTGGCAAAACGGAACCTACATGCAGAGGAGAAAAACATGCAGCAACTTTTTGGACAGCAAAATGACACTCACACATACACAAGCTTGGATGAGAATATTATACATATATCCCTTTCTTTTCATTGCAAGCTTACAAAACTAGTATCAAACTGATGACAACACAAGACTCCAGTATATACACCCCACGTGACAGCAAAATAAATATTTCATGCAGCAAAACCATTGACCGAAAAAAAAAACTCCAGCGTGACGGCAACACACACACATATTCAGTAATTTCTCTGCTCGTTCAGCAACCGATAACAGTAAAAGGAGATCATTTCATGCAGTAACACCGAGCCTAAATATAGAAAAAGAACGCCTACACCAACCCGATAACAGCCCCTGTTTTTAAGTTCTTGTTTTCATTTTCTGTTTTGTTTTTTGTTTAGCTTCTTTTCAGATTCTTTTTGGTTTATCTTAAGCTACACTATGACAGGTAACGAAGGGTGAGGAAGGATGAGTATTACCTTCAGTTTTCCAAGCTTCAAGGAGGGTGAACAGATGCTGGTATGCTCCTCTGATCTTGTCGGCCAAAACAGGGGAAGGAGAAGCTTCGGTTATACTCTCTCACTCTCCTTCTCTGCGATCCCACTCTCTCTTTTTCTCTCGGACACTCTCTGGCCGAATGAAGTGAATGGGAAATGAATGAATGATATATTTAAGGACCGAAGTCCTGGTCGAAAAGCATGAACGGCTGAAGACCCGAGACATAAAGGGACACAAAGGTTGGAATATCAAGGGAAAACATGTTGGAGAACACAAGAATAGTGGAGCATGGGAGCTGCTGCATTTCCAAGAAGAAACATTGGAATATGGGCAGAACGTACGTGATTCGCTTCAGGTTCTTTGCGTTTCGGTGCCTGGACAAAACTGAGTTTCTGTTTTGCTTGTTATATGATAATGAATAAATTTTGAGTTTTGAACATATGGGCTTCTTCACGTCTTGGGCTGATCCATTGTGGTGAAATATAGGTTTTTGGACTTACATATATGGCCACCAATTGGATCTGTTTATTTATTTTTTTTAGCTTATTAATTCATTTCTCCAAAATAATTTATGGAAAATACACTTTTATTTCCCACAATTATATTTTCAACTAAATCCCATGATTTTGTTCCCAAAAAAATATAAAAATTCCAAACTTCTAAATTTGGGATGTTACAACTTTAACCATATAATTAAGTGCACAAGCAATAAAATGTTACGATATATACATATGATGTCCATATGGGGAAATTCACAACTTAAATATATACATAACCAGTTTTGGATTACTACATAGCACGCACAAAACACAAATTAACGTCTTTGATAGCCTCCACGTACATATGCCTTAACCTCCTCTCTATTCAACTTATATACTTTAAACCATGGCATGAGATTAATTCCATCAAAAGAGAAAATGATTTTTTTGTTAATTTTGGATAGAATCCATATCGATCTCAGCAGATGACGAGACAATGGAAGATTCGGTTACCTGAAGAGACGAGACAACGTTGATACTAACTTCCTTTTGTGCTACTTCGATTTTTGGAAGATCTTCTTCCATCAAGTTTTGAAATGGATTTGTAGGATTTGGGATATCCATCGAGCCTTCCAACATTTTCACCACAACACTCATTATGGGTCTCAGTTCTGGTCTATACTGAACACACAAAAAAGCTATCATCGCCATTCTTTTCACCATATCCTTGTCTTTATCTTTAATACCACAATCGTTTATAAACTCTTCAAGGTTTTCACTCTCAAACTTGATCCAAACCAATCTTGGAAACCATTCTTGACTTTCTGACAGGTTTGCATCAAAGTTTCTTCTTCTTCCTATGATTTCAAATAACAGCATCCCAAAGCTGAAAACATCGCACTTGTGAGTTACACGAAAAGGCATCCAAAGTTCTGGCGCCGCATAACCTGGTGTCCCTCTTAGACCTGTCATAGTGATATAAGACTTTTCCCTGTTACAAAGCTTGGCCAAACCAAAATCAGAAACTTTAGGATGCAAATCATCGTCCAAAAGGATGTTCTCTGGTTTTATGTCATAGTGAATGATCCTCTCTTGGCATTCTTCATGCAGGTAGGCAATTCCTTTGGCTGTTCCAACCGCAATCTCATGCAGCTTCTCAAATGCTAAGCTCTTATTTTCACCAAACAGATATTTGTCGAGAGAGCCATTCATGTACTCATAAACTAGAGCCGCCGTGTCCTTTTCGACGCAAAATCCAATGAGGCGAACCAGATTGAAATGATGAACTCGTCCAATTGTGCCGACTTCAGCCATGAATTGCTCCTCCATTCTCTTGTCAGAAATGCCACCACGTAGAACTTTGACTGCAACAACAGATCCATCAACAAAAGCTCCTTTATAAACTGATCCAAAACCTCCTGAACCCAACGTGTTAGAGTAGTTGTTTGTTGCACGCATTAGTTGATGTGAAGTGAATCTGATTGGCTTTTCTGATTCAATATCATTGAGAAACTTATCCATTCTATATGTTAGAAACTCTGAGTTCGTTCCACTTTCCGCTTCTCTCACTTTTGCTGGTTTGCGCCTCTTGAACATACATATTTTGCAATAAAAGACATACACGGTTATCAGTATGAAGACCGGAAGCACACCTGAAATATAGGGAAAAAATGGTTTAGTCAATATTCATGGAACCACAAAAACTTATGACATGGTACCCTATATATAGAATTTTTAATATTCCCCATGTCCTTAATGTAAGACCTGATTTTGTTCCTAAATCTAAAACATATTTCTCATGTTTATAAGTTTTTCCCAAATATCTCCTTTTAATACTTCATTAAATAGGAGAGATAGGGGAATCAAGAAAGATAACTAGGAAAAATATGTCATATTTATTAGGGTTAAAGTGCAATTTTACCAAGAAAGTTTTCCCGAGTGTGTTTGGCACAAATAAGTTTTGGAAAGGACAAAAATGATAATAAAAAATTTAAAATGGTACAGATTTACATGATCGATAAATTCCATCTAGTGTTCATTAAATTCACCCTTACAAATGTCAAATGAAATTTAACGACCTTAATAAATCTACATCATTTTAAATTGTTTATTTTAGTTATGCCAGACGCTCATCGGTAAAAACTGTTAGTAAAATTGTAACTTAACCTTATTTATTATAAATAACTAACTTACCTTACTGTTTTTATCTAATCAAATTGGTTAAATATATCTTACATTATCATAAGAGTATTTTTATTTAATCACTTTTATAAAACAATGTACTAATCAGATGGTAAGTGAAGCAAATAATCCATTCAATCTCACTACCCCCCCCCCCCCCCCCCCAAAGAAAAAAAAAACAGTCATACTTTCATATAAGTCGAGCAGATATATTCTTAAGTGCAAAACGATGTCGTTTTTGTCTGAGCACAGGTGGATGAGTGCCTAGAATCTAGGTTTGGAATACATATAGTTGTGCTCAAGTTAATAGCAAAGTAGAAAAATGAGGAAGAACTAATAGCAAATGAAAGTTCGGGAAAAAAAAAAACTCTAAATCTTACTTGTAAGCAAGGCAATGAGCAGACTTTGAGATCCAGAAGACATGGCTGGGCAATTAATTTAAGTTATATGCAAATTAATTTCTATGCATATAAGTCATCTTCATCACCGCCGGCGTCCGAATCTGCAGCTTCGATTCCTCTGAGTCAAAGATCCAGATTCCTTGAGTTGCCCCTAAGTGTATGAACTTCATCATCAAAATAAAAAACCAATTAATTTCAAAACCATACTATAATTGCAAGGAAAGATATAAATTCCAGATTCACGCCCACGATCAAATCTAGAGTTGAATCCAAAGAATTTAGAAATTAAAATCTGGGGAACAAAAGCAACAGAAAGCAAAAGCAGAGAAAAGTATTTGAGAAACACCAAAACATTAAATAAATCAAAGTTTCTAAATCATACCTAAGAAGACACACACACACACTGAGATACAACAGAAGCAGCAATGGTTATGTATAGAGCGAGGAGGAGGAAACAATTCAGAAATGATACTAATAATCAAAGTTAAACATATATGGAGTCTGAGCACAAGACACGAAAGATTGACAAGGATAAGGAATTTATTTTCTTTGTATCCTGCTACAAATCAACGTTTGAATAATTCCTCAAAGGACAATTTTTTATAATCAGAAATTTCTTGGACGTAGCAGTACACAATTAGCTTACTCCAAACCTATAATATGAAAGTCCATGTCTTAAATTTGAATATTTTTCAACTTTTGTATCATTTCTGAATTAAAATATCCTTTCTTCAATGTTATCAACTTTCAAATCGTATTAATAAATATGAATGATGCTTACAACATTAAATCAATTGAGTATAATAAGTGTCAACCAATTATGACATGACAAATTAAAAGAGTAAACTTCAACAAGTCATGGGTGTGTTCAGATTTGTAATTGTAACCGTTTAGAATGTGATGTGCGACAAAACCTTATGTTGACATTGAGATTCCTGTTAATTAATTTGATTAAACTTCAAGTAGCTAGGCCTACTAGTTAATTATCTTCATTCATTGTGCATATTTTAAAGGAATAATGTGAAGCGAAATATTCAAGTTAACATACTTTATATATACTTATATGATGAAATTGAAATAGTTACAACATTGCTGTGAAAAACAAATGTATATTTTTACGTTTTTACTGAAGTGATATGTGTTAAAACGAAAGTAAAAATAGTCCCGAGTGAAAACGGGTAAAAATGCAAAATTAAAATATAAAAACGGTAAAACTAATGTTTTTACAGTTCTAAATAAAGAAGATTGAGAAGATGTAGACAACTTAGATGTTGATATCCATAATGAGAAAAGCTTGATTGAAGTTGAATTGATGAAACCTATGAATGATCATGATTTGGACATTACAAGTTTTGCAAATGAACTTGTGATAAGAGTAAGAGAAGAAGACATTGATAACATGCAACTGATATAAGATGATGTGTTTTATTTGAATCAATTAATATAATTTAGGAATTATTAAACTTTATTTTTTTTGACATTTTGGAACTTGATTGTAGGGGTGATTAAACTTATTTTGTGTTTTTAAACTTATATTTTATATAGTTATGTGACTTATATATTTTAAATATGAAATTGTTCATTGAAATTTGAATAGTGATTTTTTTTTACACACATATAACTTTGTATCATAGTTTTAAGTAGTAGAAATTTTTCATTTCATATTATTTTTACAATTTACGTTTTTATCACTTCTTTCCATTAAACATAGAAACTCAATTTTAACAACATTGTTCACACTGTGTGTTTATCTGTGTACATATATATTCAACTATCTAAATTTTTAATTTATCAATAGGAGGGTCGAAAAAGCTTGATTGTAAAAATTCAATAAGAATAATTATTAAAAATAATAGAGTGGGCCCGATAAATCAAAAAGTAATGGCGCTATCTAACATATAGCGGATGTGGCATTTCTGCCCCATTTAAAGAAGTTCATAGACACTTTTGTCAACAACAACAACAACAAAAACAAAATTATTGTAGTGCCAAAGCACACTTTTAAGACACACATATAAGTTTTATCAATAGTAGAGTCGTACATTTAGAAGGCTGATTGTAAAAATTTAATAATAAAATTATTAATGTTAAAAGGCCACCGGTAGATGGATTATATTCTTCTATTTTCGAAACCAGATATTCAGAAAAATTTTCAAGGCTGGTGGTAAAATATGCTAGAAGATTAAATTATATATTTAATTATTTAATAAAAAAGACTTATTGTTTAGCAAGAAGTTATTAGTTGAGGTGGTAAAGGATTCCGCCAGTAAAAAGGAAAATATAAGCTCGAATCCCAAGAAATACACTTATTAGGAGAGGTGGGCACCATTTATCCTCTAAACCTCAAGGGGGAAACCCTTGATCAAATCAAGAAAGGGACTTATTATTTGTTAATACTTAAACATGTCAAGGTTAATTAATAATGGGTTAAGGTGCAAAAATACACACGTATTTTACCCCGAGGAGCGCCCAATACCAAATTCTTTTTGTAGGTGTAAAAGTGCACATGTGGTTACAACTTAAGTGCAAAAATACCACTTGACCATTAAGTTTAACTTTTTTTGTTAACTAGGCAATGACGTGACATTTTTGCACATGTGTAGGGCGCTCTTTTTATCAAACCACTTGTGTATTTTTGCACTTTTTACCAAACCACATGTGTATTTTTGCACATTTGAAATGTCGAGTCATTGCCCAGTCAGCAAAAAAAAAGAGTCAAACTTAACGGTTAACGTCAAACTTAACGGTAAAATGGTACTTTTGCACCTAATTTATAACCACATGTACACTTTTGCACCTAAGAAATATACTTGGTGTTGAACGCTCCTCACGATAAAGCACATGTGCATTGTTGCAGCATAAACCATTAATAATTAGGATGTAGTTCAACAAATGCTTTAGATTGAGTTGTGTTGTTTTATTAGTAGTGTCGATGTCAACGTTTTTAAAATAATATCCTTCAGCTCTTGAAAAGCATTTAGGTGTGTTATCACTATACTTTTTTCATTTTTCAATGTTTAATTTGTTGCTTAACTGATTAATCAACATAAATATTTTATATTTTAATCCTTATTGTCAGGCTCTCATAGTCAGCACAATAGTTTTGGGAAAATCCCTCTCAGAACCCAAGTAACTAAAATATTATAGAAAAGATCAAAAGAAAAGTCACATGTCAAAAAAGACCCTAGAATTTTTTCTGGTATTATTTCAAGAAACGTTAATAAATATATCTGTAGAACATTAATAACTAAATTAGTACTCGTTAGCATCTATATTAATACCAAATTAACAACTATATTAATACTTGTTAACAACTATATACGTACACAAGTTTTTTAAGGTCATAGAGCCTTTTCTGACATGTGACTTTTCTTTGAATTTTTTTTAATAATATTTTGATAACTTAGACCATGAGGGGGATTTTCCCATAGTTTTTTACCTGAATTCAGCAGTATATATAGTTATCATTTGAAAAATAAAAATATGATTTTACATGTCGGTGGCTTTTATGATATTAAAAAAAAAAAAATGACACACAAAATGTCAACTCTTAACGTAAGCCAGGACTGTTTTTTTATATTTTTGAATAGCACGGCACTAGTGCAAAAAATAGCTTTAAGACCGCCTCATTTAAACCGGATTATAGAGAATCAGGTCTTAAAAGTATAACCAGTGGCAGTTTCGTAAATATAAAGAACTTTTTGGACCAGATTAGAAAGGATCCGGTCTTAAAAATATGACCAGTGATAATTTTATAAATATATAGAACACTTTTAAGACCAGATTATAAAAAATCTGGTCTTAAAAGTATGACCGGTGGCACTTTCGTAAATATTTGAGAAGACGCGAATCAGAAATGAGTCCGAGAATGCGATGCTTTATTCCTTCGCTTAATTGGAATTATATACAGATGCTAATAAGTAAATAATCTTCTGACCTAGGCAGTTCCTATAATCTAGGGATTACAATAAAGAATATAATTACGAAATTCAAAAAACTATAATTTGCTAACTTAATTCCTAAAATCTCTCTAACAACTTAATTAAAATAATTGCATAATATAATCTAGGGATTACAATCAAGAATATAATTACGAAATTCAAAATACCATAGTCTGCTAACTTAATTCCTAAAATCTCTCTAACAACTTAATTAAGATAATTGCATAATATAATTGTATATGCTAATTATAACTAATTAAATTTGAACTACTTTTAAGACCGGTTTTTTACAAACAACTGGCCTTAAAAATATATTTTTAAGACCTGTTTTTACAAACAACCAGGCTTAAAAATATACTTTTAAGACCGATTTTTACAAACAACCGGTCTTAAAAATATACTTTTAAGACCGATTTTTACGAACAACCGGTCTTAAAAATGTTAAAAAAAAACCTAAATTCACTAAACTCATTAAGTCCGTGAGTGTGCTTGTCTTCTTGGTGATATAACATCTACTTAGTTATAGATTCAACGAGTGTCCCAAGAGCCTCACGGGTTAAATCCTCAGCAAGAATGACATCCTCTTCCTTTAGCCTACTCACAATCTTCGTAAGTCGTCTTAAGAGCCACACAATCAAATCCTTGGCAACGTTGGTAGTGAGATGCTTCAAGCATTTTGAGATGGCGTCAACTCCAATCCTTAGCAACGGTGCAAGTGTATACTACTTCGAGGATTCTAGACGACGACGACGGCTCCTTCCTCTTCGATCTATGACTTCTCCCATATCACCTTCGCACAGATCTGGCTTAAAATCAAACCCAGATCTCTTCTTACTTAAGTCTATTTGCTCCTACCTTGACCGCTCTTGCTCAGATCTGGACTTCAATTTTGGTTGCTTGAAGCTTTGGCAGCATCGACAAGAGGATCTGCTCAGATTTGGTTGCTTTAAGCTTGTGATTTTTTTGTAGATTTAGACTTCAATTTCACCTTTGATTTTATATTGATTTAAATTCGATTTCCATGGTGAATGATTTCTATTTCTTGTTATGTTTTCTTATTTCTAGGTTTTGTATTCATCTTTTTTGTTTTTCTTGTTGGTGTTGCCAGATCTAGTGATTTGAGATTGATTGTTTCATTTGTGATATATTTTTTTAATTATTTTGAAACATTTTTAAAACAGGATATTTCAAAAGTTTGGTCTAAATTTTTAAGACCGGTCGTTCATCCAGTCTTAAAAGAATATATTTAATACCGGTTCAAGTCCATTCTTAAAAGTGTACTTTTAATACCGCCTGGAACAAGACCGGTCGCAAGTCCGGTCTTTAGATGCCTCTTTTGTCTGGTCTTAAAATGTTTTTTTGTACCCGTGCGGTGTTTGTTCAAATTAAAATAATTTTAGTAAGCGATTTTGATCTTTTGGTAAGGAGTTCTGCAATAATTTAATTTGCGGATATTCAGTGGAAATATATTTAAATTTCATTTACCTTCACGTAAAAAATGAGATGGTGATTGATTATGTAAAAGACTTGGTATTATTATTAAAACCAATTCAGAAACATACTTTTGTCATTTCTAACATCGTATCAGACCAATTTATTTTTTGTTCAATCAAATTAAGAATCAAGCCAGTCAACTGATCGTTGTCAAGTTTAGAAACATGTAAACAAAAATCGATGAAGGGTAATTCAGTAATCAACATGGGGATCGTTGGTACAAAGAACCATTCATAAAGTAAAGCATGTGTCTATATCTCCAGACCTTTAAGGACTTAAGCTGTCAGTTTTTCAATAATAATTTCATTACAGATAATTTGTTTTAACTTAAAATTAATAAACAAATTTCTTACCCTCAAAATAAAAGTTGAACTGTTCAAATATGATTTCAATTAGGAAGTTATGTAGTTCACTCTTAAGGCTATTAGAACATGTGAAAGAAGATAAGTATTTGCATGTTCCGATTATCCAATATATAGCGCCGCATCATCTCAATTCTATTCAATTTAATTAAAACACAATAATTCAACATATTTAATCTTAATTAGCTGATGACTCGTCTCAAAACAATACTGCATAAATTACTTTTAACGTTCGTTTTTAGACCATTTGACAATTGTTTTCAGAGGGTAGTGCATGTGAGTTTCATTGAAAATTTTAAAATACAACGATTGTTTCTTAAGGACAACCTTTGAAAATACAACAAATATTTTTTAAATAACAGCCCTTGTAACTATACAAAGACTGTTTTTTCAAATAACATTCATTATAAGTCTACCAAGAGCGCAATATACATTCCATGCATGAATTCTGCAAAATATTCTCTCTCTTCTCCACAAATAACTCTGAGAATTGAAGAGCAGGGGATTGAGAAGCACCGTCATGGTGAGTGATAGCAGGTAGAAATCAGATAGCAGCCATGATTTGCATCTGGCTTGAAGACAAGCCATGACTTTCTAACCCAAAAACAAAAGCAATGATAGAGTCATTTTTCTAGATCTCAGATCTAAGGAGAAGATAGAGAAGCTGGAAATTGAAATCCCAATCCCAAAAAGAAATTACTTCAAATCCCAAAAACAATATAATTTCTGCAAAAAGGAGGAAACCCATGAGGACGATGAGCATGGGACGAAGTATTGAGATTTTTTCGACGAGAGATCAAACGAACCAATTAGGTTCTTCTTCTTGACGGTGGTTTCTAACATTTAACGGATGTAGCATTTTTGCCCCATTTTGAAAGTTTATATATACTTTTGCACACACAAAAAGTTTATGCTGTCAAGCACACTTTTGAGAAAAGTAAATGAATATTTTATTTGTCTATGAATAAAACTTTGTGTGTGTGTGTGTAAATTTATATATAAGTTTTATCAATAGGAGAGTCAGTAAATTTAAAGGGTTGATTGTAAAAATTTAATAAGAAAATTATAAATATTAAAAGGCCACTGGCAGATGGATTAAATTCTTCTATTTTTCAAAACCTGATATTCAAATTCTAATCCATTCTACTTGTAAATTTTTCAATGGTGGCGGTAAAATATACTAGAAGATCAAATTATATATTTAATTATCTGATGAAAAGGACTTACTATTTACCAATAAGCTGTATTAGTTGAAGTGATAAGAAGGGGTCTCACCTCTGTAAGAGGGGAAATTCAAATTCAAATATTTTAGAGCGCATTTATTTATTGAGAGAGATAGGCACCTTTTGTCTTCTAAATACTGAGTGAAAAACCTTGGTCAAATAAAAAAGGGACTTACTATTTGTTAATCCTTAAACATGTGAATGTTAAATAGTAATTGGGAGGCAGTTTGACAAATGCATTAGATTGAGTTGTGTTATTTTATAAGTGTCGCTGTCAACGATGTTAAAAAAATATCCTTTAACTCTTGAAAGGCATTTAGGCGTGTTATCACTATACATTTTCATTTTCAATGTTTGTTGCTTAACTGATTAATCAACATGTAAATATTTTATATTTTAATCCTTATCGTCAGATTGTCACATTCAGCACTAGGGGTGAGCAACGGGCATTAGATTGAGTTGTGTTGTTTTATAAGTGTCACTGTTAACGTAAGCCAGGGCAGTTTTTTTTTTTTGATTGTACAGTGATTGTTAAAATTAAACTAATTTTTAGTACGCTACTTTGATCTTGTGGTAAGGAGTTCTGCAATAATTTTATTTGTAAATTCAGTGGAAATAAATTTCATTTACCTTAACGTAAAAAATGAGATGGGAATTGCTTATGTAAAAGTCCTGGTATTATTATTAAAACCAAGTCAGAAACATACAGTGATCGTTTTCAAGTTTAGAAACATGTAAATCATCAAACAAAAATTGATTAAGGGTAATTCAGTAATCAACATGGGGATCGTTGGTACAAAGAACCCATTCGTAAGGCATGCATGTGTCTATATCTCCAGAACATACTTAGTGTAAAATTATTGTAATAATTTTCATTTAGACAACATAATAATAATTAATTAACGCCTTTGGGTTTTGTTTGTAGACCTATGACGCGCATACTTTAAGGATTTAAGCTGTCAATTTTCCACTAATAATTTAATTACAGATAATTGTGTTTTAACTAAAATAATAATAAACAAATTTCTTACTATCAAAATAAAAGTTGAACTGTTCAAACATGATCTCAATTAGGAAGTTATGTAGTTCACTCTTAAGTTTATTAGAACATGTGAAAGAAGAGAAATACTTGCATGCTCCAATTATCCAAGGGTGAAAAGTTAATTTTACGCACAACCTTTGTCCTAGGAATCGCCCAGCACCACGACCTTTTTTCTGGATCAAAAATACCCACGACGTTACGTTTTAGGGGCAAAAATACCACAGGCCATTAGTTGACCGTTAACTTAGATGAAAATGAATAGTAACTCAGGTGAAATTACCATTTTGCCTCTAGTTTTTTTTAAAAAACATTAAAATAAACCCTCCCTGCTGGTGGCCTCACCACTAGCCACACCACCGGCGACTGACGGCCTTTTTTTTCAAATAATTTTTTTTAAAAAAAACAAAAATAAAAAAAAAACGGGCGGGGAGGGGTTATTTTAGTTTTTTGTTTTTTTAAAAAAATCATTTTAAAAAAAATGCCGCTAGAGGTGGCCGCCGATGTGTATTTTTTATCCAGAAAAAAGGTCATGGTGCTGGTCAATTCCTGAAGCAAAGGTCGTGTGTAAAATTGATCATTCACCCATTATCCAATATATAGCACCACATCATCTCAATTTTGTTCAATTTAATCTAAATACAACCATATTTTAATCTTAATTAGCTGATGACTCATCTAAAAAAAGAAAGTTATCATTTTATTTTGTTTTAAAGAAAAATAAACCTCTCAATTTAGAAAAACAAAAACTCATATGAACCATATTAATATGTTTATTTTTCTTAAAAATAAAATAAAATATAATTTTTTTTCAATTGAACCATCAACCAATTAAAATAAAAATATACTGAGCTGTTATATTTAAATTGGACAGAATTTGGATGATTCGGTGCGTTCTATAGTATTTTGAATGAAACCATTAAAATGATATTTCGAATTCATGCACACAACTTGCATCATTATATCATTAAAAAAATAATGAGAAGGAACTAATAGGAACTTAGCCTTTGAAAAAACCCTATTTACTAAATCAAACCTGCAGAGCGAGGACAATAGTACTGAAATAAAGTTATATCCTCCTATACGGCAGTTGTTGAGAGAATTGAAGAAAGCATGCAAGCTACCGGGGATAAAGGTAAATATAATTAAATTAGGTAAATATATATTTTATTAGGGTTTTAGTTTTCTAATGTTGCATAAGAAAACTAAACTTCCTACATACATATGAAATGGTGGGACACACATATACATATATAAATTAATATATATATACATATATATATATATATATATATATGTGTGTGTGTGTGTGTGGGTCCCACCATTTCATGTGTTTGTGACATGAGATAATTTTTTTCCTACAACATGAAAAACATTAATTCCATTTTATTAAGGACAAAAGTGAGTAATAATGTAACACCCCGAATTTCTAGCAGTTATAATAACATAAAATTTCCGTAATTTCTATAAATAATAACTAAAATTCAAAATACCCAAATTCAGGAAGTGTTACCGACGCACTTGTACTGGGACAAGTGCAAGGTTTTTAACTACATTAAATAAATCTAAACCTAATCAAAAAGTTTTTATTCGAAATATAAAATAAAAGAAAATAAATAACTATAATTCATGGAACGTCTTCCTCACTTATTACTGCTAGCCCCAACCTTTGAAACCTGTTTCACTAAAATTTTGCACCCCCGAAGGATCATCGCAGCCACATAAAACAACCATCAGCAAAGCTGGTAATCCTAAAATAAGGTAACAAAATAAAATAAAATAAAATTATTTCGTAATAAAAATATCATATAAATGCATAACTAAAAAAAGAAGATATCAGTTTTGTTATTCTTTATGAAATATACTTAGTGGGAAGAGAATCATGGTAGACCCGGATATCCTGCTAGTCTACCCTGTGACCCAGAAACTTGCTAGTCACAATTCATCAAATTGCCCATAAGAATATAATCATTTCTTCTTAGTGTGCACACTTCTTTCCAAAGTTGCTCCTAATGCCCCGGATATCCTGTCAGACACCACTTTGGGAAGAACGAATTCTATCAATTCACATCAAATAATGTTTCGGAGGCTTAAAGCCTAAGAGTATGTTCATCACTTTGAGAGGTACCATCCCGAAGCTATCCTCCCACTATTAAATTATTTTAAATAATTTAGACTCATAAAATTCCTAAATTATTTTTATTATGTGTAATCAGATATTTATAATAATAATAATAATAAAATTCTTGACTCCTACAAGAAAGTGTTGATCTTAATTTCACAAATCCAAGAACTATAACTCCTTTACGAGAGCTCGTGAGTTTCCTAAATATAATCACTAAAATGTTGTCTCTATTTTTCTATTTTTATCGTAGGGTTTCCCAAATTAGACAATAAGGTAAATACTTATAAGTCTCTATAAGTTTGTCATGTCTCCATAACTCCATAACCAATTCAAAAACATGGAAACCTATACACCCTTCTTAGGTTTTGGCAACCAATATTCATATCGGTGTGAAACTCAAATCATTCAACAACAAATAAAAATCGACCAACTTGCTTTATACAATGTTAAAAGACCCATAAAGAACTTGGCCTACAGATTCGAGTTAGTTGACCGATGTGTTTAATCCAATATTATAGGAGCCATTCTTATCTGTATGAAACCTCATCCATCCCACAACAATAAAAATAAAAATGACCGAATTGAAACATTAGCAAATATTTTAAGAATCATATGGACTTTGACCCACGGCTTTTGAGCACAAAGAAAGAAACCTACGGATTCAATGACGTCACATTTATTCATCGGTAATGGATTCAAGCATTCAACTCATTTGTAATATATATATATATATATATATATAGTAGAATAAGAAACCTCAGTTACGTAGAGTCGCAGACAAGATAATTATTCACCGACACTTCAATAATCATTCAAAGAATTAATAATGCTAAAGCAATGGATCCACCCCCAAATTTAATCGTTGATATAGGTTGATGAATCGAAAATTCCCACAAAGTACCCATTAACATATAATAGTAGTTTTAGGATTACCTAGTCTCCGTGTCTGCTAAACTCCTAGGGGAGAATTTTTGCTGCAGAGAATTTACAAAGAGAGAAATAGTGAGCGATTACTAGGGTTAGGCGGTTAGACCTAAACTTATAAGTAAATTATAGGGTTTAGCTATGGGTTGGACTCTTTAACTATTACTAATTAATGAATAAAAATAACAAATCATTTATTGATTTTAATATTAATATCTATATTATTATTATTATTAACAATAATAATAATAATAATCTGGGGTATTACAAATAACTATGGTGAATGTCGGAAAATGTGAGCAATAAACTAAGTGACCCTGAAATTTCGGATTTGTATTACTTATTCTTGCATCACTCTCTTATATTGTTTCTGGGGCCTTACCCTAATAGGTGACTCTGGGTTGGATATGGATCCCTGTAATGCCTAAATAATACCGTGCTCAAAGGCAGTTATAATACCAACACTTTTATAATACTACTATTTTTTAACTATATAATATATAGTACACTTATCTTTTTTTTAATAGGTTGCACTTGAGTACTGCAAAACGTGCATTGCTGCTATCTGGGAATTTCCATCCAATTGATCAGCTTTCGGAGGACATTTTGCAGATTCTTGAAGATGTGGTTGGCACATGACGTTCTTGAACCTTTGCGTTGATATAACCATACACGCATTGTAAAGTTTCACTAAAACATGTTTTGACAATATTATCAGATCAAGCACCCAGAAGTAGAACCTCTTAGTGACGTCAGATAGGTGGTGTGATATTTGCTGTTTGAGTCAAAAAAAAAAAAAAAAAAACTGTTTGTGTAATGCAATACATTGATATCATCAAAGTTTCCTTGTTCTTTGGAAAATTCAAAGTGGAAAAACAATTAACCTACTGCATTATGTCCTCACAAGATCTCTTTTGTTTTTGTAGTACAATTTACACTACCTTTTTTTTTTTTTTTTGCTCAGAAGTACAATTTACACTACCAATGATATCTTAGACTCAATAAAATATGAAATCACAAAAGAAAATAAGATACTATTTCTAGACTTGTACTCTTAACACAGCTGCGTCCATTTAAGGAGAAGAAATTGTGCTAATCCTGACTGGAAGCTATTTGGATCTCATACTTACTCATGATAGGAGTTGCTGTTATAGAAGAACGTAACCAGAAGTAAAACTAGTATCAGTTTGTGATGTCTGAACAGATTGTACAGGAAAACTTGCATCCATAAAGTGATGACAATGATTCATAGATTGAGCGATTTTCTATTAACCCTCCAACATTTTCACCACAACACTCATCATGTGCCTCATTAACCATTCTCTCTGTCATCTCTTTGTTTTCCTCCTCTATTCCACACGCTGTTATCATTTCATATTTAGTTCTCCACTATCAAATTTTATCCAAAGCCATCTTGGAAACTACTCTTTACTTTCTTCTTGTAAGTTTAATATCAAGATTCCTTCTTCTACCTATGATTTCAAATAGCAAAATTCCAAAACTGTGAACATCACACTTGTAGGTTATCGGAAATGACATCCAGTGCTTTGGTGCAGCATAACCAGGAGTCCCTCTACCTACGGACATTGAAATATGAGTATCTTCCCCTATTGCAAAGCTTGGCCAAATCAAAGTCAGCAACTTTAGGACACAAGTCGTTGTCCAAGAGGATGTTTTCCGGTTTATGTCATAGTGGACAATTCTTTGTTGGCAATCTTCATGCAAATACAAAATTCCTTTGGCTGTTCCCACTGCAATCTCATGAAACTTTTTAAACCCTACCGCCTTGTTTTGATTAAATAGATACTTGTCAAGTGAGTCGTTGCCCCTGTACTCATAAACCAGGGCCCTTGTGTTACCTTCAATGCAAAATCCAAAGAAGCGAAGTAGATTGAAATGATGAACTCTTCCAATTGGGTAAACCAAAATCAGCAACTTTAGGACGCAGGTCATGGTCCAAAAGGATGTTCTTTGGTTTTATGGCGTGGTGGATGATGCTCTCTTGGCATTTTTCATGCAATCAAGCAATTCCTCTGGCAGTTACAACCGCAATCTCATGCATGCAGCTTCTCAAAAGTTAAGGTATTATTTTTCACTAGACAGATATTTGTCGAGAGAGCCATTGCTTATATACTCATAGAGTTGTCATATCAAGGCGAACCAGATTTAAATGATGAACTCTTCCAATTTTGCCAACTTCACCCATGAATTTCTCCTCCATTCTATTTTTAGAAACGCCACCATGTAGAACTTTCACTGCCACGAAGGTTCAATCACCAAAATTTCTTCTGAAAACTGATCCAAAAGCTCTGGGAGACGCTAACGGTCCTCATAAAATCTTTCACAAAGATGTAATATTATCAAAGGATTCTAACATGGAACACATAATAATTAGTGAGATGATCAAAATACAGATGGATCGGACCTTAAGCAAAAGCAGTAATCAGAAAAGCAATAAGACGATTGACTATGCTTTTAAGTTTGGGAGCTAAAAAAGTTAATGGAGATCGGAGAAGACCCCGAGAGTTTTCTGTGGCAATGAAGGAAACTCGTGGAGACGATGTGATTTGTGGTTTTATGAACCTGAAACCCAACATAGAAAATAGTGTGTGAAGGATATGCAAAGGAAGGCGAAGATGATCAGTGTCTTGTATATTGACCATTGCCAGTCAAATATCGTTCCATTTTACACACAGCGACTTTATAACATTTTTGTCAGAAAGAAAGGCCAGTTGTTGCCCCGCGGCGCCCCCGCCACCGGGCAAGAGAATAAAAAGTTAATACGAGTGTTAAGGAAAAGAACGTCCCGGTCAAGAGATGTTAAAGAATTTGTATGCACACTTGTCAAAAAGATGAGTGTGAGAAATTAAGAAAACAACGTTATCTCTAATTATTGCATTATTAATGAACCCCCATTTCTCAATTTGACTATTGTGATGGTAAGGATGTGGAGACTACAACATATTGGAGTAGTTAGAAAGACATGTCAGCTTTTGCCGAGGAAAGGAGGGGAAAATTACTTAAATTTTTAAGCTAAACATTAAAGAAGTGTATTAAGCAAAAGAAAGTCGCAGTTTAAAGTTTACTGACTCAAGTTGATAATGACGTTAAAGAATTTGTACTGCTCTGACCTATATATTTATAAGTCATTTTCATCTTGTTGTATTGAAATCAATAAAAACTTTAAACTTCAGAAGGAAATCAGAGACAAAAAGTATTAATTGCATATTCAGGATACCTGTGATGTGCATCCTTTATTGTATTTATATCATATTAATACAATGGGCACCATACACATGTAAGGTGACATTACAAGGGAAAGCTGTACATTAATATACCAAAGAGGCAAGGTGTATTAGACAAACCGAGTTTGTTTTTGTGATCAAGAAAGTTAGAGTGAGTCAATGCTTTCGTCAAACAATCTGCGACCTGGAGGAAGGAATGTAGTGAACATCGATGAGACCGGAAGAAATGAGATATCTAATGAAATGAATGTCTATTTCAATGTGTTTACTTCAAGCATGATGAACGGGATTCATGGCAAGTGCTTGAGCACTTAGATTGTCACACCAAATCATAGACAGTTTCTTCAAGAATAAGCCAAGCTCAAACAACATCCACTATTAGAAAATATGGAATTTGTGACGGAAAATTTTCCGTTGCAAAAATATGAAATTTTGCGACGGAATACACAGTCCGTCGCAACAAAAACGCAGAAATTTAAAAAAAAATTATCTCAAAGAATTATAGCGACAGAATGCAAATTCCGTGACTAAATAGCGACGAAAACGATAAACCGTCGCAGCTGGCCTGCGACGGATACACACTCCGTCGCTGGCCCCATCGGGCCTGCGACGGATTGTTCTTTCCGTCGCAGGCCCTATACGGGGCTGCGACGGAAATGGTATCCGTCGCAGGCCCTAAAGGGACCTGTGACAGATGACAATCCGTCGCTAGTTGGCGGCATTTTTGCCGCCAACTGCAAGCCTCCCTTTTGCCTTCACGAGAGGAGAGGCTTGCCTTCACGAATCCCCCCCCCCCCCCCCCGGTGCAGAGAACTTCTCCACCCCTTCCAGCGATTTTCATCCTCCATGGCTCGATTTTCTTCCTCCGTGGCTCACCCCACCGGCGACTTTCCTCGTTCCAGCTCCTCCAGGCCTCAAATCCTTCTGCCATCAGGTCTCCTTCACTAAAGTATGTTTGGTTTTTTTTTTAAGTATGTGGTTAATTTTATTTTTTGGTAGTATGGATTATATTGATGTTAAACTGCTCCCTTTATCAAATCGCAGATGTATGTTTCTTTTTTTCTTTTTAAATTTTTTTCTGCTATATTATCTTACAAAATGAAATATATATGTGTCTGTTTGTATGATTTTTTTGATTTAATTTTATTTTTTTCTGCCATCGGATTGTATGATTTAATTTTATAAAAAGATGATTTTTTTTATCTTCAATATTTAGGAGAAAATATATAAAATAAATAAAAAATGAAAACGGTACCGTAATGGACAATAAATCAAAAAATCGGCGTCATTAAAATTTTCTCAATGGTTTGAGGATAAGAAATACATAGTTTGTTGAGATTCAAATTTTGTGAGAAAATTCCAATACATTTTGCTTATTCTTATTCTATGGGGTTTATATATTGTTTCTGTAATCTAAATTAAAAAAATTTAACTTATGCTTTTGAATAATTTTTTTTCCAAGAAAAATTATACTTGTTTTAGAGGACTCTTCATAGATCGATTAGGCTAAATCATTGAATTTTCAAATTTATTTATGTTGGTCAAAAGGTTAAATCAACAAATTTATATATCAATTATTGTCATTTTGAAATTTGAATTACTGTTTGTTATGTTGATTTTTGAATTATTGTTAGTTTTCATATTTCTTAGGCATTTCGAATAATTAGCTGATTAATAGGTTATTACCTATTTTTATGCTAATAGTTGTTGTTACCTATTTATTTTATCAAGTAGTATAAACAATTTAATTTAATATAAGGAAAGTATCAGGAAAATTCTCAAGAGTAGTACCCCTAAAACATTCACTTGGGCAAGTGAAAATCATTTGTTCTACCCAAATCCAATTGTCAATTCCTTCCTATATAAGAGTTATTAAAAAAAAAAAAGAAAAAGACTATGATCAAAATAATTAAAGAGTATGAAGTGAATTTATGAGAAGTGATATTTAAATTTTGTTTTTTATTTTTTTATTAAAATTATTTTTTAAAATTTAATTATTTTTTAATTTTTTTATTATTTGCGACGGAATCTGTTCCGTCGCAAGTGAGACGGAAAATATTTCCGTCATAATTTGCGACGGAAATTCAAATTTCCGTCGCAATTGCAACACGATTTTTGCGATAGACAAATTCCGTCGCAAATTCCGTCGAAATTCCATTTTGTGACAGAATTTTTCTGTCGCAAAAACCGAATTTTTTTGTAGTGATCAAGGATGGTCATTTAATCTCTACCCTTCCGTCTGCAAGTGCACGATATTCTGATTCGGCACTTGAGCGAGAAACAACTCGTTGTTTTCTCGAGGACTAGGAAACCAAAGTCCCTCCATGGTAACACATAATCCGATTGTTAATCTCCGATCATCAAAATGTGGCCCAGTCAGCGTCAATGAAAGCAATAAGATGAATCTAATTAAAAGGTTTAAGATGAAGACCATAGTGATAGGTTACCTTTGAGATATCTAAAAATTCGCTTAACTCCTCGAAAATGACTCTGTTGGATTTGATAGGAATTGACTGAGCTTATTCATTGAAAAGGCTATGTCCGATCTTGCAGTGGTGAGATACTGCCAAGAGCCAATGGCTTCCCGATACAGAGATGGGTCTGTCATTGGCTTGCCATCATGTAGAGAAAATTGTCTACCAGTCACCATCGAAGTTGGAACAGCCGCACAATCAAGCATGTTGAACCTCTTCAAGACGTCTAAAGTGTAGTTAGCCTGATTTAGAAATAAGCCAGAACGGTCTCTAAAAATTTCAATTCGCAAAAAAAAAAATATACAGGACCCAAGTCCTTAAGTGAAAACATGGTATTTAGCTGTTGAAGAAACATTTCAGAAATGTAGAGTTGTTGCCAGTGATTAGTATGTCATCAATATAAATTAGAATAAAGACTGAGATTTTTCTCTCGCAAGAAAAATAACGATGTATCACTTCTGGCACTTTATTTTGAAACCATGTTGCAGCAACGTGAGACGTAGCCGATAGAACCAGGCACGTGGCACCTACTTGAGATCCTAAATTCTCTTAATTAACTTGCAAAGATGATTTGGTATCTGAGCATCTCGAAATCCCTGTGGTTGCCGCATGTACACTTCCTCTTGGAGATGGCCATTGAGAAAGACATTATTCACATCAAGTTGCCAAATTTCCCAATTAAAAGTGACGGCTAAAGTGAGGACGACTCGAATTGTGGTGGGCTTAATAAATGGACTAAAGGTTTCACTATAGTCAATCCTGGAGATTGTTCAAAACCTTTTGCAGCAAGTCTTACTTTAGGTTTGAGACTCGATCCATCGACTTTAACTTTAAATTTAATCTTGAAAATTCATTTGTAATCGATTAACTTTTGTGTTTCTGTGTAGGGAACCAACACTCAGGTTCGATTTAGTTGGAGAGCATGAAATTCATCAAGCATTGCTTGTTTCCAATAAGATGATGCTATAGCTTGGCAGATCGTGGTTCTGCTATTTGAGTAAGAAATATCAGATCTTCATTTTGTAACAGTCCAACGAAAGGACGTTTGGGGTTAGAAATCCCATCTTTTGCTCTTGTGACCATTGGGTGTGTGTTTATTGGGGCCTGAGGAGGTGAATGGGCCGAGTTGTCTGAACTCCACGAAAAAGAAGACTTTGGTATTTGGGCTGACAAATTGGGTTCGGTAAATAGTGAAGGCCCATTTGTAAAGTGACTTGGGTCAGTGGAGGATGAACTCAAGGAAGTATCAGGAGTTGAACCATTTTCTTGAGCAAAATCTTATTCCTTAAAGATGTACGACCCGAAACATCTAAATAAGAAGTAACCTAAGAGGTTATCAAGAAAGGAATAATACACTCATTCTCGGTCGAAGCAGCCTGTCGATTTAGAAATCCAGAGACATAGGGAAAAATTTGTCGATCAAAAACCACATGTCGAGAGACATAAATACGACATGTTGTACTAAGACATTTGTATCATTTTTGTTAGGAAGCTAGATCTAGATATACACATTTTTACTTTGTTATTGGAATTTATGCTTGTTATAAGGCTTCAACCATGATAACAAGCACAACCAAAGGGTTGTAATATATTTGTAGTCTAGAACAATCCCAAATAGTTGATAGAGTAGCGTTGATCCCTCAAATATTGGAGAAGGCAACCGATGTAATATCCCAAATTTTGAGAATTCAAATTTCAAGATCTGGCCTAAATAATTATAAAATCAATGATTGGGAATTTAGATATATTTTTCTTTAAAATTATTTTAGGAAAGATTAAATTTAAGGAATATTCATTAATGAACAAAATGTTAAATTGCAAAAAAAAAAAAAAAGGAAGAAGGAAACGAAGCCCACATATATCAGGAAATATATATAACATATGCTTCAGCCCCCATATATCCCCCGACCCGTCGAAACCCCAGCAAGCAGGGGAAACATATGCATATTAGCAAACTAAATTGAGTGGTCCAACTCCATTGTACTTTCAACCCAACACATAACAAGCCCATATCAGCCAACATCCATCAACTTGTGGTCTGGAAAAAGAACACAGATATTGGACTTGACCTAGAAATAATACCTAGGGCTTACGTATCCGTGAAAGGGATCAAAGTCCACGTAGTTCGATGTATACAGATAGGGAGTGAGGTGTGTGCTCTGTGTATGCAAAATCGTAAAGAGGCAGAGTTGGAAGCCGTGTACCTTGTTGGGTTCATCTCTTATTTATGGGAGTTACCTTAGGGTTTTATTCATCGTGCGTCATAACTGTCAGCTCCATTATCTCCATTATCTGCATATTCCTATATTATCGGCATAATTAATGGGTAGTTATTATTTTACCTGATTATTAATATATGGTCATTGAATAATTCCTGTCGGGCCGAATCTGCGCCAAGCCCAATATTTTTATCCGTAACAGATGCCCCCCAGCCCGGTAGTTCAGGTCTCTGAGTTGCCAGGATGCATTGCTTGTTTTGATGTGAAACGCAGATTTGGCCGAGATACATCCGACTTATCCAATTTATGTTCCTGCATTTAATAATATGTAAGCAAATCGCAATCAATGGAAAATACTTACTATTTTGCGCAAATAATTTAGTTTGCTTCTTTCTTGTCGAACTTGAATGCTTGTCCGAGCTTGAATTCATTTTGAATGTTCGTCCGAATTTTGCTTTCATTCGGGTTTGCCTTGATCTCGGTTATTGTTAACATGCTTTTCCTCCAACAATTCGCTATCCACTTAGTTGCCCCCCAGCTCAGTAGTTCAAGTCCCTGAGTTGTCAGGATGCATTGACTTTCTAACTCGGACTAGGATATCATGATTGTTGAGATTCCTTGCACGCTGATCCAAGATTCCGGATTTATATACTTTGACCCTGAGTTCTGGGTTAATATTCTTCAACTCTGAGATTCCGGGAAACTTTACATAAGCGCGAATTTTAATCGTAATCCGCCTTTAAAAATTTACATGGAGGCCGACTTTTAACCAGATTTGGTTTTACCGGGGTCGGCCTTCTATTCTTATTTCTTGCAAAATTTTATACAGAGCCCAGATTTAAACCATATTCAATTTGATTAGGTCTGCCTTCATAATTTTTACACATATCCCAGACTTAAACAAGATTCAGTTTAAACTAGGTCCAGCTTCAAAACATGATTCATGAAAACGGGTTTGTACACCTCGGATTCATGCATGTATATGAACTTGACATGATTCATGAAAATAGGCTTGTGCACCTCGGATTCATGCGTGTGAATAGACTTGACGGCATTG
Organism: Acacia confusa; assembly: GCA_037074495.1. NCBI lineage: Eukaryota > Viridiplantae > Streptophyta > Magnoliopsida > Fabales > Fabaceae > Acacia > Acacia confusa. The sequence goes on from CM073514.1 coordinate 10,479,647, forward strand.
CCGTCGCAATATGATTTATGAAGACGGGTTTGTTTACCCGAATTCAATCATTTAACTAGACTTGGCAGCATTGCCGTCGCATAGAATTTTCGGAAATGGGTTCTAGGACTCCTTCCCTTAAATCCTTTTTAACTTGTCGATATATTTAATTCACTTAGGAATTTATTTAACACTTGACTGTTAATTCCATTGCATTGAATTGTCGAGAATGGGTTCTAGGACTCCTTCTCTAAAATTCATCGACTTTGATGGCGCTACCGTCTTAATTGGCTCTACCGGAGCTTATAGTCTAAGTGCAACTATGTCGCTTACCAGATAATTGGCTCTCCAAGAACTTTTATTGTGGCGATCAAGTCGCTTAGATAATGGGTTTTACCAGAGCTTGCATTGGAGAGGCGACTACGTCGCTTACAAAATAATTGGCTCTATCAGAGCATATGTTGAAGAGGCGACTACGTTGTTTTCAAAATAATTGGCTCATGATCATGCTGCCTTTAACATAGACTCATGACTATGTCACTTCATATATTGCTGTAGCAATTGGCTCCACCGGAGCTTATATAGGCTTGCGAGCATGTTGCTTCATATTTTTACACGGAGCCTGGATTTTAACTAAATCAAGTTAATCCGAGGTCCACCTTCAATAACTTGCGAAGCCTGGTTTTGAACAAGATTCCGCTTAACCGGGGTCCGTCTTCAAAAGTTTTCACAGAGCCCAGATTTTAACTAGATTCAGTTTAACCGGGGTCCACGTTGTTTTTCTTTTGGAAGCGCACATTGTAGCAATTCCACAAAGCACGTGTGAAAAGGATCGAACAATCTTTCTTGGGAGTTTCAAGAAAATTGCAAATTGCAATTTTTTAATCCACAAATTGCAAATTGCAATTTTTTATTTGTTCTTATTTCCTCTTTTCTTACAGATGCAACATGTGTGAATAAGACAAATCAAACTCTCTTCATCAGCAATATTTTTTCATGCTTTTTGCAACATTGCCACATACAAATCATTGGTGCTAGCTGGTTATGTACACAATTTCTAGATATCTCTTGATCTTTTCAACTGCTTTTTGAGTAGAATCAAAATACTTACACTCTGCACCATCAATTGAGCCATCCTTCTCTGTCACGTGAAATGACCTCATGCATATTCCATCGCAACGACGTACCACTATTGGCACGAAGAAACAAACGAAATCACACAAGTCACCCTCTTCCCCCAAATTAAGGTGGCTTGAATTTGTTCTAGGTTCTCATTAAAGAATTCTCATCGAAAGGGACAAACGCATACGCTTGCATAAATACATCCCTCTTATTAGCAGAAATAGCATCAGGCTCACATACTGGATGAATAATCTCATCAAAAGTCTCATCCATTGACTATTCAAATTTGAAAATTCCTCCACTTCCCTTGACATTTAAGCCTTCATTTTTCACAAAGCTTTCAAGTTTAAAAGTTGTTCCTTTGAGCATCTCCTGAATATCACGTGTACCACATGACATAATTTTAGCCTCATAATGTAGTCGGGCCTTATGGGAAAAAAGAACAGAATTATAAACATCAAAATCCTCAGTGCGTGCTTCACTAGGGTGTCTTTGTCATTAACACATATTCCTGTGATAGCTGTTGATTTTGATCAGAAGTTGGAGGAGAGAGTATTGTTGAGGGATCTACAGGCAAGTCCTCACAAATCAAGCTATGAGCTCTTTGTTGAAAAGGTTCTGGTAGTGTAGCTTCTGGAATATCAATATTCTTGTCCGGATACCCATTGAAGAACTCAAACAGCCAAGTTTCCTGAGTGCCACATAATTAACTTAACTAGAGTGGCCTAGCACAATAAAAGATGATAAGGACCCTTACATGACTTGGACGGAGCTTCTCCTTGTGATTAAAAATCAGCTTCACCAATATTTCACACTTTCCTGAAGATTGTCATGATTAGCACGCTGGGGACCCATTCCAAGAAGATTACTTGCTTCCCTTGATTGTTGTTGTATATCTTTAGATTGTTCTAGAATTTACTAAGCTGAACTTCAGATTCCATTGACAGCATAAACAGGGCCCTGAATAATTGGTCTAAGTTCCAATTCTGAGATGAAAGGAATTCCCAATCCTTTGTTCACACGACAGACATTGATCTCTCTGCTACTTTCAAGCTGATGATTTCCATTGTGAGTTGCACTAAAGCATTTCTGAATGTTACTTCTGGAAAACTTCTGAGATCGGAAAGTGGTTGTGGCAGATTCAGAGGAAATTTTGTAATGGTCCACGTATAAATTCCTTACAATCTCAATCTCTTTCTTCGCCGTTGCCATTTAAATAACCCTGACTTCGACTTGCCATTTTGCCTTGCTGTCGACTTGAATGCGCATCTCGGCGCCTACATCTGGAATCTCGGCTTTTACTTCTATTGAATGATATTCCATTCCGTAAAAGCTTGCATATATTTCCACAAATACTTTTTCTAATCATACACAAATGCTTACATATATTCCCGTAAAGGCTATATCTCGGCATTATTACTATATATCGGCCTCAATTAACTCGGCAAGGTTTGGAGGATTTACCTTGGTTTTGAAGCTCTATTTGGTACAGTAAATTACCTCGTCCAAATATGGAACACGATTCCATTGGCTGCTGCGAGCATTTGAGTAAGAAAACCTCGGCTTTGGAATTGGAACCCGGTTTATCTCTTTCTCAATCTCGGCTTTATTCCTGCATGTTCTGCCTATCTCGGCTGTCTCATCATCAACTTGGCACTTTGTAAATTCAGCATTTCATCATAAAACTGATTTAGTTCACGTCTTTTGAAAGACTTTTCAGATGGAGAAAAACAAAACCATTTGATTTAATGATCTTGATCCTCTCTTTCCTTAAACACTGCTTTTTATTTGATCCCGGCATCCTGGTTCGCTTGCCTCGAATTCGTAGATAAGGAACAACCCCACCAAGCTCCGCCTTTCGGACAATAGTGTCGGTTATCTTGGCTTTTTGCATCTCGGATCTTGGATTTGGGCGTCTTATGTCGGAGTCTCGGCCTGTCTCGGCTTTTGGGTCAGTGTTGTCGGCACCTCAAGTTGGATATATCTCGGCATACAGGCTCTTGTGTTCTTCAATGATCGAGTGGACCATGAACTTGGAATTCTTAGTTTGTCTTTTCATGATTGAAGGCTCCTGCTCTTGTTGCGCACGTGTTTAGAAATATCATGACAAAAATCCCAAGACCTGTGAATGACCCTGTCGTCCAAGCCCTACTTGTTCGGTAATGTCGGCATGTAAGAACCTCTGAATCTCAGCATATCAAGATAGCAACCTCGGCATGCTCCTGAATCACCCTTCTCAGACATCGAGATCTTGGCTTCTCGACAACGTCGGACATTAATCTCGAGGCTCACCCTTACTCGACAACCTTCTCCGACATACACATCTTAAGACTCCAGAACCTCGGCATATCAGGATTTTCGGAGTACTACCTCGGCACCAACATTATGAAACAGTCCTAGCGTTATGCCTTGGTTGGTATCACTGATATCTCGGCATAAAGCCGACGTTAAATGACTGCTAAGTAATTCCGACTTCGGATTTAAACAACTGGGCACCAAGGAGAATAATGCCGACGTGCTTGCCTGCTCTGCATATTGAAGAGTAATATCTCGGCTTCATGCCCGCAAATGTAAAATGGAACGAGGTTGTTCTTGATAGTTGTTTTCTGCTCCTCTTTGCTTTGATGAGTAATGTGACTTTGTTGGATCATGATTTTTAACAGCTAGTGCAGTTTCGGTTAGTTGCTCAACGTTCCCTTCGATCATCAGTAAGTGGTGAAGAGACGGAATTTGCTGCACTTTGAACCCTAAGGTTCCCCATGAACCAGCTTAGAGCCTCAGCGATTCTTTCTGTCAAGTGGAGGAAGATATCCCTCTTCTTTCCCTTTCTTTTGTTATTGAGAAACTGTTTATCTGCAATAGAAAGCTCAGATTTCTGGTACTGTGTCATACAGGAAGCACTGCGTCCATATTTCTCTCCAGTTACCAGGGCAGAAGGTTCGAGGCATTGGGCTGCCTCCAGCTTGATACTTTGTGGCCCTGATTTTGGCATATGCTATCTCGGACAGCCATACTTGCATGCTCCGTAGTTTAATAATTATATCACGGCTGAATGCTATCTCGGCACCAATAGTCCCACCAAGCATCTCAGCACTGATAATAACCTCTGCATGTGCCCTATCTCGGAATGTACATTTCAGGTCTCCCATCTTAGCATGTTGAAAGTATCTTGGCACATCTCGGTTTCGCCATGTTGCCTTGCTTTAGACGTTGAATGCATATGTGGATGCCGATGTTGAATGCCCATCTCGGAATCAAATGTAACCTCGGTATCTTGGTATTTCGGCGCCTCATGACCATCTCAAATTTACAACTTGGCATACATGTTTCTCCGGCTTTGATTGTTTTCTGGGAATAGTGCTTCTGCTGAAGGAAGATTAAACTCATTCTCCACCAATGGATGCCGAGATGGCACTTCCTTGTCTGTAAGAGATAAGACTTGAAAATCTCCACGGTCAACTTGAAGGAATATCCACTGAGTTCCTTTGTCTTGCTAACCAGAAGAAACGATATATCTCGGCAATTAATTAACAGCGGAACTCGGCTTAATTTGGCATTTGAACTCGGCATATCTCATACTAGCCATGTACTTGGCATGCCCGTCATTTGGAGCAAGAAGGGTTGATTCAATTAAGCGCAGAGGCTGCGTGAGACCTTCATCTTTCATCACACGAACAAGAGTTTCTTCGCAATCTTTGGATTTTCAATCGGTAATTTGTAATCTCTTGGTCGATGAGAGAATTAGTGGATGCTTCAACGGAAAGAGAAAGAGACACGGTCCCACTCTGATGCTAATATGGTCGCCCTGACTGACAAAAACAAACAAATTGAAATCTCTGAAGCTTTTATCTCCAGGATTCTTAATTTCTTCAGCCTTTTTTCAATGACTAACGGTAGATTTAGGGCTTTTATTGAAGTTCATTGGCAGCAGGAATCGAAATTTACCGAATCCCCACGGTCAGCGCCAATGTTCTGGAAAAAGAACACAGATATTGGTCTTGACCTAGGAATAATACCTAGGGCCTACGTACCCGTGAGAGAGATCAAAGTCCACGTAGTTCGATGTATACAGATAGGGAGTGGGGTGTGTGCTTTGTGTATGCAGAATCGTAAAGAGGCAGAGTTGGAAGCCGTGTACCTTGTTGGGTTCATCTCTTATTTATGGGAGTTACCTTAGGGTTTTATTCATCGTGCATCATAACTGCCAACTCCATTATCTGCATATTCCTATATTATCGGCATAATTAATGGGTAGTTCTTATTTTACTTGATTATTAATATCTGGTCATTGAATAATTCCTGTCGGGCCGAATCTGCGCCAAGCCCAATATTTTTATTCGTAACAACTTGAAACACAGAAGCATGTAAACACACCAGAAAATTCATATTTCCACGCAAGTGAACACAAAAATAAAGATCAGTAGCGCCGTTCGCATGAAAAGCAAAAGAATCACATGCAAAACCATACCTCTCGAGCACAACACCATATACCCACTGGTTCATGCTTCTCAGATTGTTAGTTTCTTCTTCCTCGTTAGACTGGACCGTTGCTCCTTATATATATATATATATAATGCTCTAGCTAGTTATTGTAGCAAGGAAAAGATCAAATCCAAGAGAGAGTGTGTGTCGAGGGAGTCCTAAATTGAAACTCTTCCCCTGCTATGGTTTAGATCTGAGCTCCGATGTAAAAGAAAAAAAAAGTTTGGAATTCTGAGAAAATTATATATGATCTTTATTTATGATATATGATTTTTAGTAGTGGGATACTTAAGGCTATAAATATAAATATGTAAGACCCATAAGAGGCAGGTAGGCGATTTGCCCCACTATAGGATATCATATGTTTAAACTCATTTATTATTTTGTAAGAAAACCAGACATGGTACCTCCTCCATGAATGGTTTAGGACGATATTTTAATTTTCTGTCTTAATTTACCCATGGACCCTTAGATCTAAAATCCATACTAAAGGATCAAACAAACATCTTGATTGGTAAATTCACCTAAATTTTTAATTAATATACCTTTATAGAACCTAAAGCTGAAGATATTAATTGAAGGGAGATTTATATTATTATTTATCTCGATCTTTATTTTCTGTTTGCACTTTTATTTTCTGATCTTGTTTTCTGTATTTTATTCTTTGTTTTAAATATGTCTTCTGTTTCTCGCTCTTTTTCCTAACATTCTTCTTCTTCCTCTACTACTACTCCAAAATCTATCATAAACTTTGAGAGCATTTGCTCTTCAACAAACAATATCTTTTAAAAATAAATTCAGTTCAAAGATTTAAACTAAACCATTTGTAACACCCCACTATTCTGTGCCCAGAACAGAGTGGCATCTTCACCTATAATTTAAACCACTGGGCCTGGTTTGATCATAGAAAAGAAAGCTCTTCTTATAAAAATATCAAAATAATTTTAAAGATTGAATGGGCTATTTAAACACGTTTGAAAAACCCTTTTTATCAGTGGTTCAGACTTAACATTAACAATGCATCATACCTGAAATATAGTTAGGTTTTATCAAAGTATTTTTTTTCTTTTTATTTCTCCGATTAACCTAGTACTCTACTAAATCATTTGCCATAATTTGGGCTTGTTACATACATGCACGATCCTGCAGCAATCGTTAGTAACATATATATGTATATGTATCTTAACTACTTCTACGAGATCATATGTATCTAATTAAATATATACATCCCAGAAGCCATATACGACTATCTCAAAATAAAATCTAAGTCATAAGGAAGCAATAAAACCCATAAACAAAATAATGAATATAAATGTTTCATTTGCTTCCTCTTCATCGTCTTTTCCTCAAAATCAGGCTATTTTTATGTCCTTGCATCTTCCGCCTTGCTTACTACTCTGCCCACATCCTAGATTTGATGAAGGCTCTGAGATTCAAATGAATGAATTCCAAAGTAATAAGTTAATCTCAAATTCTAACATATGTGATATATATAAATCAACCAAAAAAAAAAGTAGTCCACACAATATATAAAGCAAACAGATTTCAATTTAATTTCAAACAACAAGTATTACATATCAAATGCAGCTTGTAACACAAGTAAATCATTAAACAATTTCAAATACCTTAGCGCCAGGAAATTTCATTTCAGGTAATTCAAATACCAAAATTCACTGAATGCACTAGGCCTTGCCTAGCCACCAGGAAGCTGGCCCCATGGTTGGCCCTTCCGCTCAATCGAGCCACGAGCGGTGCTGGCCCTATACAGGCAGGACATACAATATGGTTTACAAAAACATATATAGTTATGTAAAGAATGTGAGATTATAGTTACTACCTGCTGGTCTTACCGACTTCACCCTTCAACCTGGTTCTTATTACTTCACTTGTCCTTCAGGCACGACGGTTCTCAACTCCTATAATTAAAATTTACATATGGTGATGGGTCACTAACCAAATCAATCATAATTATAAATTCAATATCTCTAGACTCACCCCAAAGATACTTGTCTTTTAATATCCTTATGACTAGGGAAGTATACTTATTGAGACTTATTTAATTAGATACTAAATAATTATCATCTCAGCCATTTAACCTTTCATTTTATCCAAAGAAACCTTTACTTTAAAGGTTAGGTACAATTAACAACTCATGTAACTATTCTGAGACTTATCAGAATTGACCTTTGATTTCCACGGGTATTTGGAAAATTCATAACTTGACCTATAAAACTCGAAATGGAGTGATTCTAATTTCTACTTACTCCTTGATAAGTCTATTTTCAAAAACTAAAGTCACCAAGTTGATTTATAGCTAAGAAAAATTACCAAATTCCAAAAACTTAAGCTCTGTCCAGAATTCTTCAGAAATTGTGGCTTATCTTTAAAAATCCATAACTCAACGTACAGAGCTCAGAAAAATTCCTATTATGCGTCAAATTAAAGCTCTAGAAGTCCTATAACTAATTGGAAATTTTCACAATTTAATCTTACTCCAGTCATTCCTAGTTTTGAAAAACGTTAGGACTGTCCAGTTTCAGTTCCTAGACACAAGGTCATTTTGTAAGATTTCTTTCTCACTCACTAGAGCTCAGAATGATACAAAATATATACCATTTTAAAGCTATACATGTAACCTATCATCAGTAAAATTTTCATAATTTTTAAAATTCGTTTACTTGCTAAAAAAAGGCAACGTCATCAGCGTTCCTCCAGATTGACACCAAAACGTCTTCAAATTCATAGCTCAACTTCCAAAATTCATAATTTGAGCTACAAACCTTCGTTTTGGGTGTTTCAAAGCTCAACTTCAAGCTTAAGGAGATTACTATCTCATGTAAAATTTTCAGAGAAAAAAATTATCTTATAACCCACGAAAGCAACATCCACAAGATGCTCTATTTTCGGATCCATGTGCAGAGTTGAAAACAATGACATGCAACCTCATTTTATGGTTTAGATCTTTCAGAAATCAGACCCCATGCTCATATATCTTACATGCATGGTTAGATAACATGTTTTCAGAGCCAAAGAACTTCCAAATCAACCTCAAATCCGACATGCAATGGCACACTATGAAAGAACATGGTGACATAAGCTTTAACTGAAAATCTGCATATAGAAGGAGACTTAGAAAGCTTACCTAAACCCAGAAATCAGATCGCATGTGTGTTTATTCTTCTCTTTTCTCAATTCTAGCCATCTCCAACTCTCGATTTCACTTCCTTTTTCCCATGCTCTTTGTAACACCCCAACTTTTCAAAAGTAGTAAAAAAAAATTTCATTTAAAATCATTTCAAATCATCAGAGTAGAGCATCGGAGCGATTGAGTAACTGATATGTATATTCAAAGTGCTATAAATCTAGCTAATTACAACAGCGGTACAGTAATCGAGTATTTTAAAAGTAATGTACAACAACAAAAGGAAGGCTTCCGTAGGAACAACAGAAGGAAGTCTTCAGCCGGGTCTTCTATGCGGCCTGCTTGCTCTTCTCCTTGGCTCTCGGTCCTCCCGATCCAGAGGCTATGTTAAGAGCTGAGGTCCAATGCATACGGACCCCAGGTAACGGTTAACCTCATGTTTACATACACAATATATGGACGACATATACCACAACATCAACAGCATATACAAACGTTCTACCACAACCAATGCATATGTATCGCTCCCAGCATGCAACCATATCACTCCCAACATATAGACATATCGCTCCCAGCATTACAGATACCCTCTAACCTTTATATGCACTTCATAGTATAAATACTCTATACATACAACACACATACCACAAATATGCATAGCATAAACATCAGAGTTAGTGTTACAGTACGCGAACGTACCTTTGTTGACGAGCGTTTAGTACGATGACGGAAAACTGTACTTTTGACGAAAAACAGTGGAACGACAGCGAAATGACAGCGGAACAAGATTATTGATATCCTATAATGATAATATCACATTTATCAATATTTGATATCATAACAGGCATTTTAGATACAAATTACCATTTTGCCCCTACCCTTACCAATCGGTGGAATTTTGTCAGAGCTTCGCTTCTTTAACTCTATTTCTCCAAGATTTTAACACATCTCTTCTTCCAACATATTTATGAAATAAATATCATATTTGTCCCTAAAACATGATATCTAGATCATACTTGAAAAACTAAAGATCTATCTAATATTCCTACTATAACTACCGAAAGAACTTAGGACTAAAGACTAGGGACCAAAGAACTTACCCAGAGCTTTGCTATGAACTTCTTACTCCTTCTCCAGAGCTTCTCCCTCTAACTTCTCTCTAGGATTGTTTGTGAATTGGTGAAGAATGAAGAGAAATGAAGGGGTCTATTTATAGAAAAAGACGATGGCATTTCGATAATTCCTTTGAACTTTGTCTAATCAGTTTCTGACCGTCGGATCGCACTTCTTTAAGGTGGCACGATCCTGGCCTTACACCTAGCATTTTGCCTTCAAAGTCAACAAAATGATGTCATCCTTAGTCACCAAGGTGATGTCACACACTTGCTTAAGAAGTTTTCTACCGATAAAGTCCTTGTTCGGTGTTCTAATCGCGTAATCTTGAAAAATCCCAAAATTCCGGGAGCAAGGTCCTGAAGATCTTTTCTTTCTCTTTCCAGGTACTTGGGTTATCTAAATTTTTGGTCTCATTAAGGACATTCTGTTGCCTGCCGAATATTTTTGGGCAACCGTTGTCGGTTACGGAAATAACGTCGGACAGCGTCAACATCTGGATAAAAATCCATTGATTAATAATATACTCTAATTTTTACCAACTTATCCTCGAATTCCAGTTTATGAATTATTTTCCATCGGTTCTCATTTCTACTATCTGTTCTAATTCCACAAAATATCTTCTTTGTCTTATCTCCTGATCACTTCATCGGTTACAGAAATGACTTCGGAGACAGCCTACTTCGAGATAAAAATTCACTTGTTTATAATATACTCTGATTCTAGAAACCTAGTTCCCAGTTTTCTAGGTATAATTTTATTTCTATCCGTGGTCATTTTATCCTGTTTGCTTTTCACACTTATAATATTATTTAATTACAAAATATCTTAGATATTTTATCTTAATTCCCATTTCATTTTTTCTTTATTTTTCTTGGCCAAAATTTCGGCCCTTATTAATAAATAATCATATTTATTTTATTTTTCATATTTCCTAAATCTTTATAATCTCATAAAATTCCTAAAAATTACTTAATTAATCCCTCACTAATTGTTGACAATTTTCTTAATTAATAATAATTATTATCTCACAACTATTTTACTGACATTGGTAATTTATGCACCATGCATAATATTAAAAATCATGGGATCTAATATGGTCCCCCAATACTTTTTGATTTTTCTCCTTTAATTTTTCCAAGGCAATAATTTAATAAATTACCTAAATTAGGGACAATATTCTTCCCTATTTCAAATAAATATTTATTTGCCTCTTTATAATATTTTCAGGGTTTTTTTTTATAACCCATAAATATTTCAGGGACCTATTTGCAAATTATCTAATGTTTTAGGGACATTTTTGCACATTATTTATTCTTAGGAAAAATTGTCCTAATAATAAAATAAATTCAATACAAGGCGTTTGAGACCTCATATTCACCTATTTTCAATATAATATTCCAGATAAATAATTATCCGGGTATTACACTCTTACCGTGTTTTTGTTCTGAGAAAGGCCGAAGGAAATGAAAGAATGATATATTAGGAGGAGGGAGCATAAGACTTTGGGTTTTCTGAATTGGGTTGGGCCCAAAGTGGATCATGAATGAGAATGAAAAATGGTGGGAAGTACATTGGTTCTGCATACATAAACAAGCATGTGGCTAGAGAAGAATAAGGAAATGTGTGCTAGATTAATTCAAATATATGGGCTGATTTTTGTTGTCCAACATCTATGGAAGTACGTGAATAAGGAAGGATATGAATGAGAATTATATAAGTTCATGTGACTTGCACATGCTACATAGAAATAATGGGAAATAAGGAATATGTATAATTCAACACATAATATACTAATTTCATATTCTCCTTTTCTTTCTAATGTGGAAAGGATCGAGGAGATTTGGACGACTTGATTTTACGAAATCGAAGTTTTTGAAATTAACTTAGTTTGAAAAATACAGACTAATTTTTCGCGATTCGATATCTATCCCATAGAGGGATGTTAATACAGTAATCCAAAACAGACGAATGATAAACGTATACTACAGTCTAATTACTCCTATTTTTCCAGGAAGTTCCAAAATAATCTGACCGTTGTAACCCTTACAGCTGCTTTTTGCCCTTTGATCCCGAACCAATGCCTGTATCTTTCATGAGGTCTGGAGTCCAAATCAATGGACCCCAGGGCAACAGTTAATTTCATTCACATGTATGAAAATAGAGATGACATAATAACACATGTTAAAGCATGGAAGAAATTACACATAACTGTAACCGCAATTAACGGCCAAGGACTGCAGCCCTTGTCTAGGACACGTAGCCCCATGAGACCGCAGCCTCAAATCCATGGCCAGGAAAACATAAACAAATAATTCATCCAGCATACATGATCAACTAATAAATGCATAACATTCACATACATGATTATAAGATTAAAGTTACCTACCTCAATCGTGTATCCATTTTTCCCTGTACTTAAGTCGTTGGGATCAGAAAATGATATCAAGGGTTACCTAAAAATGTTTATCATCACTGTCAATTACTTATTCTAATCGCAAATAAATTAATTACGCAAATTAGTTTTAGAGGATTAATAATAATTATTAATCCCTTAAATTTCCCTAACCATAATACTCGTATTTATTAATTAATAATAACTCCCATTTATTATTAATTAATAACTCTCATATATTTCCTTCATTCTTTATTAATTAATAACAATCCTCAATTATTATTAATTAATAATTCTTTTATATTTCCTTTACTCTTTGTTAAATAATAATAATCCTCAATTCTATATTCTTTCATAATTTACAACTTAGGTGACTATTCTAAGACTTATCATTTGACCTTTGATTTCCACGGGTATTTGGGAAATTCATAACTTGGTCAATATAACTCTGAATGGAATGATTCCAATTTCTATTTATTCTTTGATAAGTCTATTTCCATAAACTAAAGTCACCAAGTTGATTTATGGTTGATAAAAATTTCAAAATTTCAAAAGTATAAACACTGTATAATCTAGGATTAGAAACTTTCCAGTTTTCATAGCTAAACTTCAAAAATTCATAACTAGAGTTCTAGGTATCAGACTTAGGTGGTTCAAAATTCTATGAACTCCTCATTAAGCCTAGTTTCTATGAAAATTGGTCTTAACACTTTATCATATGTCAATTATCCCCAGATTTTAAAAACATAACTATCATTCAGAAAACGTTCCAGTTTTGTAACTCATTTACAAAAATTCGTAACTCTTTGTGTAGTTATTGAAATGCAAAGAATTACCTATCAAATTAAAGCTCTATGTGTCTACTACAAATCTGGAAAATTTCTTAATTTTATAAATTCATTGACTTGGTCAAAAATTCAACGTCATTTTCTGACTCCAGAAATACTACCAAAAACGTTTTCAGATTTTGATTCATCTTCCAAAAATCATATCTTGAGCTATAGACTTCGGTTTGAGGTAAATCAAAGCTCATTTTAAAGTTTAGCATGTCCTCTAAGTGTCCATAAAATTTTAGAGTCAAATAAGGTCATTTGCTATATTTTTGATCTATTTAAAATTCACTGCCCAGATTAAATTTCAGTACATGAACAGTAACATATTTCAACGTAAGGCATGCACTGATTCACATATATAAACTTGGTTTGTTCCCCTCCTTCACTCATAGCCAGCGCGTGTGTATATTATATATTTATTTGCCCAACGTAAGGATGATGTATAGTGGGTTCATAAAGTAGAAACCTTTATCACATATATATTTTTTTGGTCGAATAAAGGATATATATATATTAATAAATGGTACAATACATCAACACACATACAAGCAACATAAATACAAACAAAGACACAACAAATAACACAATATAACCCAAATACAAAAATAGCCAAGAGTACATAAAAGATATAAGGGTAGAAGATGAATCAAGAACAATGACAGCCTCCTTGATATTCAAGCTTAGAAATGACAACAAAGAAGGTGATGATTGTAAAACCCACCCTAAAGGGCACACTTTCTTATAAGGATTAGCTGCAAAAGGAGCAGCATTACAAGCACCCCATCTTGGGGTAAAGAACCAAAAAAACTCAAGTTCAGATTGAAGAAGACCCATAGTGTCCTGGATAAAACTTCTACTCCTCGGATGAGATAGATCTGGTGACCTTAACCACACACTAAACAAAACCTCTTTAGATCTTCCCCTAATAACGCAGATCCGAACTACCCAGTGATATTCGGATCTAATAACGTTCAAACAACCACTCAACCAAGAGGATCTGGACACAGATCTATTTATTTCCTGAGACAAGAACACCACCACAAAACCCATAACCACAAAAAAGGAAACATAGAACAAATAACTCTTGCCTCCGCAGATCAAATCTGGAGAAGAAGAGGAAAGGACTCACCACAAGGACGAGAGAAGGTCACACCCGACAAAACTCAAAGAGATGTGGACTCCAAACTACACCTCTGACTTGTCCGTGACACAAAATAAGGCTCGCCGGCGTCTTGTTCATCACAAACCGCCGGCGAGAAGGAGAGTTCCAGAGCGGCGCGCAGGAAGAAAGAGAAGAGAGAAAAGGAGGGGGCGGGCTTTATCACATATATATAAGTCCACAAACAAACAAGGTTTCTTTTTTTTTTTTTTCCTTCCTTATGCAGCAATACGTACACACACATATACACTTATCTTTTTCTTTCTTTCCTTTTCTCCCAGCACAGACACGACACATATATATATATATTTGACTTTAACCTATGTGCTTTCTCTCTTGCGCTGACAGCAACCCTCGGCAAAATCCTATGTTTTATCATACCTATATACTTAACACACACACACAGCAACCACGGCATGCCTAGGTTTTTTTTTTTTTTCCTTTCTTATAGCGTTCTTCTTCTTTTTTCCACTCCCATGACAGCATATGAACACATGCAGCAACCTACGGCATTTTTTCTAAAAAGTTCTCTTCTTCCCTTAACAGCAAGACGTTGACACATATATGATATACATATATATCTTTCATTCTTTTTGAACTAAGTAATGATGCATATATATATATATATATACATTTTCATGCAGCTCGCATACTCTAAGCATATCACGTCTAGCGTTCTTTTCCTTTCCTTATACATGACAGCAACTAATATATACTTACCCACATGAAAATCAACGCTAACAGCCCCTTTCCTGTTTTGGGTTTCGGTTTCAGCTAGCATCTTTCAGATTCAGTTTCAGCAAGTTTGAGATTCTAATCCTACCGATGGAACTCCTCCCTTACATTTAAAACTGAAGTAAACAAAAGGAAAGAAAGTCTTAAGGGAGTACCTTCAGTTTCCAAGCTTGAAAGTGGGAGATACTTTGCTGATATACTCCTCTGTTTTCCAAGGTCAAAACAGGGATAAAATGAGTTTCAGCTTCTCCTCTCTTCCTCACTCTCAAATACTCTCTACCTTAGACTCACGATGAAGCTAACTGAAAAATGACTAGCTAGAGTTCATACAGATCCTGTTTGCATCTCTCTCTGTGTTCAGCAACTCTCTCTTTCACTCTCCTTCTTCTCTCTCTCGGTCTCTCCCTTCCTCTGTTAGTTTTCGCTGTGAATAAATGAATGGCCGAGGGAATGAATAGAAATGGAGGAGTGAAGAGTAGTAGTATATAATATATTGGAGGCCCAGACAAAACGCAACAGTCCTGGAGTATGACCAACGGTTATTAGGCACAGGGCTCTAGAGGCATGGAAGCTCTGAACCTTATCCTGTTCTGTTTCGCAGGATAATTATGATTTGCTGCTCTAGATGTGATCTGCTTCTTTTCTTTTTTTTTTTGTTTGACTTTCTCTGGATATTACGCCATCTGTTTCTGGCTCTTTCTTTTCGCTGTAATCTCCCTCTGTTTTTACGTCAATAGCAGCTGGATAATGATATGTATATATTAGTTTGGGCTGGATAGGTGCTGGTTTGGTGGTGGGCAATGAACTGGGCATGGCTGAATGGATATTGAAAGAGGCATTTTATCTTCCTGTGTGTGTGTTGGGGGGGGGGGGGGGGGGGGGGGGGGGGGGGGCGGGGGCACGTGAAGGCTTCTGTTTGTGCGCTGAAGAGAGGAATAATTTGCTGCACAATGAGCCAAATGGGATTGAGTATGAATAATTGGGTTTTCTCCATTATGGGCCAAAGGTGTTGGGTTAATTAGAAGCCCATAAAATTTTTCATTCATCAACCTTTTTAAAAAAAAAAAAATTTTACAACACCTTTTTACTTGCAATTAAACTCAATTGCAATTATTGAAAAATTATGGAAATAAACCCTTAATTAACATGGGGATTTTTCCTAGGCCATAAAATATTTATTCCATAATATTTAGGCCACAATTATCACTTTCAATTATTCCTTGAATTTATTCTCTTTTCAAAATAAATTAAGGAAAATTAAGTCTTAATTTCAAATAATTATTCTCATAATTATTTTCGCCTAAATTTTAATAATTTAATTCCCATACGATTCTCCAATATTCAGATCCCAGAAATTTGGGATGTTACAAAGGTGACATTAGCAATATCTAACTTCTTGCAATGTGATAGGTCTCATTCAAACGCATCAAGAATTAGAACCAAATCACTTTGAATCTTAGATGCCCCACACTTACAATAATTGCAAGCAAGGCTTACAGCCACAAGGGGAAGATTGTTCTTCCCACAATTCCTTCAATCTTGATTAGTATGTAGCGATCAACAACTCCCCTTGTTGTAGTAAATTGATCTAGCGATGAATGTGACCTTGTCGAACCTTTACTTCAAGTCCATCCACACCATGTGTGCATCACTAAAATACACCACTCCATTCGCCAACTCTTGAGACAACAAATTTAGAATCCAATATAACACTACTACATACCTACTCCACAAAAAAGACAAATAATATCCTAAATAAGACCCAATTAACGTCATAAATCAATAGGACATCTAATAAAGGGGAGTAAAAAAATTTGAATTTTAACGTCTTAATTATTATAAAGGACGCATTAAATAAGGCATCCTATACTAAAAATAAATGACACCTTAAATAAGGCGTCCTTATATTATATCAGCCTTATTTAAGACATCCTGTATATATACAAGACGCCTTATTTAAGGCGCCGTGACCTTAAATAAGGCGTTCTGACGTAATATTCTCCCATATTCTACACTTATATTCTCTGAAGTATTATTTTATTTCATTTTTCAAATCGAATCCCCAACTGTGCCACTCCAGTGCATCGTGCCTCGTAAAATAAAAGGCACGATTTCTTAAATAATCAGGGAAAGCAGATAAAGCACTTCGAACGAGGAGAAGCTGGACAAATTACGAATAGGAGCATCAACTTGCACAATATTAAATTAAATAACACAGAAATTAAAAAAATACTCACACTAATCACAAATTTCTTAAGTCCAATTTCAAAGGAACAAGTAATTGGGAACTAAATAATCTGATTTTGTTAACGAAAGAACGGAAGGGAACATACTTTTCGTCTTTGACAGCAAGGTTGAGCAAAGCTAGAAGAGCAAGTTCGTGGGACTCGGACGAGTCGAATCGGAGCATGGAAACGAGGGGACTAACAGCTTGGGAGAGCTGGCTGCGACAACGCTGGGAGGTTTTAGTGAGGCGGCGAATATCACGAGCGGCTTGGAGCTTGAAATCGGGGTCGTCAGATTGGAGGAGCTGGAGGGCTCGCTGGACGGCGAGGGGGCTTCGTGGGGTGTCGGCATCGAGACTGGTGTCGGGACTGAGAGGGTCGGAGGAGGAGGAGGAGGAAGAAGAAATGTCCATGGGAGAGATATTAGAGAGAGGGGAAAAATCAGGGAGGGATTCAAGAGAAAGAGTAAGAGAGAGAGAGATCGGGTTGTTTGGGAGTGGCGTTAAGCAACAGTTGATTAGGGTGGCAAGGGTTTCGATACAAATGAGAGAGCGCACAGGGGGGCGGGAGGAGATGAAGCGAGCTGAGCTGAGTGTGTGTGAGTGTGATGAGCTGATGATGGGTGACTATAAGTTAGAAAGACATTTTAGGCGACCTAAAAGGAAATATAGGACGCCAAATACTAGTTTTATGCAACCTGATTTTAATACAGGACGCCAAATGTCAATTTAGGGCATCCTCTCAAAACTTCAAGTTGCCCAAAACCAAAAAAAAAGAAAATTATTTTTCAAATATATTTTTCTTGTAGCTACTGGCACAAAAAACAATCCATTTTTTCCCCATTTTAGGGGACCTGAAAGAATTATAGGACGCCTAATATTAATTTAGGGTGTCCTTGTTTATATTCAGGTCACTCAACAACAACAAAAATAAATTATTTCTTACATATATTATATTGTAGCTGATGTAAAAAAAAATAAATAATTTTTTCCCATTTTAGAAGACCTGAACGAATTTCAAGGCACCAAAAATTAATTTAAGGCGCCCTTTACAATATCCAGGTCTCCCAAAACCAAACAAAAATTACAAGTATTTCCTACAAAGTTGCTGGCGCCAAAAAAATTCCACATATAGTACCATATGGTGCCAAACAATTAATTTCTTAGGTGTCCTGAAATATATTTAGGATGCCTTAACTGAATTTAGGCTTCCTAAATAATTATTTAGGTCTACAAATACATATGCTTTCACTTTTAACTTCCTTTTAAAAAATAAGGACGTCTTTTAGTGTAGTAGTAACTTTTTTTTGTAGTAGTCTCTAAACCTTTACCATACCTCTATTTTTTGCAGGACCCACCGATGAATCCGAGTTTATGCTTTCCTCGAAGGGCGATTTTCATAGCTTTGCTCCAAATGGAGTAGTTGTTTCCGTGAGGATTAGAGGTATAATAGTTATCCCATGAGTATCTATGGGTGTAGATACAGAGGGTGGACAAAGTCTACCGTGGTCATCGACGAGGTAGTACTACTCTTTGGATCTCCCAAGGTCGTCGCTCCTTACGGTGTTTGATGTCTAGTCGAATCATCGATCCCAGTTTTCAGAAATGTGTGCAATCGAGCGTGAAGCCCTAATGAGTTGGATCTTGATAACCAACGCAAGTTCAATTGAAGTTCAAATCAACATTCAACAATTAAAAAAAAAACATCAGAGTAGTACAATCAACATCTATCACCAATTCAAACAAAAACACTAAAGTTTATATCTCAGGAGGAGCCATAATCGACATCTATCACCAATTCAAACAAAATCAAGATGGAAAAAATCAAAATCAAAATCAAAGAAAAAAAATTAAAATCAAAGCACTGGAGAATCGTGAGATCTAGAGAAGTCAAACAAGTCGAACAGATCTGGAAAAGTCAAGCAGATATAGATCACAGCTCAAACAACTCTGATAAATTCAAACAAACCTAGAAAAGTTGAATAGATCCGGAAAATTCGAAGCTTGCTTGCAAAGTATATCTGGAAAAAGGAAATATACCAAAAATTAAATTCAAACAAAGTACACAAATGTTATAGCGAGAGTTGAACAAGATTGAAACAGAATATAATTGAAATCCACAAAAGCGTTGGAGCATCGTTGATTGCTCTAAAGGAGATAAAGAGAAGTAGAGAAGAGGCACGAACCAGCAGATCTCCAGAAAGCAACCTTTCGACGGAAGAGACTTGTGAGGAGGGAGGAGCGACATTTGGCGATGATGCGAAGCAGAGAATGGGAAGAGAGGCTCTGCGTAGAGGTCGAGGATGAGAATGAGAGGAATGAGAGCGAGATCTCTATCGGATGTGGTCAGTCGCTGGACTCAATGTATACACTCAAAGAACTCAAAGCAGAAGACTGAGCAATACTTTGATATTTGAGGCTAAGTGCTAAACCACAACTAGCTCTGATGCGAATTGCGAGCTAGGTTTTTTTTTTATTTCACTGCATTTGGGCTTCTTTTGGTGTGCTAAATTAGTTTTTGGACACCAAAAGCAAAAGCCAAAAAACAAAAGTCACAAGAATGATTTTTTGGCTAAATATAATGCCTTTAGCATCCTAAATTAAGTCTAGGACGCCAAAAGCCAAAAAAAAAAAGTTACAGGACTTTTTGGCGTCCTAAACTGAATTTAGGACACCAAATATACTACTTTTGGCATACTAAAGTAAGTTTAGGATGCCAAAAAGTAAAAATTAAAAAAAAAAACTCACAGGATGTGATTTTTTGGCGTCCTAAAATGAATTTAGGACGCCAAATATTGACTTTTGGCATCTTAAAATGAATTTAAGACGTCAAAAACCTCAACATAATTATAAAAATGTCACCACCTTTATTTTTTACTTCCCATTTTTTTAAAAAAAATTCTTTTGGGAACGTCATAGCTGTTTTTTGTAGCTGTTTTTTTGTAATAGTGTGAATGAATAATGATTCATAGCCTGTATTGTTCCTAATGATTCATACGTTGTAGTGTTCACTAGGCCCTATTTATATTTCGTTTGGGCTTAGGAAAAACATCTACCTTGTATACAAATATACACCTGTCACTTTAGTACACACATTATTTTCCACATAAATCATACAGTACCTAAGAAGCAGTAGCTAGTTATATATATTTGAGCGAGCCGGAGGAGACAATTCAGAAATGATACTAATAATCAAAACATATATGGAGTTTGAGCACAAGACATGTAATGTCTAAGACTGACACGAATAAGGAAATTCTGTTCATTTGTATCATGATAAAAGTCAACGTTTGAATAATTCACTAAGTCCCTTACTTGATCAATTTGTTAACCAAAATATCTTTGAAAACGATCTTTACTTATCATTTTATTATTTGGAATGATCTATGCACTTGCAATGTGAACACCATTCTCTTCTATTTTGTGTCCCCCAGGAGACAAGGAAGTCTTGGCCTCCAACTTCTCTTGTCCTACCTCATTGAGAACTTCGGATTTACCACTTTCTCTCAAATGTCCATTTGTCCCATGGTGGCGGTGTCTCGAGTTCCAGTTGACGTAGAGCTCCTCCCTCTCTCAAGGAAGATGACTCAATATGAGTTGTAAATAATTAAAAAGGATAATAATATAAAAAGTGAAAAGATGAGGGAATGCGTCATAACTGAATCAAAAGTTTAAGGACTGAGTTACACCAAATTATAGTTGATGGAGTGAGTTATGAGTTAAAAATTAAATGATTAAAAAATTAGTTTGTCCTTTTTTTTATTTATCCTACAACGTTAATTATATTGACAAAAAATGCTAACAAAGCATTAATTATTTTTTACTCTTTAAAAGGTATGTTATATCTTCTTACTTTATAAATTACTAGGAAAACAAAGTCATAAGATGATAAACGTAACAGAAAGATATGTGTCAAATATCATTACTTGGGATTAATTAGGAATGAGTATTTTCTTTTCTTTTCTTTTTTCTTTTTGTAGATATTAAACTTTCCATTATTGTTACTTTCGTTAGATTAACTATACAAAATAACTTGTTTTCTTAATCTTCTCAATATTAACATACTAAACATGTTGGTGATAATAAACATTACATTGTATCGCACTGCATTGCAACATATTTCTAAAAATATGGGAATTGAACCAAATGGCCCTTATGTGTTTGGGTTGGCTTTTGGATAATAATTTTTACAATTTACAATGTAAGCATATGAGAGGAGTTTTCTCTGAAAAAAGCTTCTAAAACTTCGGTTTTAAAGTTACATAGACACCTACTTTAAATCCAAGACTCTTTGGGTGCTTCCAAGCGTTTCTGTTGCTTAACCTTTTATAGTTGTTCGTAGAAAAATTTGGGCCTTTTAGGCTCTTTAGGCAGCAATACCCATGTTTTCTCATACATAGATTATTGATTTTAGAAAGGGAGACTTTCCAATTTAGTCATTTATTAAAATTAATTACCACAATAAGTTTTTGTACAGAGCTTAAAGGCATACCAACAACCTATTGTACTTAAAGATGGGTAATATTGAAACAAAAATTAGTGAACACATCTTTGCGAGTTTTAAAAGTTAAAACTTTGTCTAATAATTAGTATCAAAGAGAGTATTCAATTACTCTATTGTATTCACTAGATTACTAATTAAATTTCATAAGTTATTTGGAAAACGTCCAACTTAAATAAGTGAGCCTACGATCCGTTGTAGTCTTCTAGACGGCGAAGAATGTAATGACGAATACACATAAAGTGTCGGCCAGACGATATCCCATTGTTACGTGACTAATTAGCATATATAACTTAATATGTAACCATAACTGCACAAACAATAAAATGGTACTCCCTCCGGTCCTTAATATATGTAAGACCCACTTTAATGGATAAATTGAACTACAAAGTGAATATAAGATTAAGGATCGAAGTTAATATGATCTATACATATAAATACAGATTAACTAGATATATATTCAACTTACATACTTTAAACCATGTCATAAAGATTATAATTCCATCCAAAGAGAGAATGGTTTTTGTTGTTATTAATTTTGGATAGAATCCATATCGATCTCAGGAGATGATGAGACAACGGAAGATTCGGTTACCTTAAGAGACGAGACAACATTGACGCTAACTTCATTTTGTGCTGCTTTGATTGTTGGAAGATCTTCTTCCATCAAGTGTTGAAAAGGATTTGTAGGATTTGGGATATCCATCGAGCCTTCCAACATTTTCACCACAACACTCATTATGGGTCTCAGTTCTGGCCTATACTGAACACAAAAAAAAGCTATCATCGCCATCCTTTTTACCATATCCTTGTCTTTATCTTTAATACTACAATTGTTTATCAAGTCTTCTAGGTTTTCACTCTCAAACTTGATCCAAACCAATCTTGGAAACCATTCTTGACTTTCTGATAGGTCTGCATCAAGGTTCCTTCTTCTTCCTATGATTTCAAATAACAACATGCCAAAGCTGAAAACATCGCACTTGTGAGTCACACGAAAAGGCATCCAAAGTTCTGGCGCAGCATAACCTGGTGTCCCTCTTAGACCTGTCATAGTGATATAAGACTTTTCCCTGTTACAAAGCTTGGCCAAACCAAAATCAGAAACTTTAGGATGCAAATCATCGTCCAAAAGGATGTTCTCTGGTTTTATGTCATAGTGAATGATCCTCTCTTGGCATTCTTCATGCAGGTAAGCAATTCCTTTGGCTGTTCCAACCGCAATCTCATGCAGCTTCTCAAATGCTAAGTTCTTTTTATTTTCACCAAACAGATATTTGTCGAGAGAGCCATTGCTCATGTACTCATAAACTAGAGCCGCCATGTCCTTTTCGACGCAAAATCCAATGAGGCGAACCAGATTGAAATGATGAACTCGTCCAATTGTGCCGACTTCAGCCATGAATTGCTCCTCCATTCTCTTGTCAGAAATGCCACCACGTAGAACTTTGACTGCAACAACTGATCTATCAACAAAAGTTCCTTCATAAACTGATCCAAAACCTCCTGAACCCAACGTGTTGGAGTAGTTGGTTGTTGCACGCATTAGTTGATGTGAAGTGAATCTGATTGGCTTTTCTGATTCAATATCATTGAGAAACTTATCCATTCTATATGTTAGAAACTCTGAGTTCGTCCCACTTTCCAGTTCTATCACTTTTGCCGGTTTGCGCCTTTTGAACATACATATTTTGCAATAAAAGACATATATGGTTATCAGTATGAAGACCGGAAGCACACCTACAATATAGGAATAAAATGAATTAGTGTCAAAGTTCCAACAACCACAAAAACTAGAAAACATATGACGTGGCTTCCTCTAATATTTAATTTTTTTAGGAAAAATAAATTTTTTGGTCCATGTAGTTTTTACTCCATCAATTGTAACTCAATTCATATGCTTTGACTCAGTACAACTCAATACCTATATTTTTGACTCAGTTATAACTAAGTTTTTGAACTTTTTGACTCACTTCAACTTGATCTCTATAGTTTTAACAACTTTCTATCATTTATATATTTAATAAAGTTAGGGACTAAATTATAAAATAATTGAATCTATAAGGATCAAATTGCAAAGAGTCAAAAGTTCAGTGACTAAGTTATAACTGAGTCAAAACTATAAGAACTAAGAGATTAAACTTCCCTATTTTTTTTTTTATTTTATCACTCTCATAAAAGGATGTACTAATCAGATGATATGTGAAGTATAACAAACCATTAAGTCGCATTACACACACTCTCTCTATCTCTCTCACTCCCACATCAATTGAAATGTATCCTTATGTGTAAAACGATGTCGTTTTGGTGATGAGCACATGTGGATGAGTGCCAAGAATCTAGGTTTTGAATACATATAGTTGTGCTCAAGTTAATAGCAAATTTTTTTTAAAAAATGAGGATCAACTAATAGCAAATTAAAGTTCAGGGGAAAAAACTCTAAATCTTACTTGAAATCAAGCTAGTGAGCAGGCTTGTAGATCCAGCTGACATTGCTGAACAATTAAGTTATATGCGAATTAATTACGATGCATATAAGTCATCTTCATCACCACCGGCATACGATTCTCCAACTACGGTTCCTTTGGGTGAAAGACCCAGATTCATCGAGTGGCCCCAGTGTATCAACTTCATCATCAACATGGAAAAACAATTCCTTTCAAAACTATATTATTGCATGGTAAGATAAACATATATATATATATATATATATATATATATATATATATATATAATTAAAATAATAATATAATCTATGAATTCCTTAAAGTTTAGGAACATTTATGAAATCCAGATTCATGTACCCATGATCAAATCCTGAGTTGACTCCAAAGAATTTAGAAATTTAAATCTTGGGAACAAAAGCAACAAAACACCCAAAGCAGACAAAATTATTTGAGAAACACCAAAGCAAGAAACAAATCAAAGTTCTAAATCATACCTTAATTAGAAGCAGTAATGTGTGTGTGTGTGTAGAACGTGGAGGAGGAAACAATTCAGAAATGATACTGATAATCAAAACATATATGGAGTCTGAGCACAAGCCATATAATGTTTAAGACTGACACGACTAAGGAATTTTGTTCATTTGTATCATTGTAAAAGTCAACATTTGGATAATTCCTCAAAGGACAATTTTTTATTACCAGTCATGTCCTCGGACAGTACCCATTAGCTTGTTCCGAAAGGAAACTCCAAAAGTCCATGTCTTAATTTGAATGATGCATACAACTTTAATATATAAATATGAATGATGCATGCAACATTAAATCATAGAGTACAATAAGTGTCGCCCAATCATGACATGACAAATTAAATGACTAAAAATCAACTAGTCAAGGGCGTGTTCAGATTTGTAAGTGTAACTATTTGGAATGCGATGTGATAAAACATTATTGACATTAAGATTCTTAACAATTAATTTAATTACTTCAGGTAGCTGGGCTTATGTAAATTTTAAATGAATGAATAGCTCGAAGAAATATTCAAGTCAACAATATATACTTTGTGTACAAATACCTAAATTTACATATAAGTTTTATCTATAGGAAACTTGCAAATTTAAAAGGTTGATGGTTTATACTCCATAAGAAAATTATAAATATTAAAACACCACTGGTAATAAACGGATGCTTCTATTTGCCAAAACCCAATATTCAAATTTTAATATACTTCACTTGTTAATTTTTGAAGGATGATTGTAAAATTTGTAATATGGCTAAATTATATTTTTATTATTTAATGAAAACGGCTTATTATTTGTTGATACTTAACTACATTTGAAGGTTAATTAGGCTAAAGAATTTATTTTAATCCTTATGGTCAGAGTCAGCACTATAGTTATCATTTTTAAAAAAATAATATAAGATTGTACTTGTCCGTGAGCCTTCATCTAACACGTTACCTTATCCTTCTAGGGTATAAAATATACATAAATACGTGCTTGTATGTGTGTCCAAAGTCAACTATTAACGCATGCCAGGCCAGTGGTTGTTACCATTAAACTAATTGAGTAATTGCAGTAAGTGATTTTTAATATTATCACAAGGAGTTCTGCAATCATTATATATATATACACACACACACACACACATATATATATTCAACAAATATGTGCAGATGAATTTAAATTTCATTTACCCCTAACGTAAAAAATGAAATGGTTAGAATACCTGGTTATTGTTAAAAACCAACGTCCGTTTTTTTTTTAAACAATACTACCAAAAACCAATTCAGGAACATATATATTTTTATCATTGCTAAAATCAGATCATCATACCGGTTTTTGGTTCAATTAAATTAAGAATCGAGTCAATCAACTCATTGTCATCAAGTTTAGAAACATGTAAATCATCAAATAAATTTGATTAACAGTAAATCAGTAATTAACAAGGGTATATTCGGTATAGTGAACCATTAATATTTAGTACAGTAAATCATATCATTACACCAGCTTGGTTCAATTAAATTAAGAATCAAGTTAATCAACTCATTGCCATCAAGTTTAGAAACATATGTAAATAATTAAACTAAATTTGATTAACGGTAAATCAGTAATTAACAAGGGTGTAGTCGATACAGAGAACCACTAGTATTTAGTACAGTAAAGTGTATGTGTCTGCATCTCCATACCATAATTAGTACATGTCACCCCCTGAAAATTTAGGGATGACGGGCACGGAATGTAACTTTTACATTCCTAAAGCTTTAAAACACATACGCCTCACTTAATAATTACAATAATATTGAATATAAATACATACTTCTATTTTTTTCCCCCCTCAAGATACATACTTCTAATTCACATATAGCATATTTCTACCAATCAAAAATATTAAGCAATCTACAAAGATTTTGGTAGAGTCTATTCTATAAGTCGGACTTTCTCTAATTTACTGCAATAGCCCATAGATTCAGTATAATATATATGGAGCTCTGCTCAAACTAACAAAGAAATAAGGGATCTGGCCTATAGATAACATGGAGCAACTAAACAAGATTTGCCAAAATATACAAATGAGTACAAGGTTTTACATTGAATTAGAAATCATTCAAATGACAGTCCAATTTCAATCTAGAAATATAGGCCTTTATTGATCAGCAAGGGAAACACAATCAGCAGCGCTCTCTAAGACAAAAAATGTTTTCCAGTGAATAACTTCCTATAACTAAATATAATCCTAAAGGAAATAATTCAGATAAACTTAACCTTGAATAATAAAATCATTGTGATAAATTTTTTACTACTGAGTTATAAAACTATAGGCATAAATTGAAACTATATAAAAGCTCATAAACCAAACAAAAACCATATCATTTAATATAATCAATTTAAAAACAAGAAATCTTCGATCTCATCTTTACATAGGACTTCAACATAACGTTAACAAGCATGGACATACAGTTCACAAGAGTAAATGAACAAGCACATTATGAAGCTAGAAGAAACAGGAACTTACAATCCACAAGGGTAAGTAATCAAGTACGGCTCAAAGTCATAAAACAAGCGTGGGTACAAAACCCACAAATAACAAACATGAGAACAAATCCCATGAATATCAAGTGTGAGTATTGTGCTCACGAATGTGAATTGGCTCAAGTTAACCACGATGCGCTAAGGACTAACAGTATTGTTGTTAGTAACCAATGTTCTATTTTTAGTCCTCTCAAAATGTTTTCAAGCATGTTTGGAGCCAAGCAATGAAAAGTTCTCCTTTTATTACCATGATAACTTATATCAAATATGGTATAATAGAATGCCCCAGTATGATAGTTGACAAACAATATTTGAAAACATTCCTTAAAATTCAATATGTTGACAAAACCCTTCACAAATAATTTAAAAAAAAAAACACATGCGTGCAAACATTTCAAAATGCAAGACTATTTTAACATGAAAATTTATAAAAGATATCTTGAACCTTTCCTTACATTTCCATGCATAATCATGAATTATAGTATGAAGCAATTGGAGAAAAATAAATAATAACGAATAAAATTATCAATATTTACTCATGTAATGTCAATAAGAAAATGAGACAAATCCAATAAACTTTCCTTCGTGAAATCATACTTGTAAATATGGTAATTAACAAAAATGCAAAGCAGTGAAACATCATTTATAAAAATCATAATAGAATGCTACCCGTTGCATTCTAATTGCATAACTGATGACTTCCTAATTTTAATAGATTTAAGGTATATTTTGATATATTTAGGAAGTCATTAATACTAAATTAAAGAGATTTTCTTAAGATTTTAAGAGAAATCAAATTGGACACATCATTTATGAGATTTCAATTTAAAATAAAAGTTTTTAAATTTATAAAATAAATAAAATTTAGTTTTATTATTAGGACTATTACTATTATTAATTTAGCTCCTTTTATTTTATCTTTTGTTCTCAAAAGCACCAAGAGACCATTTAGCATATGAGATGAATGATTTATGGATTGAATGGATTGGGCTAAGTGGACTCTGGACGTTGGGCAAATGAATTGGGCTGCATGGATATTAAATGGAGCTGAGCCCAAGCTAATTAATCAATGAATGAAGAAGACCTAAAAGAAAAAGAAGCCTGGACGAAGAAAAGGAGCAGAAATTGGGCCACGAATTAAAGCTAATGAATTGACATTGTAAAGCTGGATGTGGTGGTGTTGTGCGTGACTCTTATGGCAGGTGGCTTGCGGGTTTTACTCAGAATCTGGGGATATGTGGAAGTTGAGGCAGAGGAATGGACCATCTTATTGGGACTGAGGTTTACTTGGGACGCAGGACATAGGAGAGTAATTGTAGAATCTTATGTAAAATTGATAATTGAAAATATTCAGCAGAAACGTTCGGCTTTGACCAGCTCAACGGTATTCCTGCAGATCATCGAAATGCTGTCCAGGGAGTGGGAAGTCAAGTTACAGTACATTCCCAGGAAGCAAAACAACTTGGCTGATCTTCTGGCCAAAGAAGGACTGTGTTTTTCTTCCTTTTTATGTGAATGTCCATTTAAATTATGGAATGTAGTTGAACTAGAGTGTTTGGGACTTGATCCCCTACTTTCTTTATCTAATGCATAATGGCTAAATGCCTCTTTTTTACCCAAAAAAAAAAAAAAAGACGGGCCCACGAAATTCATTCATTTGGATGAATGAATGACCTAAAGGAGGGAGGCGGCAGCAGAGGCGCTGGAGAGGAATTACAGAGAGACGCGCACGGCACAAAAAGACAGAACAGAGCACGAACACGGAGGAGGAAGCAACACGCAGAAGAAAAGCAGCCACTCTACCTGATTCCATTTTATTTTCTCCTCTTTTCCATCTTGTTTCATCATGAGTTCTTCTGTAGCTATAATTAAACTCTCTTTGTATTTGGATATAAATAGCTAAACTTTTATTATAAGATTCTTTTAACTTTTTGTATGGATTAATATTTGGATATTCCTATCTTTCTTTTAGTAGATAAATATTTATATGTGTTGATTTCAATCTATGCTTAATGTTTTTAATTGATTGGCCATCATTTAGATGAGTTATTCACTTGGGTTTGACTTGAGAAAGCTAATCTATATATGGAATTTGATTGAAATCATACTTGTCTTGAAGTTTACTTGATAAATGGATGGTTTGTTGGTGAAATAGAGATATATTTACCAACCTTGTATTGTCACATTAAGGTTGTTGCTTAATATTGATTCTCATTAATTGTAACAAAAGATTGTGTATTTTAATGAAAAGAGAAACATGATATTGACTTGAGAGAGCTTGTCAAGTATTTGTGAACCTTAAACTAACATATATATATATATATATGGAAATACTAAGAGAGAGGAAATTAATTTAATATTATGAAATACAATAAGGGGAAAAAGAATCCTAAGCTTTTATTAAATCCTTAAAAATCCAAAAATCATTTGTTTTTATTAATTTTTATTTTTAGAAATAGTCTTTAAAAATTCTCATTTTTCATCAAAGCTTTGTTTGTTTTAACTCAATTTAAATGAAAGTGTAAAATCAATGTCTGATCAAAGTTGTGGATACTAAATCCTTGTGGGAACAATACTTTACTCATTCTTTATTACTTGATACAACCCACATACTTACAGAGTTATAGGCTTTAAAATTTTACCCTATGAATAAGTTACTCCTACCTGACTGCTTTCGTCCAGATAACACTGTATTCCCCAAATGCCCAAAGCAATATCATTGTCATTCCCTCTTGATGCAAGAATTCAAGATTCCATTCAATAGTTTAAAATCATTTTACTAATTAAATTGCATCCATCAACATCACCCCATAAACTTCTTTTTAAAACATATAAATGAACTCATACGTCCCAAAATATTAAATTAAGAATAGAAAAAACTTAACCATCGGAATTTTACAACAACATTCTTTCCAACGTCATTATATAACTTGTCATACTTGTCAAACCCAATCCTATAAAGTTTCCTTATCAAATCAAACACCTCATGAATTTCACAAATCAATTCATAAACATTGAACAATCTTAATTTAGATAAAATTCCTCTTCTACATAATTTCATAACACTACTACAAAAAACCTTGTTAATGTCTATTTTTAGGCACTTTCTATGTTTCCTTTATATGAGCGACGTAGTAAAGACTTAGAACAATGTCCCTTAAAAAAAGGGATGCCATAAGAGACTTACAGTGTTCCTTTTTAAAAGGGACGTTGCAAGTTTTTTTTTTAAATCACAAATTTGCCCAAATCAACCTTCGTTGTGGCTATAACAGATACTAGGCTTGTTTGAGTTGACAGTAGGAACGGTGGCTTATATAATACCCTAATTTTCATAATACATGTAAATATTGTATTTTGGTAAATAGATTAGCAAAATACAAAGGGAGATATGTGTCTTAAAGAATTATAATCTATTGATTATATTCTTATCTAAATTTTACTTTGGGATTGATTAACCAAAGGTTAATTATGAGATATTATTTAGGGGCTATAATTTAGCCTAAGGACAAGAGTTAGATGACAACAAAATTAAATAGGTATTTAAGGAAATTAAATGCATAATAATTAAGGCATTTTATGCTAAAATTACATAAGTCTATGAAAAGAAAAATGCCTAATCAAATGTGAACTAACTTGTGTAAGTATTTTCAATTTGATTAAAGGAAATTAATGGCATTAATTAAATATTAATTGTCACATGATTTGAGATAGTTAAATCATTAAAAAGAGGCTGCTCATTTTCGAAAATACCAAGGGATTAATTGATGAAGTTAAATAGCTAATGATGCTCTAATGACTTGAGTTAATTGGCAAACCAATTAGCCTAAGATTTTAGCAATGAAGAAGGAGATTAAGCACATGATTAGAGCTAAATATTAATGCCCCAAAAGTCAACAAAATTAGCTAGAGCTTGTGGAGTAAGGATAGCCAAGTATTTTTGAGATATTTTAAGCTTAAGCCTTATTGTATTACATTAGCCAATGATAGTTATATTTAAGAAGCTCTAAGCACTTGATTAAGAGATTAATCAAATCTTGCTAATCACCTTTGAGAAGTCAACAATGGCAACTAGCACATGGTGGAGCTTTGAGAGCCAAATATTTTAAGATATTATCTTAAGAAATTAAGCTAAATCCTCTTGAAATTAATTAAACCAATTGGAGAATTAAATACATAATATTATTAGCATAAATTGAATACATTAAATCACCTCCCAATGACCACAAATTTTGTGCAGCTGCTGGACCAAGGGATAAAAATCAGATTTTTATGGATTAAAACACATGCAACTAAAGTAACTTAATCCACAAGACTTAACACAACCAATAGGAAAATTAAGGGGAAAATGCTCTAAATCCTAAGTAATTAAAATGAACCAATGAGAAGCTTTTCTCCATAAAAATGAGTCTTCAAAGAAAACCAAGCCATATGGACCCTTGATGGAGAAAAACAATCAAAGGGTTGAGGCTTATGGAGTTTTGCTATAAATAGGCACCTTAGGCTTCTTCATTCTTCACACCAAACTCAACCAAAATAGGTGAGTTTTAGAGAAGCAAGAGTAGAGAGAAAATCATAGTGGGAAGCAAGAAGGAGGAGGAAATTCTTCAAGGGTAAGTTTCTTGTTCTTGAGTTCTTGTTTTAAGTTCATAGTTAGTTTATATTTGATCTTTAGTCTTCAAGAATAGTTTTGATTTCGTGTCTTTATGATTAAAAATGTCTTTATTTTGAAAAAATGATGAAAAATATTGTGGAACAAAATTCTTGAAGATCGAAGATCAAAGTGGCAAAATTTTGGCGAAATTTTCGATTAGAAGTTTCCTAGAATCAGCAACATAGAGGCTATGATTTTATGAAGAATATGAGGTTATAAAATTCTGAAATTTTTCATGGTTAAATTAGACATCTAGAGCTTTCCAAATATACCTAGAAAGTATCATTTTGAGTTTTGTGCAAGAAGATAAAAATTCTTGAAATAAGGCTACATTTTCCGGGAAGAATTTTGGGCTGAGGTTGAAAATGCTAAAATTGGGAATGAATCACTAATTCTGGGTGGAAGTAAATATTTTTCCTCAAAAATATACATCCTAAAGGTTCTGGGGAATTTTACGAATCCTCGTTTTGATTTTTCTAAAATAACTTATGATTTTTCAAAGTTAGTGAAAAATCTGTCCAGAAAATCAACATTAACGTTTTTCAAGAAATGTAAGGGCAAACTTGCAATAATAAGGGGGTGTTTGGAAGAAGCTCAAAACTTAGGTTTTGCGCAAGCCGAAACAAAACTTTTCTCACATACTTACCTCGTACTACGCAAAATCTAGGTTTTGGAAGGTTTCCAAACACCCCCTAAATCTACCAAGGGTAGAAATGTCGAAATAGGTGAAAATATCATTTTTGATATTATTCTAGGAAATATGATAGGAAATCTGGACCTGGGAAGGCGAAGTGGACAGAGCCGCGAAAAAGCATCAGTCGAAGGTGAAGGTCGGCAAAAGTTATTAGGACTTAGTGTCTGGCATGAATTCAATAAGGTTATTTCAAACTAATTGGTGCTTAAACTAAGAAAGGGTTTGTCGGTGGGTTGCTACAAGCCGCCGTGAAAGACGGGGAGACTCCCATTAGACTAAACACCGATCTGGCCAATATTTTTGATTAACTGTGTTGGATTTTAAACCATAGATCTTGTTTAACAGAGTTGATTTATCCGAAAACTGTATTTAAGTCTCTCATATTTGTATCACTTAAACATTTCTTCGGGAAAATTTTTAATATATCAGCTTATGTCGGGGTATCAGCATATGTCTGGACATTTTATATCAGATACTCATTGTCTAAATATTAGTGTATGTTATCTATTTTCGCATTACTCCAAGCTGTAGCACCTCAAACTTTGTTGATTTTCCTAAAACTAAGTGTCAACTGACACGATTTCAAGCATAAAATTTGTGGTGTTACAGCTTAAAAGCTACTGACTTTTAAAAAAGCCCGGTAAGAAAAAAGTCAGGTTATAAATGTAATTTTTATGTTTGAATTGACCATTTAGCATTTTGCAAAAGTGATTTTTTTCTTATTCAATACTTATTATTTGAAAAGTCAGTTAAGATGAAAAATGACCGAAAGGGCATGAGTCTTATTAAATGCCACATATATTAATATTAGTTGTATGTATTGCAATAATTATAGATAAAAATTTATATTTATATTTAAAATTGAAAAAATGAAAAATAAATGTATTTATTATTTAAATAAGTAAAATTGTTTATAAATTAGAATCCATTCAAACAATACATTTTGCTAATTGCAAGCTATGAAGTTTGTCTCTGAACAAAATTCTTATTAAAATTCTAAAAAAAAAATTCTTAAAAGTCATTAATAAATCATAATTTATTAAAATTTTTATTCTTAATTAATAAAATAAAATCCTTAATTAACAAAACAAAATAAAGCTTCACTCCCTTTGATTTTTTTCCCTTCCCTTCTCTCTCCCATACCCTCAGCTATATGCTCGGTCATCCCCGCCTTCAATCTAACAACCACCGTGAACAACAAACATAACTAGATCAAATTGGAGCAATGAAACAAAAATCATGGCCAAAGAAGAAGAATAATCCATAAACCAAAAATTGAATCATAAAATAGAAAACAAACCCAGAAATTTAATAGCAAAATGAATTTAAAAATACATGGCTCAAAGTTAAAAAAAAATCTGCAGATCGAAGAAGGAGAAAGACGCCGCCCTCCTCTGGCTTCGAAAACAACCAGATCGAAAAGGGAAAAGACACTATCACCATTTGTGGATCAAAAAGGGATGAATTGAAGAATAATCGAAAATCATGATGGGAAAACTCACTGTCGTCACTCTTTTCGTTCTCAAATTACCAAAGTTCGTTCTCAAATCATCAAACTTTAGTTCGCAGTTGAAGCAGACATTACCACTCTATTTTTTTTTCCCAGTGATGATCTGCGATTTTAGAATGACAGGAAGGGATTAAGAGGACGAGACGAGACGAGGGGCCGAGAGGGAGAGGAATCTCTACGGGAGGAAGGGAGGACAAGACGGAAGGGACGAGTAAAAGCTGAGGACAGGAGCTCTGAGAAAAAATTACGCTGAGGAAGGGAAAGCGGACTCGGGAGAGAGGACGAGATGAAAGGGACCTCTCGCGTCTGCGACTTTTCAATAGGAAATAAGCTCATTAGTGGAGCTTTAGGGCTGCTGGGCTTTTTAGGAAAAGTACGATGAAAAAAAAGATGAGCCAAACGAGCAAAAACCAATGCTGCTGGGCTTCTCTACCAACGCTCACCAAACACTCATCAAACGCGTAGAAGTAGGCCCTCCAAGCAGGCCTACTGTTGGTTTTGATCTGCCCAAATTTCTTCAGATCTGCCCAAATATCTGCTCAAACCCGTCACCATTCGATCCACCTCTTTGTGGCAAGGAAAGTGGCCATCGGCAGTGGTGCTCCACCACTTCAGCTGAGAAACTCAGAAGACAACCACGGCGGAGTGGGACTTACAAAGGGTACACCAGAGTGACTAAAAGGCTTGGGAATAAAAAAAAAAAAAAGGAAAACAAAGAATATAACCAAGTTCAGTGTGAATCACAGCAAGATGCCAAAAGAACTAAAGGGGAAAAGTGACTTACAGTAAAAGAACATCTAAATTATTGGCGATGACTTGGAGTAAATTGTTCCCAAAAGCACCCATGTCTTGCAAATTGCAATGTTCTTTGTTTAATTTATGGAGAATTGGGATAAGGGTTTAGCTGAGGGCAGACATGAAGATTGGGCTGAGAGACAGAAAGGTTTGAAAATGAGACCAACAAGTAAAGAAAGGAAGTACGAGAAAGTCGGTAATGGGGTCGCAAGGAAAAATTGATTTTTTTTTTTCTTTTTTCGGAGAATCTTTTGCGCTCGATGAACGAGGCACCGAAAATTTCGTTTGACGTCCTTATTTTTGATTGAAACGCCAAAAAATAGACTTTTGGGTTCCTTTTAAAATTGGGACACTAAACTTCTGTTTTTTTGTATCCTTTTTCTAATTAGGATACTTTTGGCATCTGTTTTTATTAAAGGTAGATTCAATATTTTAAAATGTCTCTACAAAATTATAAAAATGTCTTTTATTTTTATTTCCTTTTTTTTTAAATAGACTTTTTTGAGACATCATTCCCTCTCTTTTTTATAGTAGTGCAAACACCTAGGAGCGTTATAAAAATCAAGTCATGAAATAGTCGTGTCATCTTATATTTCTAACCAAGAAACTTCAAGTATCCTTGTTAGACCACAAATTAACCTAAATTAAATTCCTTAACAACTTTATTTTATGCCCACACAAATGTCAATATGATCCATTCCATTATGTGGCTGTGGGGTTCTCACTCAGATTATTATGAAATAGAAGGGTTAGAAATATGAAATAGAACAGAGTGATATAAGAGTTCACGAAAGCATTTAGAAGTATATATAATTATATATGGAACATTATGACATACTTTATTTATGGAAATTTACACATATGGGCATATCAATGAAGTTGATGGCATTAAGGAAAACAATTAAGGCTAAAAAAATAAAATAGATAATAAAAAAAAAAGTCCTTTTTAGTTGATAGGATGGCTCAATAAATCTTTGCAAAGAAGTGATAAATTGAGGAAGCTTTATAAATATCGTCTAAATATCCTTTTTTAATAAAGCTTCTTCTTTGATTCATAATACTAGTATAACGAATTCATCAAAGTTTCCTTATTCTTTAGAAAATGCAAAGGGGGGAAAATAAACTAGTGCACTTAGGAACTGAGTATATACAACAGAATATCAAATCACTAGAGAAAATAATACATATTTCAAGATTTTCATTGTACCCTGAAGAAATTGTGTTAATCCTGGCTTGAAGCTATTTGGATCTCATACTTACTCATGATAGGAGTAGCATTCAAAGTGCTAGGTTTAGCTGTTGTTATAGAAGAGCCAGAAGTAAAACTAGTATCAATTTGTGATGTTTGAACTGATTTTACTGGAAAACTTGAATCCATGAAGTGCTGAAAAGGATTCACAGGTTGTGGGATTTCCTCTGAACCTTCCAACATTTTCACCTCAACACTCATCGTAGGCCTCATTTCAGGTTTATACTGAACACACCAAAGAGCTATCTTAACCATTCTTTCTGCCATTTCCTTGTCATTCTCCTCTATTCCGCATTCTGTTATCATCTCATTTAAATCTCCACTATCAAATTTTACCCAAACCCATCTTGGAAACCACTCTTTACTTTCTTCTGCAAGATTAATATCAAGGTTCCTTCTCCCACCTATGATTTCAAATAACAACATTCCAAAACTGTAAACATCACACTTGTAGGTTACCGGAAATGGCATCCAAAGCTCCGGCGCAGCATAACCAGGAGTTCCTCTGCCTCCGGTCATGGTAATATGAGTATTTTCCCTATTACAAAGCTTGGCTAAACCAAAGTCAGCAACTTTAGGATAGAAGTCGTTGTCCAAGAGGATATTTTCTGGTTTTATGTCATAATGGACAATTCTTTGTTGGCACTCTTCATGCAAATACGAAATTCCTTTGGCAGTTCCCACCGCAATCTCTTGAAGCTTTTTAAATCCTAATGCCTTGTTTTTATTAAATAGATACTTGTCAAGCGAGCCGTTGCCCATGTACTCATAAACTAGTGCCCTAATATTCCCCTCAATGCAAAATCCAAAGAGGCGAAGTAGATTGAAATGATGAACTCTTCCAATTGTGCCTACTTCAGCCATGAATTGCTCCTCTATTTTGTCAGAGCTCCCATTCAAAACCTTCACAGCCACAATGGTTCCATCACTAAAAGTCCTTTTATAGACTGATCCAAAACCACCTGAACCCAACATGTTGGAGTAATTGTTAGTTGCAAGCATTAGAGTATGTAATGTGAACCTTATTGGCTTTTCCCTTGCCATTTCATTTAGAAACTTATCCATTGTGTATGTCAGAAATTCTGAGTCTGCAATAAGCTGGGAGATACGAGGGTAACATTTGCTTGTTAATTTCATATAAATCACAGTAATCATAACTGCAATGGGGTAAGAGTTATATCTCATCAGTTACAAGTCATAAGAACAGACAAACAAACAGAAAGAAAAAATAGACAAAAATATGAAGAAAAACATACAGAACAAAAGAAGAAAATCGTAGCTCTATGTCCTACCTATGAAGATGACAACGGAAATTCCTGCCCCAACAGCTGAAGCCATATTTGCCAACTAGGAAGGCAAAGAATTCAAGAATAATTATAATGATAAGAAACAAAGTGAAGTGAGGATGCAAAATATGGAGTATTATATAGACTTGAAACAAATATGAAGTCGGAGAAGATGTGAATTGTGGTTGGTGAAACTTAAGTCCAATTAAGAAAATGTTTGGTGCCTTACATTGACCGGTAGTTCCTTTGAAACTGGCGACTTTCACGGGTGAAACAGAGGGCTCTGAAAGTTCAAATTAAAGTAGGATAAAAAAGCATACAGAAGTATCCTGGAACAATACGCGAAGAAGACATTTAAGAGGACCCATGATCTCTCAATTATTGTGTGAAAAGCATCAAGGCTACAAAAATAAAAATAAATACTCACCGTTGTAAATATATAAGTTATGTAGACCAAAATATTGATTAAAATTAGTTAAATGTCTAAGAGAGGTAATATATTTTTTCCCCAAAATATACTCCTTGAGTCCTCGCATTCTATTTATAAATTATTTTACTAAATTTTTTATAGCAATGTATAATTTTACCCTTTACTTATTATGGGGTATTATTAAAATAAGGATACATTTAAAAA
Organism: Acacia confusa; assembly: GCA_037074495.1. Lineage (NCBI taxonomy): Eukaryota > Viridiplantae > Streptophyta > Magnoliopsida > Fabales > Fabaceae > Acacia > Acacia confusa. The sequence continues at coordinate 10,517,627 of CM073514.1, forward strand.
GTTGTTGAATTTTAAGGCAAAGTTAATAAAGTTTAATGTTTTTTCTTGGTATGTGTGAAATGTATTGGAAGTGATTTCTAAATAGAATTATAGGAATTAATTTTACCCATGATTTCTCAATTATTGTGTGAAATATTTTTTTTGGATTGATAGAAATTAATTTTTGAAAATCGTTCTTGAATCCTAGAATTTATTTCGGACCAAAGATAATTTTCGGCCTATGGTTGAATTTTCGACTTGGTCTGGCCCAAATGAGTCAATTGAGCTTTTGAACCACCCCAAAAAGAGTTTTCTAGATTTAGTTATGAATTTTTGAAGTTGAGCCTTTATTTCTGGAAATTTCAGAATTTAGACAAAAATAAGTTGATGTTAAGCCCATATTAAATTCTTTAATAAGAACAGGGATTAGTAAATATAGACATACCAATTAGGCTTATTTTAAATCATCAAAGGAAACATTTAGTGAGGTGGAATTTAATTATATTTATATTTGGTTATTATTTTATGGGACTATTTATGACATTATACGCCAGAAAAAGTTATTTTTATCAGAAGTTGACTGCCATATAGTAACCTTAATCTTTATATACTCTATGTGACTTGTGTGTGTGTGTTTTACCATATATATTGCATACATTCAGTTATCATTTATTTCTTTCCCAAACGCTATGGAACCGGAACATGCTGTAAACATTAAGGACCTTGCTATGTGACGTGCCTGACAGTCTATACTGTGTGCTATTAGGACTACTGCAATATGCGATTATGCTATTAAGACTGCTAGTTTCGAATTTGGATATGTGCCTTATACTGAATGAGATGTGGTTTGAGTTTTTATTCGTGGTTTTCTTACATGTATTGTTTATACATTTTATATGAAATTAATGATTGCTCTGGGATTCAACTTTGAATCCTAACCCCTTTTAAACCCTTTGATCGTTCATCTAGATCGAAGCAGGGAGGCAAAGGTAAAGCTCCGGAGCAGGACAAGGTGGTGGTGGTTGATGTTTATTATTTTTAAATATTTATTCTGGTTTCTAGATGATTGTAGTATATTATTTTGGCATGTTACCCAGATGACCATATATTTTGATTCCTCCAAGAAATATTTACCTTTCTTCATTTTATTTTATTAGTATACCTTGTCCAAACCGATGTGTACTCTACTGCTTATACTCTGATGCTTAACATAATTAACCTAGGAAATGGAATTAAAAATTGAATTAGAAAAAAAGGATCACATGACCTACCACCCGAAAGGGCAAGGTCGGTATGCATGTTACAATTCCAATAGCAGCAATTCCTTCTGCAGCATCAGCATAGCAGCAGCCATATTTGTGAATTAGGAGGCAAGATTCAAAGTGAAATGAGGAGCCAAAACCATTAATGTTTGTTGGTACAAAATATGGAGTATATATTATAGACTTTAACAGATAAGAATCTGCCAACCACCATATCGAGGTACATGGCAAAATTTTGCGTAAACGCGTTTTTGGTAGATGAAAGACTCATTCACCAAAGAATAGACTTTTGTTTTTTGCTTTGTTTTTAACGTTATTTTTACATATGACCCATCTCTGTGATATTTGATTGAGACTAGCTTGGAGGTTTTTTCTATTTTCTTTGAACATGCGATAATGGAGATTCCTAGACTGAGAATATTCTGGCACCATGATATATAAGGCAACAAAATTCCTTTGGTTTTCATGAGGTACATATTTATTAACAGTTATAACGTACAAGTTAGGGAAATTGACTAGAATTTGACATTTGTGCCTTACACGGGACGTTCATATTTTCCAGTGTTAATTATTTTTTTTTAAAAAAAAAAAACCGTATCATAAACGGAAATTGTTATAGCTAATTCTTAAAAAATTTAAATTTTTTTTAAAATTCTTTCCTTAATTAAGAGGAGACCAAAAAAATTGAATAGAAGGGACAACTAAATAATGTTCTTCGTTTTTTACATGAGCATTTCATGATAAAGTATATTCTTGTAAACGAGCTTCGCAGACGGTAAATCCCGTTTAGAATAGGGAGGAAACAGTTGGAGGAAGCTTTAGAGGTGGGTCTCTATTAATAAGATTTAATGTCCCTGTCTCTAATATATTTTTAATGTGCTGCCTTCTTATATAATTTTATCTTTTTAATAATTAGTTTTTACATAAAATGAGGGACATTGTTATTATAATATCATGTAATCATATAAAAAGTGTACTTTTGTATATTTTACACTTTTCAAAGAAAACTATCATGAAATTGTGAGGTTTTGATATTTTAAAAAATGTCGTAAAAAATACAGTTGAGAATTTAAATTCCTACATGTTGAGAATTTGACATGGGGAAATTGCTATAAACCTTGATAATTTCATTACATTATTATCTTATTTTCATAAATTTTTTGTCTTTTTCCACAAATAATGCTTGTGTGAAAAATACAAAAATACACGACTTTCTTTTTTCTTTTTCTTTTTTTTCCTTGATAGCCGCTCACCTTTTTTCCTGAGTGGTTGTCATGCATTTCTTCAAATATCTCCTCCATTTTTGGATCCTTAATGGCTTGTTTGGTGCTAGGGGACGGGAGGCAAAAAGTTTTGGGTTGAATTTAAAAACATGGGAGAAGTGGGGTTAAAAAATTTTAATTAATTTTTGTTACTCTTTTATCCTATATATTCTTGTTATTAAAATTTTATGACATTAATTGCTTCTCCTTTTTTTTTTTTTAATTCAATTCATAAAAATGTTCCCCCACTACAAAAAACAAGACTTTCAACAGCGACAAAAGTCGCCGCTGATGCTGTTGTTGGCGATACTTTTGGCGGCGATATTATTATGTCGCCGCTGAAAGTACACTATCAAAAAGTGCATCAAAAGCAACTAAAGTTAGTGTCACGGCTAAAAGCAGGGTTTCAGGTTTCAGTGGTGCCAAATGTCACCACAGATACTATTTTCGGCAGAGATAGTTTTGTCACCACTAAAGAGTGTATCAGTGGCAACTCTTTGTCACTGCTGATACAGTGTTCAGTGGCGACTTTGTGTTGCCACTGATAAACTTTTTAGTGTCGACAATTTTGTCGTCGCGGAAGAGTGTATCACAGTTTTCAATGGTAACTTTGAGTCACCACTAATAGACATGTCACCGCGGAAGACTATCAACGGCGACATTTGTGGCCACCAAAAGTTTTGTTTTTTAAAAAAAGCTGAAATATAAATTGATAAAATTAAGAACTATATTGCTTTTAAAACCTGTACCATATTGATTAAGATCATAAGAAATTTGAAACTAACAATATATTGACAAACAATGATACTAGCATAAATGTTCAAAAATAACATCAAATACTTAAATTTTGTTTAACCATTGAAAGAAACATCAAACATAAAACTATGAAGATTGATCAGCTTGTGGGACAGGAAGGCTAGGAGTAGATGAAGTAGGAGCTGTTACTTGCTCTTGTTGTTGAATGTCATTTTGTAGAAAATAGGCCTATACCTTTGCAGCAAAAATTGGTTCAAAGATGCAGAATCTAAAAACTAAAAAATACTCATTCTTTAAAAAAGAAATGGAGGCATATTGTCTCATATAAGAGTGTTGGGCACAATAAATTAAAGCACCTCAAATTTTATTCAAAAGGCCATGCATATAATTTTCTCAGTGCGTATAGTGTTGTATCCCATATCTAAGTCAGTTGGCTTCTTAGCTCGAAAGTCTTATATTCTTTGCAGCAATAAGAACTAGCCTCACCTCAGAAGAGCACAAACGGAAGTGGCTGTACAAACCAATACAGCTACAGAGTATGCAATTCAAAGTACAAAAATGTTAGCTATAACAACATATATGTAAAATTTGTAAATTGGTGTCCAAGAAAAAAGGTAATCTGCATCGTGAGGGCAAGATACAATATTGAAATCTCCAATTTATATTTCATTAAAATGTCTTCAATGCAGTGAGACCATAAAACCCCATCAACAAAGACATCTCAAATGTCAGACACCGAAAAGAAAGACTAGCAGCTGTGACAAATGTTGAGATACCCAATTTAAAAGACATGACCCTTTCAATGAAGTTTTGAAAATACACCCGGTTACAAAAAATGCTTCCATAGGAACCATATGCGAGAATGATTCCTGATAAAATTTCTAAAGACAAGTATATTCTCAAGGAGCACATCAATCATAAAAATAGTAGAGAAAGCACAATCATTGTGACAATAAAGAAGTTTAACAAATACACAGCAATAACATAGATTTAAAACAACAGACTCTTCCACGGTGACAGACCCAAGGCAGCAAGCAAGGGGGAAAAATTGTAATGTCGGTTTCAGATAAGCCAATTGATAATGAAATCACAGTTATGGACTTACCTCTCGCGTAATGGATCCGTCGTCCTCCATGTTTAACTACTTGAAATATCTGGCTGATCGGTAATACGTAGATAAAAAGGAAAAGGAATTCAAGAAACTAAATCTGGAATGAATGACAGTTCGCACAAGAATCATCGGAAGAGGATTTTGCAGGGGTGGTGGAAGATAGGAATAGGGTTTCATATCAGCCGAGACGAAGACGATGGAGTTGCATTATCTCGCTTTCTCATAATCCCAAAACACTCGAGAGAAATGATCTAGCTATGAGAGAGACTGAAAAAAAAAGGCTTCAAATTTTATACCAAATTCGTGAGTTGCAAGGATGTATGTACCGAACCGAACTGTTGAAGCGAAAGGGTCTTGGTTTCAAGCCAATATGCTTCATTAGAGATTGGAGAAGGAGGGGAGGCGCCGAAAACAGAGCACACAAGTCGAAGGATGACATGAAGAGGGAAGACGGAGGAGACCGAGTGTGAGAGTGATCGGGAAGGAGGCGAGTGTGAGAGGAACTCTGAATTCCAAAAAAATTTCGCCAAAGTAATCTGTCCTCGCACCCAAATTTTTTTCCCAAACTTTTTATTGAATCAATATTATAAATAAATAAAATTAAAAAATAGACTAATGTCGTCGCTGAAGCATACTTTTGGCGGCAACATATTAGAGTCACCGCTGAAAGTATGACTTTAGGCAGCAACTATTTACGTCGCCACGAAAAGTCACGGCAACATTGAAAAGTCACTGCGGAAAGTTAGTCGCTGTCGAAAGTATAACTTTTCACGGCAACATAAATAGTCGCCGCTAAAAGTCAAAACTTTCAGCGGCGACTCTATTGTCGCCGCTGAAAGTCATACTTTCAGTGGTGATATTGAAAGTTGCCACCAGAAGTCGCCACTGAAACTCCTTTTTTTTTTTATCTTTGAAACCGATAGGCCTACCACGCTTCAAGCGTGCTTTTGATTCATTCATAATCGGCTGTCCTTTAGGGACATCAATTCGAATAGGAGCATTTGCAGCTGGTATATGTGACTTTGTCATCTTCTTTGGATCAGTGAATGCTTCTGACATTCGATTAGCTAAATTCTGCAAATGAATTATCCTTTAAACTTCTAATTCACATTGTTTTGTACGAGGATCAAAATGAGCCAATGATAATTCATTTCAGCTAATCTCTTTACCCAACTGCTTATTTTCTCCCCCTAATGTTCGGAAAACTGATTCATCAAAATGACAATCTGCAAATCGTGCAGTAAATAAATCTCCTGTAGACGGTTCTAAATATTTTATAATTGAAAGAGATTCATACCCAACATATATTCCCATCCTTCTTTGAGGACCCATTTTGGTACGTTGTGGAGGTGCTATTGGTACATATACTGCACATCCAAAGATCCGTATATGGGATATATTAGGTTCTTTACCAAAAACTATTTGTAAGGGGAAAACCTTTAGATAACTTATTGGCCTGATACGAATTAACATCGCTGCATGCAAAATGGCATGGCCCCAAGCAGATATTGGTAAATTAGATCTCATAAGTAAATGTCTTGCAATAAGTTGCAATCTTTTGATCAATGATTCTGCTAGTCCATTTTGCGTATGAACATGAGCTACAAGATGTTCAACATCAATTCTAAGAGACATACAATATTCATTAAAAGTTTGTGAAATAAATTCACCAGTATTATCAAGACGTATTTTCTTGATTGGATAATCAGGGTATTTTGCTCTTAATCTTATCAACTAAGCAAGTAATATTGCAAACGCTAGATTACGAGAAGATAATAAGCACACATGCGACCATTTAGTTGATGCATCAATTAAAACCATATAATACCTAAATGGTCCGCATGGTGGATGTATTGGCCCACAAATATCTCCCTGTATCCGTTCTAGAAATGTGAGAGACTCACTTTCTACTTTGCTTGGTGAAGGCCGAATAATTAACTTTCTCTTAGAACATGTAGCACATGAGAAATCATGGGATTGTGGTATTTGATTTCGTTTCAGATTATGTCCACATGAATTCTTTATTATATGTCGCATCATAATTGACCCGGGATGACCTAACCGGTCATGCCAAACATTAAATATGCTTTTATCAGCATACTTCTGGTTTTCCATAACATTTATTTCGATTGTACTAATACATGAATAGTACAAATCAGAAGATAACATTGGTAATTTCTCCAACACATTTTTCACCATATCTAACAATAACAATTTGTAGATATTCTTTATTCTTCTCATTTACAGTCTCAATATGATATCCATTCCGGCGGATATTTTTAAAACTTAATAAATTTCTATGAGACTTGGAAGAATACAAAGCATCATCAATAATAAATTTCATACCATGGGGTAATATTATAATTGCTCTTCCAAAACCTTCAATCAATCTGGTATTACCCACTATGGTATTAATGCTTGCACTACAATTTGTTAGATGTGAAAAATATTTCTTATCTTTAAGAATTGTATGTGTCGTTGCACTATCAATGAGACACATATCTTCATTCTTGTGTTCAATATTTGAAATATCCATAAGCTTCATTAAAAGAAAAGAAATGCATTAAAACATTTTAATATACATAATTAATAACAAGTTCAAAGCAAAACAAGAAAATTATTACAATTTCTACAAAACTTATTTAATCATAAAAATCTTCTACCTCCAAGTGTGATATAACATTATCGCTTGGCTCATTGACATCATTATCTTTATGAGCCTCATTATATTCCACATTATTCACATTCTTTTTTAGAGAGGCTTGGTAAAGTTTCACTAAATGATTTAGTGTATGACAAGTGCGTACCCAGTGTCCCTTCATACCACACCGAAAACATTTATGTTCTTCATCTTTTGAATGACCTTCTTTATCATTCTTTTGTCCTTCATTATTCATCATTTTTTGGTGAGTATAAGGACCATGATAACCTCTTCCGCCATGATAAGAGCCATGATTATTTCTGCCACCACGATTACCACGGTAATAACCATGTCCCCGTCCACGACCATAACCACGACCACGACCACGACCGCGATCATTCCGTACACTTACATTCACTTCAGGGAATGGAGCAGATCCAGTGGGACGATTTTCATAATTTTTCATCAATAACTCGTTATTTTGCTCGGCTACTAGTAAACATGAGATTAACTCAGAATATTTTCTAAAACCTTTCTCTCGATAATGTTACTGTAGTAGCATATTCGAAGCATGAAAGGTAGAAAAAGTTTTCTCTAATAAGTCCTCATCAGTTATTTTCTCACCACATAATTTTAACCGAGAACTTATTTTGAAAACTGTTGAGTTATACTCACTTACAGTTTTAAAATCTTGTAGCCTGAGATGAATTCATTCATAACGAGCTTTAGGTAAAATCACCATTTTCTGATGATCATACCTATCTTTCAAACTAGTCCACAATTCAAATGGATCTTTTACCGTTAAATATTCAGTTTTCAAATTTTCATGAATACGGTGTCAGAGAAAAATCATAGCTTTAGCCTTATCTTGATGAGACATATTATTTCCCGGCAATATAGCCGTTCCAAGATCCTTTGCTTGAAGATGGATTTCAGCATCTAAAACCCATAATAGATAATTCTTCCCGGTGATGTCAAGAGCATTAAATTCAAGGTTTGAAAGACTGGTGGACATGATTCAAACTAAAAATAATGATAATAATTAGAATCATAATATAAAATTTTATCATAAATTAAAACATAATTAAAGAACTAAAGTAAACGTGCTAAAGAAATAAAAGAAGATGAGATAGGAATGACAGTAAACTCGCAGCGAGACTTATCTCATCCAAAGATAAGGAAGAAGATGCAAATGCAAACACACACACACACACACCCACACACACACACACACACACACATATTATAGAAAGCAATAAAGAATAAACAAATGAAGCTTAAAGTTGCCACCATGAAATAAACAATAAATGTTATGTTAGAAACATAAAATTAAATGTTATGTTAATAGCATAAAAGTAAATGTTAGAAAGAGTAAAATAAATGTTATTGTTAGTAACAATAATATAAATGTTAGGGATAATAAAATAAAAGTTATGTTAATAACATAAAATAAATGTTATGTTAATAAAGTTAATAACAATAAAAATTAGTAACAAATATTATGCAAAAAGTAAATATCATGTCTAGATATATATGTAGGAGGTAAAACCATCCATGTAGAAGCCAAAAGAACAAAAATGTAAACTAACTGTAAATAGTAAAAATGTAAAATTTACCATGAATAGTAAAAATTACTATTCACTGTAAATAGTGAATAAGGTAAGATTATTGAAAGATTAAATCTAGACTTCCATGTAGGAGTCGAATGAACAAAAAGTAAAAATTACTGTGAATAGTAAAAATAAAATTACTATGAACAGTAAAAATGTAAAATAGTAAATAATCTCAAATCTTAACCATGGAACCAGATATTTAAAATAATCGGTAAAAGTATAACTTTAATTCCATATAATGGTTAAGATTATCCCAGATAGATAAAATTGATATATAATGAAAATATGAAGGATAATAAAGAAATACTACCTTTGGTAAAGCCTTCGTGCTGATAACGTCTTATAAATCTAATGAAAATATAGAACAAGAACAAAAGATAGAGAGAGAATAGAGAGGACTTCTTATTTTAGCGTGTGTTGAATGATTACAGAAGACTTCTATTTATAGAAGGAAAATTGGTCTTTAAGTGTAATTTCCTTGGGTCCTTTATTTTAATTTTATCCTAGGCCTAAATGATTGCAGCCGGATAAGGAAGGAAGAACGGATATGAAGATAAGGGAGCAAGAACGGATAAGAAGATGATTAACCGTGGGTCCCACGAAATAGTGATACTATGCAAATAATAAATTATTATGCACGGACCTCATGTCATCTTGTAATAATATTTGGAAATCTTGAGTCAATAGACATCCACATAATTAGTATATTCATAACATAAACCTTTAAAATGGGGCCACTTGAAAAACTTGTACAATAATTGATATCAATAACAGGACAAGGAGGAAACTGCAATAGGTAGATAGGATTCAATCATCAGAATTCTTGCAACCAACATTTTCTTTAAATTTAATAATTTTCATTAAACATCTAACCAATATATTTCTTATCCTTCCTATTTTGTTTTTTTAAAAGAGTATCATGTAGAATAAAATTAATTTTATAGCCATAAATATTAGTTCAAACTTTTCTTTTTGAATGACATTTTCACCCAATGCTCATCATCAAGAAAAATATAGAGATCTGAAATAATCAAAATGTTAATGTAATGCGCATAACTTCCATCAACACATCATTAAAAAAGATTAAGGTATAATTTAAACCCAAAAAGTATTCTCGTAGGAGCTGCAGAGATTTGAAATTTTTTTATCAATTTTTGCCCAGTTAGCATAAAAAAAGAGTAAAATTGCCCTAACTTAAACATTGGTCATTAGCATTTTAAATAACTAAAGGGCGACATTGTCCTTTTTAAAACTTCTAGATTGAAATTTGATCTAAGAAAAACTTTTAGGCTCTACCCACGGCTCCTACTCAAGAACTTCTCAAACAAAATTGAATCTTATAAGGAGAACTAACAGTAATAATTTAACCCTTTCCTCATGTTTGGATAGTAGGAAAGTTAGTGAGAAAAGAATACTAGAGGGAAAATCCTGAAAAATAATAATTTTTTTACCATTTTCAAAGTTTCTTTTCCTAATATCCATTCCTCCTATTTCACTATAATTTTTATCTCCACCCAAATATACCCCAATCTTACCCGCGATACTGACAGGGTATTGCCCTAGCTGAAAGCTCAGATTATTATGAAATAGAAGGATTAGAAATATGAAATAGGGTAGAGTAATCTGAAAGCTCACGAAAGCATTTAGACTTATATATAATTATATATGGAACATTACGACATATTTCATTTAGGGAAATTTACACATATGGACATATGAATGAAGTAAGTTGATGGCATTAAGCATATCAATTAAGGCTAAAAACTAAAAATAGATAATAAAAAAATGTCAAATTGATAACATGGCTTAATAAATTGTTGCGAATAAGTGATAAATTGACGAAGCTTTATAAATGTCGTCTAAATGTCCTTTTTAGAAGTACAAGAGCCACAACTCAAACCATGATACTGCAAAATAAGAGGCAAACACGATTAGAAAGTGAGGCGACCATATACAAAGTATGCTTCAAAGCTGCTAACAAACCACCTCGAACGACCATATAGGCCCCGAAAATCCCAAAGGACTCCAGGTCCTTGTTCATTGGTAGATGATGACATTGATGAGAAGAAGCGAAGGATGGAGGAGGAAAAAAATGAAATATATATTTTAATTTAAATGCAAATAATGACGTAGATTAAAGATAGAAAATCTGGTCTAACTAAGTTCCCGATAAAATCCCTAGGATTTCTCTTTTGGACACGTTTACTGTTGACCCAGCATAAATCCAACCAAACAGAGACTTTTAGAAATATATGGTTCATAAAATATATAACATGTTATGAATAAATTAATTATGTGGATGTCCATTAACTCGAGAAGAAGCTTCCTCCTATTACAAGCCAACAAGAAGCTTCATTTCCAAGTCAACAAGAAGTTTCCTTAGCTTTTTCTACAAGTCAAGAAGAAGCTTCATCTTTCAGCTTCTCTAAGAAAGCTTCCACCTTTTGGTTTTTTTTACTCTTAACTTCATCTTCAAGTTTCCTGAAAGTTTATAAATAGAAGCCTTCTATAAACATTCAGGATATACTGGAATATAATTTCTCTCTACTCTCTCTATCTCTAGATTCTCTCTTATTGTTCTTTATATTTTATCAGTTTCATATTATAACATGAATTATGCTACCCCAAAAAAACATAATAATAATAATACAGAATGCTTTAACTAATTTATAGAAACAATAAGTAACAATTAACTCATTAAATATGTCCTAAATTGAAAGTTTTTTTTTTCACTTTTACCCCTTATTAGAAAATGTGTTTAACAATTTATTGAGTGGGAAAATTGGAGATGAGCATTAATTGAAGGGACAAAACTGAAAAATGAACGTTAATTATCTTATAAATGACTTATATTTTGAACTAAATCATTCTTCTACAAACAAACGTCTTTAATTGTGGACCGGATGGAAATATGTTCTGTGAAACTGCGTGGAACTCTCCTATAAACCTTCTTAAAGGAAAATATCAGAAGAATCTAACGGCGAATATTAGGTGTCATTGTGGATACTAATAGGTTTTGTTACGTTCATGGTCTTTAACCCTGTCATAGGTTCATATTTTGTATTCTACTATTTGTTATTCTATTGTGTAGTTCAGTGACTCTATAATCTAACTTTATTTTTTTGGTCAAACTATAATTAACTTTATCAAGTTTATATGTATATATATTTCTTTATGAGGAGGGTCGTGGCATCCGAAAATACGACGCCGGACCAGGGGAGAAAAGAGCAAATAACTTAGTTAGGAAAGGGGGGGAAATTTGCTTTCAAAGAACTGGGACCAAAATGTCCCGGTCACAGACTCAGTCTTTGACGAAGTCAACAACCGCGTGAAAATTATAATTGGATCTCAAGGAAAGGGAATTATAAGTGAAAAGTATAAATAGTATTGGAACTTGGAATTACATACTTTTAAATTGTTATTAGACTTTTGGGTAATTAAATATTTTTCTTAACCGAAAGAAGTGTCCAATCATATTTACTATACTAAAGTTTATTTTTTAAAAAAAAAATACATAAATTAAACTCATCATTTAAATTAATCTTACACGTTCAAATAAAATTCATAATTGGATCATGTAATTGAATCTTTATTCTTCCCTAATATTTACTGCTAGTACAACAACAAGACAACGATAAAAGTTTCAATAACTTATAAACTCCTAATTAATTAACCATGCGAAGATTCCATCTCAATGCCTGGTTACGATCAAGAGAATAATTATTAGAATGTGCCTTCCGCTCACCCAAAAAAATAATAATAATAATAATAACAAAATCAGCAATCAAATAAAACATAAGAATAATAAGACGCAAGCTAGCAGTGAAACGGGGTGACATCATTAAGTTCGTGAATGTTTCTGGCAACGCTATGCTGATCTACTTATAGTCAACTCAAGTCTCAAAAATTTGACGCAGAAGTATAATTGATTTGAATTGAATTGCCTAGAAGATTCTGTCACTCATGAAGTAGAAGAACCAGTTTGAAATATGAACTCTTCCAATTGTGCCTACTTCAGCCATGAATTGCTGCTCCATTATCTTGTCAAAAATGCCACCATGTAAAACTTTCACAGCCACAACAGTTCCATCACTAAATGATCCTTTATAAACTGATCCAAAAAAACCTCCTGACTCCAACTTAGGCACCATCAACCCATTCAATCTAGACTGTCTAGATTTCATATTTTTTAAAATATGTGTTTTAAATGAAAAAAATATTTTTTGAAAAAATATTAGTGGAGAGATTATTTTTATTTCAAATTTTCTATCCATTAAAATAATTTTTTTAAAAAATAAAAAATATATGAAATCTGGACTGTCCAAATTAGATGGGTTGATAATACATATCCTTTAGATAGGCACAGGAAGTAGTTCCACTTGGCGGTATAGTTTTTTGTTGCAAGCATTAGGTGATGTGATGTGAACTTTGTTGGGCCTCTCTTTCCAAATCATTCAGAAACCTTTCAATAGTGGATGTCAGAAACTCTTTGCGAAGCCTTTCGTCCTCACACAAAGTTTTACAACATCGTAATAATATGACAAGGAATAAAGAGCCAAAGATCGCAGCTACAAAAGGTATACATAAATATAAGTGATAATCAGTCAAAAATTCTTGCAACAACAAAACTTGAAAAACTTTATGGTTTTAATTTTCTAGTAGAATCATTTTCATTGAACTTCCGTCATTATTTTAACCTTTAAATCACTGTATTTACATCTTACCCACGGCGATAAGGAAAGTGAAAAATTTCCCTGAAGTCATTGATGCCACCTCCGTGACAACAAAGATAACTGCAATATAGGAATGATTCAGTCAGAATTCTTGCAATCAAAAGAAAAATATGATGAAGACCCCAAATCAACCTCCATCAACACATCATTAAAAAAATGAGGAGAACTAATAGTAATAATTTAACCCTTAAAAGAACTCTAAATCTTACCCACGATCATGACAATGATCATGATGATAAAGGTTGTTGACCTCCATAAAGATGTCATGGTTGATCAAAACCCAGATGGATCAGAAACCTCAAGGATAATTAAGCAGTAATCAGAAAAGAAATGATACTACTATATACGCTTTTAAGTTCGGGTGCAAAGGCTAATGGAGATCAGAGAAGAGCCTGAAAGTTTTTTTGGCAATCAAGGAAACTCGGAGAAGATGTGATTTGTGGTTTATGAAACTGAAACCCAACAAAGAAAATAGTGTAAATGACCTGCAAAGGAAGGCGTGATCAGTGTCTTATATTGAAATTGGATAAGTTCAAAGGAAGTGAGAAGTACCAAGGAACATTACTTAGCGAAGACATACTTTATTTAGCAAAAATGGCGGAGTGTGGGACGTATCCAGAAGTAGTGATAAGATCATGACAATAAGGAGCCCCGATTCGTTAAATGTAAATAATTGATAAACATAATTGTTAAACTTTTGTAAATACTCATGTGCTCCTAATAATAAGGCAGAAATAAAAGGTTGGAAAAGTGACATTAAAGTCCCAATTAAAAAATAGTAATATCAAAAAAATCTCAAGACTTATTAATGCTAGCTATTTCATTTGCTAATAATTACTCTTTTATTAATAAATTATGAGACTTTTCTGATATTATTTTCCTTAATTAGGTCATTGGTGTCATTTTCTTTAAAGGGTTTTATTTGTTCTATTTATAAGTCACATATGATTACTTTTTTTACATGAATATTCTCCCTCCATATCTATTTATAAAGTCTTATTAACCAAATTGAAATGTTCAAGAAAATAGTAAAAATTAATTGAAATAAATAAATACGTAGAGTATATATATTTTCCCAAATGTGCCCTTATTTATTTATAAAATCTTATTTGGAATAGAGTGTATAAATAAATCGGGGTAAAATTGAAGAGTTAATAAATTTTAAGATACAGAGATTTAATTTTATTTTAATTCCAACGAAATATATTGGAGATGATTTACATATGCATGAGTGTATGAAAATTAGTTGTAATTTTTTTAAAAGCTTAATTGAAAATTTCTAAACTTCAATTGGTAGCATAGCTTCGTTATAAATCTCAGAAATTATATTGCAAATGTTAAATCCTACTAAACTTTTTACAATTTACAATCCTTTTGCAACTTGGTCTTCCGTGATTTAATTATAACTCAGCTTGTAAAATTTGCCGCTAAAGTACTTTTTGTCCATTTATTTTTATTTCTGAATATTGGTCCTTCTCTAACATTTCATAAATTCATAATTCTTTAATATCTTTTATTTATATAATGGCCTTAATGTGTCATTTTCCCTATTATTCAACCTCTTTTATGTAATGTATTGGTATTACAATTATTTTTTTATTTTAATTAATATGAACAAAGTAAGGGTTAAGTACCAATTTTGCCCCGAAAGTACGCTCCCAAGAGCAATTTTACCCTGGAAGTTTTTGGCGTAGCTATGTTGCCCTGAAAGTATGAAAATGTAGCAATGTTGCCTCTCTGTTAAAAACTCTAACAGTCAACGTTAGAGTTTTTAACAGAGAGGCAACATTGCTACGTTTTCATACTTCAGGGGTAACATTGTTATGTTTTAGCGTAGCAATATTACCTTTGAAGTACGCGCTCAGGAGCAATTTTGCCCCTCCGTTAAAAACCTTAACGGTCAACTAACAGTCAATGTTAGGGTTTTTAACGGAGGGTCAACATTGCTACACCGAAAACTTCCGAGGCAAAATTACTCTTAGGCACGTACTTCCAAGACAAAATTGGTACTTAATCTAACAAAGTAATTGATCTAAAACACAAGAGTATTGTGTTGAACCAAAATGTCCACGTCACAGCCTCAATCTTGAACGAAGTCAACAAGTAACCGCGTGAACCTGATCGTGTTTACTTTACTAAGGTAGATTTTTTTTTAAAAAAAAAAATTCTTTAAAAAAAATCATAAATTAAACTCATCATTTAAATTTGGTCCAAAAAAACTCCTCATTCAAATGAATCTATATTTTCCCCTAATCTTTCACTTTACGGCCAAAAATTACACAGCAATCCATTATCCAACATGATCAAGTCACAAGAGAATAAATTTTTCAAAAACTTATATAATCTTAATCGATTAACCTGGTGAAGATTCCATCTCAAGGCCTGGTTATGATCAAGATATAGAATGTGCCTTCCTCTTATTACCACGCAAGCTAGCAGTGAAAAGGGATGACATTGTTAATGTCATGAAAATTTTGATTTTCAAACATTTCTTGATTTACAAGGTATTGCTTAGCTAAGTAACTGGTCAACAAGTGTCGAGAATTTGACGCAGAAGTAGAACTGAATTGAATTGCTTAGAAGATTTTGCCACTCTTGAAGTAGAAGACGCATCTGAATATTCTTCATTGTTTTAAAATAAGATAAACCACATTCTAGTTTTCAATCAAGTACAGACACATCACCAGTTATAACGTATACCCAAAAGATGACACAGACTAGGATGATCAGATCAGAGGTTGCTCTCATCAAAGCGACAAGAAATTGGGAAAAAATTTGACCTAGGACTACAACTTGATAATAAAATTACAGGATCCAAAATGTATGGAATAAATAATCAGGCCTTGGCAGCCGGAGTTGGGAAACAACCCTTGATTTTCAATCATGAGATCAACGGATTATGTAAAAGAACCATTTGACAAGTCAAATGTAATTGTTCCAATCCACATGAGGAATATGCTCAAAAATAGTCTCCATGCCTCACTTCTGATGTACCCTGCATGACAATTCCAATTCCCAATAGTTGAAGAAAAGTTCTCAAACATTTCAAGGGATACAAATATGGCAAACAAATTAAGGGCATTACCAGCACAATAAGTATTGCTAAACATTCTGTACCTTGCTTGATGTTTCTTTCACTTTAATACCTCCTTGTTCCTGCATCAAAGTTAGACACACAATAAACTTTAATATCTCCCTCTTTTGTCCTCCTTAAATTCAAAATTACTATAATGGCTAACAGCATTTGCTATTCCCTGTAGTGGTTATGGAATTTAAAACTCATCATGAACTCTATGACCACTGATTTCCTATAAAACCAAATTGCAGGGCATCCAAGCAAGCCTCTAGTTTAGAGAATGAGAGATGGAAAAGTCATCCTTACACAATTCCAAGATTCTATCCTTGCTAACCTCAAATATTTCCAACTCTATTCCTCAACATGGCATCAGCAACAAAATTTATAAAGTAGTTTTCAATGGCAGCCAACCCACACTTGATGCAAGATGCATATGAAAAAGAGACAATGACTAACATAAAATACAGCAAGTTTTTAAAACCTTGACAGTGTTGCTCATTTTCAGTAATAAATTTGTCCATATGGCACTTAGTACTGTGCGAGTCAAGTCACGAACTCTAGCAATATTGATGCAGGAAGCTATATCATATCTATGATAATTCAGGAGATATGTTTACGTCCTAGAAGAGAAATTTCTTGTTGACAATGAAGCGCTTTAAACGAAAAAAATCCTCAAAAATAGAAGATTTATCCACTTTGCTATGAAGGAGATTGACCTTCCAGATCATCATCATAATTTAACATATGCAAAACTATTCGGAGGCATCTTGATATGGCAGATGTATTGTCTGTTTCTTTCAAAGACAAATAAGTTAGGCAACAAGTTCATAAAGGACACGACAAAAAATTAGGGGTGTGAAACAGCTCAATGTTGAGAAACACGCAGAGAAGGGGGACAAAACCTCCTCAACGGTCTTGTCAAAAGGAGGTAACTTGTGGACTTATGGTATTAAAATTTACAAGGCAGTCACATTGACTTTCCCTTCCAGTACTCCTATTCTTCATCAAACCAAACACATGAGTAGGTTGTTTCTGAAACGAGATAGCACAAATTCTCAAAGCTTAAGTCTGAGCATATTGCATACAACAAATACTGATTACATCTGACGACAAAACTTCATTGAGAAACACTGAAATTAAAGGCCCCAAAATAACAGCACTCATGTAGACAAAGTACTTGGCAGAACAATATTTGTTAAAAAAAGGAACATAACCAAGAAAAATAATCGCATCTTTACAAACCAGAAGGAAGCACCTAGATACAAAGTAATGAAACCAAACGAGAAATCAGAGGGCCCCAATGAACAGTGCTCATGTAGAAAAGTACTTGATAAAACATTATGTGTTAAAAATAACACATTAAAGAGAAATAGACATATCAGAACATTTGTACAAACCAAAAGGAACCAAATCAAAAAAATAATAAGAATAATGAAACCATAAAAAAATTAGAGGCCCCCATGAACAGATGCAGAACTCATGTAGGAGAAGTACTCAGTGAAACAACATTATGAGAAGTAATTTATGAAACAATACTGGGAAAAGCACTTAATGGAACAACTTTAAATAATAAGATACATTGAGAGGTAAAACAACCACATCAATTCTAAAGGACAGAAACCAAAGGGAAGCGCATGAAAATAAAATAATGAAACTACAAGAATATCCAATCCTCAAATGCACACAGACTAGCTTTACTATGCACTAATATTGAAATAACTAGCATCAATTAATTGCTTACCACTCCCTTGCTTTCATAATAATCATCAAGAGCCCATTGGTACTTTGACTGGTCCAACCCAAACCACCATGCTAAATGATCATCCAAACTTGAGTGTGCTGTACAAGGAAAACTAAATGAATTTACTTACCTGAACAAGAAGATTAAGCAAAAACCTGAATAAAAGTTTTATTGCCCAGTAATTTCTTAAATAATAATAAGAAAGCTAACCTAAGTGAAGAGAATGCTTGAGAATCTATGACACTCGATGTACAAAGTACCCCGCCACTACCTTAACCAGAATCCAGATCGCATCCACCACTGATTTCGGCATTAATGACTTAGATCCGTTGTTTCCTTTTCAAGTATCAGGAATGCAGTAAGACAAATCCTTTAATACACCCTATCTAGGTCTATGTCCACTTTCAAGACTTCTACTGAGAGGACAGGACCGATGATTAAATCCTACAAAGTTACTGTATTTCCTACTAAAACTCTCCGAACTTCATTCAATAACTTGGAAAGACCACAAGAACGACTCAACAATCAACTCATGCACGACCTTTTTTACTGTCAACACTCAGCTACTACAAGAACATTTGAAATATTTTTCCTTCTAACGGACTAAGAAGCATCCCACTAACCAAAATCCAGATCCATCAAGTACGAATATCATACTCGCATCAACTGAATTAGACAAGCTATACTTGATTATCTTCTTTTTTTAGTGTTCTACAATTGCCCGCATTTCATTTTCCAGCTACATCGACAACGATCGAAGTTGCAGAAAGGCAAAAGCATAGTCCAAAACGTTCTACTTACCAGTTTGCACCCTCGTTACAGCATTCTTGAAAAACCCCAGACCAGACCCATCTGCTACGGATTTCGCAGAGAGGGGCTTCTCCAACTGAACCGGTGGAGGAACAACCTTCTTCGGCGACTCCAAAACGACATCAGAAGGCTTCGGGGTAGAAGGCGGCGTCATGAAAACAGTGTAAGGGCCAACTTTGCCGATCACAGGCGGGGGAGTAGATTCTTTGTTGATAGCCATTGCTGGGAAAATTGAAAGAAACGAGAGAAACAGTAAGCAAAATCTGTAAGAAAATAGCTTCGACAGAAAGAGAGGAAGGGAGGGAGGGATTGGATTGGGGCTTGAGAGGGAAGCTACAAAAGCGAGCTTGGGAGTGAACACTGATCCGCGCGCTGCACGCAGCTCAACTTCGAAGCAAGTTGCGAGATCTTTGTCTTTCTATATATTTAAATTATAATTTTTTTATTCTTCGCAACTCAAAAAATAGTAAGAATGAAATATTCAACGTCATAATTATTTGCTCCGGCGAGGTGTTCTGTTGTCCTTTAATGTTACCTCGGCTTCATGACTCACTTTGTAATTTAATTTTTTATTAAAATATAGGATAAATAAACAAAAATACACATGTGTTTTATCCTCATAAGCGCCCAGCACCACATACTTTTTTTGCGAGCAAAAATACACACGTGGTTATCATTTTAGAGTAAAAGTCACATCTCACCATTATGTTACTGTTCACCGTGATGAGAAAAAGAGATTAAATAAATAGTAACATAACGGTAATAAACAGTAACATAACGGTGGGATGTGACTTTAGCTCCAAAATGGTAACGTTCCCGAGGATAAAGTACATGTGTATTTTACTCATTTACCCTAAAATATATCTTCTATGAAAGGTGTGTACGGAGTAAATTTCAACTGTTAGATGTTTACTCATAATATATGTACGGGTGTGTTTCTGCTTTGGTTTGTTCAATATGTTGTTTTAGTTTCTCTTTTCAGTTGTTATCATGGTGGTTCTACCAATGAGCATGCAGGTTACTCTTGGGTGTTCAACACCACTATACTCTCGTAGCCCTTGAAGCCTTGAGGGGTGATGACCTCATGAGCTGAAACATCTTGAACCAATTGTTTCATCAATTCCTTTTACCATACAACAGTCTCTGCCTTATATTGCCATGATGAGTCCATATAACAAAGATTAATGTCATCATTATGTTTTGTATTGAGGTGAAGCATTTTGAGTGTTTTGTAACTTGTTTTTCATCATTATGTATTGGTGAGAAGTGTTGTGAGCATCCTATAACATATTTGTCTTGTTGTGTCATGAAACTTGTTTTGTCTTTGATGTAACACGTCATGAGTGTCACAGTGATCGAACAGACTAAAACTTCAGAACCCTGCCCTCAGGTTCCTAAACTTATTTCTGTTCTTGAGAGTTGGGTTTCTCTCATAATCTTTTTCTCATTATTCATTATAATCTCTAAATCATATCCATTAGATCAATCTGAAAAGTACTTTATCCGCTCTCTCCTCTTCCCAATCAATGGTCTAGATTGACTAATGAGGGAAAATGAGAAAAAAGACGAGGAGAATATCCTCTTCCCATTCTTGACTGCAAGGTATGGCTGAAAGTTCTTGAGTTCCCATTCTTGACTGCAAGGTATGGCTGAAAGTTCTTGAGAGTGATATTCCAGCAAAGACATTCTTATTGGATTTGATGCGCCTAATAGTTGAATTTAACCCATGAATATAGAATAGGAGGATTAGAACGACTGAGAGATTCGCAGAAAAAATAGAATTTATCAATGATGGATGCTCGCGATAGTGACTATGCTGTATGGAAGTTTGTTTCTGCGCAGGATATTTTTAGAATGGGTACGAGATGGCACATCCGTGATGGACAAACAGTGAACTTTTTAATGACTTGTGGCTTTTCACAGATAGATGAGAACATTAAGGAGGTGTGTATCCGATCCCTCATTGAAGAAGAGAATTCTAGCAAAGGGGTTGATTGGGTTGAGTATGGAAACATTGGAATTCCAAAGACTGACTTGGGAAATTCCAAGTGAAGCTTTTCAAAAGCTAATCAGTATGCGGCCGCTTGTGTGTGAAGCTGGCAATGACACACGTTTGATGTAAATATGATACGGGATTGGATTGGCGACAAATCCTTAGCTTACTATTTTATTCTCATCCTTCTTCCCTCCCCTCCACCACTACTGATCTTAGTTTTTAGATTGAAATATAAGCAGTTTAAATTTAATGTCTATAAAAATATTTAAAAAATATCAAATTATTAAAAAAATAATTAAATAAATTCAAAATTTGCTAAATTTTAGTTTAGACAATTTAAAACTATAATAAAAAAAAATTTAAAAGAATATTTTTTTTTTAGATATTAAACTTGAATCGTTTAGATTTCAATCTAAAAGCTAAGATGATAGTAGAGGATAAGATGATAGGAAGAGAATGGTAAAAGCAAAGGACCATAGTCAATCCCATTATTTCCAGTAACTAATGCATACCACCTCATAGAGACCCATACAAGAGACACTTACAAATCTGGTTTATTTAAAAATAATAATGGAAGTGGAGGGGAGCTGAACGAATCAGAGTGTTTATGTGGTTAGCCATCAATAATCACCTTCCCATCAATGTATGGAGGGGATCTGAGTTTCAAAAGAATTATCCTAAAATCTAATGCCAAAAACCTGGTTTACGCTGTCTGTTACATAGTCAGATTTTGAGGTGGATTGAATCTTTTATGGGAACTTGAGATTAAACAATAAACATATTTCTAGAGAGCATAATCAACTTGCGGATCCTCTAGCAATACAAGGTCTGACCAAATATGCCTTATTAGAGAATTGTCCTAATCATTTGAGTATTTTTGTGCAAAAGAAAGAATCTTAATCAGTGACACTTTAGTTGAATGATAGACTGCTTTTGAATTTAAATTTAGTGAATTTATTGAATTCCTCTCCTGCTTGAGACTGTGAAAAAATAAAATAAAAAGCACAAAAAGTCCTGTGTATTGTGTGTGAGAAAGATTTGCCCATAGTAAAACATTTACATAAGCCCAGAATAATAGCAACACATGATAATGACTCACCAAAAAATCTTCCACGAGTTTTCCTGTCCCAAAATAAGGGTTTCTTCTATCCAATAACATAAATACCCAGATTAAGGACATTACTATGAACATGAACTTTCCCTCTCCGTTTCATTGTTCAACTTACAGAATTCCACCTATACAACAACACAAGGGAAACATGCGATAGCTAACTCTACTAATATATAAATAACGCTACTTACTATCAGACACTAACAATGATCTATCTGTGAAGAATATTTCATTGTACGTACTGAAGGGAAAAGTCTCAAAGAACCCTCACAAAAAAACAAAAAAACAACCATGGTCTCATGCTACTCACGACAAGCTCGTCTTGGAGCCAGAACAAAACCATATACAAGAAAATGCAGTTTTAACACAAGATTTAGAACGTTCTGACCAGAGCCTTGCTTGTCATGAGTTACCAGTGCGACCAAAGCCTCTGTCGACAAATGATGCTTGGAATGATTTCTCAACTTAGTGGCGCATCACGAGCTTTCCCTTCACTACAGCATGCAGTTTGTTTATTCGCTAAATTTTAGATCACAGAACTTGCCAGAGAAAGCTCATGGAGCTCGCTTAGCATCCATTCCTCTCCAGTCTGACCGCCCAGTACGATAGCTCTTGTCCCTCCAACCACACAAGTGCTATGTCCCCAAGCAAATCTCGGGGGGTGCCCTGGTACATTTAAGATTCTCCAAGTAGGCTTCTCATCGGTTGGGTCCAGGGTGTATAGCTGGGAGGCAGAATGAAGACCTGCAACGGACCCACCAAATATCAGAATTCTCCCACC
Organism: Acacia confusa; assembly: GCA_037074495.1. NCBI lineage: Eukaryota > Viridiplantae > Streptophyta > Magnoliopsida > Fabales > Fabaceae > Acacia > Acacia confusa. The sequence continues at coordinate 10,540,499 of CM073514.1, forward strand.
AGGAAGACTGACAGCCACATGATCAAGTCTAGGAGGAGGAGCTATGCCCCCAGGATTCCCGGAACCAGGCATTCCACTACCAGTTACACATCTCCAGCATGGCTCTTCCTCACTCAAATCCATCGTGAATACATCACTAGAGCGGAACCGCAATGGCCCACTCTTGGCCAGACCACCGAACATCAATATTTTCCTACCACCATAAACAGACAGCGTGTGGCCCAGACGAGAAGGCGGGGTCCATGCCACTGGTATCTCTCTCCAAACTGGTTTCTCCATTGACAGATCAAGCAGGAATGTATCACTCAAAAGCACTCCAGAATCTGCACAGCCACCAGAAACAATCAACTTAGTTCCATCGAGGGTACAGGAGCTATGCCATGATCTGGGAAGTGGAGGCGCCAGTCCAGAAATTTCACGCCAAGTCGGAGGCTTTTCATCCAAGTCCAGCACAAACACGTCATTGAGCAAGCCCTGTGTCCCACAGCCTCCGAATACAACCAAATGTGAGCCATTAACACAAGAAAGTGTATGGCCCCAACGACCTGGAGGAGGAGAGCTTACCTGTACATGTTGCCATTCAGGATTACTAGAGTTGAGATCTAATACAAAGGTGTCATTCATAGGTTGCATGTTAACCCCTTCACCACCAAATAGCACAACTCTATTACCAACTGCACAAGCGCTGAAATTACAGCGTGAGGGCTCAACAGCACCCCCAACAGTCAACTTCCTCCATGCTGCAGCCTCAAGAGTTGTTAATTCCCTTGCCAGCCTACCCCATCCAAGTCTTCTTGCAGCAGGTACAGTCTCTAAAACACGAGTAGTTTCACTTCCCCATGCATTTTGACATACCATCCTCCAAAGATCTTCATTTCTTGTTAGCTCATACAATTGCCTACAAACAGAGCCAACTGATGCAATATCTCTTGGAGTTAAGCGAGAAAGTATCTTGAGAGACAGCACCTCATCACTCAACTGCAATATCCCACAAAATCCATGAGAGACATTACGGTCCCCTGATGGAAGAGGACGTAATGAGGCAAGGGGAGAAGATAGAAATTGATCAGATGACTTGGAAGATTCCTTAATTGTAGAACCTGGGACAGGGCCAAGATCAATGTTTGCCTCTGCGAAGAACTGAATTCCAATGACATGTGTTATAGTCTCATCATCTCCATATATAGGTGTCAACCGCAATCTGTTCATCAGTGGAGATCCATCTTTCCTAAAGTTCAGCAACTCACCTTGGAATTCAATACCCTTCTCAAGGCATCTCCTAATTTCTGAAATTATTGCTGAGTCCACTAATGTATGCCTTCTCTTAGCAAATGGGCCTCGACACTGCAAGAATCGGCTGCAATACACATTGAAATTATTAAAAAATAATAAACTGTGAGCAACATTAAAATAGAATCACCAAGCACTAGTGTCTGAAGTGACCAAAGAGATACAACAGGGAGGGAATTTATTGCTTATTTGCTTATATAGGAACATCATAACATAAGAACTTCAAGACTATGATGCAAACTAACCCTAGACCAAGCGTTACAAGCCAGGAACTAATTTGAACTGACAAATTTTGGGAACTCCAACTTCCACCCGTATTTAACCCTTCTCAGTATGTTTATGAGACCATTATTTAAGAAACAGTAGCAGTACAACAGGATAGAAAATCAAGCTTCACACAAATTACTGTAAACAGATTCTATGCTTTATTTTTAGGGTCCAAACTCAAGCTTTAACCCCTAATTCCTACAACTACGACACAAGCTAACTCCAACTAGTGGATCTCTTCATCATTGGCATCATACACTTCTTCGTTTTTTTTTTTTTTTTGTGGGGGGGGGGTGTAAAATGGATGCTATCATTCTTTATGCTTCTTCTCACGTTAGCTATTCAAACAACAAAACACACAAGACAAAACTAAATTCAAAAACAAAGAACCCCATAATTTAATGCCAATATGAATAAAAAAAGAGGGTATTATATGGCATATTTTCATAAAGAGATGCAAAATGAAAAACTCAAACCCTATCCAAGTGGAAACATAAACTTGCTTACAAAAATGGTAGAATCTTCTGCAATGAACACCTAATGCAGATATGCAGTGATAATTAAATTTTAATTAGAAAGGAAGAATACATAACTCTCACAAAGAATACCAAACAACATATTCCATAACAAATTTGACACCCTATTAGGAGATATTAGTTGAACTAGTGGAGCCATCACTCTCATTTTGAACCAGTGAGGAAGGGCCAACAATTTGAACTGTATGACCAGGAACGGGGTTCTACAAAGGTAGTAGCAAATTACGTGGCACTGATCTTGTCCCATTACAGTTCTATCCTAGAAAATACAAACAGTTCACTTCAACCAAATTCACCAACGTCGCAAACCTCCATAACCACCTCTTCACCACTGCACCCTTTGGGACAAAAAAGTGGAAATTGCAAACAATTCTCATCCAATACTCCAAACAAATTATATTAAATAGAGGTGTCCATCAAACTGTGTGAAATACATTGAACACAACCACCTCAGTCCTCATCCTTCACAAGATTCAATTTAAAGACAAGAACAGTATGCCTTAAATGTAACAAATCATCTCCCTCCTTTGCCACAAGGCTAACATCTAAGGTTTTACTACCTCTCATGAGACCACTTTAACTTGCAGAAATGGTATCATCCAAACCAAAAGGACCTTAGCAATGATTTCATGAACAGTTATGCGACAAACAATAAGGATGACAGGTGTAATCCTTCACTCTGCAAACAACTCTTAGATGCATCCTCTTCAAAGTTCTCACCATTGGCTTTACAATAAGTATTATGATAACAATTAATAAACAAACTTGAGTAATCCTCCTGGCTTTGTCAATAGAGTTAACATACCATTTACAAACACTTAAAGCCCATACTCATTTATTTCTTTATTGACTAAAGCCCACGGCAGATGAACAGAATGTTAATAGGTCGAGCTAACCATACTTGTCAAATCATGATTATTATTGCAAATCAAAAAGTATACTTATGAATAGTCAATTGTAAAAGGTACCAAATGACAAGTGAAAAGTAACTTCAAATATAAATATGACATGGTATGAGCTAGTCGTATGCATAAATTACTCAAGATGGTAAATATAACTTGAGAGTTAAAAACATACCTAAACATAAATCATAAAGAAGCCAGTTAGTCATCAATTTGTAAGTAATTATTTCTTAAATAAATCAAACAATATCCTCCTTTTATTTCTTTATAAGAGTTAAAGGTCTTACTTAAAATTGTTTAACATATATCTAAGGCATCGCATAATGCAATCTTGACAAATTAGGTCGAATAGCATGATTCACAGACAATTCAAAATTGTTTCAACTCAGCCAATAATTTATGTCATTAGCTTCGTGACTCGTTAGGTATCACAAAAATCACATTGTGGATGGAACAACGTCGAAAACTATGCTCCTAACTGTGTTTCTTTAATATCAACCAGTACTAATCCAAACTCATCTCTCAGCTCTACAGTTCCAGAAGTGATCTTCCATAAAACATCATGAAAAAGAAATGGAATTCAGAAGCTCTGCAATGATATGAGGCAACATTCTTCCTAATGCATCTAATCCAGCATATACACAAACACACTTCTCAACTATTATCCAATGGAAGGATTAGGAAATAACTGCTCGACGTTTCCAAACAATTTGAGGGGCTAGGGTTTAGGCAAGCGTCATTAGGATGGAAATCCCCAAACTTAACCTAACAAGTTATCTAAGCAAAACCAACAAAAATTGATGGCAAACTCCATCAACCCCATTTATCAATCACGAAATTGAAATCATTCCCAAAAAAATTACACATTTTCACCCCTGCAAAAATGTAGCCAACCGCACTCATTGATCGTAGAAATGAACTAAAGTAAAAGAGAGGCAATCGAATAAACAAGCAAGACCTCAAAAACTGACCAATTGCGCCCAAGCACATCCTCTGCCCGATACCCAGTGACCATCTCGAACACCGTATTGACATATATAATAGGATGATCCAGCTCGAGTGCGTCAGTGACGACAATCCCACACGGCGCCGTTTGGAGCAAGTTGCCGACGGGGAAAGGAAGAGGACCAGCATCATCGAGCATATAACTCTCGTCCTCCTCGGCGCTGAGATCGGAATCGCTGTCCCACTCCATGAGGAAGAATGAGAAATCCAGCTCAACCCATGAACAGGAAAGGAAGGAGATATAAGAATCGGAAAGTGATAGAATGATCAGTGATCAAAGGCGTCAAAGAGAGAGAGAGAGTGCGGGAAATGGAAGTGGAAAGAAGGGATTTTGATATGTTTGTAGAAACGAGTGGTGAGAATATAGCTAAGAGAGGCTTCCAGAGAGAGAGAGAGAGAGAGAGAGACGGTTTACATGTGGGCGGTGGCACAGTGAACCTTCTATTTTGTTGGTGGGAAAATCTGGGAACGGGTTACGGTTAGGTATGTTGGATTCGGACATGGGTAGCTCCTCACACGGATATCACTTTCTTGCTTGTTTTCTTTTCTTTTCTTTTCTTTTTTTCGGGGAAAACCTCGTCACCCAGTATCAAAAATCCGAGCAACCGATTAGCTTGTCGGTCTCATATCTGTTCTAGATCTTGATTTTTTAGCTGTACCAAGTATCCAAGCACACGACTATATTAATCAGGGTATTTGACCTTTTCTCAAGATCCTGACTTTTTCAACTAAACCAGATATTCAAACAACCAACAAAGAGAGGATGCAAAATTAAGGAAAAAATAATACCCATGCTAAGATAGTAAAAAAGAACACAGCCATATTTGTGTGGCACACCCAAATTACTCCGCATATCCTTTTTGAGGCAGGGCGTGTCGGATTAAGTGGGAAGTCACAACATCTCTCTCTCTCTCTCTCTCTCCCCCCCCCCCCCCCTCCCTCCCTCCCTCCCTCCCTCTCTCTCTCTCTCTGTGTGAGGAGATTACGAAAGCTAAATACATTAGCTAATAACAATATATGTGACATACTAGTATATGATATCTGATCTCTAAAATATTTTTATACAACAATATATTATATATCATCATTTTACAGGTTAGGAAAAAATTTATTTGGGAAAAAATGATAAACATGATGGATAAAATGGAAAAATGTATTAACCAAAATCAACTCAAACTGGATCCTAAATTTAGTACCGAAGGAAGGTGCCTAACAATACCACCCTCTCAATGCTGTGTTGTTGTTTTATTTAAAAAGAAAATAAATGAAAAAATATTAGCCCTTTGAAGCTTATATATCAAAAGCATGACAAAACGTATTAAGATTTTAACAAGCATTAGCAACTTAATTGTTATTTTGCAAGGTTATTTTAGTTATTTTGCTTCACAATTTTATTTCACCTGCCCCATAAGCCTAGTGTATGTTCAGAAATATGTGTTTGATTAGTAAATAATAAAGTTATATAGTGGTGATTTATTATAGTTATTGTTTTTTCGTTCTTTTATATTCAAAAGTATAGGCTAATTAAGTCTCAAGGTTGATGAAATATGACTTAAGTCTCAAATAAATACTTATATATAAAGGTAGTTTAAAATCATCCACAAAAGTTCTCATATTGATAATGAGATTCGAATCCATATCCTTTTAAGGTATTAGTCACATATTGTCAATTGAACCAAGCTTATGACAGTATTTTCCCCCCCTTTTTAACATACATCATCTTATTTATTTAAGAAAATTGCTACAAATTTTCACATTGCATAGTCTATGGTCCAAAATACCTAAGACCAAGGTCCTTGAGCCGGTGTAATTGTTCTTCAGTTGTGAATAACATATCTTTAGTTTTACACAAATATGTTCCATTTTGTGCCTATATGATGATAAATTATGTACACTTGAGGAAAAGTTGCACTTGTTGAAGATAGTTGCACCTGAGTCTTGAAACAAAATTCAAATACCTTTTAAGCATTTTGAATGAGGTTTCAGGGACTCATGAAGATTGGGGAGTTATCTCTGAAACTAGATGCATGATGAAACATTTTTGGTTTGTGGGAAACTGAAAATCCAATAGATAAGTATAAACGACAATCACATGATGGATAGTCTTGTGAAAATGGCTCCCTGGACGAAGCCATTAGACTACATATTCTCAATACAGAGTTGCTGAAAGGGATTTTAGTCTCTAATGTTGGCTCCCAGCTTTTCTTGTATTTAGGTTAGCTTTTTATTTCTGGTGTATAAAAAAAAAAATCAAAAGGAATGTTTTTATAGTAAATTTTCCATCTATTTATTATTTATTCATAATGATAAAATAGTACAATCCATTCATAAATATTATGCTACAAACTAGATTTTATAATAAGGAATGGGGATAAAAATACCTCTAATCTTTAATATAAGAGTAGTTAAATAATTTAGGTAAATTATGAAAATTAGTTAATTTTTTTTATTTAAAACAAATATAAGTTGATTTTCTTAAAACAATGTCTTTTATTATGATTATTCATGAATAAAAACCCCTTAATATTTGCAGTCAATATGAATATTTTGAAAAAAAATTATAAATTTAAGAGACAAAATGATTGTGATATTATATTTTGAAAGAAATATAACCCTTTTTTTTATAAACAACAATTATAATTAATAAAGAAAATGATTGTACATCATAAGTCTACAACCATATTGAAACATGATGGCAGAGAATGGAAAACATTTTGGTCAACCTGCTTGACTCCACATATCTTACCAAACTAAGATTCAAGTTTCCCTATATCCTAAACAAAATATTAGTTGAGTTCTGCTTGGTTCCTTGAGATGGAAAAAAAACTTTCTAACGCAAAATACTTGGTCTTCTGGCAATAGTGGGAGACTAAAAAGGAGACTTTGTGATCCAATAAAGAGTTGCTCTGAAACAGTGCAACAAGATAAAAGGCTTTCCTAAGACTTCTCCAAATAAAAGATTGAATAGATTGGCCTTGGAAGCACACCTAGAATAAATCATGTACCACACTTATGTTTCCCTTGAAAATGGACCATCTTATATCTAGGATTAGATCAACAGAGTTGGATAGTAGCTAAGCATAAAAAAAGATGTTGTTTTTTTAAGGTAAATGAGCAAAAATACACATGTACTTTTCCTTGGAAGCACCCAGCACCATATACTTTTTTTGGAAGTAAAAATACACACGTTGTTACCATTTTGGAGCAAAAGTCACATCTCACCATTATGTTACTGTTCACTGTGATGAAAGAGAAAAATGAAATGAACAGTAACATAACGGTGGGATGTGACTTTTGCTCTAAAATGGTAACCACGTGTGTATTTTTGCTCAAAAAAAAACATATGGTGCTAAGCGCTCCTGAGGAAAAAACACATGTGCATTTTTACACCTTAATCCTTTTTTTTAAAATGCTAGTTAGAGTAAACCAAAGAGCATAATGAAGCAATAGAAAAGTTCTTTTATGATAGTTGTTGGGTGCACTTGTTGAGTCATTTGATGAATTTTGATTCCTTTTCATTCAGATTATGTTGAGAAGCTTAATAATCTTTGTTATCTGCCTGAAGAAATCATCCTTGTGTAGTTGCATGAGAGTAGTTTTTAACCACTACTTGAATATGTTAAAAGACAATGATGGCAGTCTCAATGAAATTCCACTATATCAGACAACTTTAGTGAATGGATGGTTAATGAAGAGATGTTCCATTGATTCAATTTTTGAGCAACCAAATACACAAAGCCCATTAGCATTGAAATGATGTAAATTGAGAACATCAACTATAGGCAGAGCCTCATTACACAATTTCCAAACAAATTGGATGTCCTTCATTGGTAAAGATAAGGACCACAAAAATTTCCAGAAGGCATATGATGATTATGTGAAGTGATTTGAAGATACAAGTCTGTGACCAATTTTAGTCAAATATTCACCCGTGAAACTTAAATTCTAAATAATTTTATCACACACACACACACACACACACACACACACACACACACACACACATATATATATATATATCATTAAAAGAGATAGGAATACCGATAATAATATCAACCACTTATCTTTGATATAGAGATCTTATCCATGGAACATTTCATCTTACTATACACCAATTGGATGAAAGATTTTCAAGCATGAAGATGTTAGGAATTTCAGATTGCATGCAAACAAATCTAACCTCAGCTACTGAGGAGGTAGGTAGTATTTTTTTTTTTTAAATAAGAAAAAGTTTTGGAAGGGTTCGACACCAGTCTCCTACCAAGGTCAAGGTACAGCCCCGGGCTCTATAAACACTTATTGGGGACTTACGAGATCGCCTACCAAAGGAGTCTCAGCGATGGCAGAGGAGATCGAACCACGACCTAAGAGTCTAGTCCTAAACTCCTTACCATTTGTGTCAACTTTCATTGACAATGAGGTAATGAGGTAGGTAGTATTGTATAAAGGCAGTCCACACTCCACACCACATTCGAAAAGGGCAATTCCGTCTCCATCGCATTGGGTTGCATGGGCCCCAATGACACAGTGCCGTTAAGCATAATCAATAAATAGCGTAAACGTAATCAATATATAGCGTAAACATGGTGCAGCCATTATTCTTTTTCCCCCGTTTTTTTGTTCCAGAATATTCTTTTATCCCCCTTGTCTGGGCCTTCAAAATTAATATGACACTCAGTGCATTTTCTATTCATTCATTAAAAAAAAAAAAAGTTGACGCTAATTTACATAAATTTTATATCATAGATAGAGTGAATCTCATTTTCATTAACTACTAATTTTTTTTTGGAATAATTATCCATTATCCGGGGCTTCAAACTTTAATATAATTAGGTCCAAATGAAATAAATATCCCATTTCCCCGGCAGATATACTTGATTATCATAAATATTATCTATTAGTTCTTGTTGCCTATCGAAGAATACGGATTTGGCTTCAGTCCTCTGCCTCCTCCCATCCACTGCCATCCTCTTCCCTTAAATAACGTCGTTTTGATGTAAAAAGCCACCAGATGCTCTCTTTTTTTTTAATACATATTTCAAGAACTGTATGTGCTAAAAATATATTTCAGGATACTGACTGGTACTAAAAAAAACTTACTCATACTTTATTATTTAGAAAAATTATTTAGGTAGTAATAACGGGTATTAAAAAGATACTTCAGGATACTAGTTGGTACTAAAAAAAATACTTCATTTGAAAAAATACTTCATGATCTTGAATTTCAAGATGTTAAAATATTTTTTTAAGATCGTAAAATATTTTTTTAGTAGCCAGTATCCTCCGTCAATATCTTTTTAGTACCAGTCTATACCCTGAAATATTTTCTTAAGATCCTAAATAATTTTTCAAGATAATAAAGTATGAGTAAGTGTTTTTTCAGTACCGGTCAGTATCTTAAAATATATTTTTAGTACCTACAGTACCTGAAATACATTTTTAGTACCTACATACCTGAAATATGTGTATATAAATTTTTTTAAAAAAACAAAAGAGCATCAGGTGGCTTTTTGCATCAAAACGACGCTGTTTAAGGGAAGAGAATGACAGTGGGAGGAGGCAAAGGACTAAAGCCAAATCCAAAGAAGAGTGTCCTATTGAATTGTAACGAGTACATATTTTGTAAGCAAATTATAATTGAACAGCGGATATGCAGGTTTTTTCTTTAAACTATATTTCTAAAATGTTATTGTTTCAGAAAAGAAATAGGCCAGTAAATACTTAAAATTTATTTTAAAAAATTAACAAAAAAGGTTTTATTTTAACTTTTCCATAATTGTTGGAGAGAAATTGGGAAGTGAAACAGAATCACATGGGAGGTGGGCTCTTGTTTTTTTTTTTTCATCTCATAAAGATGACTCCATTAATGCCATTAATCCTCTTGCACATGCCATTTCTTAGAGGACAGGACTCAGGAGGTGGTTGGATTATTTTTCCATTATTTACAAAATAAAAAATGTTAGTTTATCTCTTTTTTTTTTCATTTATGGTCATGTGATTGAAGGAATGTTCCCTTAAAGATAAATTGCCTTAGCGAAATTTAAATTAATTCAAAATTATGAATTGCTTCAAATTAAATCCAAATAGAGAAAGCTCTGCAGGTTCCAGACTTAATTTATTCATTTAAACAAAATTTTGTGTTCTTTTGATTGTAAATCCATGGGATGATGAAGCTGGCAAGTGAATGTGGTAAAATAATACTCCTCTAGTCCAAAATATAAAATATAATTTGTAGTGTAATTTGTACTATAAATTATGTCATACATTTAGGACCCGAGTAGTATCAATTTTTTCTTTGCTCTTGTGGGTAAAAATTTTGTTCATAACTCTTGAGATTGTAAGTTTAAATTCCACTATAAATGTGATAATCTTGTTAATTGGTAAGTAATTTGTAAGTATTTTTTTAAGCATTTTTTGAACTCGGAATAGTGTCCTAACTTTGGTGAGCCTTAAAACTTAACTTACCTAAACTTTTCAAGACCAAAAAAATATATTAATTTTCTAATTATCAACATAAAAAATAAGGAAAACTACTGATAGGTTCCAAATAAGAAAATTAAATGCAAAGATGTCTCTAAAAAAAAGTCATACTTATAAATCAAGTTGCATTATTTACCGAGTCAAACTTGAAGAAAAAAAGCAAAAATTTCTTGATATCTCTGTGTTTAATTTCCTTACATAGGCCCAATAAATAATTATTCCAAAAAAAATTAATGATTCAACTTAAAAATAGACATAAATACACAGAATAAAAATATGATATAAGTTGATCCATTAGTCCATGTAAAATCTATTTAAAAGATCCATATGAATAACCATTTGACTCAAGAGCTTGTTAAAATACAATGAATCAATCTTGTTCCCAAGTGAAATTACCAAGCACCACCAACTTACATTAACCAAACCAGTTTTGAGGGAGTCACAGGTTGGTGACATATACCATATATAATGATGCCCCATTTGTAGGGAAACAAAATATAAGGAATAGGGTGTGGTGTAAGCAAGAAACAAAAACCATCAACTTTGAACCAAAAGCATGATTTGGTACCATGAAAAGCCAAACATGGGAGAGTGCATGTGTTTTATATTTCCTTGTTTTAGGTCAGCAAGGCCAACCACATTGCAATGAGCTAAGGCTGTTTCATCATGCTCCATGACCTGCTTGGTAACTCTATATATATATATATGCACAAATAAAATATTACATCCGATCCTTAATATAAGATCTCATTTGTAGTACAACCACATCTTATATCGAGGACTAAAAGTAGTATCAATGTTGAGTATTCATATAAAATGGTCATTTTTATGTCAATATAAGTTTTAAAGGAATTTTAAATAGTGGTAATTAATTTTTATTTGTCAATCAAGATAATTGATTTATTCTTTTTGTTAGTTTTGTGTTATTTCCTATGTGATGTGAAAGTTAAAAGGGTAGATCCTATAATATAGAGTTTTCTAAAAAGAATAGAGAAAGATGTATTCAATGAAGTTACTGAATAAAATTTTTTAATTAATAATTAAACTAAAGATGTAGGGATTGATTGAGTATAATGATATTCTATAATTCATATGATTGATGCCACATGATATCCAACTTGAGAACACCCCCTACAAAAATTTGCAATAGAAACAAGATCAACAACATCCAATAGAATAATTTAGGTCCTTTGATGATTTGAAGTAATTTCAGGAGACCAAATTCAACCAATAAACTAACATTACAATGATACTACCTTCGTGCCTAAATACAAGAAATAATTGAATTTTAAAAAAAATTAAAGAAGCTAAATAATTTACTTCACTAGATCATATGTTACATATCTTTATATTATAGATTAGTTTATAAGTTAGGAAAAATAGTTTGAAAAAAAATCACAAATATTAATATTTTAAAGTAATTTAATTATATTTCTTAATATTTTTTAAAATAAATTTATCTTATATTTAAAACTGAAAGTGCTATAATTTAACATTCCATCTACGTTACAATCCGTACATGAAAAATTTAGTCAAGGAAAGGCACATTCTACAATATACTGTGAGATTATGAATATAGGCCCAGTATTCAAAACTTCTCTCTCTATCTAGGGATTAATTTGGATCGTTGGCCCAAAAAAGGATCATTGGGCTGCATATTTCTGTATTGTCATTTTTAGTGGCCCAAAACAAAAGGATCATGTTGCATAACGTCAAATTGGATTGAATTGAAAGATGCTAAAGCACCAACGGGGGTTGTTACAAATGATAAACGGATTGTGTTGCTTAAGTAAGGTCTCAAGTTCGAGCCTTATAAATGCAAAAAAACCCTATTGAGAGATTATCCCACCATAGCCAGGTGCGCGACGCGAGGCTGATCTAGATTAGTTAGGGCGAAGTTCTGGATACTGGATGGGCAATAAGAAAAAAAAATGGTGCTAAAAGGAAAAATGTTAGAATTATTGAGTCAAATAACTTGGTTTGTTTGTATAATAACTTTTTCAATTGTTATAAATTTTAAAAGAGACAATCAAATAGTTAAAAACTTGAATTTCATCCATTTAGAGCCTGATTTATTGCGATTCAAATCGGTAAGAATCCTTTTCTTTGTCGTTAATCAAAATCTAATTGATGTAGAACGGAAGGTAAAAGAGGGAGGGGAAGAGATAGAAGAGAGAGAGAGAGGCAAAAGAGTGGAGACGGGAGAAGAGAACTACCAAAAAGGTGACATAGGTAGAGAAATAATCATAATAAACCATAATCACAAAGTTTGTCGTCTAATGTAAAACATAGAGTGTTGGAAATTATACTCTAAGGGCTAATCATTAAATAACTTCCTAATTTGATTTATGAAGATAAATCAATGATTTAATAGATATCATATCTCAGATTTGATTTATGAAGATAAATCAAATCAGTTGGCTTCTAATTTGCATTAAATAAATTGATTGGATTAAATCAATTAGACAAATTTAATTTCCAATTCAATTTCAAAATTAATAAGATTGATTTTGAATATTTAATACAGCCCATTAGGGTTATAAATACCCTTAGGTTGTAAGTAATTTGATTACATACACAAGAGAATTCAAGAGCCACAAAGAATCCCTAAAAGAGAAACATGAGGCAAAAGCTTGAAGGCACTAGCACGCTGCCGTTCGTGTTGAAGAGCTGTTCGATGTGGATACCGGTAGAGGGGGTGGATTCGTAGAGTCAGCTCATAGAGATTGATTGATCAAGAAGGTGTTAGCCCACGAGTTTGCAAAGCACGCACATGAATTCGCATAGGTATGATTTCTAATTACTAACCCGATTTAAACGCTATTGATAGATCATCTTCTTGGAATTCGTAATTTATTAGATAAATTTAATTCTGCTGCATGTACGAATCCCAACAGTACCATCAGAGCCAAATCAATTGTGCGTTTAAATTGAGTTTATGATATGATTATTATTACCAAACATCATGACAATATATTGGATGTATTGTGTTCTTTTCGGATGCATCACGTTATAATCATCATGACAATATAATTCTTTTTTTGATGCATCACGTTGATATAACCGTACGTATTCTAATGATTAGGAATTAGAATGATTCACAATATCTTTATTGTTGAAAGATATATTTTAGTATATTGTTAATGCTGTGTAAATCAATCTTACATCTACGTTCAATGGAATTAAGAAATCCATATCATGAGGGAATATATTTTATTGGATAAATATATATTGTTGTAATTGGCATTTTGTGTGTTTTGTCATCACGTTAGAATATCCATAATTATTGTAGAGATGCATCACGCAATAATGATTAATTGACATCAACGTGGTGTGCAAAAAGCTACATTAACGTGGTGTTCTCGCAGTTTTGAGATTATGGACGTTTTGGAATTGGCATAACGATAATAGAAATCATTAATTGATATCTATAATTATTACCTTATAAGTATTATTACGTTATAATTGTTATAATTATTAATGTCATTATTAATAATTATTGTAATTATTAATTGATGGAGAAATCATGACATTTTTTTTCATATTGTATGAATTAATAGCTGTTATGATTTACTTTCAAATTATTTGAGTATGGTGAACAACATGGCTTTAGAATTTACAAGAGGTTGTTATTTTTAAATATGGTCTACGAGCCATGCCTTTCTTTAAATATTCTCTACGTACATTCTCTTCTCATCTCACTCCCCTTGAATGTTTAAATGAGGTTTCTCTTGATGTAATTTTCTTTTCTTATTTAGAGAAGTCCCCTCATTGGCTTGAGAGGATTTTAGGTTAGGTAAGCCATGTTGTGTCACGTTTTATTATGCTTTTGATTAGATCATAGCATGTTTATTTTGCGTATTATGTGTTGTTTGTATGAGATACAACTATAATTACATTCATATGAATATAATTAATTAGATTAAACCCTCTAAATGAAATCTTAAGTCGTAATGCCGTCAATCAATGAATACTTGTCAAAGCTTAGATCGCTTATTTGTATGTTCCATCAAAGTGGATGCACTTGAGTTATCTTGGTGAGACAAGAGTGAGTAATAGTGGTACTCAAAATTCATTATTGTCTTGACTTAATTGAGATTATCAAAACGATTTTGGATCTCAAGGCATTAGATATGATTAAACATGCCAAGTCATATGATGATCGAATCCCATAAAGATCTAAGAGTTACATGTGATGTAATTGGTAAAGAGATTACCTACCTAAATAACTTGATTTTAAGCGTCCCGCCAAAGCAGACTTAAATTTAAGCCAAATATGGATCTTAGCCCACTCATTATATTGAGGGTTGTTAATTCAGGGGGAGATTATTAATTAACTTTGCATATCTTGTAATTGTAGAATCATGTCGACTAGTAATACCGCTACATTATCACTGCGATCAGTCCTTGAAAAGGACAAACTAAATGAGACCAACTTTTTTGACTGGTTTAGAAACTTGAGAATTGTTCTCAAGCACGAAAGAAAGGGTATAAAAAGGAAAGACAAGGGCAAAGGAAAGGGTAATGGCTCAATTGGTAAGACCAAAGAGTCAGACAGGCCCGAAACTAAGCCTACAGCCAAGAAGGCAAAGCCTTGAAAAGACGGAGTTTGCTTCTTCTGCAATGAACCTGGTCATTGGAAAAAGAACTGCAAACTCTACCTTGAAGATCTAAAAAAGAACAAGAAGGATGACAGGGCTATCTCTTCAAGTATTTATATTATAGATATTTATTTTTGTACTTCCTCTACATGGGTATTAGATACTACATGTGGTTCTCACATTTGCACAAATGTGCAAGGTCTCAAGGACAGTAGAAAATTGAAGAAGGGCGAAGTAGACCTACAAGTTGGAAACCGAGCAAGAGTTGCTGCTTTAGCCGTAGGCACTTATGAATTAGTTCTGCCCAGTGGGCTTTTGTTAATTTTGAATAATTGCTTTTATGTTCCTGCTTTGAGTAGCAACATTGTTTCTCTTTCTTATTTTGATAAGGAAGGTTTTACTTCTATTACTAGGAACGGTAAATGTTCTATTTATCATAATGACATTTTCTATGCTGATGGTGATTTGCATTTTGGTCATTATTTACTAAATTTAGAACATCCTAGTAATGGACATATCTATAACGTGTCTACCAAAAGGATCAAGTCAAATGATTTGAATCCGACCTATCTATGGCATTGTCGTCTAGGCCATATAAATGAGAAACACATTTCAAAACTCCATCAAGATGGATTTCTTAACTCATTTGATTTTGAATCATTTGATACATGTGAATCTTGTTTATTGGGAAAGATGACAAAGGCACCTTTTACTGGGCATAGTGAGAGGGTCACTGATTTATTGGGCCTTATACATACTGATGTGTGTGGACTAATGAATACATCTGCCAAAGGAGGTTATATGTACTTCATTACATTCATAGATGATTTTAGTAGGTATGGGTATATCTATCTAATGAAACATAAGCATGAATCTTTTGAAATGTTCAAAATATTCCAAAATGAAGTGCAAAACCAACTTGGCAAAACAATTAAAGCACTTCAATCTGATCGGGTGGTGAATATTTAAGCCAAGAGTTTACTGACCATCTTAGAAGTTGCGGGATCATCTCACAACTAACTCCTCCAGAAACGCCACAATGGAATGGTGTTTCTGAGCGGAGGAATCGAACTCTATTAGATATGGTTCGATCTATGATGAGTCAAACAGCCTTTTGGGGCAATGCTCTAGAAACAGCTGCATTCACACTAAATCGTGTTCCATCAAAGGCAGTTGAAAAGACACCATATGAGATATGGACTGAGAAGAAACCTAGTTTGTCATTTCTTAAAATTTGGAGATGTGAGGTTTACGTTAAACAACAAGCCTCTGATAAATTATCATCCAGATCCTCAAAATGCCTTTTTGTGGGGTATTCTAAGGAAACTAAAGGTTACTATGTCTACAATCTTACCGATCACAAAGCGTTTGTTATCCGAAATGGTGTCTTTCTAGAGAAAGAGTTTATCTCTAAAAGAACCGGTGGGAGTAAGGTAACACTTGAAGGAGTTCTAGAGTCACAAAACAACGTAGAACCACAAATGGAAAGCAGAGAAGACTCACATCAAGTTGATGAGCCTACTCTAGTAACACAAGGCCCACGAAAGTCCGATAGGACACAGCAAAAGCCTCAAAGATATGTATTTCTAACTACTGGAAGTCGTGATATCTTGCTCATTGAGCAGAATGAGCCAACCACCTATCAAGAAGCCATAGTGGGACCAAACTCCGAAAGATGGCTAGATGCCATGAAGTCTGAAATGCAATCCATGTACGACAATAAGGTATGGACCTTAGTCGATCCACCTGAAAGTGTAAAAACCATTGGGTGTAAATGGGTTTTTAAGGAGAAAACTGACATGGATGGAAAAGTAAGTGTCTTCAAGGCACGACTGGTTGCAAAGGGATTCACTCAAACTCATGGTGTGGACTATGATGAAACCTTTTCCCCAGTTGCAATGGTCAAATCAATCAGAATTCTTCTTTCCATAGCAGCATATTAGGACTATAAAATATGGTAGATGGACATCAAAACAGCCTTCCTTAATGGAAAGCTCCTTAAGGATTTGTACATGGCACAACCTGAAGGCTTTGTGCGTCCAGAGGAATCTGGTAAAGTTTGCAAGTTACAAAGATCCATTTATGGATTGAAGCAAGCATCTCGGAGCTGGAATCATCGTTTTGATGAAGTAGTCAAAGAGTTTGAATTCATTCAAAACATTGATGAACCTTGTGTTTACAAGAAAGTTAGTGGGAACACAGTTGTATTTTGGGTGCTTTATGTAGATGACATCCTACTGATTGGGAATGACATCCCTACCTTGCAGAGTGTCAAGTCTTGGTTAGGAAAGTCTTTTTCAATGAAAGATTTAGGCGAAGCCACTTATATCCTAGGGATCAGGATCTATAGAGATAGATCCAAGAGGCTAATAGGCCTAAGTCAGAGCACATACATAGACAAGATATTGCATAGATTCAGTATGCAGGATTCAAAAAGGGGTTACATGCCTATGTCTCATGGCATCCATCTCAACAAGGATCTGTGTCCTAACACAAAAGATCAAAGAGATCGTATGAGTAAGATTCCTTATGCCTCTGCCATTGGATCTATTATGTATGTTATGTTATGTACTCGACTGAATGTCTCATTTGCCTTAAGTATGACCAACAAATATCAACAAGATCCAGGTGAGGTCATTGGACTGCTGTCAAGAATATCCTAAAGTACTTAAGAAGGACTAAAGACTTGTTCTTGGTATATAGTGGCTTGGAGGATGAGCTCTGTGTGACTAGTTACACAGATGAGAGTTTTCAAACTGACCAAGATGATCTAAGATCGCAGTCAGGATATGTATTCCTGTTAAATGGTGGTGCGATAAGCTAGAAGAGCTCTAAGCAGAGCACTGTAGCAAATTCTACAACGGAAGCTGAGTATATAGCAGCATCGGATACAGCTAAGGAAGCTGTTTGAATCAGAAAGTTCATTACTGAACTAGGGGTGGTTCCTACCATCTCAAATCCAATAGACCTATTTTGTGACAATAATGGGGCTATTGCGCAGGCCAAGAAGCCTAGGTCACATCAAAAGATCAAGCATATACTCAAGCGTTTTCATCTTATCAGAGAAATCAATGATAGAGGTGACATAAAAATATGCAAATTACCAGGAGAAGACAATGTTGTTGATCTTCTTACTAAGCCGCTTGCACAAATAATACATGAACGTCATGTAAGGACAATGGGAATTAGGGAAATTAATGATTGTACCTAGTACAAGTGGGTGTCTTCTGTTGGAAAGGCTAATGATTGTACTTTAAACATTATTGTTAATTAAAGTATTTCTCCATTTTGTTATCATATTATTTGCATATTTATTACGATGACTGTATCCTTGGATATATCTTATAGATTATCATAAATGTCCTAAGTCGGTCATCTATGCGGGAGCGATGATGAGATAAGACCAGTATGACTTTGATGAGGTATGGAGATACGAATCAAAGTCATGGGCACTTGTAAGAGTACAAGGTGCTGGACCGACCCACTATGAGAAAGCTACATGGATTAAGTCATAAGCTTTTCTCATGTATAACCACGTCACAATGCCCTTTGACTTGAGATTATCATGGATTCCTACATGAGAGTCGTTGATCTTTAACCTAGTCAAAAGTCACCTTTAACTGGGTGATGATAAAGGCTTCGATCGGGATTAGCGGTTTTCATGTAGAGGAATATGAATGATCAAGATGAAATTTGTCCCTCACATTTGTAGAGAGATAATACTGGGCCCCTCGATGAGTGAGTCTAAGAAATGTATGGTCATACTATGATGGAAAAGAGTTTCCATTTCAATTATTAGACTACTCAAGAATCGAAAAAGTAATGGTCAAGAAAAGGAAGTTGACATTATCCATGCCTCATCCTTGACCAAATTATCGCGTGACAAAAGGGACGTGACATGGTTGTATGATAGGTTGTATCGAAATTCGATCCTCATGTGAATTGGGTAGTTGCAATGTCTTGCTAGAAGCCGCTTGCAACTTGTGGGCTTATACAATATTAGCCTACTGCCAATCTCATGTGAGCCTACACGGTCGCACACAAGAATAGCCTAACATGAGCTATAATGTCCAGATTCATTGAATCTAAGATATGTCTAAAGATTTAATGAATACAATGTTTTATCTAGGGATGATATATATATCTAATGATTACACCTAGTGCAAGTGAGAGTCTGTTAGAAATTATGCTCTAAAGGCTAATCATTAAATAACTTCCTAATTTGATTTATGAAGATAAATCAATGATTTAATAGATATCATATCTCAGATTTGATTTATGAAGATAAATCAAATCAGCTGGCTTTTAATTTGCATTAAATAAATTGATTGGATTGAATCAATTAAACAAATTTAATTTCCAATTCAATTTCAAAATTAATAAGATTGATTTTGAATATTTAATGTAGCTCATTAGGGTTATAAATACCCTTAGGTTGTAAGTAATTTGATTACACACACAAAAGAATTCAAGAGCCACAAAGAATCCCTAGAAGAGAGACGTGAGACAAAAGCTTGAAGGCGCTAGCACGCTGCCATTCGTGTTGAAGTGTTGTTCGGTGTAGATACCGGTAGAGGAAGTGGATTCGTAGAGTCGGCTCCTAGAGATTGATTGATCAAGAAGGTGTTAGCCCACGAGTTTGCAAAGCACACACACGAATTCGTATAGGTACGGTTTCTAATTACTAACTCGATTTAAACGTTGTTGATAGATCATCTTCTTGGGATTCGTAATTTATTGGATAAATTTAATTCTACTGCATGTACGAATCCCAACATAGAGCTACTTATAAGAGATAGTAAAAAGGAAAAATAAGGTTAAAAAATATTATTTGAACTTAAAAAATGTCAAAGATCTAATGGAAAATGGAAAGAATAGATAGGTGACTCAGAGGAAGAATGTGAGTTTTTAAAATTTAATTGTTTTTATCAAAATACTCTCACAATTGCCTCTCATTCTTCATCTCTCTATCTTCTCCTTCTTGGACGTCACTAGCGTCCACTTTGGCTTATGGTCCTCTTCTGATCTCTTCTTCTAAATTGTGCCGTTTTGGCGCAAAACATGTAAGGTGATGCCTTTTTTTCTTTATTTTTTTTAAACATTTCAGGGTGCTACAAGTATTAAAAAAATACTTCTTACTACTGATCAGTACTGAAAAAATACTTTATAATCTTAAAAAATTATTTTAGGATATTGAAAAAATATTTTATGGCACTAAAATGACACTTCAGGATGCTAACAGGTACTAGAAAAAAATATTGCAAGATATTGAATGGTACAAAAAA
Organism: Acacia confusa; assembly: GCA_037074495.1. Taxonomy (NCBI): domain Eukaryota; kingdom Viridiplantae; phylum Streptophyta; class Magnoliopsida; order Fabales; family Fabaceae; genus Acacia; species Acacia confusa. The sequence goes on from CM073514.1 coordinate 10,560,865, forward strand.
TATACTTTAGGGTATTTTTTAACATCCTAAAGTATTTTTTTTAGTACGATTCAGTACTCTGAAATATTTTTCCAAGATCCCTGAAATATTTTTTTAAAATCATGAAGTATTTTTTCAGTACCGGTCAGTATCCTAAAATATTTTTTTAGTACCAGGTAGCATCATGAAGTATCATTTTAGTACTAGTTAGTTCTCTAAAATATTTTTTCATTATCCTAAAATAATTTGTTCAAAATCATGAACTATTTTTTCAATACCGGTCAGTACCTTGAAATATTTTTTAATATCAGTTAGTATTCTGAAATATCATTTCAGTACCAGTTAGTGCTCTGAAATATTTTTTCATTATCCTAAAATAATTTGTCAAGATCATGAAGTATTTTTTTTAGTATGAATCAGTATCTTGAAATATTTTTGTAAGATCCTAAAATATTTTTTTCAAGATTATGATTTTTTTTTTATACCGGTGAGTATCATAAAATATATTTTTAATACCCGTAGCACCCTAAATGTTTAAAAAAAACCATCACCTTACATGTTTTGCACACAAAAAAAAGGCGCAATTTGATAGAAGTAAACGGCACAGGACCATAAGGGAAATGGACGCTAGCCGCGTCCATCCTTCCTCAACCTATTTCTCTCTCATCATCAGTCCTACCCTCCACCACCTCTTCCCCCACTCTCTTGTCAACGTCACCACCACTGGCATTCTCCTACTCCTCTGCTCTTTGGTTAACCCAAGCAAGGAGGACAATGGTTTCCCAAGACCAAACTTGGCCATCTCATCAAAGAGGGAAGGATTCATAGCCTTGATCAGCTCTACCACTACTCTCTTCCCATCAATGAGCGCCAGCTAGGGATCATTGGAAATAAAAACCTGATTCACCGGCATGGTTGGTGATTGCAACCTCCACCTGTTGGATACCCTCCCCAATTGTTCCCTTCAGTCTCTTAGGAAGCGCTATGGCCCCATCATCAGTGTTGTTAAAACGTAGAGTCTACGTACGTAGAAACGGTAAGGGTGAGCAAAAACATAAAATCGCAAAATATAAACGAAAAATAAGAGTTTACTACATACTATAAAAAAATAAAATTCAACATATATAAAACCTAAACACACCAATACATTAAAGTCATCACAAATTTAAGTCCAAACACTTAAAGAAATAATTAAGTTCATAATTTAATGTGATTTTTCATAATTAAATGGAGATGCTTAATGCATTTTCTTGGAAAGTGTAGTTATGCCCCAAAAATATTTCAAACTTTTCAGTTTAGTCCCCCCTTAAAACTTTAAATTCTTGCATTTTAGTCCCTTGGTCAAAACATGTTAATTTTAGGTCTTCTTCTTCTTTCCTTCCTTCAATCGACAGACCCGATCCACTCATCCACCTGAAGATCACAGAGCACCGCGAGGCAAGAGAGGGGCGAGCTTCGACCTTCAATCTTTTCTTCCTCCACATTCCTATAAGTTGCCAGCGACCTCCACCCTCACCACCATCGCCGCCGGCGACCTGAAACAGAGGGGCGAGAAACTGAAGAAAGCACGAAATTCAAAATGGAAAACTCGCCGTTTCTACCGATTCTACCCTTTCAGCACGTCGTCTCTACTGTTTCAGGTCAATTTGCGTCTAAACCACCGATCTGAGACGTTTTTCACCGGAAAAACGTAAAAACGTACGTTTCAACGTTTTGGAATGACATTTTAACAAAAATGCCCATCATGTTCTTGTGACAGGGATTGGTCCTTATGATTGTCATCTCTTCCCTTGAAGTTGTTGTGCTTTTCCTCATGGCGCATGACATCATTTACGTATATATCCTGCCCAGAGACTCAAGCATGGAGTTCCTTTCTTATGGCTATAAGAGATTGATATTGGGGTGTAAGAGAGACGATATGTGTGATGTGAAGGGAATCATTCAAGTGGCGCAAGACATTGGGAATTCTTGGTTTTGGGTTTCCATGGAATCAAGCCCCTGGTGTATTAAACAAGAAGTTCCAATTCTTGGCTCATCTCCCTTCAATTCAAAGCAGTGGAGGTGGGTTAGACGATGAGAGAGAGGAAGAAGAAGACATAACTGAGAAAGAGGGTGGGCATTGAGATTAACATTTGGAGAGCTATGTGAATTTCTAACCTAGTTAGTTAATTGCTATCCTAAAGTTGTCATTGTCTATACTCAAATTGTGTTATAAGGGCGTGGACAATCTAAGTATAGGCAATAATAATTTGAATATAATAATTAGCAACTATTTCTCTTAGGCTTCATTCACAACTTAAGCATAACAAATAGTAACTTGGATATAAAGATCCACAACTTGGAGAGTTCAAATTGTCAACCTCTATACCTTAAGTTTTAATTGCCTATATATTTAAGTTCAAGGCTAGTTGTTAATTGCTCAACTTAAATTGTCAATGACAAGAGTAGTTGCTAATGTTATATTTAAATTGTCATTATCTATATTTAAATTGTCAACAATACTTGATAGAGGTAAGAATTGTTAACAAACTTAAGTATAAATAATAACAACTTCAAAATAATAGTTAACAACTTGGGTTCTTCCCTTATTTTTTAAATTTCAGGGGTTCAAACTTTAAAATCTAAAATTATGAAAAACTACAGTTAGTCACTCTCCACTTTCTTCATTAATAAGTTGTCCTTTTCTGAAATAAGCACAAGTCACATTGTGTTTTTTGAACTGCAAATTTATGCAGTCACCGTCTGTATAGTGGTAAGTAGATGTGACATTTTTAAAATCCACGCGATTCATGATGACGAAGAATTCTGAATATCAACTACTTTAATTCTCTTTATTTTTAAATGCAGCCTAGCTTCATGATTATTGCACTGTATTGGAAATTCCCCTTCTCTTTGTTCTTAGTTTTGATTATTGCCATTCTTAACTACGGTAAGATTTCTAACAACTACATCTCAAAACTCAATTTTTAATTCCATTTATTAATGTTATGATGGAGATTAACAGACACAATGATTCAAACTATAAGTAACAAGCATGACTATTCCGATGGATAGGGTGAAGCCATCTCCCTTGCCTGATGGTACTTGGGATTAATGACTGTCCTATTCTTCCGGGCAATCAAAGAAACCTATTTCTTCCCTTATGAACCCATTTATGCTATATCATTACTTGTCCAACTTCTTTGGCTTGAAGCTTTTGACACTGTTTGATTACTTTTTCTAGAGCAAATTTGGAGTCAGACCCATTAATGACTTTGGTGATGGAATGATGCCAGTCTTGTTTCTTCAAGTCAATATAGGGAGCCAAGCTTTAATCTTTGTGACCCGTTCTCAATATCTATTAGTAATTGCATTTGTTGTTTCTCAGCTGGTGAGTATAATGCTTCATTATAGTGCATTTAACTTCCAATGCCGTTTGATGATTTTAAGAAACCTGAGTGTGACCATGGGACCTAGACTAGATTAATTATAAATTTGAAAAGACCATTTTACCCTCATTCATTTAAAAAGAGAAAAACAACTTAGAAGAAGTGGATGGAGGGAAAAGTGGTCTTTTTACATTTAGGGTTAATCTAACTAAGGTCCTATAGAACTTCAATACAATTTGATGATTTCAAATGACATGCTTGTGATTTGCTCTTCATATATTGGGACCTGTGTGTCATTAACCTGTTTATTATTTCTAGCAAAGGTGAACTAACAATTTTGGAGATTATGTCATGCAGGTTTCAACATTGATAGCAGTGTATGCAAACTGGGACTTTGCAAGAGTTAGAGGGATTGGGGTGGGGTTGGGCTGGAGTCATCTGGCCCTACAGTCTTCTATGTTCCACTTCACTTGACGAAGTTTGCTATGCGCTTCCTCTTAAGTAAGCTTTGGGTAAATAAGCTCATAGACACAAGGTAAGTTTTACTAGCTTTTTTAAAATATATGTATATATTAAGATTATCTTTCTATCAAAATAGGGTACACCAATCTGATAGGATATTTGAGCATGTTGATATCCTTGTTCGTAAACAAATCTGAACTGGTGGTTTTGTTTTATGAACGGCAGATATAGGGAAAATCATTACAGCGGAGTCTACAGTTTCCTTCATTTTTCAATTTGATAATTGTGTGTTTTTTTATAAAAAAATTTACTCCTTTAGCACTGTTAACCCTTGTAACTTTATTTTGTTAGCATTGTTCGCCTTTGTAAAGAAGTTAACTGTGCTAACAGAATAAAATTAAAGAATTTAATAAGGAGAGAAAAATACAAATGTACTAAATTAAAAATTGAAGGAAACTATATAGGTACCTCAAGAATGATTTTCCTATATATGATTCAAAATTTAACATCAATGCAGGAAAAATTGAATGAAAGATTAAACTATTATATATATAGAGATGAAATAATACACATAACTCAATGTTAAAACTAAATTTTAAAATATAAAACGAAAAACTAATCTTAAAATAAGTGCGATGTAGACGCATGAACTGATAGATGCATGAACAGTAATATACATTCTGCAGTTACATGAATTCTATTTTTTTAATAAAATATTGATGGTGGTTGATTATAGATACTTCCACTGTATTTACACAATGTTTTTAAGATAAAAAATACATTGAGCATTGCTTTATTTTAAATAATTTAATGAATTGAAAATTATACTGAAGTGCATGATACGTGTCTTGAGAAACATATGTGTGTGTGTGTCATTAAATGAAAAATAAATTTCAAACTATGATTTAATTTAATCATTCAATTAATTACATCAGGCTTTTGTTTTTTAATCTCCTTTTTGTAATGAGTCCCACATCGGGGAATCAAGTTCTTGGAGTGAGGTTTACAAGTCCATTGGGTTCTCCCTCCTCATAGGCTAGTTTTTAGGGATTGGGCTCTCCCTTTGGGCTAGTGCTCATAGAGGGCTACCCACGGAGAGTTCTGACTGGCAGAAGACCGAGTGAAGTGCCGTGGAGTGGAGCCGCCAAGGACATCGGCTCTTGTGGGAGTGACTATGTAATGAGTCCCACATCAGGGAATTAAGCTCTTGGAGTGAGGTTTATAAGTCTATTGGATTCTCCCTCCTCATAGGCTAACTTTTGGAGATTGGGCTCTCCCTTTAGGCTTGTGCTTATCACACTTTTCTTTTGGGACAACGAGTGGCGTGCTTCTTTTGTCTTGCATGTATACTGAAGAAACATATTAGAATGGCATCAGATTAAATATTAAGTTGCCTTGTTGAAACTTATATATTGTATGATTAATTTTTTGGAGTCTTTATATTAAAAAATATAAATATATAAATCAATAATCAATCATTACATAATTTTTATTGGACATCAATAAATAGAATGAGGAATGTTACTTGTATTGGGTTATATGCTTGTTCTTCATAATAATTGTTTGAAATATTTATTGTTATATGCTTGTTCTTCATAATAATTGTTTGAAATATTTATTATATGACTAGTAATTATAATCTATCATCGTGCCAGTGGATAATTTCACCTTTGTGGGATTATAGGGGATAAAACCTTAAAAATAATAGTGCAAGACACAAGTAACTTGTAACACCCCTATTTCCTAAATCTATTATGAAATTCAATTATGACACTAGGGTTCTTATTAAACTAATTCGTATATATTTATTAGAGTAAAGGTGTTAACAGATCAGAGTAGAATACCACAGAGAGCATACTTAGGCGTTTGGATGACTGAGTAACTGATTGTATATGCGCAAACATATGCTGGTTAATTAAAATTCCTGAAGGAATATAAGTGTGATACAAATAAAATTACATCGCTTTGTTTCCAGTAATCGCATTAGGGTACAGTTATCTGAAAGGATCAACAAACTAATACACAATCTAAATCTAAAACATAACTCCTCCTGAGTCTTTACGCATGTTGCTTACCCCTTTCTCCTGCTCCCGATCCTACTGATCTTGAAGCTGGAGTAAATTCTAAGATTCAATGCCCATTGAATCTCAGGTTACAGTTAACCTTATGCTCAAGTATAGAGCCGTTAAAATGGGTTAGGCCCATTGGGCCGACTCGTTTAAGCCCTGGCCTTTAAAGGGCCAGGCTTGAAAAATGGATGAGACATTTGAAATTAATCCTGGAGGGCCGGCCCTAACAAGTCTTGGGCTGGCCCTGTAGGCCTTTTTCACTGTAGTTTTTTTATTTTTTTTCCTTTTAAATTTATTAATTTATATATATATTGTATTTTGTATAGAGTTATTTATCCATTTAACTACAAATACATAATAACTATACTCTAATTTTATGATTTGATTTATTATTTGTTGCAAATAAAGATTATGGATGTGTTCAAGATGCAGGAAAAGACTTTCATAATATAGAATTTCATGATATTCTTACTCATGAGCTAGAGACTACTACTTAAAGTGAAGAACAATCAAATGTCGTTAAAATCGATGATAGTGACAAAGATGACAACAATAATAGTCATCGTACTAATGTCGTTTAGTGATATGTTATTTATGTTTTATGTGAGTTATTTGTGAATATAGTTTGTTTTTTATTATGAATTAGTGAATGTTCTTATTTATTGGATGATTCGTATTGTAATTTACTAATTACATTTTAAAAAAAAAGTGGAGGAAAAATAGTTAAAATTTGGAATAGTAATTTCCAAGCCCTGTGGGTCAGCCCTGGCCCCGGTGCTCTCGGACTGGGCTTTGAAAAACAGGTGTTTTTCTTACTCCGGGCCCTGGAGGGTCGGCCCTGTTAGGCCCTAGCCCTTCACACGCCAACCTTGGAGGGCCGAGCGGGCCCTGATTTATAGCTCTACTCAAGTATAAACAGTATATGTATGACAGATATTTATTACAATTTAGCATAAAACCATACATAACACACACAGCATATGTAATAATTTATATCTCAACAATACCTCTACATAGCACACAACACATGTAAGGTTCACCTCTACATAGCACACAGCCCATGTAAGGTCCACATAGTTTGCACATAAAACTAGAGTCACGCCCTGTAGTGTGTCCTCAGCGCTAGGAAAACATCCATACTGCATTACCAAGACTGTAACCCGTTATCAAATAAAAGCTGGATGTATTTAAAATGGTGACCTAAGACTCAGTCTTAACCACAGTCCATGACCCAAGACCCAGTCTTGTCCATGACTATATAAATCATCCTATCGCATATAAAGCATACAAGACTACATAAGAGTTAGAGTTACAAAACGCGTCCATACCTTAGACCTTGGCGCTAGTGGTACGTTCACCTTTTGGTGCTGACTCCTAACTTTCCCGAGTATCTTATAATATCATCACCGCGTTATTTATCTTATGATTAATATTCTAAGAGATTGTCTTGCCACTCATAACCCTTATACTCCTGGTAAATTTTATTCCATTATCCCCTTTTTAATTTATTATTTTTTACTTTCACCCCTTCCCAATAATAATAATATTATCTGTTATTATTATTATCACTATCACTATTATTATTATTATTATTATTATTATTATTATTATTAGTAACCCTCATAATAATAATAATTCCTCATTTATTTGTTATGATTATCACTCCTTAATTTAAACTCTTGTTAATTACTAATCAATACTCCTCATATATTTTTCTTTACTTTTTATTAATTAATAATAATCCTCATTGATTATTAATTAATCATTCCCTTTTTTTAAATGATAATATTATTATTATCATTATTATCCAATTCACTTAAACTCCTATTAGTTTCTTGTATAGTTTTATTAATCCCTACACTTCACTAACAAACTTTAAGCTCTTCCCTATTATACATATATACTTATTGCACTACCAGTAAGCATGTACACTCATATATATAATATGTTTACAGCATTTCTTTTCCTTCTCCCTGGATAGTCACGTTTCCACCTTTATATATATATATTTATACAATAAACTCACATACTTTCTTCTTTCTTTCCTCTGCAAGTTCACAACCCACGTTTCTTCTTTCCTTCTTCCCACCCAGGCACGTTTTCATCCTATGTGCATGTATATATATACTATTTCAACTAAACTCTCTTTTCCTTTTTGTCTTATATGAATGTATCTACTTAGAATAATTTCACCTGATTCCAGACGCCATGTTCACACTCATTGGTAGCCTAAAATTTGTTTACGTATGCACACACACCTACATACAGATTTGACCTGCTTCACACACCCACATCTACACACACACACACATATACTCATCTCTCTTCTTTTCATTTGGTCCAAGCACTCCAACGTTTTTCTTTCTCTGTCCCTCACTCCCACGGCATACATAATGATATGTGACTATCAACCTATATCCAGATGTATCCTTTCTTATCTAAGTTATGGCTTACAAACAGCAAACACATAAGATCCATGACAGCACCCAACTACACGTATATGTCCAGCGTTTTGTTTTCTTTCTTTTTCTTTCGGTATGCACACAAACAAAAGCTCACACACACACACACACATATATCGTTTTTAATCATTCCCCCCAACCCCTATTTCAGTTCAGTTTTCTTATGGCTCTTTATTTAAATTCCTAAAGCTTCGTTTTTGACACCCCTTCCGATGAGCAAAAATGACGAACTTAAGGAAAAGAAGGTCCACCACTTACCTTCAGTTTTTAAGCTTGAATGACAGGAAGGAGTTTGTTGTTTCCTCCTTTGTTTCCCGACAAAAGAACAGAGAACACGTTGATCCTCGTTTGCACCCCCACACCCTTCAGCAACTCACTCGTCTTCACTCACTCCCTCGGACTCTCCATATTTCCTTCCCTTCCTCGACCCTCTCTTGCTCACTCTCGGATGCTCTCTTCCTCAGACTCCCGATGAAGACTGAATGGAAATAAAGAATCCTTTATATAAGGACTTCAAGGTCTGGTCCGAGAGTGAGACACGATGGTCCCAAAAGCAGAAACCACCGGTTAATGACACAGGGCTCGAGAGGTATGGTTCATTACTGGTCAACTCTGTTGCGTGCTGCATTTGGCTGACAGTAATTACGTGAACGACGCTGTTTCTGGGATTTTGTTATGATAATAGCGTGATCTTTGCTTTCGGGTTTACGATATCTGCTTCTTCTCTGGTTTGGACGTGTTGATGGACTCATAGGCTGAGGAAGTGGTTCTGGGCTTTCGATGGATTGGAGCAGGGAGTGGTTTGCTGATGCTAGAATGATCCTTTTTTTTTGTTTTTTTTTTTTTTGAGGAACAGAATGATCTATTATTACCTGCTGATTCTGCATTTCTCACGTTGACACTGGATGGAGGGAAAGATGATCCATTTCCTGCTTCTTCACGTGGGCCATTCCTTTAACTGATATTGGATATGGTTTGGCATAATGGGCTTTTGTGATTATTATTTCTACATGCTTCAGGCCCATATGGTTTCTTTGTTCTTCTTTTTTCTTTTAAAACAACATTTTATTTGCAATTAACTTAATTACAAATCATGGATTTAAATCCTTAATTAATATAGGAATGTTTTCCTTTTCCCCAAATTATTTTTCCTAGGCCATAAAATATTATTTCCAAAATATTTTGACCAATAATTATTCCCAACTAAAACGCCTTTAATTTATGAAAAATATGTCATAAATTCCAAATTATCAATCTTTAAAATTATTTAAGGTCAAATTTTCCATAACAAATTCTTGATTTCTAAAGTCCAAAATTTAAGATGTTACATCACTGGCATGGAATATTAAAATGTAATACTCCATTTGGTTTTTAAATAGACGATGCAATTGACTTTTTTTAGAGAGATTAAGTAAAGTAAATAAATTATTTAATCATATCGAATACCTTTCTATCTACTTTTGATGATTGATTTGTGTATAAGGTCAATTGTTCAATAATCACAGTGATATAATATTATCACCAAACTATGGTCAATGACTTTATTTTTCCCTAACATTTTTTATTATTTAATATAATTTATTGAAATTTGGGGGAAGCACTAAGGACTAATTAAAAATAATAATATCAAAAAAGTCTTATAATTTATTAATAATTACTCTTTCACTTGTGATTAATAAGCTGTGAGACTTTTATGACATTATTTTTTTTTAAGTAGCACTTGAATATGATTTCTCCAAAAAAGTTTTAACAGTCTCAAGGTAATTCAACCTCTCTCTGGAGTCTTTAAAGTCAATACATCGGCCTTCTGCATAGTCTACCTTCTTAGTATACGCTTCATTCTTCTATGAAATTTGTATTTGAAACCAATTGATTTCTCATATTTCTCAGGCATGTTTCATCTTTGATTTATTCTAGTTAGAGTATTGTTAGCTGAAATTTAGATTTCATAATTTTCTTTTGGTTAGTAATTACGTTTGACAGATTTTTTAATATTTTATGAATGTAACATCTGAACTTTTAGTTTATATTATTATATTGTTATGTATGAGGATTTAGATTTGACAGTGATGATACATTCTATGTACTATCTTTTTCAACTATTCATTTCCTCCCTTTCATATTGGGAAACTACAATCGTGCAATATAAATCTCTTGAATCTATTTGTTTTCTTTAAAAATATTCTTTTAATTTCGTTTTTTAGCGACAAATAAGAAGGGATATATTACCCAATATTTATGTTAACCCTCTTTAAATATCCCATTAACTTGTTTGTGGTGAAAATATAAGAACAAATATTTCATAATCAAAATTCAAATATGAAAAATATATGACTCTCAATCAAAAAGTCAATTTCAATGAAGAGAATTTATGATATTTTTGTTGGCATGATGCGTACGGTGCTTCACTTTGTAAAATTAAATCTCCCAACAACTTAAAGTGGGAATTTTCTTGTTATAGATATTGATCCAACTATTTGTGGATGAGGATTTGATGAATAATTTTACTTTTTAACTTCGTGAAATAGGATTTTTTTTCTTAAAATATATATATATATATATATATATATATATATATTCTTCTAATAAGTATAAAATGATCATAAGAGCTTGACATATAAATTCACTAGCATTTTCAATTGAAATTGTTTGGATCACATAATCTAAAAGTTGCGCCTTCAACACCTGTTACTTAGTTCTAATAATAGAGATGTGTGTGTGTATTCTAAATATTTATTTCATGTATTGTTGTCATAAAAATAAATAATAGACTCTATATATAAATAAATGAAATGATTTTGTACGTGGAGAAATTTAGAAAAGAAAAGCACATTCTTGAATATCCTGTTAGTTTTTTTTTTTTTTTTGATAACAATCCTGTTAGTTTTTGAATATAGGCCCATCGTTCAAAACTTATATACAGGTTGGGCTTATTATGTATTTTTGGGCCATATCATTATTTTCAATCCCAAAAAAAGACTAGCTTGTTGCATAATTCTTCAAGCAAGAAAAAAAAAATCGATTGAATTGAATGAGGAAGAGACTACCCTCAGCCTTGCTTCAATTGGTAAAAGAGTTGAACACGAGATTAAAAAGAGAGGGTTCGATCCTAAAGTTGTTAAAAGCTCTGAGAAAAGCATCATGACTTTTGGGTGTCTAGAAGATTTTGTGTTACTCTTGAATTGTAGGTAAGCTCAAACTCTTTCTTAAAATTTTTTTACCAAAAAAAGAAAGAAAGAATGAATGGGGAATAAATTAGAATTAGAGTCAAATCACTTGGTTTGTTAGTATAATAAAGTTTTTCAATTATTATAAATTTCAAAAGAGACGATGAAGTAGTTAAAATCTTGAATTGCTTACATAGAAACCCTAGATTTTGAATTCATTATTATCTAAACCCTGGTATGTATTCTTAAATTGCAGTAAATAAATAAAACAAAAAAAAAAACTCATTAGTCAATAGATAAGCTTTACTCATAGTCACTTTAATAGACCATTTTCAAAAAATAAGGATTAAAATAATAATTTAATTTAATATATAATCTACATCACGATTTGTGCATGGACAAATTATGAATGAGAAACTATATTCTATATTATAATATTGTTAGTTGATGAATATAGGCCCAATGTTAAAGACTTGAATTCTTATATAGAAACCTTTTAGATTTTGAATTCAAGCTATTTAGCTAAACCTTAGGTTTTTTTTAATCTAACGTTCGTTAAAGGTTCTCTGAACTTTCCGTAAATAAATAAAATATAAGGATTTAAAAAAGATTTTCTAGAAAGTGGTGATCTCACTTTATTTGATTTCTGAGAAGGCCAAAAATAAAGAGAAAACTTCATTCAGGGCCCAAGGTAGGAAAATATTGTTAAAAAAATCCTAAAAAAGTCAAATGTGAAAAAAGGCCCTAGGGCCTTTTCTGATATTATTTCAGAAAGCGTTAACAACTATATCAGTAGCGGTTAATAACTAAATCAGTCCCCGTTAACAACTAAATCAATATAATTAACAACTACATATTAACAACTTAATCAGTCTCATTAACAACTATATCAGTAGCCATTAATAACTATATCTATACAATTTTTTTTGAAATAATACCAGAAAAGGCCCCAGGATCTTTTCTGACATATGATTTTTCTTAGAGCTTTTTTGATAATATTTTGATAATTTAGGCCTTGAGTGAAATTTTCCCAAAAATAAGGCTCTCACTCTCTCAATGTCTCAGTCAACTTTATCGTACGGATTTGTTCAAATGGTTCCACCTTATCGTCATTATAAATGCAAAAAGTTGGGAGAAAAATAAAATAAAAATACAAAGATTTAATTTAGCCGTCCTCTGACTAAACTCTAAAAGCATATTTTTGAAAAATAGAACGCAACTTGTCACCCAATTGGTAATTCATTGGATTTTTCTTATTTTATATCTAAAGCAGCCAAACAAGGCTTTGTCGATCCCTCCCGGAATTTTTTTGCCGATTATTGTAATTGTAACTCAATGATAATGATATCTTATCTTATTGATGAACTTTTGACACAGTCAATATAATTATATTCCCTCTGCTTTTTAATATATATAAAAAATTTACCTAATTTGATTAAATTTAAAAAGTTAGTTAAGTTAGTCAATATGATATATATTTTCTAAAACACCAAATTATTTTTCTTAATTCCCTTATCCCTCTCCTTCATAGTTATTGTTGATGAAGTATTAATATGAACAAATTAAAAAATTAAAAATTATGAAAAATATATCTTATATTAATGACTAACATCAACTCTTCAAACATATTCTAAATTGGAAGGAGTAATATTTTTAATAAGGTTGGTTTCAGAAATGATGCCAAATGTGTTCATATAAATTGTGATCCTTGTATTTTGATTAATATAAAGTTTTTATTTCATGTAATGACATATATCGACCATTTAAAAATAAAATACAAGAATGCGAGACAATGTGTTAATTATCGATGTTGTTAATTCTTTTGTACCTTTCAATCAATATATAATGATCAAATCATCATGCCGTCTAATGAAAAACAAGGGTGGGGATATTGTCAATTTTTTGTTGTTGCAGGGATTGGATATATGAGGAACATAAGAAAAAGAAAAGAAGAAGAAAGTAGTGTATAATATCTTTAAGGCGTATACAATATTTTCCTTTAAACTTAACTCTCTTATACCTATACTTATTTTATAGGATACAATTTGAATTGACGGCCAATTTCCTGCATGCATGATGTAATAAAAACCTACCATTGAGTATGAATTGCATCACAAACACTCAAATCAAGGCATCAATTACTTTTATAAAATGATAATTTGATTTTATATTTGTGTGCACTCAACGACAAAAGGTAATGAGTTTAATCTCTTGTGATTTTTTATGTTGTATTGTCTATCATAAATGAAACGATGTTGTAAAGTATTTATAGACTATAAAGTGTTGTCTTAAAATGATGCCTTTTGAATCAACACCTCCTCAATTAAAAAAAAAAAATCATAACTACATGTTAGATTCATAAACTCTCATGAATCACTATAACTTAAATAACCAATGGTTATTTAAAATAATTCTTCTATGAAAAGTCACACCTTTATAGTATGTAGGATCTCCTAAAAAACTAATATAACCTTTCACTAAATATTAATTACCACACCTTTCCATAGATTTCTAATTTTAGTGACTTTTAATGTTATAACTTCCTACACAACATTTCATATAAATTTATTAATTTATAAGATATGATTTTTCAACAAACATACCTATTCATTTTAAAATATTCCAACATTTTTTTGTGTGAATAATAATTGTATTCAAGGGAGTGGTTGAACATGCATATCAAGGATGGCTTAAAAATGAGTTAAATAATAATAATTGATAATTATGTATTGAATAGTATTATTTATGTTCAGTCAACATTCTGTGAGGGAAGTTGTTTTGGGTTGAAACACATGCAAATCTACGTATGTCATTTTTTGGTTCATTAACCTCTTCAACCAAATCTTTAAAAAATATCCGCTATGCCTATAGCTCATGAATTTGGACCACTATTTAGTCGTTCTCCCCACAAAAAGTTATTTTTTAAAACTCATGTTAAACTCCGACTGATTTATTAAACTATCCCAAATACATTTTTCTCTGTATGCATGTAAAACTAACTTGGAACTCGTTATAGTTTTTTCTAAGTATATAAAACTTAAAATTAAGAGTTACCTATAAAAATGGTGTTGATTTAGTTACATCAAATCGCTGCAAAGTAATGGATTTGTAGCTGTTTTTAAAGAAACCGCTATAAATTTGTCATGGTTTGGCTCATGCCAAGTGGAGCGGTGGTGAGCCACGGTTATTTGTAGCAGTTGGTGAGATTTATGGCCCAAGATTTATAGCGATTTTGGTCAATAAACTCCACAAAAGACTGAATTTCGTGATCTAGTTTGCTGTTTGTAGCAATTCTAAGGAATCGCGCTATAAAGTGTCAAGGAGACTAAGGTAGGGATTCAACATTTGTAGCAATTTTTAAGTAACTGCTACAAATATGTCAATGTTTCTATGATTTGTAGCGGTTCTTTGACAAAACTACTATGAACATCGCGTCTATAAAAACGCTATCACCCTTCATTTTATCATTTTTGGCAAACTTATGGTCTGTACATGCTCTGAGAAGGTTTCCACTAGATCTAAGTTTCTGTTTGAAGTTAGAAAGAGTTCGACAATTGAAGTTAATAAAGTTACTTATTTTATTTCATTTTTGAGCTAAATATATTTGTTTTTATTCATGGTTTTGTAATTTTTATAAGTAATTGAACCTGTTTGGGGTGTGTTTTGTGTTTTTGGTTGAATCTTTTTTGCCTCTGCGTTTTTTATAAGTTGAAAAAAATCTTTCATGTTTTTTTAATTTTGTTTGGTTAGGTGTATTATATTCTTATAATATCGTCAAATATTTTATGTTGTAAAATTTATTTTCTTTTCCATGTTATAAATATTGATTAGGTGTTATTGTAATTAATTTTTAAATTAACTAGGTGTGTAGTTATAAAATTTTAATATTTATAAAAATTTGTTAGATCTGTATATTGTTTGGATCAATTTGGAAGATCCGTACGTTGGTAGCTAGATCTGTTATAAATATTGGTTAGAGTAGTGGGTGACAGCACCCCACAGAGAGACAGGACCCCGACTCACGACAACTCTCAAGCACACCATAAGAGGCTACTCCATCAGAGGTCCTTGAACGTTTTTCGTCCAATAATTCACATATCCATTATATACTTTATATATGGTTTGAACTCACAAATTTATATTTAAAAAAGCTTTAAATGAGATGTTAAGTATCGGTTGTTTTGCAAAGCCCACGCTACATGCACTATTATAGATTGTTATTTAGTCATTTTTTATATTTCTCAAAATTCAATGAAAAGCATTCTCAACTTTTAAAACTCGCCTTTGTCAAAAACGAAGGTCACATACACAAATCACCTACTCTCTCTCTCTCTCTCTCTCACACACAAGATTTTGCCTTAGGATGCCATGTTGCATTCACTATTTTCATATATTTGAAACAATAAAAATCCTATTATCAAGTTTTACTACGGCGCGGCTTGGGTAACCTTAAAAAGACTTACAATAATGGAAAATTGCCCATAAATCCCCATTTGAAATTTTATTTGTCAGGTGGGACCTAAAATCATTTAATGAAAAATTGAAAAAAAATGAAGTCAAAGAAAACAATCGCAAGCAAAATTTGAAGAGAAGATTCATGTGGAACAAAGGAGATCAACGGTGGTAAAGAAGTCTCGTATACTTGCTTGCGATGGGAAAGGTAGCAGCCATTACAAGGAAGACATTTGCACACGGGGGAAAGAAGGGTTACATATAATTGAAGTTAAATTGTGCAAGATAAATTGCATATAAGAAAGATTGTTCGCCTATAAGGGAATATTTTTTGCACATAGGGAAAATCAATTGTAAAAAGCACAAATATATGCAAATTCCTGCTTAATTTTGGAAAACAAGGGAAGAAGTTTGCACACAAGGAAGATGGATTGCATGTCACGAAAGTTAAGTTGCACACACATAATAGACAAATTACATATAAGGAAGATTATTTGCATACAAGGGAGATTGGTTGCACAATGTATAATATGCAAATTCCCGCTTAATTTTTGGAAACAAGGGAAAACATTTGCACCTAGATTACATGTGCACATATTACATGGCTTAATTAGGGTTGTCTAGCTAGTAGATGTCAACATATCCTAAAATCTTAGCATATTTAAATTTCAAAGTTTTGAATTATTTCCTTGATTCTAGCGGATGTAATCTAGGTGATTCTAAGGTTACCAACTAACCTAGACACTAACATATATCTACTGCCTATCATTACTTGAATAAACATGACTTTACTAGCACCAGATTATTCAGGCTCCATATTGATGAAGTTAACAATTTTTCGGTGTTCTCCTTTCTTCTCAATATATTTTGTTGCTAGTCAAATAACATGGGTAAGTTGTTGCCAAATTGTCAAAGTAGTTTTGTCTAGGCTTGCGAAAAATAATTTTTTAAAACGTAGGTTTGGGGGTTTTTCAAACAAGTCTCCATCGATTATGGTCACCCACTTGCTGATGAGCCCTTAGTTGGAGGAGATCCACAGTGAAATACATAACTACTTTTGAGCCCTTGCATATGTATTTCAATATATTCACTCTTTCATCTCAAGTTATCAACTTTAAATAGGGCACACTAAGTCACATAATATGGATAGAACAAAGTTCATGGGCATCCATAGACAAATCCATGGTAGTCATTGACAGGTGAGGCAGCTGACACTAAAGATATTTAGGTCTTTTGACATGTTGATTATATTATCTAAGAGTCCTACAAGACTTACCTACAAATTAGAGATTTCAATGAACTTTTTTATAGTTTTTTAGCTTGGGATCTCTAATTAAGACCGGAGGGAGTACTATAGTATAAAGTGTATGTCTTTTGCTATCTTGTGAGATATGTAGCTTGCATTATTATCATGTTCTTTTATGTATTCTTCTCACATGCTTACATGTGTTGTGTAACTAATTAGGCTCCAACCACTTGAGCGTATTTTCTTGCGTGAAGCTCGGAGCCAAAGTGTCATTCAATTACACGCACAAGTATCTGAATTAATTTCTTATAGTTTTTATTTGTTTTTTACTTTTTTAAGACTGTTATATGATTATAATTATTATCAATCATCCATCAATCAATTTAACATATATATGTGTGTATGTGTGTGTATGGATATGTGTGAAAAAGCCTTTATCATTCATTAATTATTATAAACCGTAAAATTAAACTCTTCTAATTTGAATGAGAAGTCACATAATACCATATTACTATATAAAAAAGGGTAGGGAGGCGAGAAGGCAATAAAGACTACGGTACATTACAATCAATTAACGAATATATATAGTTTAAAACGTTAAAGTATATCAATCATCATTTTTGGTTTTCACTTTATTTTTATGTGCTAATTAAGAGTCTTTTTATTCATGAGAAAAAAATTAATAACTAAAGTTTATTTTTGTCCCAAAAATATTTTGGAAGGAGTTATGAGCATCATCAAGAAAATTGTATAGTACTATATTTAGTCCTTAATATAGGAGTTAGTTGGCTAATTTAAGTAGATTAAGAAAATTAGTTATGTTACTTATTTGTAACAAATATAAGTTAATTTTCTTAAAATTCCATCTTTCACCATAACTAATCTTCATATAAGAGTTAGTTGACTAATTTGGGTTGATTAAAGCATTACCCACGAAATTACCCATAGAATTTCTTGGGTAATTTCAGTTACCAATGAAATTCTATGGGTAATTTCCATTAGTAATAAACTAATAATTACTTATAGAATTCTGTAAGTAACTTCTGATATAATTTTTTTTATGGGTAATCCGATATTTTTTTGTAGTAATAAGTCACTTGTTAGATAATAAATGAGATTTTATTAATGATACCCCTATGAACATGGAAGGAGGGGGGGTGTAAATGCAGAAAAGTAAAGTAAAAGGATGTGAAAGAAAATGCACATCATTTTATAAATAACAGTAAATATGGAAAAAAAATTTA
This sequence comes from Acacia confusa, assembly GCA_037074495.1. Taxonomy (NCBI): domain Eukaryota; kingdom Viridiplantae; phylum Streptophyta; class Magnoliopsida; order Fabales; family Fabaceae; genus Acacia; species Acacia confusa. Next base: position 10,579,314 of record CM073514.1, read on the forward strand.
TCCATTTAATGCTTTTCTTGTTTTGTGCGAATGAAATACAAGTGACTTAGTATTTCTAAAAAAAGTTTATTTTAGACATACTTATTATTTTTAACTTATTTTAACCATTTTCTTGAATCTTTTGATTTAGTTATTAAGCTGTTATAAAATAAATATGATCGGAAGGAGTTTTAATTAGGAGGAAAATTGGAAAGTTGTTGAATTTTATTAAAGAGTTAATGAAGTTTAAATTTTTTTAAAAAAAAATAGTGGGGCTGCTTTGTATATTAGATTAGAGGAATACATAGTTTGTTTTTCAACGTTTTTTTTTTCAACGCCAAATTGCCAAAAACCATTGAAAATCATTTTGGTTTGGACCAAAACATTTTGCACTCTCTCACAAACAAACACATGGAGCTTCCCTTTTTGACTAGCCATCTTCGGAACGTTCAAATATCAAACCCCAAGAAGGAACGTTTAATTTATACAAATGGGTTAGTTGATCGAAAGGAAACTTATCAATAAATTAATACATGTGCAAACACTTCTGTCCATGTGAACATTATCATCGTTTTATTCACTATCGGCTGACATGTTCTTCGTATAAAGTCAACGTAATGACCCATGAACGTTGGCCAATAAGGTGCTGGCGAAAAATAAAATAAATAAGTAATGCTATTTTGTTTCAAAAAACAATCGAGTGCAGATAATGATATATGTTATTTATAAGTGAAAATAATGGTAGGTGCGCCGAGTGAATGAGGTCGGTGCACGTACATGTTTGGAATGGTAATCGAATTAAGGTAGTTTTTTAATAATAATTTATAATATATTATGTAAATATGTTAAATGAGTTTTATCTTAATTTATATGTACTTATTTATCAATCTTGATTGTACTTGATGAACTCAATTACTCACAAATAACTTCAAATCTAAAAATAAAATATCATTTTTTAGTTTTACTCAAATTTTACGATACAAAGAAATACTATTTTTTAAGACTTTAAATCTTCTTCTAATAAATTATAATGAGGGCAATATTTTGAGAAGCTTTATTAATAACTCCCCAAGTGACATATGTTATGAGATAGCAGGAAGAGTATATCAATATGGATATAAGAAAAAAAATAGTTGTAATGAATATAAATGAGGAAGCTGGCCGACTTGAAAGTATATATATTAAAGAGAAAATGATAAAAAAAAATTATTTAAATACAGTCCATGTAACTGATATCACCTAGTTGGACAAGGCTTTTTTCTTTCTTCTTCTATACCTGCATAATTTCGAACAACAAATACTGGCACCTTCCAATATGCCGCATCAACAATCCAAGCTAGCTCAAGAAAACCCACGCGATAGACTTAGAGCAAACAAAAAATATATAAATATTACAACCTTTAATTCAAATCTAGAGATTATTAATGGATCGTGAAAACATTTACTACACCAACAACAAAAAACCATTATCTATTATGTGGGGTTGGTTATATAGATCGCATGATATTTGTACTATATTGAAAACCAACTCTTTAGATATATTATTAATTAATAGATCATGTTTTATAACATCATTAAGTGTTCGCTTCTGTCTTTCTCTCACTACTATAAGAAGCAAGAATTACGTCCCCAAAAAACGTCTGTATTTCAAAAAGTGAAGTAAAAAATAAAAACGGTGGCATTTTTGTAATTAAGTGAAGAAATTTTGAAATATTGAGCATCCCTTTAACAAAAACAGATGCCAAAAGTATCGTCCTATTTAGAAAATGGACACCAAAAGTCTACTTTTGGCATTTCAATTAAGAAAAGGGACGCCAGCTTTTGGTACTAAGAACACTACTAATTTTAATGTCCCTTTTAGAATTAAGGTGCTAAAAGTGGTCTTTCAGCGTCCAATTCAAAATTGAGACGTATAAAGTTCACTTTAGAAAACAACACAAAACAAGGAAGGAAGGGATAGAAAAAGCTAATAGCCTAACAACACTTGCAATCTTCCATCATCAGAGTCCGAGATGGAGCAAACACTTCAAAACAACCACTACCAATTGTGCAATGAGATCGAACATGGCCGAATCGGCACCATCTTCCATTGCATTCACCTCTTTTCCGATCAACTCTTTGTCTACAACTCATCGAGAAGCGTCTCCTCTTTGATCCCACTGATCGCTCTTGCCTCCAAAACAAACCAAAATACATATCCTTCCTTTCTCCTCACCCCAACATTCTTCATATCTCCTGTGTCTTCTACCACAACCACTTTCTTTGTATCGTCCTCGAGCTCCGCCACCCCCATACCCTCCTCGATTGCATCCTCCCTTGCCCTTTCTCGGAGACTGAAGCCACTTTTGTCATGAGGTAGCTCCTTGAATCCCTCACTCACTGCCATCGTCTCAACATAATCCATGGAGACATCAAACCTGACAATCTTTTGTTTGATTTGGCAAATAACTCAAGGTTGCCAACTTTAGGATTCATGGTTGGGTCGATTCTCGAGATCCCTAAGCATGGATCGAGTTTAAGTGATGTCGTAGATGGTGCGAGTGATGGAAGCCAACTATTTTAGGTCACTAATGCGGGGCATCTAGGCAATTACTTTAGGATCTTTAATACCAAAAGACGATGATGAAGATGGATCATACAACAAAGGGAGGTGAGGTTGTTTGATATCGTAGAGCTCAGAATTGAAAGCGACGGTGGCAGAGAAAGAAGGGAGGCTAGACATGAAGGAGGAGAGAAGAGGGAAGTTTCTAGGGTTGGGATCATGGCTGATGAATGATTGGTGGTGGTGATGGCAGCTAGGTCTATGATTGTGAGCATAGAATGATGATTGTGTCCTGAATTGCCAGCACTTATGGCGTCCCTTTTTTAGCGAACTTTGATCCTAGTTTTTTTTTTACTGCATCGTTCACAGAGGTGTCTCCCTATAAAGGGACATAGAAATAGCTTAAAAATATATGTAAAAAGTTTTTTTTTATATATATAGTAATGTCTACCTCTTTTTAGAGGATTTCATACTGCTTGATTGACGCTCCTCACTCGTATATCTAATAGGCTTCTTTGAATGTATCCAAACTATACCTGAAACGATTTTAATTTCTATCATTTTCTCATTAATAAGTGTCATTCCAACCCATTCACATATATGATCATTACAAATCTTATATTTATTTATATGATTGCACATCCATTTCAGCATCTTCATCCTGACTACTCCTACTTTACGTTCATTTTATCTCTTTAAAGCCCAACATTCACTATAAATAGCATTGATAGTCTTATAGAAATGTAATAAAATTTTCCTTTTACCTTATTAGTTATTGTCCAACCAGTCATAAATAACTTCACTAGCTTTTATCCATATATATTGATCTATTTGAATTTTATGATCAGCATTTCCATCAATTTTACCATATTGTTGTATAATTGATCTTAAATATCTAAACTTTACCACTTTTTGAATGACTTCTCCCAATTTAACATCAACATTGTCTCTTATCAAAATTATAATACATAGATTTTGTTTTAGTACTATCAAGTATAAATGGAACGACATTTGAGCTAGATTGAGAATCAAATCGATATATGAGATCCTTCAAATTCCATTCGTAAATTTCGTCTTGAGATTTGAAATCATCTGTTTGTCATAAAAAAACATTTTGAAAAAAAAAATAGATGTGATGGATTAAGAAATTAAAGCAAAGCATGCCCGCTCTATTACCCAACGCACTTGTGCCAAACAAAAAGGAGTGTACTTGTACCCAAAAAATAGAGTGTACTTTAAAGGAACCCATTTCCTTACTTATCAAAGGAGGATGGGCAGGGAGAACCCATCTGATTTGGGCTAGATCTGATTTAGATCTAATTTTTTTTTATTTGGTTATTTTTAAATGAAAAATATATTTTTTTAAGAAATATTAGTTAAGAGATTATTTTTATTTTAAATTCTCTACTTATTAAAACAATTTTTTTAAAAAAAAAAATCTAAATTGTCCAAATCTGATTTGGACAACCTAAATCAAATGGGCTCACCCTAAGAATGGGCAGAAAAAAGAGTTCCGTACTTTAAATATATGAGTCTACGAAAATTTTTGGTCTTTTCTTTCGAATGAAGAGATAGAGTACAGATGGTGTACGTACTAAAACTTGACTTAACCATATGTGTATGTATATGCAAACACAAGTCCACCAAATTCTTTTTTTCTTTAAGGTTGTCCCTATGGACCCCATTGTCATTTCATATGGAGACTATAAAATTTTGTGACGTCCCGTTTAACATATTATACAATGTTTGTATGTATCCCCATATATGTATGTATTTGTATGTATATATAAAATCTAACGCAAATCACGTTGTGTATTTTTTTTATTCTATATAATACACAAGAAAATAAATTTATTTTTAATTTTTCTTCCGCAATTTGTTTAGACTTTAGTTCTAAAAATATAGCTTTTAAATTTGGATAATTTATTTCTTGTTGCTACTTGTTTGTAGTACTTAAATTTCAAAAAACTACATGAAATATTATTGTATTTAAAAATTAAATTAAAATTTAATCATATAAAAATACCTTGTACTTTATAAAAATTATATTTTATTTTTATTTCTAAAAATTAACACAAATATTTTAAAATTATACTATTAAATTTGCAAGAATTTATCCAACGTGCTTTTTCTGAAATAAATAAATTGTAACAAATGACATTGTTATCTAGTAGCATATAAATTCCTCTTCCGAGTAAAAGGTCACGGATTTAGTAAACCTTGTGTTGTTATAGATTGCCTCTTAATTCAAAAATAGTAATAAAATATAGGGTTAAGGCACACATTTACCTTTAGAAGTTTTTGCCAATAAACAATATTATCCTGAAAGTTTTTTTTTTTTTTTGGTTCAACGTTACACCGGAAGTATTAGAAATAAGCAATATTGTCTCATACGATTAAAAAACTAACATTTATTATTAAAAAAATTGACATCAACTATTAATAGTTTAAAGGTAAAAGGAAATATTCTCCTTTGAATGAGTAGGAGGAGCTATTCCCATCTGAACCATCCAGATCCTCATTTGATTTTTTTAACTGGTGATTTTTAAATAAAAAATTATTTTTAAAAAATATATTAATGAATGGATTATCTTTATTTTAGATTTTCTACCCATTAAAATAATTTTCATTTTAAAAATCAACAGCTACAAAAAATTAAATCTGGATCATCCAAATTCCATCGAGATGATCCAAATCAAAAGACAAGAGGGAAACTGGTTCCCACATGTAAGTATATATAAATGCTTGAACAAGCTAACACTTACAATGATATTTTAAGAAAAAAGAGTACCTCAGTTAGGTAATACACAAATAATTAACGACACCCACATGGACAGACGAGATTATATTATGGGAAAATTATATTGTGGTTCTAAAGATTAGAAAAAATTATTAAAAAAAAAATCTCAAATCAAAATCTCATATAAAAAAAGTCCCTAAGACTTTTTTGTAATTAATTGTCATATTAATTATAATTAAAAATGTCATATTAATAACTGAAAATGTTATGTTAACAACAAAAGTTCTCAATTATTAATATGACATTTCAAGTTATTAACACAGATTTTCAAATTGTGAGAATTTTTGTTGTTAATATAACATTTCCAGTTGTCAATATGATATTTCATATTGTTAAAAGCATTTGTCATCTTGAACAATTAATTACAAAATAGTCTCAGACTTTTTTATGACTTTTTTGATATAAGATTTTGGTTTAGAACTTTTTTATAATTTTTTCTGATCATTGGGACTACAGTGTAATTTTTCCTTATATTATTAGTAGTATTATAAAGTTGTTCTAAGTTCTGACATGAATCATGAAGGTAACGGTAACACAATGGCGCGTTGTTTACCGTTGAAGCATGGAAAACCAACTCTTCAGTATGTTCAAGAATTTGTCTTTCTTCCATTATGATCATTGTTTAATTAATTTATAACTCTTTTAATTCTTTTCTCTTAGTATTTTGGCAACTTATGAATTATTAATTTTTTAAAAAATTAATTTTGTCTGTATTTGAATCGCCCGCATTATGTGAATCGGGTTGTGTGTATTAGGAAGAAGATAAACAAATTAGAGTACGTCAAATTAAATAAGTATGATTTCATTTAATCATTCAATTAAATCAGTCGTTAATCTCATTTTCTTTAATTAATTGGGACAGTGTGAGGGAAGTGCTTTAATTCTTTTAACTTGACACGACCTGATGCATGCATACTGAATAAACATGAAGAATGCTATTGAAATAGCTCCAATAATGACTCAGTTTGTAAATGAGTGAAATTTATTAATATTGATGACAATTATTTGTTCAATAATTAATGTTAAACTTTTTCGATAAATTAACTTACGATTAACCTAAGAATTTTTTTTATTTATTTCACATTTTGATATCAGCCCATAAAAAATATAATTCCTAATTTATTTTCAGTTTGATATGCTTTTTTCCGCTGTCTAATAGTTTATAGCATTGTGTGTGTGTGTTTTTCTAATTGTTCTGTAAGCTCCTAATTTAATTCAAATTTGATCAACGAGGACGAATTGATGAATTTCGAGAAATATAAAATATTTTTTCTTATCTAAAAAATTTGAAGGGACGAGATATACACACATAAAGTTATATTATTATATCATTGCACTTGTCTATATATATATATATATATATATATATATATATATATATATATATATATATTAATTTTGTGACAATGACAACTATTTTATGTTCGTTCCATTGTCACAAAATGTCGCCTTATAGGTTTTTCTAAAACAAACATAAATCACTTTGTGGGGGCAAAAAAAAATTGAGTGGATGATAAGTAGATTTGCTAACTTTAGTCAATTAATAATCAAATTTTACTTAAGTAATAGGCGAGGTGATGTTGAATCTTAAAAATATTGAATACGTACCTAGCATTACTGAATGAAAATTTTCAGACTAAATTTATACCTTAATGCTTAAAAAAAAGTGGATAACACATTAACCTACTTGCTCAACATATATTTGATCAACTATCGGTCAAATTTCACTTAGATAATGGTTGAGACAATATTGTTACAGTTTTGAAACTTATAGAACAATATTAAATCTAAAAAAAACTTTAAAAAACGCAACGTTTCATATTGTAGACATCCAAAATAAATTTGTGGCTTAACGCTTACCTTTTCTTTTAATAAAACGTAATATTATTGTAAAGTAAAGGATAAAATGTTCAGAATACAAGTTTAATAGGAGAATACAAGGGGGGGAAAAGCAAATATATATCATGGGAAGGTAGAAATTAAATAGACTGGAAAAAATACTCTAAATAGGATAAAATGTCAACAACAAAATCATTTTGAGATGCCCTTGAGAATCTTATCAGATCAAGAAACTTGGTGGAATCAATTACACACAATATGTTGACAGTAATTGTAAACTTACTTGATAACATTTAAATTCTTAAGAGCCTGTTCTATTTTTCCCGCTTAACGCAGGCAATACATCGATATCATAGAAAATAGAAATGTATTTGAGGGACCCACGCTTACCCAATTCCATTGACAAAATAGTAAATAATGCAATGCCACAATCTCTGGGCATGACGGAGAGGGCTTTAGAAATTTTCAGAAAAATTGTAAAAATGAGTTGCCCCCCAACGAGGCGCCGGCACAACTATTCATACATTGTATTTTCATATACAATATAAAATAATTCTCCCTCCAACTATTAGTTGTCGCAAAAACAATTTTTTACATAGATCAAGAAAATTATTTTATAACATTATACTTTATAAAATTAACGTACAAATTTGTCTCGAAAGTATTACAAAAATCTCAATGTAATCTGATTTTTTTTTTTTTGTCTCAATCTTGTCTAGAAGTATTAAAATATAACAATGTTTTCCTTGCTTGTTTAAAAAATTAATTTTGACCATCAAAAGACACATGTCATTGCCATGTGACCACCTCATCACCATGCTTTTCCTCTCCCATTCATCCTATATCTCCTGTGCGACTTGGTTTCAATGCTAAGCATTGCGTTTAGCTCTCTCAACTCATCAGATCTAGGTTGTTTAAATTTGATTTTAAACAGTCTAGATTTAAGTTTTTTTAAAAAAATATATATATATATATTTTTAAAAGAATAGTATTTCAGATATTTTCTTTATTTTAGATCTATACCAATTAAAATAATTTGTATTAAGAAATAAAAACTTTTACAAATTCAAATAGGAACCGTTCAAATCATATCTAATGACTCAAATCTGATGAATTTGGAGAGTTAAGCACACTGCTTGGCAGCAATGAATCCTTGAGCTCTCCGGTGACCCCTTCCTCTCTCCCTCTCTTTCAATGTTTATCGCCGAGGTTGCTTCCGGTGAAAGAAGATTATAAAAGCTACAATATATATAGTGAATCTGATTTAATTTCAAAACACAATGACAGAGATGCAAAGGTGGAGTTGAATCACACAGGTTCATTCTACTTCATTAGCGGAGCAGATGGTCATTTGCCGGCAGGGTTCACGGCTAGATCCGGTGGTTCACGCCGGTCACCACCGTGGCATACTACTCATTGTTTAATATATTCTTAAAATTTAAAACAATATATGATATAAAAATCATTTTATGTGGCGAAAATGGGTTAAAAGTCATGTTTGGAAATTTTATCGAATCATAAAGACCTAAGATGTTTTCATATAGAAGTACCAATCGCTGGATTTCATATATATAGAAAGTCCTATATGTACTTGAATTTAGATCATTTTCATTAATAAAATTTTGGCTAAACTATATTTTTAATTCTTTAAATTTATATGAGATATATTTTTTATCCCTTAATTGTTTTAAAAAAATATATTTTTAGTTCTATAATTTTAACATCATTAATGTTAGTAACGAAAAACGTTAATATAACAAACTCAAGTGATGACTTTGTAAACCTAAGTGATAACTGTATAATTAAATGTTTTTATCTTAAATTTAAAATATGTATAAATTAAAAAATATCTAAAAACTAACCTAATCAAATAATCATATTAAAACCTCAAGTGATAACTGTATAATGAAATGTTTTTTATCTTAAATTTAAAATATGTATAAATTAAAAAATATCTAAAAACTAACCTAATGAAATAATCATATTAAAACCTCAATTGCATTAAAAAAAATTAGTTTAATTATCTAAATATCTAAACCTCATTTTCATTTATAGGGATTTTTCAGTTTATTTAGTTTAATAATCTAAATATATTATATTAAAAATTAACATTTAAATATGTCTTGTTAGCCATATATCCATTACTTGAGTTTGCTGCGTCAGTAAAATTAATAAAATTAAGGAATTAAAAGTATACCTTAAAACTTAATACTTTAGTCTAAAGTTTTTAAATAAAGAGCCTGTTTGGGTTCTTGAAGCTGGTGGCATTACAGGCAAAAAAACACAGAAAGAAAAAGCCCAGCGGCGGTAGCAACAACAGCACCATCGATAATGTGTTTGGAGCATTTGGGTTCATGATAGCACTAATGAGCTTTTATGCAAAAAGCCACGATAGAACAAAAGCTACAAATTGGAGCATTTAGGTGCAGTGGCGTTGGCGTTGAGGAGAGAGATGAGTTCCAATCATCATTTTATTTTCTTCGGCGAATCAAAGGCTGGAAAGGAATGAGCAGTAAGGAAATAAAATGAACTCTAGAGGAAGTGGATTCAAACTGAAGCTTATAATAGGAAGTCTCTGCTCCATGAAAATAAAATGATGAAGAAGGTGGAAGTCGAGGAACATGGGAAGTTTGGAGTAAAATGATGATGATTGAATGTGTTGGGGAGAAGACAATGATGACGACGTGGTAGAGTATGTGCCATGGGAAAATTAGATCAAATAAATCATGATATAATAAAATACTAATTTTTTTTAATAATAATTTAAGTTTTTTTTTATCAAATTTAAATTATATGCAGTACTTCCTTATATCCTAAATATAAGATATAGTTGAATTTTTTTAGAGGAATTAAAGAATCAAAATAAGTTATTTAATCATATCATATATTGTATATGTAGTATTCAATATGATCCATGTCATTTTCAGTCATTTTCCATCTCAACTGACTTTTCAAATAATAATCCAAACACACCTCAGTTAGAAAAAAAAAAGTCACTTTTGCAAAAAATCAAACGGGCAATCTAAACACATATTAATTAGCTTAACTTAACTTTTTCTTACCTAACGTTTATAAAAATCAGATAGTTTTTAAACTACCGTTCCTCTCCGACTTTTATTTTTATACTGCCCCGATGGGTACGGCATAGTGGCTTTGACCCGTGGGTAAGTTATTTACAATGGATTCGTGGCTAGTGGGACCCTTTCAAAGTTTCTTTCTTAACAATTTTAAAGGAAGGTGTATTCTTTAAATTATATTTTTCCAATAATTTGAAAAGTTAAAATATTATTTTAATTTTTTTTTAGTTTCTTAATCAACGGTCTAAATGGACTGTTAAAGATAATAAAAAAAAATTGATGAGAAAATCTCCTTTTAAATAAGCCTATTCTAAATTTTCAACAATGCAGACTTCTAAAGATGAAAGCCACCTTCTCAAGTAAAAAGATTTATCATAAATTCTTATTCCTTTTTAAGAGCAAAAGAATAAGTACTACATATTTTATCTTGAAATTCATTGTACATTTTTATTTATTTATGTAACAATTATATACAAACAAACAAACACAACATGGGTGAGGATCAAGTCTGCGCAAGATTTTAAGTGCACTTGCGAATTACAATGGAGAAGCATACAAATTACAGTGAAGAGACAGCTTCTCCATTGTAATTTGTACACAAACTTAAAATAATTTTTTTTATATTCAACATCTTAAAATATTTTTTAACAGTATCCAATATATCGAAGTATTTTTTTTTTACTAGCATTTAATATTCTAAAATAATTTTTAATGTTGCACATATATCTTCTAACAAATAACATGATTTATTATGAAATTAACTAATGTAATAGTTAATATTCAATCATGCATGTCGCAAAATAATCTATGTAACACTCAAAATACTAGTAAGTATTTTTGGGAGAATTAATTATCAGATCAATTGGGCCCCCCTTGAATCTAACCAGTCACAAACTATAATTTTTATTCCCTACAATTGCAATTGATGATAGCAGTGAGAGCTGTTATAATGCGCCGGCCAAAAAAGGACGATTATAATGCCGGCCAAAAACACGGGATGTGTTGTAATGCATCATCTCTTCTGCTTCCACCCTGTCGTGAATATAAAATAAAATGCAATTGAGTTTATTTAAAAGAATAAGAAATTTAAATAAGTTATTTAATAATATCATGTGTTATATATAAATAAGTTATATGTATTAGTTTATATGTCAAACAAGTTAGTTTAGAGAAAAATTATGAATATAAAAATTTTAAAGTAATCTAATTAGTATTATAAATCTCTCTAAAAAAATTAAATGAATATTATATTTAGGACCGAAAGTAATACTAATCTTCGTCATGTGAGATTTATATGATTATTTATTTCCCTCATGTATTAATCATTTCAAGTTATTTGATAAATTAAGGAGATTTTGACCGCTAGACATTTAATCCCTAGTCAAACTAATTTCACATTCGATTATATTAACTGTCTATAAACCAATATGTTTTTTTTAACCTGAATAAACCAATATTTTGACTGTTTATTTTATTATAATGTATTGATCTCAATATTTCAAATTTTTTATGAGGTGTAGTTTTATGTTTAATTATCATTATTGTCTAGTCCAAACTGATTGCTTTAGTGCGATACCCTTGACTTGAAATTGCACAACTTTGGTAAGAATTTAGTATGTTAGAGCATCTTCCTCACTTATATGAATTAAAAATTTTAAATCAAATATACGTAAAAAACTTTATAGAGGGGTATGTTATTTAATTTTCAAACCCTGAGTACTAAGCATACTACAAGTTCTAAGGCTAGATATATTAGAAATCGGAAATTAACTAATTTTCTTAATATATATAAATTAGTTACTTTTTCGTATTATTATCGGGTATCTAGTTCCGAATTTGTGGCTGTTCTATTATAAGTGTCTTTTATGATACTTAAACTTGAAACCCTAAGGGTTTGATAGGGCTTTACACCATTAGACTAATACTATGCTATTAATTAGTTATATAATTCTAATGGAAAGAAGTATTTGTTTTTAATAGTACCTTTATTAAATTAACGTCTCAACCAACTTCCATCTCCTCTTCCTTGTCACTTATTATCTTCACCAATAGATAAACTCATTATCATCAAACTCACGAGTTAACTATCCGAATCTAGCGTTTTAAAGTTTTTAGTTTGCAAAATCAAGTTTGGTCGCTAGTAAACTTGTAATAGTTGTAAACTTAGTTAAATTCACGAGTTTATATGCTAAATTTATTGTTTTATGTTTTCAACTTACAACATTGTGTTAACTCATTCTTAAACCTGTGTTTATTTCTTCAATTTGATCATGCTCGGTGAATTTAAATAAAAATTATATAGAAATTTATTTGTTCAATATTATAAATTATTAATGTTGATGAATTTCATTTTCATTATTTGGATTTAAAAAACATTTAAATCAAATTATTGTTATTTTTTATATTTTAATTATTTAATCATACATTATTAATATATATTTTATAGTAAAAGTAAACTCCTGTAATCATGCAAGTTTAGATTTAACTTCATAATAGGAGTTTTTTACTCTTCGATTTAATTATCATCGGTGACTTTAAATTCATGTTTTTGACCGCAACTCTTACGACCACATAATTTAGGGATGGAGAAAGTCCACAATACCATCTTTTTTTTTCTTTTGCCGGAGAGAAAGTATCATCTTTAACTATATTAATTAATAATTTAATTAGTCATTATTGATTAATGTAATTTTCGCACAGTAACAGTACTCCTATTAATTACTCTCTCTGATCCTTATTATAAGATACAAACCAACAATTCTCACAAATTAATAAAAATAATTAAAATCAATAAAAAAATTTAAAATTTAAGTAATTTATAATATTACCCTAACTAATTACATTAAATTCTAAAATTATGTCAATTATTACTCTCACAAATCATCTTATTAATTATGAATATATATTAAAAACATAATTAATACTTCTTTAAAATGAGTAAATACTTAATAAATTTATTAATTGGTATCTTATAATAAAAATTATAAGTATGTAAATTAAAATATCTCAATGAAACATTGACTCTCCTGTGCACCTTGTCCAAGTTCCACTTATGACATTTAAAATTAGTAATTACTAGGAAGGGTGCCCAACGCACCTCTATTAATGTGCCTTGAAAAATCGGAATTCACGTCGTTTCAGTTTCTGTTTCAGGTCGCCAAGCTTGACGGCTGCCTCTACGTGGGACGCTCCCAGGTTTTAAAGTCAATTTTCAATTTTTCTTTTTAAGCTTACAATTTTAAGAAGGCAAGTTCTTAAGTCAATACTTATCATGTCGTGTTTAGAATAGTGGTGTAAAAATGACTTTTCTTCAGTTTGAATTTTATAAATTTAAAATTGGATAAAAGTTAGATTTTGTAATGTAATTTTAATTTAGATTGATAGTGATAAAAGTGGTTTTTTTTTTCTAATCTAACTTTTGAAAATTTGTTTGGATGATAATATTAAAAATAAAATTTATATGAAAAATAATGAAAAAAAAGACATGAATCTTATTGCATAATACATATATATTATAATTAAATTAAAAAATTTAAATGATATATACCTAAGTCAAAGTACTTCGATATGTGTGTGTCAAATTTCTAACTAGTTTTTGTATAAAGATTTAGGGTTTAATGTTTCTGCCCCTAAGACAGAAATATTTTATCTTTCTCACTCACATAAAACGAGACCCACTCATTTTTATTTGAGTGAGACAGAAATATTAAATCCAAAGATTTATAAAGTCTTTCTCACCAATTAATTTCTCATATTCTTTACCAATAAAAAATTATAATATCATATAATATAATCTAAAATAAATAAATATCATCTTAATTCTGTATCCCTATGCCCATATATGCATTCTCTATTTTTTGTCAACCATGTACACATTCTTTTTATCTCCTTTCCTTTTTCATACCCCTCCCTCTCCTCTAAGCAATGGCAGGAGTCAAAAGCCAAAAGTGAAAGGCTGCAAAATATGGCTTCCCTAAACAAATGTTTCTTATATGAGATAAATATGTAAGATAAGTTTTATACATGAACGTGGTTCATGAATACTAATTCAAACAGGCACTGATAGCTTTTCCCTTATAAATTTAATAGGGAAAAATCTAAAGGTTTAATGTTTTTATTTTTGCTACAGAAATATTGTTTCTACCACATTTACATAAAAGTGAGTAGGTTCTACTAATATTTTCTCTCTTTTCTTTTTATAATAGGACCTACTCATTTTTATGTGAATGTGATAAAAAAAAATTATGTAGTAAAAGCAAAAATATTAAACCCAAAATCTAAACCAAATACACGTAAAAAAAATTAAAAGCTCCAAGTCCCCACTTAAACACCCCCTTCCGGCGGGCAGCAAAAATAAATAAATAAAAGATCTTTCTTAAATTTAGCCCCAAATAAGCCATATCAAAACATACCAGAAACATGCAGGTAAAAAATAAAATAAAATAAAAATTACTCTCGTTGTTTAGGTATATTTGGTCAAAAATTAACTTACATTTAAATTAAATACATTTTATTTTTAAGGCACATATTTTTTTTTATTACTTTTCTATCCTTACTCTTATTACAAGGCTACTCAGTCACTTTCAATCTTTCAGTACTTATTTTTAAAATTAACAAGTTAAGATTACCAATTTAAAAAAAATAAATGTAAAAAATTTAGAGTTCCTTGATAAAATTAAAAAAAATAATTTTATTTATAATAAATAAAAAATATTTATTTGGAAACTTGCCTTGACGAAATTGGCTGGCTTCTCTTTGTTTCTTTCTTTCAGTTCTTTCTCTCAAAATTGTTCATTTTCTTTCAAGGCTTTTGACTTTTTGTTGTAACTTTAATTGGTACGCATTTTAGTTTTTGTTTCTTATTCTGATTTTGTATATTATGTTCCAGTTTAAACCTTGTAAGGTTTTGGCCAAAAAAAAAAGTACGCATTTTGGGAGGAAAAAAAATTCAGACCAAACTAGAGAATCTTCAATGAAGGAGACTATGATTGGTATTTGTTGAGACATATATCAAGGCTTTAAAATTATGTTTTGTATGAAATAATATTTGGGGAGATTGCTTAAATTAATTGTATTTCATGGTTAATCATGAATCACAAAAATACTATAATGCCCCATATAATAAATTATAAAATCCAAAAAATATTATAACAAAACTTGATAACAATATTTCGTAATTACAAGAATTTTGGGTGGAGTTGATTTGGTGGGGACAAATGGAGATTGAGGGAGACAACGGTGAGATGCTTGCCACGATAGAGATAGATGAGAGTAAATTTAAACCTATACAAGGACAGTTTTGTCCAAATTTTTTCTAAAATAGGGATAGTTTCGTCTAAGAAATTCCCAATCCTAAGATGGTTTTTTCAATTGCAAATAATGGGTGGGTTTTCAACAATCTATGATATTCTCAATCTTGTATTACCAGTCGTTCTCACCAAACATAAAAAAATGAACAATACCAATATATATACATGTTGCATAAACATCATATATGTAATAATTCAGATTTTTATTTTATTATATGACCAATTTTTAAACAAAATAAAATTTAAGGGACTGAAAACCTCTAATTTTAAATTTAAATGACCAAAATTAGAATGATAGTAAATTTAAAGAAGCAAATATTATATTAACCCAAAAATAAAATAGGACATTATGAGAGTGTGCTTGTTAGGAGTAAAATGATTTTCGGTTTTGATTAATGATCTCAATTAAGAAAGAATAAAATGAAAATTTTAAAATATGAATGTAAAATCTTATGCCACATGATTAGGTAGATTTAATATATCCAGAAAATCACCCCCAATAAATTTAAATAGGGATTATCCAATTTTCTAAAGATAAGATGAAATTTTTTGGGATCCCCGACGACTAAAAATATTTATTCTATTAATTTAAAAGACTTCAAAAATAAAAAGTAATGAAATAAAAGAATAAAACTAAAATTAAAATAAGCAGGTGTAGGACCCACAAGAGGTGAATTATTTTCAAGTTTGAACCTTAAAGCTTTGTTTGGGAGTTCTATTTTGGAGGGAAAGGAAAGGAAAGGAAAGGAAGGGTTTTGATAATCCCTTCTCTTATTTGGGAGTTTTAAAAACAAGAGGGGAGAGAATCAAGGATTTTTACAAATCCTCCAAAACCCTCGTTCTTCACAAAAATGAAGTTCCCCCAATATGGGGGGTTTTAAGAGGGAACATGGATTAATTATTTTTTTACCTTCGTTCAAATAAAACACTCTCGTTATTTCTGATTTCTTTTCTATTCTTGGAATGACACAAAAAATATTTTTTAGAGAGAGAAAATACTTTTTAGAAAGAGAAATACTTTTTTAGGGGAAAATATTTTTTAGAGAGAGAAAATACTTTTTAGAGAGAGAAAATACTTTTTAGATGGGAACATATTTTTAGAGAGAGAAAATACTTTTTAGAGAGAGAAAATACTTTTTAGAGAGAGAAAATACTTTTATAGGGGAACATATTTTTAGAGAGAAAATAATTTTTAAAGAGAGAAAATACTTTTATAGGGGTAAATATTTTTAGAGAGAGAAAATACTTTTGTAGGGAAAATATTTTTAGAGAGAGAAAATACTTTTGTAGTGGAAAATATTTTTAGAGAGAGAATACTTTTGTAGGGAAAATATTTTTAGAGAGAGAAAATATTTTTTGAATATAAAAATTACGTAAATAAATTTTTTTAAAAACTTTAAATTTAAATTTATTTGTAAAGTATAATAATTAAATTAATTTTTAAATAAAAGGATAAAATAGTAAAAATAACTCATTAATCTTCCTTCTTCCTCCCTTACTATTTTTTTAACTCCCAAATAAGGGGAGGAAATATCTTCCATTTCCCTTCCTTCTCCTCTCCAAACTCCCTATATCTCTTTCCTTTCCTTCTCCTCCAAACTCCCAAAACAAAGCCTAAAATGACCACAACTAACAAGTCACGATAATTAGAGAGAGAGAGTCATATAGTGAGAGAAAAGGACATAGAAAAAACTTTATATTTATAAAATTTTATATAAATATAAATATTTTCTAAAAAAAAAGAGTTGTAAATTATTTACCAAATTTTTTCATTTTTTATTGATTATTGACAATAGTCCTTATTTCAGATTTTATGATTTTAAAATTATTTCTGTATTTTTACCTATAATAAGAGAAAGGATTTTTTTTTTAGTATTTTTTTATGAAAAAGGGGAAAATCACAGTGATGTCGCAAGGTATGAAAATAATCATAAAAATGTTTCATACCAAATTCCTCTTATAAAAAAGCTCATAGGTGCTTTTTTTATGATTAGTTATGAATAAATTACTGAATTCCCCTACAAAAACATCTCTATGTAAAAATAATTTTTCATCCGATCAGAATGGCTTTATTAGCGGTTGAAATGTCTCTATAAAAATCTCATTGTTAAAATGGTTTCTAATATTACCAAAATAACTTTTAATGTTATCAAAATTTTTCCAAGTTTTTACAATTTTACACATGTTTAGAGAATTTTTGACAACATACAAAGCTAATTTGAAATATTAGAAGTTATTTTCACCACAATATTTTGATAGAGACATATTAACAACTAATAAAGTCACTTTGATAATATGAAAAATTATTTTTACATAAATTTTTTAGTGTGTGAAATTTAGTAGTTTATTTACAACTAATCACAATAAAGTCTGCGGGCACTTTTTTACAAGAGAATCTGATGAGATTTTATTATTATTATTATTTCCGTACCTTAGGCTTACCGGTATCCCCCCAAAAAAAAAACATGAAAAAAATAATAAAGGATATTTTTTTTACCAAAACGGAGGAAGATAGAATCGTCATTTTCTCAGTCTTAATTGGCAGGACCGGCTGCTCATAATTGCTATATAAAGCACTCGCCACACACCCCGGGATCTCCCATCTTCTTCTTCTTCATTGATCTGAAGTAGACGACGACGAGAGTGCTCTCTCCTGTTCGTCGGTCTCCTTTTCTCTCTCTCATTCCTGAAATTTCCGGCGAAGCAGGTCAACGGAGATGGCGGCCGGAAAGGCGGCAATCAGCCTTGAAGAGATCAAGAACGAGGCTGTCGATCTGGTACGTTAGCTCCAAATTCCTTCATTTAGCTTCATCGGAAACTCCGTCGTTGCTCTGTTCTCACCCCTCTTTTTTATCCTGTTCTGCATAAAATGAGGTCGTCAATTGACTCACCACAAGTAATTTCAACATATAGTGTTTGAAATTTTCGTTTCTCACGCTCTTTCACTTTGTTCTGTCTTAGCTGCCTCTTATGCTATTTTTCATCTAACGCCGATTCATGTTCTTATCCCTCTGTTTTCATGTTCCTGTTTAATTTTCTGAAGCTTATAGAAGATATTTTCCAATATGTGTTTGGAGAGTCAAAGAGGATAATAACGTTAAGGAGATTAAAATCGAAAACCAAAACTGACTTTGGAAATCAATAATACAAGTTGGTTTGGGTCTAGTTGAGTAGCATAGAGTTCTTTGCTTTCGTTTTCAAGGCGATCAAACGGAATGATTCCAGGAAATTTTTAAAGGGATCAGAGGCGTAACCATGTGAGAGACAGATAAGAGGCGGAGTGGAATGCGCTTTCGTTTTACGGTAATATTATTAAAAAAAAAAAATGAAAAAAACATTTAATTAATATAACTCATCTGTCCCTCTCTTTGTCTCTGCCTTGTTTGGCGGGAGGGCGTTTAGGGTACTTTTTCCGTGGTACTTTATCCTTTTCATATTCTCACAACTTTTTTTCTTCTTTTTTATTTACTTTTTCTTGTTCATTAACTATTTTTATGGCATCTTACATTCCCACGTCTTAATGAGCACAACCTGAATATAACCTTAATAAGAAATCAACTAATAATTCTTATAGATTAATAAAAATAGCCATTAAAGTTATTAATATTATCCATATTAATGACACTAAACTACTGGTAATATTATATTGGTATTAATTATTACTTTCATCTACCATCCTTATTAATTATGGACATACATGAAAAAATAATCAATACTCTTTAGAAAAGAGTAAGTGCCTTATAAAAAAAATTAATTACACTTGTTTATTGAGTTTTTATAATAAAGATCAAATGAAGTACTATATAAGATATGTAATATATATTTTCTACATACATAAAATATATTTTTAAAAATAAATTGAATATTATAATATATTTGAAAATTCATTTTCTAGTATATAGAATTTTTAGGCATTTAGTTTTTTTTTTTAAAAAATACGGTATCGCTTTTATTTTAGGAAGTAGCTTTTTTTTTGGCCCAAAAGAGGAAGTAGCTTGAATTTTATATTTTTTGAGGGTATATATTTTTTAAAAAAATATTAAAATGATGATATATTGACCAAAAGGGTAGTGGCTTTTGGGAAGCGGCACATATGGGGAGGGTTAGTTAAAATAGAGAAGCCAATCACATGGAGGGTTTAGTTGCCAGCGCGTGAGGTCGCAATCTGATGTGGGCACTCCGCCTCCTCTCATGATGCACCGGTCAACATGTTCGCCTTCCTGATTGGTTGTCCGCCTTAGCGTGCTTATCCTTCTACCACGTGGCCCTGACTCTTCCCATCCTTCCTTCCCACATCATACTTGAATTTGGAATATTCAAAAAAAAAAAAAACAATCAAAATTTATATTTTGGAGATATATCTGCTGAATGAATGATGATCGCACGTTGATTGTATTTCCTAATCTGTACCTGTCAAAATGCAATTGCGTTAATGTTTGGTTTTAAATGGGGAAAAAACTAAAACATGGCTTTCTTTACGATATGCCTGGGACGGCATTGTGGACTTCTTAGGTTTATTCGTATTAGAAAAACAGTTTTTATTGTCAATTCAAACCACCAGTATTGTCGCATATAATATAAAGTCAAACATTCCTTTTTCAAAATTTAAAAAATAAAATTTGTCTTTAGGTCTATTTGAGTTGACCTTAAAAAAAAGGTTTAAAGTAGGGATACAAAACTCCTCTAACATATATAATTTATATATTGTAAATCACATTGAAAAAACAATTTTCATCACTAATCCAAACAAGCACTTTTATATAACATGCTCACTAAATCCTTTGCTTTTTTTTAATACTTAGTACATGTTTGTTTTGACTTTTTAAAAGTGCTTTTATAATATAAGAGGTAATTAGTAGGTAAGATGAGTTTTATATGCACACGTAGAAGCAATGCATAGAACCTAACGTGTTACTTGGCTAGTATAGTAAAAGGATAAGTTTGAACTAAGAGGTTCCTGTGCGTTGTACCTTGGAGCGGATCAATATTCTTACCTTTTTTTTTTAACGCGGCTGGATATGGTTTAATTTTCCTTGGGCCGATCTGGACTGCGTATTTTTTAAAATGTTGTTAATGTTTTTGTTCATCTTTGAATGTGGGATGATGTCTTGAGGAATCCAATTTTTTCTAATACCCTCTGTTTACAGGAACGTATTCCCGTTGATGAAGTATTTGAGCAATTGAAATGCACCAAGGAAGGATTGTCCTCGACGGAAGGAGCCAATCGGCTTCAAATATTTGGACCCAACAAGCTAGAAGAGAAAAAGGTTCGTTCTTTTTTCTTGTTTCTTATTTTTTTTTCCTTCACTGCTAGATTCTATTTTCTAAATGCACTTTGCTGATTTGTGTTTCTGGTAATTTTCTCAGGAAAGCAAGATACTCAAGTTTCTTGGTTTTATGTGGAACCCTCTCTCATGGGTCATGGAAGCTGCAGCTATAATGGCAATTGCCCTTGCAAATGGTAGTGGGAGGCCTCCAGATTGGCAAGACTTTGTGGGTATTATCGCCTTGTTGGTGATCAACTCCACCATCAGTTTCATTGAAGAAAATAACGCTGGAAATGCTGCTGCGGCTCTTATGGCTGGCCTTGCTCCAAAAACAAAGGTAATAAGATTAAATTCGTGTTGAATTGCATATAAATGTGCTATTGAGCTGTTGGAAGAATTGGCAACATGGAGCCTCACTCATAGTATTTGTGCACTTTCAGGTTCTCAGAGATGGTAAGTGGAGTGAGGAGGAGGCTGCAATTCTTGTGCCAGGGGACATCATAAGCGTCAAGCTAGGTGATATCATTCCTGCTGATGCTCGTCTTCTCGAGGGTGATCCTTTGAAGGTAGATCAATCTGCGCTTACTGGGGAATCCCTCCCTGTGACCAAAAATCCCGGTGATGAAGTTTTCTCAGGATCAACTTGCAAGCAAGGTGAAATTGAGGCTGTTGTTATTGCAACTGGAGTCCACACATTCTTTGGGAAGGCAGCTCACCTTGTGGATAGCACCAATCAAGTTGGACACTTCCAGAAGGTTCTCACAGCAATTGGGAACTTTTGCATTTGTTCTATTGCAGTTGGTATGCTGGCTGAGGTCATAGTCATGTACCCAATTCAACATCGCGCATACAGGGATGGAATTGACAATCTTTTGGTCCTCTTGATTGGAGGAATCCCTATTGCTATGCCTACTGTGTTGTCAGTCACAATGGCCATTGGTTCTCACAAGCTCTCACAGCAAGGTGCTATCACCAAGCGTATGACTGCCATTGAAGAGATGGCTGGTATGGATGTTTTGTGCAGTGACAAGACAGGGACACTCACTCTTAACAAGCTTAGTGTTGACAAGAACTTGGTTGAGGTCTTTGCCAAGAGTGTGGAAAAGGACCATGTTCTCCTCCTTGCCGCAAGGGCTTCTAGAACTGAAAATCAAGATGCCATAGATGCAGCCATGGTTGGAATGCTTGCTGATCCAAAAGAGGTTTGATTTTTCCTCCAA
The DNA here is from genome assembly GCA_037074495.1 of Acacia confusa. Classification (NCBI taxonomy): domain Eukaryota; kingdom Viridiplantae; phylum Streptophyta; class Magnoliopsida; order Fabales; family Fabaceae; genus Acacia; species Acacia confusa. The sequence goes on from CM073514.1 coordinate 10,601,347, forward strand.
TTGTTCTTTCTGTTGTTAAAATTCATTATGTGATGACCGTTGATTTGAACTGTGTATATTGAGCATGTCTTTTTCTTGTGCAGGCACGAGCCGGAATTAGAGAAGTCCACTTCTTACCATTCAATCCCGTGGACAAGAGAACTGCTTTGACTTACATTGATTCTGATGGAAAGTGGCACAGGGCAAGCAAAGGAGCTCCTGAGCAGGTAACCTCATCGTTTAGTTTATTCTTTATTTTTGAGGTTTTTAGTTTCTCAAGTTGATGTTAACATCTTTGTTTGCAGATCATGGACTTGTGTAACCTCAAGGAAGATACAAAAAAGAGGGTCCACGCTATCATTGACAAGTTTGCAGAAAGAGGGCTTCGTTCGCTTGCTGTTGCCAGACAGGTTTATACTGTTTCTCCTTATCTTCAAATTTTATTAAACCACTTGCCGGCCAGGGTTATATAGCCAATCTACATGTCTTGCAGGAAGTTCCTGAGAAAACTAAGGAAAGTCCTGGTGGTCCATGGCAGTTTGTTGGCTTGCTGCCATTGTTTGATCCCCCAAGGCATGACAGTGCTGAGACCATCCGAAGAGCTCTCAATCTTGGTGTAAATGTCAAAATGATCACTGGTAATTAAGCGCTCTAATTCTTTAGAAAGAAAAGGTTTCCGTTGTACAAAATAGCATTTGTTGTTGAACTTATTGAAGTTAAACATACCGGCCTATGCTTTCTCTAGGAGATCAACTTGCCATTGCTAAGGAGACTGGTAGGAGGCTTGGGATGGGAACAAATATGTATCCATCTGCTACCTTGCTTGGTCAAGACAAAGACTTAAATATGGCTGCTCTTCCTGTAGAGGAGTTGATTGAGAAGGCAGATGGATTTGCCGGAGTATTTCCTGGTGTGCAATCTCTAACATCTCATTATTAAAAATAAAAAATTCTCTTTATTTTCTTAGACATTGTCTCGTTTTTTACTATGACATCATCAACTCTCACTCACACAAATGTTTAAATGTACAATCTTACAGAGCACAAATATGAAATTGTGAAGAAGTTGCAAGAAAGGAAGCACATTTGTGGAATGACTGGTGATGGTGTCAATGATGCACCTGCTTTGAAGAAGGCTGATATTGGAATTGCTGTTGCCGACGCTACTGATGCTGCAAGAGGTGCTTCTGACATTGTCTTAACAGAACCTGGATTGAGTGTTATTATCAGTGCTGTCTTAACTAGCAGAGCTATTTTCCAAAGAATGAAAAACTATACCGTTAGTCACTCTCCTCTCTCTTCATTAATCTGTTGTCTTTTTATTTTTTTTTTAAATGAGCTCAAGTCACATTTTTTTTTTTTTTGAATTGCAGATCTATGCAGTTTCTATCACCATCCGTATAGTGGTAAGTAGATGCTATATTTATGAAGATCCACGTGATTTATTACAGCAAGGAATTCTGAATATCAACTAATTTGATTCTCTTTATTTCTAAATGCAGTTTGGCTTCATGTTTATTGCACTGATTTGGAAATTCGACTTCTCTCCATTCATGGTTTTGATTATTGCCATTCTTAATGATGGTAAGATTTCTAACCAATATGCCTCAAAACTCAAATTTTTAATTATCTTAATTTTATGATGGAGATTTCACACAATGATTCATACTATAAGGAACAATCATGACTATTTCAAAGGACAGAGTGAAGCCATCTCCTATGCCTGATAGCTGGAAACTGAAAGAAATATTTGCTACCGGAGTCGCTCTGGGAGGCTACTTGGCATTGATGACTGTCATATTCTTCTGGGCAATGCATAAAACTACATTCTTCCCTGTAAGAACCCATTATACTTTATCATTACCTGCCCAACTTCTTTGGCTCGAAGCTTGAGTTTTGACACCGTTTGATTATTTTTCTAGGACAAATTTGGAGTCAGAGACATTCGTGATGACAATCATCGAATGACATCAGCTTTGTATCTTCAAGTCAGTATAGTGAGCCAGGCTTTAATCTTTGTAACCCGTTCTCGCAGCTGGTCCTATGTTGAACGCCCTGGAGTTCTGTTACTAGTTGCATTTGCTATTGCTCAGCTGGTCAGTATAATGCCTCCTTTAGTCCATTTGACTTTAAGATTTGTAGACATGAGAATGTATTTTTTACATGGTTTAATATAACCTGTCTATTTCTAGCAAAGGTAGCTAAGATTTTTTGTGGTTATGTCATACAGATTGCTACAATAATAGCAGTATATGCAGACTGGAGCTTTGCAAGGGTTGAAGGAATTGGTTGGGGTTGGGCTGGAGTCATCTGGCTCTACAGTATTGTCTTCTATGCTCCACTTGACTTGTTGAAGTTTGCTATCCGCTACATCTTAAGTGGCAAGGCTTGGGTTAATATGTTAGAAAACAAGGTATGTTTAAGCCAATTGAATACCTTTCCATGAACAAATCTGAACTTGAACTGGCTTTGTTTGTGTTCACAAAAAATGTGTTTGAAAGAAATATGAAAACCAGAACAAAATAAAATGGGTCTCAACTTGAACTGGTCTTGTTTTATGAGCTGCTGATTTTTTCTTTGCTAAAAAATCTCTGAAAGAAATATGAAAACCAGAACATAATCAAATGGGTCTCAACTTGAGCTGATTTTGTTATATGAGCTTTGTTTTCTATTCTTAAATAATGTTTTTCAAAGGGGAAAAAAAACCCCAGAACACAACCAAATGGGCATATTCTAGAATGGCAAGTTGTTCAAGGATGGAGATTAATTCACTGTTGTTGAAATGTATTTACAGACTGCCTTCACTACCAAGAAAGACTATGGAAAGGAGGAGAGGGAAGCTCAATGGGCTCTTGCTCAGAGGACCCTCCATGGCCTTCAACCACCCGAATCTTCTGGCATTTTCAATGACAAGAACAACTACAGAGAACTGTCTGAGATCGCCGAGCAGGCCAAGAGACGAGCCGAAGTTGCAAGGTAAGCAATCATACACGCCTTCATGTTCTTGAGACCGGAATAGGAACTCAAAAATCACAAGTTACAACAAAAAGCACTAATTTATGAGTAGACACATTCAAGCATGTTAGACATGCTTACTTTTCTGTTTGAAACTCATATATGATACACTTATCGTCTTAAAATTGTTTCTCATTTCCTTGTTCTGATCAAGTTATAGTATCACAATGGAATAAAGATGAGATTTTTTGTGATCTTCTATTTTCACTTGCAGGCTTCGTGAGCTACTCACACTTAAGGGACATGTTGAGTCAGTGGTGAAGCTGAAAGGTTTGGACATTGACACTATCCAGCAACACTACACAGTCTGAGAAACAAACATTGAACATTTTTATTTTTAGCAGAACGGCCACAAAGCAATGTAATATCTTAAAACAAAAGACTCAGAGAAGGCCTAGCTAGCTATTTACTGTCTTATAATGGAGAGAAAATCTTGTGCTATAGCTCTCCCATTTTTCTTTTATTTGTTATATTTTTCCTTTTTCTAACGAATTTCTGAGTTCTGGCGAATAACAATATTGTCTTTGCCTACTTTCTTTTTCCCCCCTGTTGTTATTATGCGAAGAAAAAGTCAAATGTAGCACAGTTCTAAAAAAATAATGAACTTGTTCTTGCCTATTTTAGTAAACTCACCACCCAAAAGAGCCATCTTTAACCATTAGTAGTATTCTAATTCCAATTTGTCTACTGTTAAGAGAAAAATAAACTAAATCAGAATGCGCTGCAATGACTTCAAATTGAGGAAAACATTTGAAAATGAAGAAATAAAAAAAAACAGAGCCTCATGATTGAATTGCAATCCTCACAAATTGCAATTTTATATTTTTTTCCTCAAACTATCTCTATTGATCGAACATATCTGATAAGTTAATCTTGTATACAAATAATTAAAGGGGATACATTAGGAAACCAACAATGAATAACTAATTCAACAATTTTCTTAGTCTCTATAAATTAGTTATCTAGTTCTCATGTTTAAGACTAACATCGGTAAAAAATTACTTTTATCAATAAATAAATAGCTACTAAAAATATATAATTAAAAATTAAAATATAAAAAAATAGATTTAAATATATTTAAAGTTTGAATAATTGAAATTAAACCCATTTACATTAATAATTTATCTCACTCAACAAAGAAATTTTTATGAAGCCATTAAACATAATCTACTAGCACGAATTTAAAAACAATTTTACTTAATTTTATAAGTTAAAATATAAAAACAATAAACTTAGTAACTAATTTTACAACAATAATTTTAGGGGTAATTGGTGATTTATTTTATGTCAGGTAATATCAAAACATCTATGCTATGATATTAATTAATTGGGTCCCACAGAGAGCCATAGTTGTTGAACTGAATACATCAAAACGAATCATTAAAGAAAAATTTATTAGGGTTACCTATTTGAGAGTTAAAAGGGAATGAAGAAGACAACGTTGTTTAGGCTCTTGCGTGAACGTCCGTGTCTGGCTGCTGTGAAATCCTACTGTCGGACTAGAGAAAAACTACAGATCCAGAATTCATAGCCCAGACTCTATTCAGAAAAACTACAAAGCAAGAAAGCATCACAATTGTAAGGATATAGAACTAAGCGCCTTTAAGAATAGCTCAAAGTTCATCCAGTACACAAGGCACCACGCGCATGTTAATAGATAGCATTATATTTCTCCACTAATTTTCCATTACAGAGTAAAATGACCAAGATGAAGAGAGAAGATTGAAGCCAGGGTGAAAGAAACGAGCAATTAAAAAACCCTAAAGTGGTGAGATTATTGAAAGCCACCAGCGGCGAGAAAATCACCAGAATTTGAGCAGCTAGCAAGTTGAGGGCCCACGGCTGGAGAGGGAATTGAGGACAACCTCAGCAGCAGAGTGCTCGGCAGGTCGAAGCGTAGAGCATTAGTGCGAGCTGAAGAACAAAGGAGAGGAGGGGAGAGAGAGGGGAAGTGAAGGTTTACATAAGAGAGAGAAAGTAGAGGGCAAAGAAGCGAGAAAGGAAAGGAGGACCAATTCACTAACTAGGAGGGCACCAATGTCATTTCATTTTAGACTCACATGCCAGGGCCGTTTTGCCTTTTTCTGGCATGTGAGTGTTTAGTGGGCCCTTTTTGAGATTATGTTGGTTAATTGGGCCCTGAGATAAATTTTCCCATTTCTAAGTTAGGGTTTGAATTTCTTTGCCTAGTAAGATCAGATTCCGCATGTGATATCATTGACGATTGATTTGTCCTCTCATCTTCGTTTCTTAGTATTTCAATTTCCATGCCCATAACTGAAGCCTATATAGGGCGTGCTTGACCTTAAAGTCTCATCAATTTTTTTTCCTAAATAATTAAAAAAGTCTTGTCAAATTATTTCCATAGAGCACTATATTTGCAAATTCAATCAAAGACCGTTAGTGATATATATATATATATATATATATATATATATATATAGAGAGAGAGAGAGAGAGAGAGAGAGAGAGTGACTCTTGTTGGCATTTATAGAATTATCATCATATATCGTTTCATGAAAACTTCTAGAAAAAAGTGGTCATTTTATTGTCACAGTATTTCTTTTTTTTAAAAAAAAAAAAATATTTATATGGAGAAGTTTCACCTCAATGCCATCAATCGATAAAAGATGTAAAGGATATAGAAATGGAGGATTTCTTTTTCTTTTTTTAGATATGCGACTCACCTTTTCAATTAAACATGGAGGGAGTTCAACCTTTTTTTTTTTGTGACGTAGTCAATTATTTATATGAAAGAAGAAAAGTGCATACATATGGTAGGAAAATCATTACTGTAAATATATGAGAACAATTTTGTTTAATTTGGCGTTCATTTGGAGATTCAAGTTTGTATTTATTCAATTAATCCTTGTGTGTCAAGAAAAATTCAAAAAACTATGTAAATAGCTAATCACTTTATAACTTAGTGATATGAAAGATTCTCTGTGAGGCATGATACTTGAAATCATCCCTTCTAATATAAAGAAAAGAACACACCTAATATTATTAAAATAATTCATATCAAGACTAATCATTATAAATATTCCCTTTTTTAGCTAATAAAACTTTATCCACCATATTTGGGATGAATATTTATCCATCGTCATGGCATCATTATTACTCCATCTAGGTCTAATTGAATGTAGAAGTTATATAACTAATGTTATGTATGAAGATTAACAAGTGTGTTAAATTAAGTGAAACTATCAGGTCTGAGAAATCACTTTTCTCAATGTGTAATGATATAATTTAAAACAAAAAATAAAAAATAATTTGAACTACTTTATCTTAATAAGCTACTGCTTCTTGTCTTTATTATAAGACATCGACTAATAATTCTCAATATTACCCATACTAGTTGTACTAAACTCTAATATAATATTCTCTTTGGTCATTATTATAAGGCACCAATTAACAAGTGTATTTAATCCTTTTTATAAAGCATTTACTTGTTTATTTCCAAAAAGTATTAAATAATTTTTTTCCATGTATGCCAATAATCAAATAGCATTTACTCCCATATGTCTACCATTAGATTGGTTTACTTGAGCTTCTAAGTGATCCAACCTCTTTTTAATTGTATTTAACATTGTCATCAACTGTGAGGAAGGCTCGCTTTATCAATTGACTTCACTTGTCTTCTTTCATTGTTGTTCTAAAGAAAGTCAGCTGATAAGTCATCTAAACATTTCCAGACATAATTTACTAGTTGATTTGTAATTCCCCCATTAGTGACAGCATTTAATTATGATTTAGATTCAGGATTCAACTGAGTACTGAAGATTTGAAGCAAGATCCACTTCTCTAAATTGTGACTAGGGCTCTGCTTAACAAGTAACTTGAACTTCTCCCATGCTTCACACAAATGTTCACCAAATTGTTGACAGAAATTGGTAAAAGCGGTTCGTACATCTACCATCTTATTATGTGAAAAAATCTTGATATGAACTTTTCTCACTACAAAAAAATTGGTTTTTTGTGACGGAAAAATTCCGTCACAAAATTTCAATTTTTTGTCGCAAAAAAGGCCTCACAATTGCGACGAAAAACGGAATTTTAATTCTGTCACAAATTTCAAAATTTGTGACGGAATTTTGTTTCCGTCGCAAATTTCAAAATTCACGACGGAAAAAATTCGGTCACATAGACTTTTTTCCGTCGCAATTGTGACGGAATTTTTTTTGTCGCAATTGCGACGGAACCCAATTCCATCGCAAAATTTAAAAAAAAATTAAAAAAAAATCATAAAAAATATTTATAAACATAAAAAAAATTAAAATTATTAAAAATTACATAGAAGTTGAGGGAAAATAAATTATCAATTAATCATATAAAAAACGAAAACAAACAAAAATGAAGAGAATTTTTTCAAATGTATTCATGGATTATAGGAAGATAGGATTATCAAAATATTATAAGGAAGAGAGGATTATGTATTCATTTAATCATATGTATTGGAAAAAGAGGATTATCAATTAATCATATTTATTCATTTACCGTTTTTTTTCAAATAAATTATCAGTTATAGGAAGAGAGGATTATCAAAATATTATGAGGGAAAAATGACATAGAATCATGGATTTATAAGTCAAGCAATAGGAAGAGAGGATTATCAAAATATTTGAGCACGTTTTTTTAGGGTTTCATTACTTCTAATGGCATTTATTTGGAATTTTCCCTTGAATAAAGAAGAAGCAATACTGAGATCCCACGTGACTGAAGAAGAAAGCAATGGAAAACGAAAGAAAGTAATGAAATGAAAGAGAGAATCAGGGAGGGGGAGGATACAAGAAAATGAAGAAAGGAATGAAAAACAAAAGGAAGGAATGAAGAATGAGAGAAATAATCGGGGGAGGGGGAAGTTGAAGAACGAAAATGAAAAATGGGAAGGGGAGGGCGAAGTTGGCAACCAAAAAGGCAAAATTTTGCGATAGAATAATTTTTCCGTCCTAAAGTTTTTTATTATTATTATTTTTCTGACAAAATTTTGCAATGGAATTTTTTTTCCGTCACAAAATTTTGCTATGGAATTTATTTCTGTCGCAAAACCCTTGGGGGTTTGCGACGGAAATGAATTCCATCGCAAAACCCAAGGGTTTTTGCGATGGAATTCATTTCCGTCACAAATTTGAAAAGTTTTGCAATGGAATTTTTTTTCCGTCACAAAATTTTTTTTTTCATTATTTTGCAGTCACAATTTTGCGACAGAATTTTTTTTCCATCGCAAAATTTCGCCTTTTTGCGACGGAATTTGAATTCCGTCACAGAAAGTGGAATTTTGCGACGGAATTCAAATTCCGTTGCAAAATTTTTCAATTTTGCATTCCGTCGCAAATTCACTATTTTCTAGTAGTGTCTTCCAGTGCCTCCCAAGAGGTTATGCTGCCATCTTCTAAGTTGTTGAGCCATTCTTTGACTTTCCCTTGTAGGGAATAAGTAAAGAGTCGAAGACGAATCACACCATTAGGAACTCCATTGAGCTTGAATGAATTGCGAATGCCAAGAAATTGTATTAGATGCCGGTTTGGACTTCTGAATCGTTTCCTGCATACTAGCCTTGTAGTTCAAGCATCTTAAGCATAGTTTGCTTGATTTCGAAATTGTTGGCTTGAAACTCAAGCACTCTGATTCCTAACTGATATTCTCGAGATTGTCTTCCCAGAATATCACTGATACACAAATGATCATTTTCATCCCCAACCATTTCTTCAGTTTCAAGCTATATTACTTCCTCCTCTCGGTTTGAGGTGTTGTAGCTTCCGAAAGCTGTTGAATATTCCTTGTTTTTTATGGTGTTTTAGTAGCTTTGGATCTATGAGACATGTACCAAAGTACCTGCAAAACCAAATAAATCTCAAAGTATCAAACTAATACCAAAAGCTAAAAAGAAGAAAAGAAAACAATTATTACTCAAACTAAAACTACTAAAACTCAATCAATTCCAACCAAGACAGTTGTGGCATATAAGTCCCCGACAATGCCGCTAAAAACTTAATAGGGCAAAACTTTATAGCCTATAGCTTTGCAAGTATATGGGTCGTATCAAATAATAAAGAGCAAGTATGATATCGTTCTCATGAGGACTTAATATCCACAACTTCAGGTAAACATTAATTTCACACTTTTGTTCAAGTGAGCAAACCAAATTGGATTAATTAAGAGAGAAGACAAGAAAATCAAAATAGATAAATTACCACAATAATCAAATAAACAAACTAGAGTCAATAATCCCTTGTTAGCTTCATAAACCTTTATTTCACTAATTTAATTAGCCTTAATATTAATTTTGTTAATCTCGAGTATAAATAGCTATAAGTGCCTATCAGTCCATTTAAAGTCCTCTCTTAAGTAAAAATTGGCATGTCTAACAAATTCACTCAAGAGGCAACATAATTCGGACACACTCTTCAACAATTATATGAGGCTATTAGGTATATGTCTATCCTAATCGCAAATTAAATCATAATCTAATCCCATATTATTTAATCTCAAAACCTAATTAAAATCCCCTTCGTCAAGATAAATCCTAATACTCAAACTCATATTTAATGAGGGCCAATCACTAAACATATAAAATTAAACAAGATTAAGTAACTAAAATCAATATTAATTATAACTAAACCATGAAAACAAAGTATAATCGATCAATAAGTTCAAAACTCCTCTAGATTGTAAAACAAATTAGCCACACATGACTAAATCAAAATTCATGATGGAAAATAATAGTTTAGATAAAATAAACAAAGAAAGCAAATCTATCAAAAGCTTTCGTCGAGTTCTTCATGCATCCTCCTACCTTTCTCTGCTTCTTTAATTTATATACGGTTGTCACGTGTTCCTTTTGTGCGTTCTTTTTCTTCGGCCGTTCACTATGTACGTCCCCCTTTTTGCTCTCGTGCTACTGGGGAAATTTACCTTTTTAATAATTTTTTTTTTAAAAAAAAACCAAAATAAGGCACTGTGCAAACATATTACCGGAGTAATGCAGTTGGTGGCGCCATGTCATCTGACGCCACTAACAAAGTGGCGCCAGGTGTACTGTCGCCACAAAGTGGTGTCAGTCAAACTGACACCACAAATAGCCTCGTGTGGACCCCACCACCCTCTCCTTCCCATTTTATTCTACTGTGTCCTCCACGCATGCCACTCCCTTCCCCTTGCATTTTAATTTTTTTTATAAATAATAAAGCCTGCAAAAGTTGACTGACGCCACTTTGTGGTGTCAATACACCTAGCGCCACAAGTGGCATCAGTTTGACTGCCGCCACTTTGTCAATGGCGCTAGATGACATGGCGCCAGTTGTGACGCTCTGTCAGATGGGGCCACCAACTGCATTACTCTGGTAATATGTTTGTACAATGCCTTATTTTGGTATTTTTTAAAAAAATCTTTATTCAAAAGGTAAATTTCCCTGTGCTGCTACCTTTTTAATGGATATAATTTAGGGTTCTTTTGCGGTGGGTCCACGCACTATGATCCTCATCCGAAATCTCCTCCACTTTAAGTATGATAAGTATGATATATATATATATATATATATATATATATATATATATATATATATATATCCTGCACAATAAGTTAGGATATGAGTAAATTTTATATCAAAAATATCTTTTTATCCTAAAATTAATTAAAAGATAGAAAATATAATTAAATAAGTATAAAATATTAATAAGTCCAATATAATATATCTAATCTATAATTATTTAATTATAAAATATATACTTATCAAATAAATTAACAATTCTCACAAAACTAATAAAAACAATTAAAATCAATAAAATTATCTTAGAAATTAAGTAATTTCTAATATTATCCAGATATAATTATACTAAACTCTAAAATTTTATCAATTATTAATCTTATCCACTACTCTATTAACTATAAGCATACATAAAAAATTAATAGTTCTTAAGAATGAGTAAATATTTTATAAAAAAGATTGAATACACTTATTAATCGATGTCTTATAATAAAAATTGGATGGTGTATGTATTAAAATATCTCATTGATGACATTAACTCCGGGTGCACATTAGGTGCCAAGCACCTTATGTGCCCCTTAGGTGCCCATCCCTCTATTAGAGGGATGGGCATATTTTTTTTAATTTTTTTATATATTCTATTTATTTATATTTAAATTATATGCTGCTTTCTGGAAAAAAAAATTTCATCCAGTATCTCAAATTAATTAGTTTTCATTATACTGGTATTACAGATAAATATTACTAAATGCAGGATTGAAAACTAATTAATTTGAGATACTGGGTGAAATTTTTTTTCCAGAAAGCAGCATATAATTTAAATATAAATAAATAGAATATATAAAAAAATTAAAAAAAATATGCCCATCCCTCTAATAGAGGGATGGGCACCTAAGGGGCACATAAGGTGCTTGGCACCTAATGTGCACCACATTAACTCCTCTGTGCACCTTGAAAAAATCGGAATTGTCGTCGCTTCAATTTCAGTTTCTGGTTGCCTGCACGGCTACCTCTACGTGGGACCCTCCCAGGTTTTAAAGTCAATTTCAATTTTCTCCAATTTTTTAAAAACAAGTTCCTTGTCATGTTGTAGTGTAAAAATGACATTTCTTAAAAAATTTTAATTTTATGAATTTAAAATTGGATAAAAGTTAGATTGTGTAATGTAATTTATATTTAGATGGATGATGACAAAAGTAGTTTTTGTTTTTAAATCTGACTTTCAAAAATTTGTTTGAATGATAATATTAAAAATAAAATTTATATGAAAAAATACATGAATCTTATTACATAACACATATATATTATCATTAAATATTAAAAATGTAAATGATAGGAACCTAAATCAAAGTACTTTGATATGTGACATCAAATATCTAAGTAGTTTTTTTATAAAGATTTATCAAGTCAATCTGACCAATTAATTTCTCATATTTTTTATCAATAAAAAAATATGATATAATATAGGGAAAATGTATGTTAGGGCCCAAGGTAGCAAAATAATTTCAAAAAAAAAGCCCAATAAACATTCACATGCCAGAAAAAGCCCTGACATAATTTCAAAAAGCGTTAGCAACTATATCAGTAACAGTTAACAATTATATCAGTCCCCGTTAACAACTAAATCAGTCTAATTAACAACTATATATTAACAACTATATCAGTAGCCATTAACAATTACATCAGTAGCAATTAATAACTATATCCGTACATTTTTTTTTTTGAAATAATGCCTAAGGCTTTTTCTGACATGTGAATGTTCATTGGGTTTTTTTTGAAATTATTTTGCTACCTTGGGCCCTGACATACATTTTCCCTATAATATAATATAATATAAAAGAAATAAATATCATCTTAATTCTGGATCCCTATGCCCATATATGCATTATCTTTTTTTTTTTCAACCATATGCACTTTCTCTCTCATCTCTTTTCTTTTTTTCATACCCCTCCCTCTCCTCTAAGCAATGGCAGAAGTCAAAAGCCAAAAGTGAAATGCCGCAAAATACTGCTCCATAAAATAAATATTTCTTTAGATTAGTGTCAAAAAACTATTTCTCAACATTATTTATAATATACGACGTAACTATATAAAATGAGTTTTAAACATGGACGTTCTTTATAAATGCTAATTCAGACCTACTCTAAAAAAAATCTTGCTTAAATTTAGGCTCAAATAAGCCATACCAAAATACTCCATATATATATATATATATATATATATATATATATATATATATATATATATATATATATATATATTACTCTTGTTTTTCTTTAGATTAGTGTAAAAAATTAACTTATATTTAAATTAAATACATTTTATTTTTAATGCACGTATTTTTCTTATTACTTTTTTATCCTTACTCTTATTACAAGGCTACCCAGTGACTTTCAATCTTTTAGTACTTATTTTTAAAAGTAACAAGTTAAGATTACCAATTTAAAAATTAGATACAAAAAATTTAGAGTTCCTCGATCAAATTAAAAAAATATATATATGTATTTGGAAACTTGCCTTGATGAAATTGGCTGGCTTCTCTTTGTTTATTTCTTTCAGTTCTTTATCTCAAAGTTGTTCATTTTCTTTCGAGGCTTTTGACTTTTTGTTGTAACTTTAATTGGTAGGCATTTTAGTTTTTGTTTCTTATTCTGATCTTGTTTATGATGTTCATGTTTAAACCTGGTACTTAAGGTTTTAGCCATAAAAAGTACACATTTTGGGAGGAAAAAATTTCAGACAAAAATAGAAAGTCTTCAATGAATGAGATTATGATTGGTATTGAGATTAGAGCCGGGAAATCAGGTTGAACTTGTTGGGCTGGCCTGTTTAGGCCCTGGTCTTTCAAGGGCTGGGCCTAAAAATTTCAAGAGATAAATGAAATCGGCTTTGGAGGGCCGGCCCTGACGGGCCTCGGGCTTAAACGGGCTGGCCCTGTAAGCTATTTTCACTGTAGCTTTTTCTTTTTTAAATTTATTAATATATATATATATATATATATATATATATATATATATATATATTGTATTTGTTATAGAGTTATTTATCCTTTTAACTACAAATACATAATAACTATATTCTAATTTTATGATTTAATTTATTATTTGTTGCAAATAAAGATTATGGATGTGTTCATGATGTGGGAGAAAAATTTCATGATATTCTTACTCATGAGCTAGAGGCTACTACTCAAAGTGAAAAACAATCAAATGTTGTTAAAATCGATGATAATGATGAAGATGATGACAATAATAATCATCGTACTAATGTCGTTTAGTAATATGCTTTTTATATTTTATGTGAGTTATTTGTGAACATAGTTTGCTTTTGATCATGAATTAGCGACTGTGCTTATTTATTGGATGATTCGTGTTGTAATTTACTAAAAATATTTTTTTAAAAAAAAGTGAAGGAAAAATAGTTAAAATTTGGAATAGTGATTTCCGGGCCCTGCGGGCCGGGCTTTGAAAAATAGGTGTTTTTCATACTCCGGGCCTTGGAGGGCCGGCCCTGTTAGGCCCTGGCCCTTCACGGGCCGACCCTGATTCCCAGCTCTAATTGAGATAGATATTGAGGCTTTAAAATTACATGTGGTATGAAGTAATATTTGAAGAGACTGTTAAAATTAATTAATTTTTTTTCATAATTAATCATACATTACAAAAATTCTCTAATGCCCCATATAATAAATTATAAAATCCAAAAAATATTATATAGTTTCGTCTAAAAAATTCCCAATGCTAAGATGGTTTTTTCAATAGCAAAGGATGGGTAGGTTTTCACAATCTCATATTCATGATGTTCTCAATCTCAAGTTACCCGTCGTTCTTACCAAGCATCAAAAAACGAACAATACTAGAGTGTGTGCAGTGTGACCAAAATTAAAATGACAACAAACTTAAGGGGGTAAATGTTATATTAACCCCAAAATAAAATAGGACATGATTGTGGAAGTGCACTTGTTAGGAGTATGATTGTATCCCTTTTAAAAAATTAACATATAAAATTGTAAGAATTAACCAAAAAAAAAAAAAGAAACTGATTTTCGGTTTTGATTAATGATCTCAATTAGGAAAGAATAAAATGAAAAATTTAAAAATATAAATGTAAAATCTTGTGCCACATGATTAGGTAGATTTAATAAATCCAGAAAATCACCCCAATGAATTTAAATAGGGATTATCCAATTTTCTAACGATAAGATGAAATTTTTGGGATGGATCCCCGGTGACTAAAAATATTTATTCTATTACCAAAAAAAAAATATTTATTCTACTATTTTAAAAGACTTTAAAAATAAAAAAGTAATAAAGGAATACAATTAAAATAAGCTAGTGTAGGACCCACAAGAGGTGAATCATTTTCATTTTGATGTTTGAACCCTGCATTGACCGACAATTGACATGACAAGTCAACGGTATAGTTATAAAAAGAGTTAAGTTGTGAAAACAAACATTATTTTTTTTAGAAGCGTCCAGCGTCAAAAATTTTTTTTAGAGTAAAAATACATACGTGGTTATCATTTTAGAACAAAAGTTACATATCACCATTAAATTACTATTCACTTCCGTTATATTACTATTCATTATATCTCTTTCTCTCTCATCACGATGAACAGTGACTTAATGGTAGCATGTGACTTTTGCTCCAAAATAGTAACTACGTGTGTATTTTTGCTTCAAAAAAAAGTTTTTGGCGTTGGGCGCTCTTAGGGATAAAAATCATATATATTTTTATACCTTAACCCTTAATGAGTATTTTTTGCGAAATGAGTTGAGAATTACTCATTAAATTTTGTTATTTTAAAATTAATTCTCAGTGACATAGTTTTAAAATTATTTTTCTGTCTTTATAACTATAATAAACATGATTCTTTTTTATATAAAAAAAAATCCTTAGACTCGGACTAGACTGAGAACCAACGAACTGATCGGTGAACTGGTCTGATCCGGGGTAAGACCGGTTCACTTTTTTATAAAAAAATAATAATAATTTTCTTAATTTTTTTTTATATTGTTATATTAATAACGCTAA
Source organism: Acacia confusa (assembly GCA_037074495.1). NCBI lineage: Eukaryota > Viridiplantae > Streptophyta > Magnoliopsida > Fabales > Fabaceae > Acacia > Acacia confusa. Next base: position 10,616,861 of record CM073514.1, read on the forward strand.
AATCTTTTACTTTTCATTAGTTTAGTCTCATTTTAATTCTGATTTGACCCATTAAAATGTGACCTAGTATCTCAACCGGTCCGGTATGAGTTTCAGAACCTTGATAATAATAGAATTATTTTTTTCTTTAATTTTTTGTGGATAAAAAAACAAAACGACATTAAAAAAAATAATAAAGGATATTTTTTGTATCAGAAGTCAAAATGGGTCATTCTCTCAGTCTTGATTGATAGGACCCTCACAAAGCTAGGCTTTTTTCCCATAGTGCCCTTTTTAGGAAACTATTTACCAAAATGCCCCTACTTTGAAACTATTTCCCATTATGCCCTCCTTTGGAAACATATTCCCAATCTACCCCCCTTTAGTCGACTAAACCAGGGGTTTAGTCGACTAAATTTCGAAGGTTCAAATTTTTTGAATCCCCTCGAAATTTAGTCGACTAAACCAAGTGATTTAGTCAACTAAACCCATTTAGTCAACTAAACCAAGCGGTTTAGTCAACTAAATTACGGGGGTGGGCGTTAAAAAGCCCACACCCGACATTTAGTCGACTAAACCACTTGGTTTAGTCGACTAAATTTCGACGGTGAGGGTTTTTAAACACCCCAAACGCCGCTAATCGACTAGATCTCCCCCCCAAACCCCTCCCCCATCTCTTTTTCGCCAAAATCTCTCTGAATTCGTTGGTGGGTTGCGAAGAGAACTTCAATCTAGTGGAATTTGTGTCGATATTGGTATGTTTTCATCTCCATTTAAGATTTCCGTCGTCATTTATGTGTTTATGCGAACCCCCATTTGCGTTTTTGCATTTTGTGCTTTGATTGGGTTGTTTTGTTGTGTGTCTTTGCTTGATTTGAGTATTTCATTCCTATTTATGGAGGAAAATGATGAATATACATGTGAAAGTGAAAAGATTTACATCGGTTGAGTGATTTTTATTTTTTTGAAGAATATCACTTCGTTTTTCATAAATTTTTTTATTTGGTCAGCTAAAACCCTCCATTTTGCAGCTAAAATTCTGGTGTAAAAAATGAGTTCAAGTTTAAACACTTACATGACTATAATCTACCACAGTGGGAGGTATTTTGATGGTCCCAAAGGTGTTCAATTTGAAGGGAAAATGAAAATGATGAAAATCAAACGGGATACTACATACAACGAGCTGAAAGAAAGAATTTACCAAAAATTGGGACTACATGGCAGCCAATGCATTCATCGGTTAATTGCCAAAGTGGAGACTATAGTGGGTAAGGATAATGTATACTACATTAGTACCGATGTATGTGATGATGAAGATGTAGATTGTGTCATAGATGCATTTGCTAATCGGAGAGTACAAAATTTTATTGAGATATATGTTGAAATTGAATCTGGCGAATCATCATCTATACCTATGCATCCAAGATCCCCACAGTATTTTGGTAAAGAAGATAGACATGTTGGTGTATCTGCACCTTCACAAGTGTTAAGTCAGGTAACATTGATGGAAGATGAGGAAAATGAGAGTATGCACAGCGATGAGGAGGACGAATTTGAGAGGTTTATTCCACTAGGTGACAGCTCAGATACCGATGTGGAGGGTGATTTTGATTCTTGCCCGAACCTAGTAAACCCAGGGACTGCAACAATGCCACCACTTCGTATTGACCCAATTAGTAGTGGTAATTTAGTAGACTTGAATTTCTGGTTGTTTTTGTATTGTTTATTTACTGGTTCTGACAGAAAATTCATATTGACAGATGTTGGACTTGATAGTGAGCCATTTTTGACCGAAAGCCCGCACTATTCTCAAATTAGTGCGGTTGACTGTGACGATGAATTAGAGATGTTGTATGGTGATGATGACAGGCAAGGTGGATGGCAGTTAGGCGATCCATTATATGTGTATCAGCAGTTTCCTTCTAAGTCTGAGATGCATCATGCCGTGAAATTGTATTGCATGAAGACTCATCGTTCAGCCAAAGTTGAAAAAAGTGATGAACGGAGGTTTGTGATGAAGTGTCGAAATCATGCTGACGGTTGTCCCTGGTATATGAGGGCAATGACAGGCAAGAATGGAAATTGTTGGGTGATCCGTAAGTGGGTTAGCGATCACACCTGCCTGAACTAGAGTCTTACCCGGGATCATGGACAACTTGATTCAAATGTCATATGTGCAGGCATTATCAGTATGTTTCATATTTTTGTTGCTTTCTAATTCTGTTTGTTTATTGACATTATATTCTAAAGTTTGTTATGCTTTAACAAGGTATGTTAAGAGAAGATCCAGCTTTAAAGCCAGCGCTGATACAAGAGAGGATGCAGCGTATGTATGGATATAATATAACATACAAGAAGGCTTGGAAGGCGAAAATGAAGGCCATTGTGAAGTTATTTTGTGATTGGGAGGAATCATATGCATTCTTGCCCAATTGGTTGACATACATGACGCAGGTTAACGTGGGCTCTATTTTCAGGCTTGATACAGATGAATGTTCCGACCATCGTCGGTTTTATGTCAACTTACACGTCTTTCGTAGAGTTTTTTGGATATTTAACCAGACAGTTGAAGCCTTCAAATACTGTAAGCCCATACTACAAATTGATGGCACCCACTTGTATGGAAAATACAAAGGTACTCTCTTGATTGCGACTTCACAGGATGGGGATGGGAAGGTCTTACCAATTGCCTTTGTTGTTGTTCCTCCTGGTGAGAAGTATGATGACTGGTGGTGGTTTCTTTGTCTGTTACGTGATCATGTGACGCAGAGGACGGGCTTTTGTTTGATATCTGATCGCCACGCCAGTATCATAAAAGCGGTTAAAGATCACCGCAATTGGCAGCCTCTGTATGCCTATCATGTGTATTGCCTACGTCATGTCGCGAGCAACTTTAATACCAGATTCAAGGATGTGCAACTAAAGAAAACAGTTATGAACTTAGGTATGAAAGTATACACTTTGGTTACTGCCTTCACATACTTGAACATGTTTGTAATGCACCCTTTGTTATGAGTTTGCTTTAACATGTTATGCAGGGTACATGAGTTCAAAGATCCAGTTTGACCGGAAGTTTTAGGAATTTATTGATTGTAACCCACAGGTTGTGTCCTGGTTTGACCGGCTTCCAAAAGAGAAATGGTGTAGGTCCTACGATGAAGACGGACGGAGGTTTGGTCACATGATGACTAACCTAGCTGAGTGTGTGAACAAGATCCTTAGGGGTGCACGTAATCTACCGATAACGGCTTTGGTGAAGATGACCTGTAGTAGACTGGTCGAATATTTTGTCACCAGGCGTGTTGAGATTAACAAAAATATCGCTATAGGTAGGATAGTGTCAAAAAAGGTTGAAGAAGAGTTACAAAGATGGACCAGATGACAGTTACATACCGTGTGCGGCTTCATGACAGAGATTTACAGTTATATGAGGTTGAGGACACATATAATCAATCTACACATATTGCCGGTAACATAATGAGGGTTGACTTGATAAATCGCAAATGTCAATGTGGGAAGTTCACAACAAGCAGATATCCCTGTAGCCACGTAGTAGCAGTATGCAAGATGGAGAATTTGAACCATTATGATTACGTTGATCCGGTATTCACTATCCCATATATTAGTTAGGTATATGCAGCACACTGGTATCCTATAGGCAATGAATTGTTAATTCAACAAGGAGAAGGCCCAACAGTTATCCCAAATGCAACTTTGGCCCGCACAAAGGGAAGACCAAAGTCTACAAGGATACAAAATGAGATGGATTGGGTGGAGTCTCAGCCCTCAAGCAGTCAGCAAAGATGTAGGAATTGCCACCAAGTCGGTCATAATATGCGCATATGTCCAACGAGGAATAGGCAAACTTGAAGTCTATGTAAAATATTTTGTATTTAGGGTACTATGAGTTGTGTTGTTAATGGCTTCGAAATTTGGACCATTCAGTTGATTGATATGTTGTATGGTATCATTGACTCATTTTGGGACATTAGCGGATCAAATGTGTAATGAAATTCACAAATTGAAGCTACTAAACAAAAAATCATAAAGTTTCAATGTCCGAACATAAAACATAAAGTCAATGAAAGTACATAAAACATGAACACCATAAATCTAATCTGCATTCTCTGGATTCCCATCATCCTCCGCGTGCTCATCAGCCACATCATCAACCTCGGCAGCATTCGGTGCTCCTCCAAGCTGCATCTGACCAAGTGTCTCATCTACCCACTTTCATCCGAGCCTGCATCCACCTCCACCTTTCATTCTCTATCTTCCACTTCTTTTTCTGCATCCTGCCCTGGTGTTGGATGGCCTGCATGACATCACTAAGGGAGAATCCACCCTCCAGCTCAGGATGAACATCGTCGCCGTCATCATCATCGACCTCAGGAAGAACAATAGGTGGACCCTGACCAACATCAGGTACAAAGGGTGGACCCTGGCCAGCAGCAGCATCAACATCCTCTTCACCAATGTAGTGCCACCCACCATCTGCACCCTTGGTGATCTTGCACTGCTCTAGGAGGCGCTGTCCAAAGATGGCATTCCATGCTTCCTGTTTCACCATCACCTCATCGTCCATAGGAACACCAAATTTCTCCAAAATCTTCTGAACCAAGTAGGCGCATGAGAGTGCACCTTTATGTCTTGCCTTATACATATGCCAACAGATATAATGTCTCCAATTAACCTCAATGCCATTCCGAATGGACCACATAATGAGGATGTCACCCTCCAACACTCGTGAATGATTGTAGGCCTGAGGAAACAATATGTGGGTGATGACGTAGAAGAGGATCCGAGAATTAACAGTCAGTTGTCCCACAATCACTATAGGTCTATGCCCTCCTGGCCTCCTGAACGCATACATAGCCTCATCTCGAACATATCCCTCCATGACAAAATTGGTGTCCCCATCAAACTGGTATCTATCACCATCATCAAAATCAAATCCAAGAAGATCCGTCCACATGTCAGCCGTCACCAGAATGTCAACCCCGCAGACACGAGATTGCAGATCACCATGAATGTAGATCATGTTATGGTAGAAAACTCTCACCATAACCTTTGAATAGGGACAACTCATCTCCGCCAGCCCTACCAAATGCGAAGTTCCCAACAACGGCACAATGTCAAGGCCCTCACGTGCAAAGAATGTCATGTCTAATGACTTCGGCTTAATGATGGTCTGGAAGCAAAATCCCTTATGAATCGTTCATGCTCTGCTTCATTATTTTCAAACAAATATCCAAACGGGAGGTCAACAACGGGCTCAGGCTCAGGTTCCGGTACATGCTGTTGCCTAGAGGAGGATGCCCCGCGCGATGCTCGGTGCTTGATCCGTCTCCCACGCACATTGCCGGTGTCAGCAGGAGCTTGTCTACGACACATGATGAGAACAAAGACCTACAAAGGGAGGTTACAATCAATCAGGAAACAAGAAACATTCATCATTCTCAATTTCACATTTACATTCATCATTTTCACTAACAAACACTTTCAACATAAACAAGAAATACTCATAAACACACAAAAATTCGCATAAACGCAAAAAAATTATCATAAACATGTACATTCATCGTTTTCCTCTATAAATATCAATGAAAAACTCAAATCAATCATACAAACGCAACAAAACCACCAATTCTTGATGAAAAACAAAGATAAATTCGTCCAAAAATAAAAAAATTCACATAAACGCAAAAAAATTATCATAAACATATACATTCATCGTTTTCCTCCATAAATATCAATGCAAAACTCAAATCAATCATACATACACAACAAAACCACCAATTCTTGATGAAAAACGAAGATAAATTCGTCCAAAAATAAAAAAATTCGCATAAACGCAAAAAAATTATCATAAACATATACATTCATTATTTTCCTCCATACATATCAATGAAAAACTCAAATCAATCATATATACACAATAAAACCATCAAATCTAAGCACAAAACAGTAAAACACAAATGGGGTTTGCAATAACACAATGTCGACGGTGGAATTCCGAAAATGGGACGAAAACATACCAAAATTGATGCAAATGCAAGTTGATTGAAGTTCTCTTCGCAACCCACCAACGATTCAAAGAGATTTTGGCGAAAAAGAGATGGGGGAGGGGTTTGGGGGGAAGATCTAGTCGATTAGCGGCGTTTGGGGTGTTTAAAAACCCTCACCGTCGAAATTTAGTCGACTAAACCAAGTGGTTTAGTCGACTAAATTTCGAGGGGATTCAAAAAATTTGAACCCTCGAAATTTAGTCGACTTAACCCCTGGTTTAGTCGACTAAAGGGGGGTAGATTGGGAATATGTTTCCAGAGGAGGGCATAATGGGAAATAGTTTCAAAGTAGGGGCATTTTGGTAAATAGTTTCCTAAAAAGGGGCACTATGGGAAAAAAGCCACAAAGCTATATAAACCACTTCCCTGACCGTCACTCGGGATCTTGCATCTTCTTCTTCTTCTCTTGTTTATGTCCCCATTGTTCTGAAGAAGACGACGACGAGAGTACTCTCTCCTGTTCGCCGGTCTTCTTTGTTCTCTCTCATTCCTGAGATCTCCGGCGAAGCAGGTCAACGGAGATGGCGGCCGGAAAGGTGGCAATCAACCTTGAAGTGATCAAGAACGAGGCTATTGATCTGGTACGTTAGCTCTAAATTCCTTCATTTAGCTTCATCGGAAACTCCGTCGTTGCTTTGTTCTCACAGTTTTTTTCCCTTTTCTGCACAAACTGAGATTGTCAATTGACTCACCACAGGTATTTTTAACATATAGTGTTTGTATTTTTCGTTTCTCAAGCTCTTCCACTTTCTTCTGTCTTTTATGCTATTTTTCATCTAACGCCGATTCATGTTCTTCTCACTCTGCTTTCATGTTCCTGTTTAATTTTCTTAAGCTTATAGAAGATATTTTCCTATAAAACATAGGAAACTTGCATGTGTAGAGTAAAACTTAGTTTTTACTTAAGTCGAGATACAACTTTTCTAATACGTAAAATTTAAGTTTTTGAAGTTTTTACTATATACTATTACTATTAGTATATAAGTTGGTTTGGGTCAAGTTGAGTAGCATAGAGTTCTTTGCATTCGTTTTCAAGGCGACCAAACGGAATGATTCCAGAAAAAAATTTAAAAAAGCATTTAATTAATATAACTCATCTGTCCCTCTTTTTGTCTCTGCCTTTTTTTTTTTTTTTTTTGGCTTTCTGCCTTGTTTGGCGGGAGGGAGTTTAAACTTTAGAGTACTTTCTCCGTGGTACTTTACCTTTTCATATTGGCACAACTTTTTTCTTTTTTTATTTACTTTTTCCGGTTCATTAACTACTCCCGCCTTTCCTAACTATTAGGTTCGGTCCTAATTATAAGATAAAGTTGATTTTTTTTAAAAGGATTAAAGAATCTAAATAAGTTATTTAATAATTTCATGTGTTGTGTATTTTTAGATTATATATTAGTTTATTAGTCAAACTAATTAGTTTGAAAAAAAAATAAAAATAAAAATACTTTAAAGTGATTTAATTGGATTCTTTAATTTCTCTAAAAAAGTCAATTATATCTTATAATTAGGACCGGAGGGAGTATAAAACATAGTTGATTTTTTTGGAGAGATTAAGAAAACTAATTAAGTTACTTTAGAGAACTTTTATTTTTATTTTTTCCTTCGAACTAATTAGTTTGATTAATAAACTAATATATATTCTAAGAATATACAACATATGAAATGATTAAGTAACTTATTTAGCTTCCTTAATCCCTACAAAAAAAGTCAACTTTGTCTTATAATTAGGATCGGAGATAGTATTTTTATGGCATCCCACATTCCCACAAAACAATTTAATGGTTTTTATTATCCCTACTAATAACATTAAACTTTAATATCATAAATTAATAAAAATAGTTAAAGTTATTAAAGTTATTCTAAATTTTTTCATAATTTTCAATATTACCTCTACTAATAATATTGAACTTTAATACTATCTCTAGTCTTAATTATAAGACAAAGTTGACTTTTTTTAAGGGATTAAGGAAGCTAAATAAATTACTTAATCATTTGATATGTTGTATATTCTTAGATTATATATTAGTTTGTTAATCAAACTAATTAGTTTGAAAAAAATAAAAATGCTCTAAAGTAATTTAATTAGCTTCCTTAATTTTTCCAAAAAATTCAACTATGTTTTATAATTGGGACCAGAGAAAGTATCATATTAATTATTACTCTTATCCACTACCCTTATTAATGGGCATACATGAAAAAAATAATAATAATTACTGCACCTTAAAAACAAATAAGTGCTTTAGGAAAATGACCAAATACATTTGATGGTTGATGTCTTATAATAAAGACCAGATGGAGTACACACACACATATATATATTCTACATATATAACATATATTTTTAAAAATTAATGGAATATTATAATATATTTGAAAATCCATTTTCTATTATATAGAATTTTTAGGCATTTACTTTTTTTAAATACAGTGTCACTTTTATTTTAGGAAATAGCTTGAATTTTAGATTTCTGAGGGTATATACATTTTTGTAACATAAAATGGTGATATATTGACCAAAAGGGTAGTGACTTTTGGGAAGCGCCAAATATTGGGAGGCTTAGGGTGTGTTTGGTTTGAGGGGAGGGTGTGGAAAGAAGAGAATTGACCAAATTGTCATTAACGAAGGGAATATTCTTTTTTGTTGAGAGTATATTTTAGGAATATTAAAAAATTTCTATGGGCCTTTTTTATAAAGAAGGAGGTGAAAGTTTTCTATCTCCCCTCCTCCTCCCTCAAACCAAACTGTTAGTTAAAAACTTAAAATAGAGAAGCCAATCTCAGGAGGTCGCAATCTGATGTGGGCACTCTGCCTCCTCTCATGATGCACCGGTCAACATGTTCGGCCTTCCTGATTGGTTGTCCACCTTATCCTTCCACCACGTGGCCCGGCCTCTTCCCATCCTTCCTTCCCGCATCATCCTTAAATTTGGATTGTTCAAATAATAATATTAACAATCAAAATTTACATTTTGGAGATATATCTTCTGAATGAATGATGATCGCACGTTGACTATATTTCCTAATCTCTACCAGTCAAAATACTATTGCATTAATTTAGGCTTTGAATGGGGAAAGAATTAAATCATTAAATTGAGAAGCTGCAATAAATACAGTTAGAGATGGAGTATAGAAGGGACAAGGGTGATGACCCCCGCAAGATTTTTGGTGTTCCAATTTTTTTTTTTAGATTTCTTTTTTAAAATTTAATATAATGTAAAAATGTATTTTATCTAATACATTTGGCCCCTGCAAATATTTTTTTAGTTCATGAGTATATATTTGGCCAAATGTATTTAATAGCATTGATAATACTATCTAAAATAAGGCATAGAAGGATGACTTTGTAATTATTTTTATTGTAATATACTTTTGTTATTAAAATATATATACTTGAACTTATTGAGTGCTTACCCTTCATTGTAATTTATGTAGCTACATTTCTAACAGCACTTAGCTTGCTTTTCTAAATGACAGGTTTGTAAAATAACTGTCTCTCTTATTACATCATCAGTATTCACTTAATTTCATGAATATTTTTTTATTTTTTTGTTTATATTCTTATATTTTTTAATGCATTTAAAACTTTTTCTTGAAAAAAAAAAAATTGAAGGGCGCTGCCCCGAACCCCAAAATCCCCCCACCAACCCTTTATAAATTTTCTAAATCCACCGTTGTATTCTCCCAAAAAAAAAAAAATTATTACAAGCTTTGTGCTTGAATACAATTGTTAGTCAAAGGTCCACTACACCTTCAAACGTGGAAATAAAGGAGAAGGATTCTCCTCTCATTTTTCCCCCATATCTCTCATTATCTTTCATTGGGCTGGGTTGATGAATGGGAAGAGGAGAAAAAAATTAAAATAATAATGTGATTTTTTATATTAATTGAACGAATATGATTAAGAGATTATGAGGAATAATGAGAAAAACTCCTGACTTTCTTCACAGCATGTCTGCCACCGCATTCATGGAATTCTTAAGTCCGTTTGAGTTAGTGTTAAAAAATCACATTTACATAAATCAAGATAAAACTTTTCTAACAAACTTATATCATATATTATAACTCACGTTAAAAAAATAGCTTCTACTGCTAATTCAAACCGACATTAAGCCACGCATAATATAAAGTCAAACATTGCTTTTTGGAAATTAAAACAAAATTATTTTTTATGCCTTTGAGCTTATTCGAGTTGACATTTAAAAAATATGTTCACGTACATTGATACAAAACTCTTCTTACATATTTATTTATATCGTATATCTTAAAAATCGTTTCTAATGGTAATCCAAACATTCAAACCGACACAAATATATGCCGTGCTTACTAAATCCTTTGCTTTTTTTAATACTCATGTTTGTTTTAGTTTTTTGAAATATTTTTACAAAAGGTTATGCAGGATGAGTTTTGTCTAAATTTCCAGACAAATACGTAGAAGCAATGCATATAACGTAACTTGTTACTTGGCTGGCATAGCAAAAGGATAAGTTTGAACTCAGAGGTTCCTATACGTTGTACCTTGGACCGGATCAATATTCTTACCTTCTTTTTTTTTTTTTTTGACGCGGCTGGATATGGCTTTATCTTCCTTGAGCCGATCTAGACTGCGTATTTTTTAAAATCTTGTTAATGTTTTCGTGTCATCTTTGAATGTGGGATGATGTCTTGCGGAATCCACTTTTTTCTAATACCCTCTGTTTACAGGAACGTATTCCCATTGATGAAGTGTTTGAGCAATTGAAATGCACCAAGGAAGGATTGTCCTCGACGGAAGGAGCCAATCGGCTTCAAATATTTGGACCCAACAAGCTAGAGGAGAAAAAGGTTAGTTCATTTTTCTTGTTTCTTATTTTTCTTCACTGCTGGATGCTATTTTCTAAATGTACTTCGCTGATATGTGTTTCTGGTAATTTTCTCAGGAAAGCAAAATACTCCAGTTTCTTGGTTTTATGTGGAACCCTCTCTCATGGGTCATGGAAGCTGCAGCTATAATGGCAATTACCCTTGCAAATGGTGGTGAGAGGCCTCCAGATTGGCAAGACTTTGTGGGTATTATCGCCTTGTTGGTGATCAACTCCACCATCAGTTTCATTGAAGAAAACAACGCTGGAAATGCTGCTGCGGCTCTTATGGCTGGCTTTGCTCCAAAAACAACTCCAAAAACAAAGGTAATAAGATTAAGTTCGTGTTTAATTGCATATAAATGTGCTATTGAGCTGTTGGAATAATTGCCAACTGGAGCCTATTTTGATCACTCATAGTATTTGTGCACTTTCAGGTTCTCAGAGATGGTAAGTGGAGTGACGAAGAGGCTGCAATTCTTGTGCCAGGGGACATCATAAGCGTCAAGCTAGGTGATATCATTCCCGCTGATGCTCGTCTTCTCGAGGGTGATCCTTTGAAGGTAGATCAATCTGCTCTTACTTGGGAATCCCTCCCCGTGACCAAGAATCCCGGGGATGAAGTTTTCTCAGGATCAACTTGTAAGCAAGGTGAAATTGAGGCTGTTGTTATTGCAACTGGAGTCCACACATTCTTTGGGAAGGCAGCTCACCTTGTGGATAGCACCAATCAAGTTGGACACTTCCAGAAGGTTCTCACAGCAATTGGGAACTTTTGCATTTGTTCTATTGCAGTTGGTATGCTGGCTGAGGTCATAGTCATGTACCCAATTCAACATCGCGCATACAGGGATGGAATTGACAACCTTTTGGTCCTCTTGATTGGAGGAATCCCCATTGCTATGCCTGCTGTGTTGTCAGTCACAATGGCCATTGGTTCTCACGAGCTCTCACAGCAAGGTGCTATCACCAAGCGTATGACTGCCATTGCATAGATGGCTGGTATGAATGTTTTGTGCAGTGACAAGACAGGTACACTCACTCTTAACAAGCTTAGTGTTGACAAGAACTTGGTTGAGGTCTTTGCCAAGAGTGTGGAAAAGGACCACGTTCTCCTCCTTGCCGCGAGGGCTTCTAGAACTGAAAATCAAGATGCCATAGATGCCGCCATGGTTGGAATGCTTGCTGATCCAAGAGAGGTTTGATTTTTTCTCCAATTGTTCTTTCTGTTGTTAAAATTCATTATCTGATGACCGTTGATTTGAACTGTGTATATTGAACATGTCTTTTTCTTGTGCAGGCACGAGCTGGAATTATGGAAGTCCACTTCTTACCATTCAATCCCGTGGACAAGAGAACTGCTTTGACTTACGTTGATTCTGATGGAAAGTGGCACAGGGCAAGCAAAGGAGCTCCTGAGCAGGTAACCTCATCGTTTAGTTTATTCTTAATTTTTGAGGTTTTTAGCTTCTCATGTTGATGTTAACATCTTTGTTTTGGTCTCTGCAGATCATGGACTTGTGTAACCTCAAGGAAGATACAAAAAAGAGGGTCCACGCTATCATTGACAAGTTTGCAGAAAGAGGGCTTCGTTCGCTTGCTGTTGCCAGACAGGTTGATACTGTTTCTCCTTATCTTCAAATTTTATTAAACCACTTGCCGGCCAGGGTTATATAGCCAATCTACATGTCTTGCAGGAAGTTCCTGAGAAAACTAAGGAAAGTCCTGGTGGTCCATGGCAGTTTGTTGGCTTGCTGCCATTGTTTGATCCCCCAAGGCATGACAGTGCTGAGACCATCCGAAGAGCTCTCAATCTTGGTGTAAATGTCAAAATGATTACTGGTAATTAAGCGCTCTAATTCTTTAGAAAGAAAAAGGTTTCCGTTGTACACAATAGCATTTTTTATTAGACTTCTTGAAGTTAAACATACTGGCCTATGCTTTCTCTAGGTGATCAACTTGCCATCGCTAAGGAGACTGGTAGGAGGCTTGGGATGGGAACAAATATGTTTCCATCTGCTACCTTGCTTGGTCAAGACAGAGGCTTAAATATGGCTGCACTCACTGTAGAGCAGTTGATTGAGAAGGCACATGGATTTGCTGGAGTATTTCCTGGTGAGCAATCTCTAACATCTCATTACTAAAAATAAAAAAATTCTCTTTATTTTCTTAGACATTGTCTCTTTTTTTACTCTGATATCATCAACTCTCAGTCACTCCTACAAATGTTTAAATGTACAATCTTACAGAGCACAAATATGAAATTGTGAAGAAGTTCCAAGAAAGGAAGCACATTTGTGGAATCACTGGTGATGATGTGAATGATGCACCTGCTTTGAAGAAGGCTGATATTGGAATTGCTGTTGCCGACGCTACTGATGCTGCAAGAGGTGCTTCTGACATTGTCTTAACAGAACCTGGATTGAGTGTTATTATCAGTGCTGTCTTAACTAGCAGAGCTATTTTCCAAAGAATGAAAAACTATACCGTTAGTCACTCTCCACTCTCTTCATTAATCTGTTGTCTTTTTATTTTTTTTGAAATGAGCACAAGTCACATTTTTGTTTTTTTGAATTGCAGATCTATGCAGTTTCTATCACCATCCGTATAGTGGTAAGTAGATGCTATATTTATGAAGATCCACGTGATTCATTACAAGAAGGAATTCTGAATATCAACTAATTTGATTCTTTTTATTTCTAAATGCAGTTTGGCTTCATGTTTATTGCACTGATTTGGAGATTTGACTTCTCTCCATTCATGGTTTTGATTATTGCCATTCTTAATTATGGTAAGATTTCTTACCAATATGCCTCAAAACTCAAATTTTTAATTATCTTAATTTTATGATGGATATTTCACACAATGATTCATACTATAAGGAACAAGCATGACTATTTCAAAGGACAGAGTGAAGCCATCTCCTATGCCTGATAGCTGGAAACTGGAAGAAATATTTGCTACCGTAGTTGCTCTGGGAGGCTACTTGGCATTGATGACTGTCATATTCTTCTGGGCAATTCATGAAACTACATTCTTCCCTGTGAGAACCCATTATACTTTATCATTACCTGCCCGACTTCTTTGGGTTGAAGCTTGAGTTTTTACACCGTTTGATTATTTTTCTAGGACAAATTTGGAGTCAGAGACATTCATGATGACAATCATCGAATGACATCAGCTTTGTATCTTCAAGTCAGTATAGTGAGCCAGGCTTTAATCTTTGTAACCCGTTCTCGCAGCTGGTCCTATGTTGAACGCCCTGGAGTTCTGTTACTAGTTGCATTTGCTATTGCTCAGCTGGTCAGTATAATGCCTTCTTTAGTCCACTTAACCTTAAGATTTGTAGACATGAGAATGTGATTTTTTACATGGTTTAATATTACCTGTTTATTTCTAGCAAAGGTAGCTAACATTTTTTTTTTGTTGTCGTACAGATTGCTACAATAGTAGCAGTATATGCACACTGGAGCTTTGCAAGGATTAAAGGAATTGGTTGGGGTTGGGCTGGAGTCATCTGGCTCTACAGTATTGTCTTCTATGTTCCACTTGACTTGTTGAAGTTTGTTATCCCCCTACATCTTAAGTGGCAAGGCTTGGGTTTATATGTTAGTAAACAAGGTATGCTTAAGCCTATTGAATATCTTTTCATGAACAAATCTAAACTTGAACTGGTTTTGTTTTTGTTTTGTGTTCACAAAAAATGTGTTTGAAAGAAATATGAAAACCAGAACAAAATCAAATGGGTCTCAACTTGAACTGGTCTTGTTTTATGAGCTGCTGATTTTTTTCTGTAGTCAAAATCTCTTTGAAGGAAATATGAAAATCAGAACATAATCAAATGTGTAACACCGGCCTTAAATACACCATTTTTAAAAGTACATGGAAGCGTTTTTCAATTCGGTAAAATTACTATTCACGTATACAGGACTTATTCACTATTCATGTATACGAAAATACTATTCATGTACAAATAATTTATATTTCAGTTGTATAAATCTGACGGAAGTAAAAATCTTTTTCCGTCTTGATTTATACTTGTACAAGGTCACCTTCTTCATTCTTGTGCTTCTTGAATGAGCTGATTAGTTATTTCAAAAACATCTAAGATTTAAATGAGTCTCAGTAGTAACGTTAATCACTCACATAAAATATATATACAGAACATGCAAGACAACCAACATTTATAAATTCAATTCATTCAACACATTCAACATTTTTTATTTGCTGGAGACATTCAACATTCAATGCATTCATACATTCCATATGCATATATATAATGGTAAATACAAGCATATAAAGTTACACAGTATGTGAGAGAAAGTTACTACTTTTTGGTCTTTATAATTCTTGAACTGATTTCTAATTAGTATCGAATCCTATACCCAAATAAAGTCTTGCATGTGAAATTCCAAACCTCTACTTCCTTACTCTGGTGACTCTCATTTTCTTTTCTCAAGCTCTCTCTCTCTCTCGGTTCTACAGAATTTGGTTGAAGGAAATATGAAGAATGAGAATGGACATGGACATGGACATGGAGGGCGTATATGTGTGTCTGAGGCTAGACAGAAGAATGAAATTGGGGAAGTGGTGTTGACGCTGTTGGAGGAACAGGTTGCTGATGGAGGAACAGGTTGCTGATGGAGGAACAGGTTTGCTGATGGATGCGTCGTGTCATGAGGGGCAATGAATGTGATAAGTCATAATGAGCAAGCCTTGTTGTGATGAGAAAGAGACGGCTTCCTCTAAATCTGAATTCCTAATCAATATCCATATATATACATCTTCTACAATAAGTTACTGTATTTTACAGCATGTGATGCTATGGGAAAAAACTTATAAAATGAAAAAAAATTAGGTGTGCATGAATTAATGAAAAATAATAGTGTACAGTTAGTCAATATCCATACGAATCTTTAAGTCTCTTTCATGCTATAATTGTCTATATTGAACTCCAGTTAGTCTACAGTGACTTTTTCTTTTTTTCTTTTTTTTTTCTCAATATGTTCTTATACACACAACAATGTATTACACGTGGATATTTTCTTGTTTATTATAAAGCAGCTCGGGTTTCTCACTCAGCCACCTACCAATTTTTATTATATATTATTGTACTATATTGTTTAATTCAATGCTGTTGGATATATTCGTAAAGTCATGTTCACATCAAAGCGAGTAGCATGCACATAAATGTATAAGCAACACGCTGCACACACCACACATATAGAATATTATTACTATATTATAATAATATAATATAATATTATTAATATATTATATAATATTTCTATGTCCAAAATAATTTTACCAATTATTTTAAACTTTTCCTCATAATAAACTTAAAATTTTGAGACTCTATTGGCTAAAAGCTTTCTTATCTTAATTAGTCTTATTTCAAAATTTCATGTCTCAAAATTTGGAATATTATAAAATGGGTCTCAACTTGAACTGGTTTTATTATATGAGCAGAAGATTTTGTTTTCTATTCTAAAATAATGTTTTTCAAAGAGGGAAAAAACAGAACACAACCAAATGGGCATATTCCAAAATGGCAAGTTGTTGTTGAAAATGTATATACAGACTGCCTTCACTACCAAGAAAGACCATGGAAAGGAGAAGAGGGAAGCCCAATGGGCTCTTGCCCAGAGGACCCTCCATGGCCTTCAACCACCAGAGTTTTTTTGGCATTTTCAATGACAAGAACTTCGGGCAAAAAAAAAATGACAAGAACAGTTACAAAGAACTATCTAATAAGAATTGTTAATCCGATTGATGGAGTTATTAATCTGAATGATAGAATTTTAATGAAAAATTTTTTACATCTAAATTTCTCTTGAAATTTTTCTAAGATTTTCTTGGTCCCTTGGGACTTAAGCAGAATTTTCCCTTTCTTTTTCCCCGGTTATTATGCAAAGAAAAGGTAAAATGTAGCATAGTTCTTCTAAAATAGTGAACTTGGTCTTGCCTATTTTAGTAAAACCACCACACAAAAGAGCAATCTTTAACCATTGGTAGTATTCTAATTCCAATTTGTCTACTGTTAATATATATATTAACTGAATCAGAATGTACTACAATCAATGTTGTTAAGATCAAGTTTCTATGTAAAAACGAAAAGGGGTGGTAAAAATGTAAATCGTAGAAACAATACGAAACATAAAATTTCTACTACTTAAAATCAAGATATAAAATTATATATATCACACACACATGTATTGTATGTATGTATGTATGTATATGTACACACACACACATATAAAAAAAACATAAATCACTATTCAAATTTCAACAAACAACTTTATATTTAAAATATATAAGTCACATATGTACATAAAACATAAGTCCAAAAACACAGAGTTTAATAACTCCTATAACCAAGTTCCAAAATATCAAAAGAATAAAATTTAACAATTAATAAATTATATCAATTGATTTAAATCAAACACACATCAACTTGTATATTCTCAATGTTTTCTTCTCTTGCTCTTATAATAAATTTATTTACAAAACTTGGAATGTCAAATCATGACTATTTATAGGTTCCCCACTTCAACTTCAATTAGGTTTTCCTCATTAGGGGCATCAAAATCTAAGTTGTTACATCTTCTCAATGGGTGCACATTACATGCTTTTCCTTATATGTTTGTTAGGTGTTTTCCCTTTAATTACAGAGATGATGACATTTTTTAAAATTTTTATTTTATTTTGTATATATCTTCATCCTTTTAATTAGAAGGAAAAACACCTAATAAGCATGTAAGGAAAAGTATGAAATGTGTATTCATTCTCAATCTTCTTCATTTTCCACCATCCAATCATCATCGGATAGAAGATCATTAAATTTATATGCATGAGAGTTTTGAATTTTCTTTTTCTTGCCCACCCATAACAAAAGCAACATCATTCATAATCTTCTAATTTAGGGGGAAATGAAAATAGGTTTTTTTTAAAAAAAAAATTGTTGAAAAAATGATAAAAACAGTATAAGTTTTTACCGTATTTATGTTTTTACTGATTACAGTTTTTACTTGCGTCTTAATACGTATTACTCCAGTAAAAACATAAATTTTTATGTTTTTACACTAGTTTTTTTTTTCCAACAATGGTTACAATGACTTCATATTGAGGGAAACATGTGAAAATTAATTAAGAAAGAAAAAACATAGCCTTTATGAATGAATTGCAATGCTCACAAATTGCAAATTTATATTCTTTTTCTCAAATTCTCCCTATTGATCCCACATATTTGATAAGTTAATCTTCAATATAAATAATTAAATAGGATACCTTAGGAAACCAACATATAATTTTGTTTGAACAAACAACTAATTCAACAATTTTCTCAATCTCTATAAATTAGTTATCTAGCTTTTACATTTAAAATTAACATTGGTATCTGAGCAAAAAAAAACTTGGTAAGAATTTACTTTTATCAATAAATAACTACTAAAACACATAATTAAATAATTAAAATATAAAAAAATTGATTTAAATATATTTCAAATTCGAATAATTGAAATTAAACTCATTTACATTCATAATTTATCTCACTCAACAAAAATTTTGTTATGAAGTTATTAAACATAATCCACTCGCACGAGTATAAGAACAATTTTACTTAATTTTATAAGTTAAATTGTAATTTTAACAACATAATTTTAGGGGCAATCGGTGATTTATTTTATGCCAGGTAATATCAAAACCTCTATGCTATGATATTAATTAATGGGGTCCCACTGAGAGCCATAGTTGTTGAACTGAATACATCAAAGTGAATCATTAAAGAAAGATTTCTAAGGGGAAAATTGACATGGAGGCCCAATATATAAAGTTAAATGTAAAAAAGACCTTACACACTTTCTTATACCAGGGCCTTTTCTGGTATTAAGTTGTAAAAGAAAATGACGAAAAATGCCCCTCTCTTTTGTTTCTAGCCAAACATTGGAAATATGGGAATTGTGTTGTTGTTTCTTGCCGTGCATTTCACCAGTTGTAGCGCAGGATCAGTAGTTGTTTAGGTATGCATATACTAAGGAAGCTAATGTGAAGGAAAAAATTTGAGGATCGTTGATCAATGAATGCGAATAGAAGATATCAGTCTGCATTGTTCTGTACTGAACTTTTTGTTTCTTTTTTTATTCACAAAGTTTGGTTTCTATTAACTATGATTTATTTGCTTTTGGGTTTCAAGGGAAGCATTAGTTGGAACTTGGGATTCTCTTAATATACACGTTGTTGGCTAGTTTTAATACTTAAAATGTTGCTCTATTTTTTGTCACACAAACAAAGGGAAATTTATGTATTTGAGTGGGAATGGGTGAAAGTGATCAAGGAATGAAGTTTGAAAAACGCTGAAATTTATTAGTTGTTAAAACCTACAGTTTTAGTTGTTAATACCATCTGTTTTTGTTGTTAATATGGTTGTTTAACTTGTTAATACGATGCTCTGTTTTTTGGGCATTGAAATAGAGGGAGTTCTGTTAGTGGGAATGTGAAAATACTGATGTGGGATAGTTGTTAATACCTACAGTTAAAGTTAATTCCTTCAGTTGTAGTTGTTAATTCTACAACCCCCTTTAACAAGACCATCATCCCCATTAGTAACACAATCAGCCCCCTTTAACAACACGATCAGCCCCCTTTAACAACACCATCATCCCCATTAGCAACACTATCAGCCCCCTTTAACAACAAGATCAGCCCCCTTTAACAACACGATCAGCCCCTTTTAACAACACCATCATCCCCCTTTAACAACACCATCATCCCTATTAGCAACACCATTAGCCCCCTTTAGCAACACAATCAGTCTCCTTTAACAACACCATCATCTCAGCCCCCTTTAACAACACCATCAGCCCTATTAGCAACACTATTAGCCCCCTTTAGCAACACGATTAGCCCCCTTTAGCAACACCATCAGCCCTATTAGCAACATTATCAGCCCCCTTTAACAACACAATCAACCCCTTTTAGCAACACGATCAATCCCCTTTAACAACACCATCAGCCCTATTAGCAACACGATCAGCCCCCTTTAGCAACACGATCAGTCTCCTTTAACAACACCATCAGCCGTATTAGCAACATTATTAGCCCCTTTTAGCAACACCATCAGTCTCCTTTAACAACACCATCAGCCCTATTAGCAACACAATCAGCCCCCTTTAGCAACACGATCAGTCCCCTTTAACAACACCATCAGCCCTATTAGCAACACCATTAGCCCCCTTTAGCAACACGATCAGCCCCCTTTAACAACACCATCAGCCCTATTAGCAACACCATCAGCCCCCTTTAGCAACACGATCAGCCCCCTTTAACAACACCATCAGCCCTATTAGCAACACCATCAGCCCCCTTTAGCAACACGATCATTCCCCTTTAACAACACCATCATCCCCATTAGCAACATTATCAGCCCCCTTTAGCAACATGATCAATCTCCTTTAACAACACCATCAACCCTATTAGCAACATCATCATCCCCCTTTAACAACACGATCAACCTCCTTTAACAACACGATCATTTCAACTCCCTTTAATAACACGATCAGTCCCCTTTAACAACACCATCAGCCCTATTAGCAATACCATCAGCCCCCTTTAGTAATACAATCAGCCCCCTTTAAGAACACCATTAGCCCTATTAGCAACACCATCAGCCCCCTTTAGTAACACGATCAGCCCCCTTTAACAACACCATCAACCCTATTAGCAACACCATCGACCCCCTTTAGTAACACGATCAGCCCCCTTTAACAACATCATCAACCCTATTAGCAACAATATCAACCCCCTTTAGCAACACAATCAATCCCCTTTAACAACACCATCAGCCCCCTTTAGCAACACAATCAGTCCCCTTTAACAACATCATCAGCCCTATTAGCAACAATTAACAAGTATATCAACACAATTAACAACACAATCAGCCCCCATTAACAAATACATCAGCCCTTTTAACATCTGTATCACTGAAAAATAACACCTAAATCAGCCCATTTTGACAGCAACATCAGTAAACAATAACAATCATTTTGCACCATCATTTACATTTGTAACAATATTAATATGTCTACAAAAATGAAACCTGGATACAATTGTATCAATTGTGTGTTATATCCAACTTTCATTTACATAAAAATATATACATATAAATTGGAGCTTACAACTTGACACACCACCTCCAACAAATAACACGGTGGGGATTCCTATCTATGGCCATTTACAACAAAAGAGCGTTACACGCAATGCCCAAAAAATAAACAACCAAGGCAACAACAATCATCAACTTGGGTTTGTCTCAGACTTCTTTCTTCCAAGGCAAGGCAATCTTCATGTTTCCTCAGTCTTCACGGGAGTCCAATCATTTTTTTGTCTCAGACTTCTTTCTTCCATGAGTAATGAAACTAATGGTGTAGCCTGTGATGGACCCAATCAGCAACACACTCGCCCCCTCTACATACAACCAATTGTCGTTCTCATTCATATTAAAATGTCATGTAACCTATATCAGAAAATGTATAAAACTTTTTCATAACTATAAACTCAAGTGTTTTGCACAATTGATGTGATATAATGTGTCATACAACCATTGAATCAGCATATTATATGAATAATAAGTCAGCCTATATACATAAAAGTATATCTTCCTAACGTCTCATCTTCTTGTTGTGGGAGTCCTCAATTAGCGACAACACTTGCATTTTGTTTCAATAGTTGACCAACCACTACAATAAGCCAATCTTCAATTCCCGGAGTTCTGCCATGGAGTAGAAAGGTATTGTGAATCCATCCTCTTGCTCCATCCTATCCCACATTTGCAGCTAAGAAACCACATGAAGACCACACGAGTCCCTGAACACAAGAAATATACAAAGGTGTTAACAATATGCTTCATGTAACTTGGACATTATAATTAAGAATGTTAAACAACTTAATAGACATCATAGAAGACTAACCCTCTTTACCATTACTTTGTCACTGAAACACAAACAGATTTAAATCAATAGATTGCAAAGAAAAACCTCTCCTCCCTTTTGATGTTTGAAACATGCAATCACCTGTACCTCATATAGGTTCCACATATAGATAATATATAAAACCCTTCTAACAAAATAAATAAATAAATTAAAATTCTCTTCTCATGAAGTATTAATTGACCAACGCATACACCAATTGAATACACAGAATGAATGGAATATGCTTCTAACTTCTACGTTAGATTATAGATTACCTTTTCAATTCATATATCAAATACTATGCAAGGAGCTTGTATAATATCAACTCCACATCTTCCCCAACATATCCTACCTGCACAAATATGTTATCAACATTATAAAAATATCATCAAAACACATTTTTGACATAATATTGGCACTAATAGAGAATACAAAAAACTTGGAATAAATAGGAATCTTCAAATCAAGAGAAAAGTAAACATATATTTATACACATACACATACACATGAAGGAAAACAAACATTAGCCAACTATATAGCTTCTGATTCAATTGTTTTCATAATGTACATAAATCGTCTACAGTTTTCACCAACAATTATCAAAATATCATGCTTTTGGACCTCTTTACCAAGTATTTTCTCAACTAAATGGCAACAGTTAGAATAATGTTAATTGTTAAGTTTATGAGCAAATAGAATTGAGAACGTAAAAAGGCACAAAAAAATATATATATCTCGATCCAATACTTTAAGCAATTGGAAGAGACTTTCTCTGCTGTAAAATCTTATGTCTTAGGCATAATCAAGGCAGCCAATATAATAAAGCCCTAAGTCAATTTCGTCTCACTTGCAATAGAAACCAGTGACACAACATTCAAACAATTAGCTCATGTGGCTCTGAATGGAAATTCAAGCCATGATTAATTTATTAGCTGGATTCAAGAGAAAGATTGAAAATTCCATAGTTATAGAAAATGTTACTGGGCAGAGAAATTAGTTTGACGATTCTAATTTTCATTGGATAATTTACTACTAGGCTTTTGACTGCTGGTGAAGTTTTTGAATCCTCCTTGAGCCATGGAAGGCATCGCACCAAACAATAGCACAACTTGAGTGAACTTTGTAAGAGCAAGACACACATTCAATAGAAAAATGACAATAAATAAATGTTAAAAGATGGTTAACTGATCACCACTTAGCATGAAAATAAATAAATAAATGCAGAGAGAATGCAACTGATATGAGATAATGAAGAGTTACCTATTTGAGAGTTAAAAGGGAATGAAGAAGACAACGTTGTTTAGGCTCTTGCATGAACGTCCGTGTCTGGCTGCTGTGAAGTCCTGCTGTCGGACTAGAGAAAAACTACAGATCCAGAATTCATAGCCCAGACTCTATTCAGAAAAACTACAAAGCAAGAAAGCATCACAATTGTAAGGATATAGAACTAAGCGCCTTTAAGAATAGCTCAAAGTTCATCCAGTACACAGGGCACCACGCGCATGTTAATAGATAGCATTATATTTCTCCACTAATTTTCCATTACAGAGTAAAATGACCAAGATGAAGAGAGAAGATTGAAGCCAGGGTGAAAGAAACGAGCAATTAAAAAACCCTAAAGTGGTGAGATTATTGAAAGCCAACAGCGGCGAGAAACTCACCAGAATTTGAGCAGCTAGCGAGTTTGAGGGCCCACAGCTGGAGAGGGAATTGAGGACAACCTCAGCAGCAGAGTGCTCAGCAGGTCGAAGCGTAGAGCATTAGTGCGAGCTGAAGAACAAAGGAGAGGAGGGGAGAGAGAGGGGAAGTGAAGGTTTACATAAGAGAGAGAAAGTAGAGGGCAAAGAAGCAAGAAAGGGAAGGAGGACCAATTCACTAACTAGGAGGGCACCAATGTCATTTCATTTTAGACTCACATGCCAGGGTCTTTTTCTGGCATGTGAGTGTTTAGTGGGCCCTTTTTGAGATTATGTTGGTTAATTGGGCCTAAAGATAAATTTTCCCATTTCTAAGTTAGGGTTTGAATTTCTTTGCCTAGTAAGATCAGATTCCACATGTGATATCATTGACGATTGATTTGTCCTCTCATCTTCGTTTCTTAGTATTTCAATTTCCATGCCCATAACTAAAGCCTATATACGGCGTGCTTGACCTTAAAGTCTCATCAATTTTTTTTTCCTAAATAATTAAAAAAGTCTTGTCAAATTATTTCCATAGAGCACTATATTTGCAAATTCAATCAAAGACAGCTAGTGATATATAATATATATAGAGGGAAAATGACTCTTGTTGGCATTTATAGATTCATTATTATAATATATTGTTTCATTATAACCTTTAGAAAAAGTGGTCTCTTGTTGTCACAATATTTCAATTTCTTCTTTTTTTTAAAAAAAAAAATTATGTAGACAAGTTTCACCTCAATGTCATCGATCAATAAAAGATGTAAAGAATATAGACATGGAGGATTTATTTTTCTTTTTTAATATACAAGTCACCTTTTTAATTTAACATGGAGGGAGTTCAACCCCCCTCTTTTTGTGACATAGTCAATTATTTATATGAAAGAAGAAAAGTGCATAGATATGGTAGGAGAATCATTGCAGTAAATATATGAGAAGAATTTTGTTTGATTATAAGACTTAAAAGTAGTTATTTGAACTAAAACCATATAACAATTAGATCTTTCTTAAATATAAGGTCATGAGTTTGAATTCTCAACTAATATAATGGGTGTATAGGTTATGACAATAAAAATAAATATGAAAAATACAAGATAATATAGTCACATATGTTCCTCACATCTCTTGATTACGTATAAGCTAAGCATTCCATCAATATGGAGATTCAAGTTTGTATTTATTCAATTAATCCTTGTGTGTCAAGAAGAATTCAAAAAACTATCTAAATAGTTAATGACTTTATAACAGTGATATGAAATATTCTCTGTGAGGCTTCATACGTGAAATCATCCCTTGTAATATTAAAAAAAAAACACCTAATATTATTAAAATAATTCATGTCAAGACTAATCATTATAAATATTCCCTTTTTTAGCTAATAAAACTTTATCTACCATAATTGGTATGAATATTTATCCATCATCATGACACCATTATTACTCCATCTAGGTCTGATTAAATGTAAAATTTAACTAATGTATGAAGATTAACAAGTGTGTTAAGTTAAGTGAAACTATAAGGTCTGAGAAATCAATTTTCTCAATGTTTAATGATATAATTTAAAAAAATAATAATAATTTGAACTAATTTATCTTAATAAGCTACTGTTTCTCTTTATTATAAGGCGTCAACTAATAATTCTCACAAGTCCATAAAAAAATTAAAGTAATTCAATTTATCTTAAAATTTAAATAATTTTCAATATTACCCTTACTAATTATACTAAACTCTAATATCATACTTCTTCTAATCTTTATTATAAGACACCAATTAACAAGTGTATTTGGTCTTTTTTATAAGACACTTGCTTGTTTTCAAAGAGCGTTAAATAATTTTTTTTCATGTATGCCCATAATGATAAGAGTAGTGGGCGAGAGTAATAATTAATATAATATTAAAGTTTAGTGTAATTAGTAGAAGTAATATTGAAAATTATTTAAATTATAGAATAAATTTAATTATTTAAATTGTTTTTATTGGTTCGTGAGAATTGTTAGTTGATGCCTTATAATAAAGATTAGAAAAAATATTAATTATTATTTTTCCTCACTATCTTTATTAATTATTGACTTACATAAAAAAATAATTAATACTATTTAAAAATAAATAAATACCTCATTAAAAAAATCAAATACTCTTATTAATTCTCAATAAAAACTAGAGGGAGTAGTTAAAAGAGATAAAGGATGACATAATCATGCGGCACATGTGGGTGTGGGCTTTCACCATCAGGGGTTAATTATAGGAAGAGTGGTCATTGTCAATATTATATGGGCCCCACACCCAAATAAACTATCCGTACGGACGACTTTCTCATCCGGAATTGGAGGCCGTGTCTAAATCCTCCTATGTCTTGTTCATTGCTCTCAGATATATTTTTTTAAATCGCAAATTGTTTTTAGTTTTACAATAATTCTGTTCACATATTTTGTTGAATTAAAAATTATTAAAATAAATTATTTTCAATAAAAAATTTTATTATTAACCTTAATAAATTATAAATATTTATTCATTTTGGAGTTGAATTTCATGGAAAGAATCAATAATTAATAAATAATTTAGGGTAAAAAATTTGTATTTTTAATTTAAATTAAATTAAAATCATAGTAAATAAAATTTATATTTAATTAAGTAATAAATAAAAATTTATTAAATTAATAACATTTATAAAAAAATATTTGAATTAAATTTTATATATATATATATATATATATATATATAATGTACCTTACACAATTATATAATTAAAAGTGTAAAATTATTTTTTTAAAAAAAAATATATACAACATTTAATCTTAAATATAAGACATAATTAATTATTTTAAATGACTTAACTATTATTTTTTATAGTCCGTAACATAGTTGAAATGTGGCATATTATATATGACAGAGGGAGAGAAATAGGTGATGGGGGCTTGTATTTTAAAGGGAGCTGAGTATATAAAAGTCGTTATTTGTGGTTGAAGTTGCGGGGGTAAGTGGATTGACTTTAGTTTGTGAAACGAATTAATGAGAAAGTTAATGACTTTACAGAGACATTGAATGAGGAAAAGCGTGTTGTCTATTCAGAACGCATAACGTTGCTGACAAATTATCACTAAACCTCATTTAATGATTTTGTGTGTGGTCAATGTCCTTCCCAACCCTCAAATTAAAAAGAGTACATCAATACAAAATTTAACACTTTTTCCCACCAAATCTTGACTTCAAATAAAGAAATGGCTATAGGTATATATAAAAAAATAAAAATTAAGGTGCAATATTATCCATAATTCTTTTTTAAAAAAGTACATTTGGCATCATACATTTTTCTTAATACAAAAATTGCTCATTATTTTCATCCCCCTTTCCCCCACTCTCATTGCTATTATATATTTTTTTAATTTCTCGTTATACCTTTTCTTGCTTTGTGGAAAAACCTTGAAAGTTGAAAGTGTATTTATTCTGCTTGATTATTGTATTACTTGCTGTTTCAACTCGAACTGAAGTATCTGGTGAATTTCAATATATGAAGTGTGCAGCTGCCAGTGGAGATGGATCCGTTAAGGAGAATCCTGCTAAACCAAAAAACCCAGAAACTACAACTTCACCGGAAGCTCAGTCTCCATCTCAATCGAATGATGCAAGTGACAGGGCACCATTTGAAGCTAAGGTTTTTTTTTGAGTTGTAAGGAATCCAAGAGATTGAGATTGAGATGGAGATTTTATTTTATTTTTATTTTTATTTTTAAAGAATGAGATATAAACAGAAAATAACAAAAGGAAACATTGATAAAGCCGAGAGAATGGGGGCTAGGTCTATTTATCACAAGGGCCGAACTTAAAAAATTGCTTTAAAAATTACAAACAGCCCTAAAAGGACCAGCCTAAATGGGTTGAGAGCCTAAAAGAGATGATTTGTTTAGGTCCTTTTATTTTTTTAAGAAAACTATTCATATAATACTATAATTTTTATATTATTAATGATGTTGCAAATATTTAGTTGTTATTATTTATTTCTGTAATTTAATTTTATAAAATGATTTGATTTATTTGATTCATTTGTTTCAATAGAATCAAGTTTTGATTGACCAAAAAACAAAAGAAGTTTTGATTGC
Organism: Acacia confusa; assembly: GCA_037074495.1. Taxonomy (NCBI): domain Eukaryota; kingdom Viridiplantae; phylum Streptophyta; class Magnoliopsida; order Fabales; family Fabaceae; genus Acacia; species Acacia confusa. The sequence goes on from CM073514.1 coordinate 10,644,486, forward strand.
AATGTCATCATTTTCCGTTGATGAAAAGGGATTGAGATTAAAGGTAAACTTTATAAATTTAAAGGATGAAACTAAAATTTGATATAAATTCCAAACTAATTATACTTTAACCCTTTTAATACTCATTCCTTTGTTAGATGGAAGGTACTCAAGGTAGCATTAAGATTTCAAATAGGAAAAATCTTGGAGAAAAATTTGATGGGGAAATGACAAATCAAGGAATTTAACATCACAGATCTCAAGTCAAATCTATGGGAGGAATTTGGGACTTAAAAATATTTTAAATGACCATTCTATCCCTGACAACATTTGGGGAATTCAAATTATCAATATATACACTAATGTTGTTAATTACGATTATTCAATTGTTATTTTCTATATCTAAGTTGATTTCACATCACAATAAACAACTTCAATATATATATTGACAACTTGAGCTCTCTAGATACCAATAACCTTGTAAGTTGTAAGTAATATTTTGAAGCTACATATATGTCAGGCGTCATTGACTATTATAAATAGTAACAACTTTAGAATTGTAATTAATAACTTCAATATACGTATTGACAATTTGAATTCCTTAAACATTGTCAGGACAATTATTTATTTGGAAATATTTGGACATCCCCGATTCCTCCCACATATTTGATCTAGGATTTGTGATATTGGACTTTTTGATTTGTCTTTTCCCTATTTTATATGAATTTTTATGGAATTTTCCATTTAAAATAGTATAACATTAAATAGAGGGTCAAATTGGAAGGGGGGGGGGTGGAAATTCTTGTATCGTGCATAGATTTGCTCTCCTTGATATATGTGCTTTTTTTTTTTTTTATATAAAGACAAGTAAATAGGGAGGAAGTATGTTATATATTGTTGTATTTTTATGCCATGCCATGCCATATTATATGTTATATTGTTGTATTTTTATATTTTAAGTTTGACTATCTATATTACATATATGCAAATATTAATAATAAAAATTAATTTGAATAGTTGATATTATATTGATGAGTGAGGAGGGAATGGAGAAAACCAGTTTGAAAAATATGATTCTTTCGCCATCAACGTCTCTAGGGGAAGAAAAATCTCCTGATGACAAGAATGTATGCTTTTGTAGCTGTAAGCTACCTATCGCTTACTCTTTGACTCTTCAGGTAGAATAATGAATGTGAACATGTGTGTGTATTTACGAATTAACTAGTAATAAAAATAACAATTAAAAATGAGAATAATGAGAAGTGTCCTTGATACTAATAATATGAGTCTGAGTTTCTTCAGTGGAAGCACATGCATACTTGTCCCACACCTTCCTGAATCTGTGGTTGGCATTTACTTCTCAGACTCTCGTGTTCTATCCCTCTCAAACCAATTTCACTTTTTCATTTTGTCAATCAAATTTGGCCATTTTGATATACAAGAAGATTCTATAAATATAATTTTCATGACCTTTCAATGTGCGTTTTGATTTGATGGGTTTTTTTTTTTTTAAAAAAAGAAAATTTAGATCACTTAAAAATTCATCAATTTATAAATATGCATGTTTCGATCCAATTAATGATGAACTCAGTTTCACTATCAAACTGACCATTTCATCTTTAATATATAGACTAGAGATTTTGACTTGCTTACACATACAGCTGCAATGTTTATGATCCTTCTTATTGAACCTAATAATCTTCCCATTAACAGTACTACTTCTTGTTCTAACTATAAGATTTAATTTGTAGTTTGAATATTTACAAACTAGATCTTATAAGGATAAGATGTAGTAATATAATAGTAAGTAGGGCTAATATAGACAGATTCTGACTTGCTTACATTGCAAAAGTACATTTTTAACATACGTAGAATATAGTATTTTTATACTAGTGTGTATTCTCCTGGATCCTTTCTTTATCACTTGTTGCAGTGTACAAAGATTGAAGGTCAAATTTGGTCGTACAGTTCACTGCATCACGCAAGTATATACATGTTTGGATCTCGTGCGCGCGCACGCATCATACACACGTAATAAACTAAATTTATATTACATGTATAGTAGAAAGGTAAACGTAGGATAATATTGATATATGGTGTTTTTGACTTTAAAACTCCATTTAAATATTCTTCTGAGCATCAGATGATTTAAGTCATATTAGACCCCCTCCGCTGCTTTTATAAGCCAACTCTTTGCTGGAGGCTATCAGGATTAGGGCATGCCTCCAAATTTATATAGGACAAAGAGAGAAGAAATTTCTTGATCGCATTTATAAGGTATCTCGTTAAATTTTTTATATGATCGTAAAATTTTATCATAAATTTATTATTGAGTTGACTTTGTTTTAATGAAGTATACTATATATACATATGTATAATAGGGGTAAATTTGTAAAGTTCTTAAATTTTATGGTAGAGTTCATGAAGTTTAAGGTTTTTTTTTCTGTGTAAAACATGCTAGAAGTGACTTGTAAATAGAACCAAAATAGTTCAAAAGGTAAAACCTTATCCTTAGTTGTCTATTACATTAATTAATTTTTCCAAACTATTCCTATTTAATAAAAAAATCCTATTTAATGCATCATTTCTTAAATTTAAATGAACAAAAGTTAATAGTCCACTTAATGAGATACTTAGGAAAGTTACCATAAGTTGCTGACACAATCAAGTAAGAAATATTTTAACTTCCTTTTTAATCTTTGTGAGTTAGATAAAGAATGTTACTCCTCTTGTCCTTGATATTTTGGAAGTTGATCTTGGTTATAAATATAAGAAAATCTTTATATTTGTCAATTTTTTCTTAGCTTACCCCTATTAATGTTTTCCTCAACAATAATCATAGATGAGAGTGAATAAGGGAATCAAATAAGATAATGAGGGTATTCTAGAAAATACATGTTAGATTAATTAAGACAACTAACTTTCTTAATTTAATTAAATTAGGTAAATATGTTTTATAATTATAGAATTGGAGGAGTAATATTTATGACGAGAAGGAGTATATCTTTTCAATGTCGACCAAAAATGTGTTGGAGGGAGAAAATGTAATTATTATTGTTGTTGAATGTGCTCACACATATACACACGTACGGGTGTAATATGAGAAAAGTTGGATATATGTGTGAATTAGCCATAGCCTAATAATATATGAAAGCGTTTTTTTAATAAATAATTGATCTCATTTTTTAATAACCCTTTGAATCACCCGCCATTCAACTCTTCGTCTGAATCATATAATCAGGTTTATGAGCAATCAACTAATTCAAATATGTCGAGGCTTTTGTGATCATGAGGCCTCTCCAAAAGCTGTTATTATCTTCTCTGAATCTCAAAAAAAAAAAAAAATGTTGAGTTGGAAGAGAGTATATGAATGGAAGGGAAGAGAGGACGTGCACGTGGGTGCATTTATAGAGAGAGAGAGTGTGTGTGTGGGCCTCATTCTCTCTCTAGCTTGTTGTGTGTTGCACATGCCATGTGAGATGTGAGCCTTTCTTCCATGTGACTCCATGTGGCTACACTCTTTCCCCTTGACTTTTCTCTCACTTAAATAGAAGCCATCAATAATTCCTTTTATGTGTGAGAAAAGTTTAGGGCATGTTTGAGTTAACTTTGAGCAATGATCCAAACCAAAGTTTAATACATGGAGTTAAAAGTTTGTTCAACTTTTGTTCAATTTGTATTGCACCAACATGAGTTAACCCTAGTGGGAATAAAAGAGACTTTTGATCCTTTAAATGCAAAGTTTTGAAATCGTATGAACACAGAAAATATCTATAGAGAGTTATTTCTAATTGAGTATAACAATATTAATCTCACTAAATTAGATGGTCATATAAAAAAATAATAATAATTTTGCAAGCATTGATTCAAACACACATTCATATGGATGAAGTCAAGGTTAAAATTTTCAAAGACTGAACAATCCTCAAAATTTAAATAATATGCTCAAGTATACTTATAAATTATCTATTAAATGAGGTTCTCATGTTAATATACTTACTAGACTCATGTATTAATCAGTATCAAGATACAATATAGTTCAGATTTGATTTATAATTTCCAACCACAATAAAGCAAATCATATAAAAGAACGTGATTATGTGGGTTTAGATTATCTCATCATTATAAACAATTTCTCCATCCCCTCTATATCTCTCTTGAAATACACTATTAATTTGCTTTTGTAAATTTATAAAATCTAAATATCATATAGTTTATAAGGAGTAAGGGTTTTGACAAATCATTGGAGGCATATATTCCCTCACGTCTATTTAATTTGATTAGATTAAGGAATTAGTTAAGTTAATTGATATGATATATATTTTTTAAAACATCATAGTCATTTTTCTTAATTCTCTCTTTCCATTTCTACTCTTTGATTATTATTTGGGGAAGCAGTGATTTGAGATAAATTAGAAAAAGATTGATAAATATAAAAAATATGTTTTATATTTAGACTAAAATCAACTCCTTAATCTCAAATATGTCATATATTAAAAACATGGAAACGTAATATATAGACCTATACAAGTAATAATAACGAGGCACAGAAGAGAGAATTAAGAGAACCCGAAGATGGAGATAGTTAGACACTTAGACTTGTTTTACGTGTTTATACATGTGTGTGTAGACCCACACACAAAATATGATTCTGTGTGCCTCCTCCTATTAAACAACAATTGAATATATATATGCTTGAGGCTAACCTCGTGGTAATTAGATTCAAATAATTATGTATAAAAATTATAATTATTCTCTTATTTAAACTCTATCTTAATTATTGACTGCAAAATCATTTCATTGCAGAAAAATTGGTGAAAAAATAATACTCTATGTGGATAAAAAACATATCATCAGATAATTTTGTCACTCAGATGAAAGTACCTTTTTCCCTATAATAATAATAAAAATTAAAATAAAAATAAAAATCCATCCGATCGATTCAGTTTTGATTTATATATATGATTTTCTTATTTCTTTTTATAAATCAGCTCCATATAAATTGTTTTTTAATAAGGTCAGGGTCAACCTAGTTCCTTTTATTCTTAAATATAAGACTTAATGCATAAAATAATATGTTTAAAGAATGTATGAGGACTGAGGTTATAATAAGTTTATCCACAAGGTTTAAATCAATGATTTTCTTAAAATCTCAAATTTAAGTATCTTTTATTTGACCTAACTACTGTTGGAATAATTCCGATGTTTTAATTAAAACATTGAATTGAAAAATAATAATAAATAATTTTAATTGAAATAAGCATAAAAGAATTTATATTTAATTCAGCTGACTCTAAATAAAAGTGAGTATTTGGGATCCTTAACTCCTTTAAGAAAACCAACCATGTAGTCTTTTACAAGTGACAACTAAATCCTGGTTGAAAAATATGCAACTATGTAGTGCCTGACAATGCCTCCTTGCTTTAGGGAAAAAACCAACCAAGTTTTCAGCACGCATGAGCCACAAATATATAAAAAAATATCTAAAGTAAATATTTTTCTTTTTATATATGAATGATAAACAATTTTATTAATTTGTTTTTTCATAATTAAGGCCACGCAGAGGTTACGTAAAAACTGATAGTAAATTTGAATTTTCTTGTCACGGCAGGCAATTATTTTGTGGGCTGTACCTCCATCCATATATGTCAGAAAATACTTTTCTTTGGTGACCTTGAATCCTCTCATGAAAATAATATCTCCTCCCTTTTACACAAGTATCTTCACCGTCTCTCTCTCTCTCCCCTTCTTCTTCTCCTTCTTCTTCTCCAATTCTCATTTATATATTTTTCTGGGTGAGATATGGAGGGGAAGCTTACTAAACGACGTCGTATTTACTCTGTGGAACCCAGCAAAATAGCACAAGCTGAGTTTGCTAGAATCTACTTGAGCCATTTAGTTCCAGCTTTAATGAAGCTAAACCAGAAGAAGCTGAAAAAGAAGAAGAGTACTGTTCACAGTTCAGAAGATGATGAGAAGAAAAACAGTTGTGTGAATGTTGTGAAGCATGAAGTGGGTATGGCTATGGTGCGTTCAGCTCCACCAGGCTTTGCATGGAGCAAAGCCCTAAAAGCCAAGTTTGAAACAGATCACACTGATGTGGGAAAAATCAACGATGACGATGGCGACCACCATCACATTAATGCTCCTTCCTCACCATATAATTTCTCTGGAAACCCTACAGCTGGTTCTTCCAAATGTTGCCTTCATAATGAAGAAGAAGAAGAAGAAGAAGAAGGGTTTGAGAGACTAAGAAGGTTAGTACCAGGTGGAGAAGAAATGGGTGAAGATGAGGAAGAAATGGCTAGAGAATTGGAGAGTTATATAAGCTGCTTGCAAATGCAGGTGAACATTCTTCAATGTTTGGCTGAGACAACACTTTGATTAATTATAATTGTTTCTTTGTTGTTGTTTTTTTTCCAGATATAAGTATTTATGTGAAATTATGTTATTCAAGCAATATATATTGTCGAAGACAACTAGCTACTAACTGCTGGTTTATTTATCGCTTACTTTTACACACACACACACACACATTGATGGTTTTGTTTATATGTTTTTCAAATTAGCTTGTTCATTTTTGGAGAAGAATATGCACACAGAGAAATTAAAGAAGATGTGAGGGCTTGGGCAATCAAGTAGCTCAAGTTCTGTCTGCAACAATTTTCATCTCAGCATGACGATTTTATTTCATCATTTTGTTCAATTAATTGATATGTTGCGATTTGGATGTGAAGGATGTGTGTGTCAGTGTGTGTGTGATATTTCAAAGTAATTTATACATTTTTCGGATTTTCATTATTTTGATACTCTTTAGAATGAACTTATTATCATTTTGATATTTTTTATCACTTTAATTAATTATTTTATAAGTATAGTTTCGTACTTCTGAATGCATTAAAGAGTAATATTATATTTTTTTTAGAATCATATATTTTAATGAAATATAATAAGATCAGAGTTCTATAAAAACTAAAATTGGGTTGCCTTTAAATAATAAGATCAAAGTTCTATAAAAACTAAAATTGGAACGTTTTTATTATTATTATTATTATTATTATATATATATATATATATATATATATATATATATGCCCTAAATAATGAATTTAATCCATTTTTTAACAAATATCAAAGGATAACACTCATTACTATTAAAGTTAAATTTAATATGTCAACATTTGAAATTTTAATATTTAAAAGTTTAGTGTCAGCATTTTTATTGTTAACAACTAAATATTATAGGAGTTAAAGGATATTTTATAAAATTAAAATACTAGCCAACAACATGTGTTAGTCTTAGTGAAACCAGGCTTTGTTTACTTATTCTATGTTTGGATAGAGAGAAAATCAAGGGAGATAAAACTCCCAAAAATAGAATTTTTTTTATCATATATGGAAGTTTTTAAACCTATATTCTCTCCCCTCTATTGTGTTGTAAATCAAAAAGAAAATACAAAAAATCATTTTTCATTCCATATAAAAATATATTTATTACATTTTTAAAAAATTATTGTTGAATAGCAATCGTTATTCCATTTTATTTTGGCTTATTTTAAACTGCTAGTTATATGAGTACATGCTTTTGGCCTCATCAAAACAGGCCATACACAAGGGTACATGTTTGGGACCAGTAAAAGATAAGGAAGTCATGCTTCATAATTATGAATCATATCCCATCTTTGCCACTTTTATCATTTCATGAAATTATGTATTTCAAGACAAATAATTCAATTTATAGGTTGATTTGGTCTTCATGATAATTGATAAGTTTATACTCCCTTCATTCCTTGATATAACACCTAAGGCCGATTTGGTATAATGAAGATTTAGGGAAGGGAATGAACCTATAAGAGGGAAAGGAAGGGGAAGAGAAGGGAAGATGGCTCGAAGGAAAATAAGTTATTTAGTAAAAAGAAAATGAAAAGGTGATAGTTGGTAAAGAATGAAAAAAATACCTATTTTACTCTCAAAAATAATTAATTCAAAATGAAAAATAATAAATGTATCTTTTTTTTCCACAATTCAAATTCAATTCGAATTTTATGACAGAGCATTTATTTTGCAAAAAAAAAAACGGGGGAGTGAATTTATGGGTTAAATTAGAATTTTATGACGAAGCATTTATTTTGCAAAAAAAAAAAAATCAAATTTATCTAAAGTATTCCTCGTATCAAATTTGAATTTGTTTAAATTATTCTCTTATCAAATTTGAGTTTATCGCATATATTTGAATTTCATCATATTTTTTGCCTTATAGAAAATAAATATTTTATAAGGGGTAAATATGTCTAAAAGCGTTACTGTTCATAGATGGGGAACTTGGTTCCCACCAATTTTGATAGAATTTTATCTTCTCACTTTGAAAGGAAGATTGATGGGCTGACATGGGTCCGGAAACTTGAGTTCTTAGGAAGATTAGACACTAAAAGTGTATCAAACAAAGGAATTTGTTCATCTTCCCTTCCCTTCCCACCTTTTCAGTATACCAAACAGGCCTTTAGTATAAAAGTTAGATAATTAATTTGTAGATATCAACAAATTAGTTAATTTAATTATTTATAATAAATGTGTATTTGTTTCCCTAAAATACTCTCTTTAATCATATATGTATTGAAACTCCCCCTAATAAAAACCCTTTAGTATGTGCAATTAATAGACACATTTTAGGAAAAAATTATAAATGTGAAAGATAAAGTAAATTGAAATCTTATATTTACAATAGAAACAAAGTCTTTATCTATATACTTCTTTGGTCCTTAATATAGGAACACGTGAAGTGGATATTTATTTTAAATATAAAACATATTTTTCTATCTGTCAATCATTTCTTAATTCATCCTTATTGATGCTCCCTCAATATATCCACTTTCTTGATCTAATTAAATTAGGTAAATGTATATTATAATAAAAATTAAAGGAGTACCTCTTACAAATTTAGAACTCGAGGCAGTAATAACTTAGAGGTTTTTGAGTTCAAAAGATGAAATACAAAGATACAATTTATTTAGATGTGGAAAAAGCAAAATAGCATTGTTGTTAAACTCTCAAGTTAACTCACTATGATTATAATTTTTACATTTATATCTTATATAATCGTATCGGCTCATTCTTAAACTCATGTTAGTTTGATTTTAAACTTAGTTGAACTCTCGAATTTACAAATCAAGTTTACTATTTTTATGTTTTTAACCATAAAGTCATGTCAAGTCACTCTTAAACTCATGCTAACCTTTTAAATTTGATCATGTTCAATAACTTTATATAAGAACTTCATAATTTTTTTAGTATGATAAATTATGAATATTCATTGATTTAATTCTAATTATTAAATTCAAAATATATCTAAATCAATTTATTTTCATTTTTACATTTTATTATTTAATTATATACTTTTAACACCTACTTATTAAAAATAAATCCTTATCAGTTTATTATTCGAGTTCACATTTTAAATTTATATATTTTTTTAATGAGTTAACTTAAAATATGGCTCTCCCGTGTGTTAATATTTATGGGGGAAAAATGCTTACATGTATTATATCATTTTTGATCTTAAAATTAACTTGATTGATACCTAGAATCATAAAATAAAAAAGAATTTTAATTTATTGATGAGAAATATCTTCTGTACTGCAATATTTTTTTTTAAAAAAAAAATCAGTGTCAAATAACAATAAAGGAGATATAAAAATATTGTGTATCTAATTCCTTTTTTTAAAAAAAAAATTTACAATTGAAATCGTTGTCTTAACCAAATAGACCCTGCTTATGTAGAAAAGTAATCATTATCATACTACATGTTTTTATACTTAAGATAAGACTTGATTGACTAAATTGGAGAAATTAAAAAACTTAAATAAATTATTTAATTATAGCATATGTCATATGATCTCTCTAAAGGCAAAAGTACGAAAAAACCCTAATTAATTAATTAATTACCAAAATACCACTGTGGCAAAACTATTAACTCATTTGCCCCTTGTAATTGATTACATGCCTTATGTAATCGATTACAGAGGGTCAGACATATTTTTTTTTTCAATTTTTACACTATGTAATCGATTACGCACTGTAGCGTAATCGATTACATAAAACTATACACTATGTAATCGATTACACACTGCGTAATCGATTACATAGTGTATAGTTTTATGTAATCGATTATGCTACAGTGTGTAATCGATTACATTTCGACAAATGTGTTTTTTAAAAGGCAAATTGAGCTCATTCGGGACCATTTCAACATTTCTGCCCTAAAGCTCTCTAGTTGGTCATGTTTTGGTCGGTTTTTGTGCGATCCATCAAAGTGTAAGGCCATTCTCCTCTTTGAATGTAATATTGTTGTGTAATCTTTGTAGTTTAACTTCATCCAATTTTGTTTTTGTGTGAAATATGAAACCCACCCTCTTACAGCTCCTATTTTTTGTTGTGGAGGATGAGTTCAAGTTCGAACACCTACGTTGCCGTAATATAACATAGTGGGAGGCATTTTGGAGAACCCGGTGGTATGCAATTCGAAGGAAAAACGAAAATGCTGAAAATCAATCGGGGCATTACGTACAACCAGCTCAAAGAAAGGATTTGCTGAAAATTGGGGCTATATGGCAGCCATTACATTCATCGATTGATTGTTAAAGTGAAGACTATCGTCAGTTTTGATAGTGTATATTACATTAGTAACAATGTGTGTGATGATGAAAACATAGAGTGCATTATAGATGCCTTTGATAATCGGAAATCACAAAATTTTATTGAGATTTATGTTGAGGTTGAATCCGATGAAGCATCATTTGTTCCCATGCATACAAGATCTCCACAATATTATGATCAAGAAGACAAAGATGTCAATTTATCTGCATCGTTACAAGTATTAAGTCAGCTAAGATTGACGGAGGAAGAGGAGGATCAGGAAGACGAGGGTGAGGAAGAGGAGGATATTCACAGCGAGGAGGGAGAATCTGATAATGTGGTTCCACTAGGTGACTCATCAGATACTGATGTCGAGGGTGATTTTGTTCATGATACGAACACTGTGCAACTGAGTACCTTGGGAATGTCACCGTCACCGCTTCGTGTTGACCCAGTTAGCAATGGTATGGTAAATATGTATTTGTTGATGTATTTGTAATTCTTATTCAGTGGTTTTGAAAAAAATCATTTGTACAGCTATTGGGACTGATATTGAGCCATTTTGGAACGAAAGCCCACATTATTCCAGCATTAATTGGGCGCAATGTGATGATAAGACAGAGATGTTGTATGGTGATGATGACATGCAAGGTGGTTGGTATTTAGGTAATCCACTATATTTGTATCAACAGTTTCCTTCGAAGTCTGAAATGCAACATGCTGTGAAATTATATTGCGTGAAATCTTGTCGCACAGGCATAGTTGAGAAAAGCGATGACCATTGGTTCATGTCCAAATTGATGTTCAACTTGTTTTTACCTATAAATGTGACTCGGGAAGGTATTTTACACAACAATTAACCGTCTACCCTAGGCCTAGTCCATTAATGTTCCCATATTTGTATTTTGTACCTACGACATGTCATTTGCAAAATTCATTACCATAAATCATATGAAATAAAAGCATAAATATTCATAAGTAGATAATATGTCATAGTCAATGCAAATACACCACGTCCAACAAAAAAAAAAATTAAATGAAACAAATGTCAAGTGGACAAGTCAAACAAATCATAAAAACACATCTAATCCTCCTCCTCCTCCTCTGTATTCGCATCCTCCTCCTCCTCGAAGACATCAGGCACCTAGTCCTCCTCCCCGGTAGCCTCCTAGTCTTGTCCACCCTGTAAATGTCGCAGTCCTTCCTCCAGGCCACGCATCCGACTTTGCATCCACCGCCACCGCTTGTTCTCCTTCTCAACGTGACTCTTCCACCGCTTTCTCTGTCAAAGGTCCATCTGCCTTATCGGCATCATCACATCACGGAGGGAGAATCCACTATCCGGCTCAACCATGTCCTCATCCTCAGCATCGTCATGGTTCTGCATAGGGACCTCAGGATCAAGCAAGGGATGAACAGCTGGTGCATCGTCTTCGTCAATAGCAGTGCATACCTAGACACCATGATCATTCTTTGAGATCTTGCACTACTCCAGTAGGCGCCTTCCGAAGATAGCATTCCACTATGTCTAGTCCACCATGTCCTTATTTTCCATCAGAACACCAAAATGTTTCAAAATGCGGTGGACTAGATAGGCAAATGGGAGTGCAGCGTTCTCCTTATGCTTTACCTTGGACATCATCCAACAAATATAATGTCTCCAATTCACCGGTCAAGCGTGACGGATGGCCCACATGACCGGTATATCAACCTCCAACACCCTGAAATGGTTGTAGGCCCGAGGGAACAAAATATGGGTCAACATGTAGAAGATGATCTGTGCATCCTTAGTCAGCTGCCCCACATTGAAAATGGCTCTCTGACCCAATGGCCTTTTGATGTCAAGGATGGCGGCGGCTCGGTCATATCCAAGCAGGTTGACATTGGTATCCCCATCATACAGAATGGTGCCCGCCCCATCAAAATCATATCCCAGTATGTGGGCCCATATGGGAGCTATCATAACTATGTCAATGCCACATACGCGCGACTTCATGTCTCCATGAATGTAGCTGAGGTTATGGTAGAAAGCTCTAATCATATCCTTTGAGTAGGGACTGACAAACTTCGCCAAGACACGCAAATGCGAAGCCTCCAGCAGTGGGACTATATCAAATCCCTCCTTTGTGAAAAACGCCATGTCCAGTGACTTGGCTTGATCACAGTTCTGTAGGCAAATTTCTGTACGAATATTCTATGGGATGCTGCATGATGTTCCAACAGATATCCATACCAGAGTTCTTCCGGCTATGCCTGAGAGCCGGATGTATCACCCTCCCTTCACTGCTTCGAACGTCTCTCAGTCTCAACCTGACTGTGAACTCGTCTACGTGAAGGCATGATGACAACAAATACCTACAAAGAGACAACATAAATCATCAACAAACATGAAACACACACAATTAATGGCATAATCACAATGCAAATGTCAATATCTGTCAACGAAGCCAATGTCATTGTTTGTAAAATGCACAATCAACAATCAAAACAGAGGTAATCAATAACTGTTAACATCCATACACACAATAACATGTAATTCATGCTTCAACCCCACTATTTGCTTCAGTTTCAAATGAAAATAGCTACTGCCCATTTCCAAAACGCTCCAAAATGCACAAAAACCATATTTAATCTCTCATTTGTTCAAAAAAAAGCAACAAACAATTCAAATCAATGATCAAAATACTACATACCCAAAGAAAACAAACCCTAATCGATTACATGCATCATATGTTCAGAAAAACAGAGAAAATAAGGTCAAATTCGTAATGGGTTCCGAAAACTTACCGAAATCAACGCAAATGAGAGCAAATCTTCGATTTTTCCTACATCCACGCCTTGGATCCGATGGTTTCTGGCTGAAAACGAAGATGGAGGAGAGTGGGGAGCCCTAATCGGTTAAATGGAAGTGAAATGAGGCGTTTGGGCTTTTAAAAAACTGAAAACGCGATATGTAATCGATTATTGCCCATGTCGTAATCGATTATATCGTGTTGTAACTGTCATTTTGCCTTCTGAGTTTATGTAATCGATTACGCACTGTAGCGTAATCGATTACATGTCATTTTACACTATGTAATTGATTACATAGTGTATAATTTTATGTAATCAATTATGTTACAGTGCGTAATCGATTACGTAGTGTAAAAATTGAAAAAAAAAATATCTGACCCTTTGTAATTGATTACATAAGGCATGTAATCGATTACAGAGGGCAGATGAGTTAATAATTTTGCCACTGTGGCATTTTGGTAATTAATTAATTAATTAGGGTTTTTCTTGTACTTTTGTCTCTCTCTAAAATACTTATGTTTATCATTAGAGGTAAATTATTTTAGAGAAAAATGATAAACATAAATACTTAAAATTAATTATTTAACTTCCTCATGCTCTTCGAAATAGTTGATTGCTTTTCTATTAAGGAGAATAGGTAATAATTTTTTAATATTAATTTTTGTCTAAAGTTTAGCCTTCATGACACATTTCACATCTAAAAATATATTTTTATTTAAAAGAAGCCCAAGTTTTAAAGCTTTTATGAGTTCATCATTTGCATGCCCATTCTTGGAATCAACTTCAATTTAATGGGTGACTTTTTCTTATGCGAATTTACCGTTGAACTTAACACAAACAGGATTTGAAATATGAACTTATAAAAAAAAAAGAATTTGAAAATATAAAACTCAAAAGTCCAATACTCCTCCAGTGCTAGTGCAAGGTTCTACATTTAAGACCCGATATACTATATTGATTTTTGGATTAAGGTGTAAAAATACACATAAGTTTTTTTTTAGGAGCGCCCAGCATCATGTGCTTTTTTTGGAGCAAAAATACACATGTGGTTACCATTTTTTGAGTAAAATCCACATCCCACCGTTAAGTTACTGTTCACCGTGATGAAAGAGAAAGATATGAAGTGAACAGTAACATAACGATGGTGAACAGTAACTTAATGGTGAGGTATAACTTTTGCTCCAAAATGGTAACTACGTGTGTATTTTTACTTCAAAAAAAAAAGTACGTGGTGCTGGACGCTTCTGGGAAAAAAGTTCGTGTGTATTTTTGCACCTTCGCCCTTGATTTTTTTTTTTGATAATATGTACTATATTAATTATTATACCAACCTTTATCACAATTCCTTGCTCAAAGTTCAATATGAATCAATTACTGCATTGGGCTGGCCCGTTGGTTCCCTTATAAGTTAGTTTGGGCTTTCCAGCCCATTAAAAAATTTTGATTGGTTCCATAAAATCGGCAATGTTACCCAGTTCTTGATGGAGATTATTTGGTAATATGCATTTTTTATTTTCCTAAAGATATCACGAATCATTTAAATAATCATATATAACCACATAAATATTATTTTATTAAACTTAAAAAATTCGCTGCACTACATACACACAGATGTATAAGTTATTATTTTCCTTACTTTCGTAAGTTTTTAAGTTTTCATACTAATGTACTAACTATCTTTAATTTGTAAAAGCCATATTTACTCAGCATCATTTTGTCTTAAATATAAAAACTTCCTAATTAGGTTGCAAATATAGTTTTGGGAAATAATAATTTTTGTAAATCTCATATCTTTTTTTGTGGTAAAAAGAATTCTTTCAATTGAGTTCAACCTAAGAAGATGGCCTAACTCCCAAAAAGGGGAAAAATCGACAGAAACAAATTATTTTTCTAAATCTCAGGGTAAAAAAGGAGTCCCATGTACTTTTGGCCCAAGAAATATATCCTTCTTCACATAAAAATATTGCTATCTTCAGCCCAAAAAGATCACACATTATATGTCTTCTAATCAATTAGGGGAAAAAAATCGAAAAAAAAACTTTAAAATTGTAAAATCCTAAATTAGTTTTATTATTAAGAGTTAATAAGAAAATAATGAAACTTAATAAGTAGTTCACAATTCATTTTTTTAGGAAATCTTTGATTTCGAATTTTACAATTATAAAATTCTTTTTCTATTTTTCTCCCAATTAACTATCCTCATTAAAGCTAATAAAAAACATATAACCTGACTAAAAAATTTGTATATGATGATAGAAACTTAATGCCAGCACTGTGTGTGGAATTTATAAGAAGTGCATAATCGGGAAGCGATACAATAATATTTTGAGTGAAAAATGAGAAAACGTCTAAAATAATCCATCGCATCTGGGATATGGGATTGGATTCTTAATAGATCTCATTCAATTAAAATTGAGGTGTGAGTTTCTGTGTTGTAATTATTAGTTTTAATATGTAGAATACAAATAAAAGAAAATAGGAAAATTTTCATTTAAATACTAAATGAAATTTCAAAACCCCAAATGTCTATTAAACTTTGTAAATAATTTAAAGGTGACAGATATGGACTAAATTGATATTTTAAAAATATTAGTAAAATATTAGTGAATTTACTCTTTTACCTTTATTTTTTAAATATATTTAAAAAAAAAAAGAAACATGACCTTCGTCGCCGATTGTTGGAGATCCAATCGCCAGGCTTCCTGGGCTTTGGCCGTTAGCGACCTAAGATCCAGCGAGAGTTTTTTTGTTTTTTTTGTGGAGTTGAATCCTTTAAAAAAAAAAATAAAGAGAGAGATTGAATGCAAGTGTGTGAGGATGGTGTTCCAACTCACCCACCTTCATAAAGGTTAAATACCTCAACCACTGGGTCACTTATCTTATTTGATATATGGGATTTAATTTTCTCATGTTGCATGAGAAGAGGAAGATTCCTACACACATAAAATTGTAGGACCCACATATATGTATGAATTAATTCATACATATATGTGGGTCCCACCATTTTATGTGTGTGTGACATGAGAAAACACTTCTCCTACAACATGAGAAGTGTTTTTCCCTTGATATATATATTCTTCTTAACATTTTTGCCATCAAGAAGCGCTCTTGTAAATTCTATTACAAGTGTTGTAAATACTATTAATAAACTTCTTAAACTCATTATTGAATTTGTTATTCTCATTACAAATTTTATTCATAATACTCAAATTTTATTCACTCTTGTGAATCCTATGTTTTATATGTGTGTGTATGTGATATTTATATTCATACACATGGGTTAAAGTGCAAAAATACATATGAGCTTTTTTCCTAGGAGTGCCCAGTACCATGTGATTTTTTTTGGAGCAAAAATACACACGTGGTTATTATTTTGCTAAAAAAACGCATGTGGTGCTAAACGCTCCTGAAGAAAAAGGTCATGTATATTTTTGCACCTTAACCCATTATACAACACACACACACACAATATCATGTAGCAATATGTATTTATAATGAGATTCACAAGAGTAAACAAAATAATAAGTTAAACAATGAATTTAACAAATCCATCTATGGTAATTACAATACTTGTAATGTGATTTAAAAAAGTGTTTCCTAATAAAAATATGTTAAGAAAAATATATATATTTATTAATACATAAATACATTAAAGAAGCTAAGTGATCCAATGGTTGGACTACTTAACCACCTTGGAGGTGGGGTGCGTTCAAACCCCATCCTCACACACCTTCATTCAATCTTTTTTTTTTTCTATTTTTATAAAAACAAGGATTCAGCCCCACCCCTTAAATAAAAAAATAAAAAAAAAAAAAAAAAAAAAAAAAACCCTCCCCGGAGCCCAAGCCGTTTGGTAGTTGAATCGTTGGCAGCCAACCGTGATAGTCCTTTGGTGAAGGTCATTTTTATTTTTTTTAAGAAATATATTTAAATACTAAGGGTAAAAAAGTGAATTTACTAACATTTTAAAATCTCAATTTAATCCTTGTTATCTTTAAGTTCTTTACAAAAGTTAATAGGTATTTGTGGGTTTTGACATTTCATTTGATATATAAATGGAATTTTTGCATTAAAATATTGCACCTAAACAAATAAAAGAATTAACTAATAAGTATATGATATAAAAAAACTAACATATACGATCAAATGCATATCCTATTTTTGCATAGCAAGATTATGAAAATTTGTGAGAAGCAATTGGTCATATTGTATATGCCAATTGCCATTTAGTTTAATAAGCCTGTGGATATCGAGGTTCCACAAATGGTACTTCTTGATACTGTATTTGAAACAGTTATTCATATTTCTTATAATATGAAAGTGAAACAAGTTCTTGCTAATGGTAAAAATCATGTTACATGAAGTGATCATGATGACATCATGAATCCATATAACCAAACCCTATATAACAAAATAAAGTTCCCGTCGTAACTGTGATATTACATAATATTGCATAGATTGATATTGATATGGGCAACAGGTGTTTTTATGCGCTCTATTTTCACACCAATTATTCAAATTTAATTAATTGAGATTATTTTAATTATATTTATTTTTTAATATTTATTTCATATAAAAATAATAGGGCCCGATTCTTATTTGTGGGGGGAAGAGCATTTGAGGTAGAGGGGTGATTGGTGGATATAGTACCCAATCTTTTTGTTTGGTCCACTTAGGTTTGCCACAACCAGCCAACCTAACAACCAACCAAGGGAGTGACGGAGTGATATGCAATAACTAATCTTTCATTATTGTCGGTTATCTATCCTTAACGATATGTCAGTTAAAATCTCTCCCTATCAATTATAGCATTTTGTAGACTCCATTCTCCAACTTAAATTCACCTATCTAACATTATTTTTCATTTTTACAGAAACAAAGAAAAGAAAAACAAAGCGTTCCACATTAAAAAAAAAAATTGATACAAGACTTAGTTGACTTTTTTTTTAGATATTAAAAAATTTAAATAAGTTTTTAATCTTATCATATGTTATGCTTGATATTAGTTAAAAGTCAAGCAAAATGTTCGTTTGGAGAAAAACGATAAATATAAATACTTTCAAGTAATTTAATTACTTTTGTTATCTCCCAAAAAAAGAAAAAATGATCTAATATTTAGCTTGGACCAGAGTTAGTATGTAAACCCTTGCCATATGCGCCCTATAGGCAAACAAGAAATTATAGATCTACTAAAAAGTAAACCATGTTAAACCGGCCTGGAGGAAGGAAAACCACTCCTGGTGGAATCAACCCTACATTTTAACTAGGCTTAACTGACAAAGGGTCGGACACTCTTACTAAAGGGATGAGGTTCAATCCTGGAATTGGTCAATGCTTCGGGGAATACATCTTAAGCAATGTGAACTTGTGAAAATGTAGGCTGAGGCCCGAGGTGGATATATATATACTCTCGATCCTGTATACCTTAGAGAATAAAGTCATAGCACCCTGTTCTTAGACTGTAGATGAACCCAACCTCTTTCTTAAAACTTATATGTTAAAAAAAGAAAACCCTACATTTGAACTTAAAATCTCAAAAATCAAGATTATGAAGCATTTTACAACACACATATATAATCAAACCCAGGTACTCCTCACATTAAGACAAATCTATCTGTTATCCTGCAATATCTAGTGTGAGTTCATTATTGAATATATACGAACAAGCCTCCCCATACTCAATATGACACAAACACCAAGTTCCTACATAATTAAGTTGAATTATATGGGGCGGCCATCCAAATTTGATTTCGAGCTTTGAATGGTATGATACACGTAAGTCTTAATATATCATCGATCTTTACATGAAGTTAGAACAATAATGAAAACATCAGTAGTACCCAGAACAAGAGGAAAGTGTAAATGGGTGAGAAGAGAAGAATTAACACCACAAGTTTTAACTCAAAACCTCACTATTCAAGTTTACAGATCCTTCCTCGTACATATTATTAAATCCAATTTTATCGCATGAATCCACATGAAATCAATTGTACTCGCCCCTTACATATCCTAACATGCAACTAAAGTGAGCTTCATTGTTTTAAGAAAAAGAGAGCCTATCAGATACATAATATAATAAAAAATAATAATGTTAAAAAATGGAGATAGAAAAAATAATTATTGAACAAAATAAAAGAGATGTTCATATTAAGTAAATTTGTAGACGACGACAACAATAGTTGTTTTGTGTGTAGATATCAAGTGGGGACATAAAGGAAGCTTATCCTATCCGACCAAAAGAAAGTGGTATGGGCTCTTGTCAACTATAAGAAATTAAACAACACAACATTGTCTAAATTTTCTCGAGGTTTTTCTTTGTCATCTTACTTCATCATCGCTTCCTTTGAAGTTTGGATTGAAATTGAATTGAGATGTATGTCACTACATTAATAATTCTCTCTCCTCTTTTTCTTTCTATATATATAATCGTCCTTTCTTCCCTTTCTAAAATCATCTCAACTTAATTAAATTCCCATCAACTAGGTGCATATTTCATGCCCATCCCTTACATGATTGTTATGTGTCCATCCCTCTATTAGTGGGATGAGCATATTTTTTTATTGTATTTATTTATATTTAAATTATATGTTGCTTTCTGAAATGTTTTTTCACTCAGTATCTCAAATTAATTAGTTTCTAATCCTATATTCAGTAATATTTATCTATAACACTAGTATCATGGAAACTAATTAATTTAAGATGCTGAGTGAAAAAATATTTCAGAAAGCAACATATAATTTAAATATAAATAAATACAATATATAAAAAATAACAAAATATGTCCATTTCTCTATTAGAGGGATGGACACATAACAAGCATGTAAGGATGAGCATGGAATGTGCACCCCAAGTCCCAACTAAACAAATTGACTGTGTAGCCTACTCAAATTATGCCCCAGTTTGGACAAGCTTATTTTAAGTATTTTTTTTATGTTTTATGAAATAAAACCATTCTGACATATTTATTTTGTACAAAGAAAAAATTACTTAAAATAAATTGATCCAAACTAGTTGTATTATCCTCAAATAAATCTTATTTACTTCCACTCTCATTAATCATGAATAATAAAATTATAAAAATATTTACATAAAAACATGTTTATTTTAACTGAGTAGTATTCATAATTCTGCTTTTCTTGTATAACAAAATAAAGAACAATTCATTTATTTATAATATTATGATTTATTTTTCAAGCTCTGTATAATGTGTAGAAAAATATGCCTAGTTTGGACTAACGGTAATTGGTAAGATATTGCATTATTAGAATAATAATTAAGATATGTTCATCACCAAATTAACAGATTGTCTTGAGAAATTTAAATTTAAAATGTAGTGTGTGTGTGTGTGTGTGTTCATATTATACATCTAAATTACAGGATAGATTCTCTTAAGATCAATAAGACAATGTAATCAAACGATCAGATTCTTGTCTATTGGTTTTCTAAATCACAATTAATAATTATTCTAATTAAATTAATGATCCCTCCATGTGATGGTTAGGGCAAGTTACATACTCCCTCCACTCCATAATATAGGGTATTACTAAAAGGAAGGCTTCGTTTAAAATATAAGTCATCCCCTGTTTAATTAATGTTTTTTTTTCTATTTTGTCACTTTGATTAATACTTACTTTCCAACTTTACCCACTCATTATATCCTCTTTCTCTTTAATATAACATTTTCAATATAATTAAACACATTTCTTAAAAAGGGTAAAAGTGAAAAAAAAAATTAAAACATATTAAAAGACTTAACTATTATTTCTTGTTTCTCATGATATAGTTGAAGTGTCCTATATTGTGAATTGTACGGATCCCAACTTTAGTGGATCTTCGGGAAAATAACACTTTTAGTTCTTATAATTTTAATAATTTATTTTAAATGATATATAAGTTAATAAGTGATCTATGATATGAAAAAATAATTAAAAAATATATATGGCAAAAGATAGGAATAGAAAATTAAATATAAAACTTATATGATCTTTTAAGACTAAGATTGATGTCATGTGTGAATGATTTATTTGTCATTTTTTTAAAAAAAAATTTATTCTATCTGAGACTAAAAACAATTTGCCTCCTACTTCTAATACAACCGACAACTTCGTCGTGCCTGGTGTGATCCCATGGCATGGAAAATTAAATAAGCTGTATATATGAGCCATCATCAAGAATAAATTTATTATTATTATTAATTAACAAATCGATCCATGCTACCTTAATTCAATTAAATTATAACTAAACAAGGTGGACAAAAGATTCTGCCAGTCCGTGGAAGTTAAGAATTCTCCAACACATGCAGCCACCTTGTCCTTGATAAAATATTTAATGACAAAATCAAAAGAGAGAAGGAAAATAATTAATGATTTTGACAACAATAATGGGGAAGGCATTTAAAGAAAAATATGTCACAATTACATACAGCACTTTTAACATCCCGTTTTAAAACCCTTAGAGTATTATTTTTAAACTGTTGTTATAAGCTGAACGACTATTTTTAGAAAACAAATGTTGTAAATAAGAATATACAACTTTGATTTTATGTAAAACTGTTGTTGTACTTAACTTACAACAAGACTTACAACAACTATTTTTGAAATAAAACAATCGTTGAAAGTTGAAAATAAACATTTTCATTTTTTTTACGTAACTTTCAACAACTATTTTTTGAAATAATTGTTGAAAATTTTATTTTAACGACTAGTTTAGAAAAACAGTCGTTGAAACTTATAAATATTTTGTTATGAATATCTTAATCGTGTGGATGTCCATTGACCTTTGATTGATAAAACTTATGACCCTTGGTAGATGACTCTTGGTTTATCAATTCTTGTGACTCTTGGTTAGTAAAACTTATGACTTTTGGTGAACTTTTTTATGTAACTCTCGGATGCTTATAAATAGAGAGTATTGTAATCATATAGAGATAGAGTGAAAAATTGAATGAGAAGTGTGTTTCCATTTTCTTTTGAATCCTCTCTTCTCTCATCTTATCCCATATTTTCATAAGTTTTATAACATATTTATATTTTTTAAAATTTTGGCTTAACTTTCAACGATTAATTTTCATAACAGTCTTTAGAAGTTATATTAACTATTGTTTTTAAACATAGTCGTTGAAAGTTAAGTCAAAATTTTAAAAATTCCACCACCTCTTTTTTAACTTCTGATTTTTAAAAATAGACATTAATTAGTGTCTTTAAGTTTACTTTTTTTAGTAATGAGAGGAGAAAATTAATTTATTGGCTCCTAAGTTCACGCTTATTTTTAAAGCATATACATATTAGCCTTTGTATGGTTATGTAATGTGAGCGGTCTCTAGCTAATCTCATTTGTGCCACCTCATATATACTTAAAAGTTGTATTATTATTACTAGATATAAATTGCATGGATCAAGGTTGTTTTGGTTCCATTTATGATGAGAGGTAATGTAAAAGTTTTTATATTGTCACACTGAGCACATTTCGTAATTTTTTTTATATAGTATTTATTAGCTTTACAATGTAAAATGATGAGATAATATCATGTGGCTATTTTAAATTAGAAGAATTTAAAAAATGTAAAAAAAAAATATTTCAAAATAATGTAATTACAAGGGTGAATTTTAGAGAAAGATTAAACATTGATTGATATAAATGGACACTAAAATAACGTGGGAATCAGGATATTGCTTATTAAATGAGAGATGATGTTGGAGCCAGAGAAGATAAGCTTTCATCCCTAAAAGGAGAGATTCCCTTTTTTTAATTTACTTTTTAAATATTCAAAACTTAAATTATCTTTCTATTCCCCCCCCCCCCGGGGAATCTGATGAATTGGATGTGAGAGGTGAAATCTAATATTGTTTTAATTTGTGCCTTTTATTTCATAATTTAGAAAAAAAAATTACTTTTTTTATCAGTGGCGAGTTATGGTTAATTTTGTTAAACTTGTGAGTTTAAACAAACTCGTGACATTGTAAACTTGAATTGTAAATTCATAAAAGTTTACTTTTATTATTAAATTGATACTACTATTGTATGATTAAATAATTAAAATATAAAAATGACAACAATTTAATCTAAACATCTTTTAAATTCAAATAATTAAAATTAAATCCATCAACATTCCTTATTTATCATATTTAACAAAAAAAATTTATATATAAAATCATTAAGCATGATCAAATAAAATTTTTTTATACAAGTTTAAGAGTGAGTTAACTTGGGTTTTTAAGTTATAAACGTAAAAACGGTAAATTTATTGTATAAACTCGTGAGTTTAATTGAATTTACAATTGACGCTAATTTACCATTGAATCAACTCATTTTTATAAGTTAGAACATAAAAACGGTAAATTTAAATAGTCAACTCTCGAGTTTGACATCAATGATTATGGTCATGACTGTTGGATTATATGTAAGATGATCACATAATCCACAATGTTTAAGATTGTTCAAACTTTAGGCATCATATTTTTAAGTGGTTTTAGAACTAATAATAATTTTTATTTAATTTGCGTAAACTACATCTTAATAGTTAAATTTATGAACGTTAAGGTTAGTGGAATCTATTTACATCAAGTTCCTCGTATCAATTATATCAAATCTTTCAATGTTCAATCACATGGCTACGTGCCATATTTATTCTTGTGGGTTTATAATTAAGTGATAATACTTGAGAAATAAGACACATAGCCCTATATAATTGGAGAACTTGATATAATAAATATAAAAAACTTGACCTATGTATTTTTTGGTCAGTTGGACTCTCTTTGAGTTATATAAGAATTTCAGAAAAAAGACTATATGGCTAGTAAAGATTAAGATTTAATTATATGTTTTTATATTTTTTATTAATGATAATTATAAATATTGTTTATAATAGTATGTGTTAATTAATTCATGACATACCAAAAATATGAAATTATTGAATTAAACATTATTTACATATAATTTCCCTCGATTTATAAAAATTTTCAATTACAATCATATATGAAATGCGGGTAATTTTTGTTCATCTAACTAAAAGGATCAATCGAAATTTCTAAATAAATGTTCAATATCTGAATTAACAATTCATCAGAGATTCATATTTTTAGGGTATGAAGAATTGAATCACCATGTTATATATCAATTTATGCTCATCTAGTCTTATTTATGAATTACCATGTTTCTCCCATATTCAAAATTATATTAAAGTTCATTAATTATACCTTAAAATTTAATAAATTTTTAAATGATCTATATTTAATATAAAGTACACTTTATAAGTTATAATAACAAAGTCAACACAATAATAATTAAAAAATAAAATTGCACATTTATATAGAAAATTTAATGAGTTACTTTATAAATATGACTGAAAAATTTCTCTTCTCCCTATATGAGTATTTGTCAAAACTACAAGAAGTAAACAAATTCAATCCAATCCATAATGAGCAAAGACAAATATCAAACAAGAATAAATTGTTTTCATAATTATTCATATGTATAGGGGCCATTTAGTTGAATATTATAAAAAGGCTTGAATCCATTTTTTTAAGAAAAAGAGAGGTGTACTAATTTAAAAGGAGATAAGCATATATAATAGAGAGATGAATGAGAAGGATATAAAGTAGATAGGCGTGATGTTCACAAATGCTCCTTTATGCATTACTTTGGCCTTAATCAAACAAAAGATAAAGTAGGCTTTACCTAAGCATGCTTAACAAGATAACTAAAATAAAAAACTAAAAAGGCTCAATCTATAGCTAGGGAGAGAGAGAGAGAGAGAGTCAAATTGCCATTAATTTTTAGTGTTAATTAGTTAGATAAAATACTCCATATAATCAAGCCAATCAAGAACATGATCGATCCTAAAAAATCCAGGTCAAATCACAAAGTGACCATTAGATCTTATGCACTTGTTTGGGGACAACATTAAAAATTGAAAGAGTACTATGAAGTTGAAGCATTTGCATGCGGTTGGGTGACTGACACGTGTCCTCACAACAATGTGTCGGCCCCCCCTCCATTTTCTAGTGTCATGCCTTATCAACACCTACAAGTGATGTGAGTGCGATCATCTTTTTGAATATTTGGATCAGGACAAGCACTTAGTGTGGCATCCATTTTGCTTCAAATTAAATTTACATTTTTGGATTACTTTTTTAAAATTTTAAGGAGAAACACCCTTATTTATGACATTTTATTAGGTAATTGAAAATTTTTAAAATGCATAGATAATAAAATTTATTTTTAAATTTTAACATTTCAGTTGGTCATAAATATAACACTTAATAAATTAACTTATAAAATTCTAAAAATTAGTTAAATTATTTATTTTTAAAATATGTATATGATATTTTTTTCAAACTACCCCTATTTTAAAGAGGATAAATGAATGAAATAAAGAGAAAAATAATAAAATTTATGAGAGTAATGACAAAAAAAAAAAAAAACTAACATCCTATGTTTAGAACCAAAACAATCATATTAACCAAGCTTATATTTAAAATTAAAACCGAAAGATGTAAATAGTATGGTTTTGTTACAAATCCTATATATCTGATAAATCATGTTATAGCAATCAATGACAAATAAATAATAATACATAATTTAATTTTTTTTATAATGTATGAATTCTTCAATAATATCATTAGTACAATCATAGTCTTTATTTGCAATACCCAAACAACTTTGTTTTAGAAAGACCGTGTAGTGCTTATTATAAATTACTATGTGGGTATTAGTTATATTTTTCAAAATATTTTTTCTATTTTAATTTAGATGCAATTTTCTATTTTTACTTCTCAAGAAATAATTAATAATTTAAATATGGATAAATTTAAAAATTTATTTTTCTATTAAAACAAAATCATTAAATTAACCACCTTTTCTTAATTGGGATGAGTTGGTTTGAAATGTTGTTTAATAGAGATAAAAAATAGTACTGTTAATGTCTCCCAAAAAATAGTAGTGTTGTGGTTTTGCTTTTATTATCTAGAATATAATGATGACACATAGTTGATGGTGACACACAATCTGTCACTGAAAATTCTATTTTAGCACCCCAAAAAAATTGTGGTTATTAAAAGTCATTGGTATAATAATTGGAGCTATATACTCATAAAGGTGAGGGTTCGATGTTTATTAATAGGTGATATTTATTACCATAAAAGCAAGGTTTACCAGTGACAGATATTGTCACAGGCTTTGATGACACGGAAATTATGTCGCCATTAAATAATTTATGGATAACTAACCAAGGGATTTAGTTCTAGTGGTCGTATAAGATGGGAAAATTAACCATTTGTTCCCAAATTCACAATTTGACTCTGGCTTTATGAGTTTTGTATTTTTAATTTATAAAATTGTGTTAACTCATTTTTAAATTCATATTAACCATAAATTCGATTGGTCTCTCAAATTTACTATTTGGATGTTTCAAACTTATAAGACCATCCCAACTTGCTCTAAAACTCATTCTAGTGACTGCCTCTGGCAATGGGTGTGCTGGATGATTTTTTATCCAGTTGAGCTAGTCTGACATGTGATGGGTAAATCTTAGTTTACAGAATGAGTATTACTCGGTCAAAAGCAAAATGAAACCAACAGGCAAAAACTAATATTAATATAAATAATAAGGTGTAATTTTATTAACAAAGATTTTTCTATGGAGCGTGGTACAAATAAATTTTGAAAAGTCCTAAAGAGTTGTAAATATGATTGATGGAGTTGTTAATTCGATTGATTGAGTTGTTAGTGAGACTTTTCTAACATCTTAATTTCCCTTAGGAGTTTTTTGATATTTTCTTAGTCTTGTAGGATCTGAATGGAATTTCCCCCTTTTTTTCAACTTTCCCTCATTATTTTTGAGACAAATAGCTGAATCTGAAATTTTTTCCATTCCAAAGTAACAAAGAACTATTACCACTTTGGTCTTATTTATAAGTACAGAAAACTAACTTTCACTGATCAAAAGAGTTAGTTAACTCATTAATTATGAGCTAATTTTTAAATTTTGTCTTTATTTATGATTTGTTCTGAAAATCAGTATGAATAATTATTTTTTTATTACAATTAATAGGGATAAAAAAAATATAAAAATACATTTATTACTTTGAAATTGAACTTATAATAATGACCATATTTTTTAATCAAAATAAACTTATAAAGACAGTTCCCATTTAGGTTGAGCCGTTTTCTACTGTCATTGCTTTCTCTCCCTACTTGGTCATCAGGAAAACACCAAATTTCAGATTATGAGGTAACATGGCTTTTGCAATAAAAGCTGCGTCAGCGGCGTTGTGAACCTAAACACCCATCTAAGTCTTGATGTGCTGTTTTCCCCTCTAACTGTGCGCCTTGCCAAATAGGCGGAAGCAAGCAGATACTCTCAGCATCTCTTGAAATCTTTATGTCGTAACCATCCAATATTGATCCAAACATTTAGAGAAAGACACGTTATTTATTTTAAATTACCTCATCCAGTAAACACTACCTTACACAGTGAAGATGAAATTTTAAAAAGTAGATAGTTTGTCTCTCTTTGGATGCTTGGATTAATATTGGATGGTCATTATTTAAAGTCACTAAGAGAATCTGAATCCCAAATAGACACTTTGTTATGGGGGAGCTTTCATACAGCTGGGTCACATAACCATTGACAACTAGTGCTTTCTTTATTTGATGTTTTCTTTTCTCAAACTTAATAGTGTGTTTTTTTTAAAAAAAGAAAGTGATCAAGAATAGTACAAAAGAACAATACCCACAATCCAAACCAAAGACAGCAACCCAAAGCAAAACATTTAGATATAAACTTAGATCCATAATGATCAGAAAGATGAACCAATATACATACATACAGATAGAAATCAAAACAAAAGACAGCAACAAGTAGAAAAGGACAAGAAAGAATATTATTATAATCATCGATCATCATCTTTGTTATCATTATATGACCAGTAATTATTATGCAGCTCCTTGGATTTGTTCTAAAAAGAGATTCTGTTACGGAGTTGGACCATCCTAAAATATTGATGATCCGCAAAAATTGACAGATTTTAAATAATGAAACAAGTGTCGGTTCAAGATGGAGTGAATATTTAACAACTTAAATCGTAACATGAATACAAACGCTTCTAAATTAATTTTCTTATGGGTTTTATATTTAAATGTAATAAAATTATTATTAATTTATTTTTTGGTGGTGATGACTTGTAGCTGATAAGACTGGAAATAAAAAGTAAAAAAAAAAAAAGAAAAGATGATAAGAGCGTAATGGGGGGAGTGGGACTACTTTCCTAGGGCTTGTGCCTCACTTGGCCTACAACGCATGCCTTCCCAACCCAACCTGAAGAAAAATTTTCAGCATGCTTTTATATAATTATCAAGATAATAATCATATTAAATTGTTAGAAAAAAAAGGTCTTTATTAAAAATTGTATCAGTGAAAATGACCTACATTAGCGTTATACAAAATTTGTAGAATACTAATACTTTATTACTTTTATGTATATAAAAATTTATTATAGGTCATTCTTGACAATAAAACTTTTAAGGAGTTACCCCAATTTTTCTTATTTTTTGTTTATCGGTCTACATTTATACTTATTCAGTTTATAAGTTAAGCAAATTAGTTTAGACAAAAATGATAAATATAAATATTTTAAATTAATTTATTTATTTTCTGTAATCTTTCTAAAAAAAATTAACTATGTCTTATATTAAGGATGGAATGAAGTATCAATATCAATTAAGGAAAAAATTGTTTACTCACTGATTCAACGTGTTGTTTAATTTGTTGGTAGGATGGGTTGGAAGAAGCTCACCCTCAAAACAATAGAACATTTTACAAACTTTTATCGGCTCATGTTATCACCTCTATCCGTGAATAAGAGCACATGTTAGAGGACAATATGGGTTGAATATTCTTGTTATTATTAAAAAAAAATAAAATCTTAATTATTATTTGCATTCTATTTCATCGTGAGCTAATTCTAGGTTGTTCATTTTGATTTTTCTAACTACAGTTTAAATTATGAGTAATTATAGTTTTTATTAAAAAGAAGGTTGATGAATTATTGAAAAATCCCCATCACAAATTCTATTACCAAAATGTTCAGATCCAAGTCCTCAAGCAAATGCAACACATCTTTAACGGATACAATTCTTCTTCAGCATTTATGCAACATGTCTTTAACTGTGTGTAAATATTTTCTATTTTGCACATAGACGTAAATAAATTGCATGCACCTAAAGAAGAGTCCCAACAATTGAAGATAGGTGCCCATGATGTTAAACAAATTTCAGTTAAATTTGGACAATATATAAACGAGTTTTCCCAAAAAAGGTTGTTGAAAGATAAAATTGTTGCAAGTAGAAAATCGCAGTTAAATCATATATCTCTTAACTACAATTATAACAACGTTAACGTGTAGTTCGATTACGATAAGCAAACAAGATGTAATTCGATCAAAGTTTTAAAAAATAATTTTAAACATCGTTTACACATAGAAGTGTATATATATATATATATATATATATATATATATATATATATTGTCATAGCCAATCATTCATAGATGAATATATAATGGGCATGTTTGGTATGACTTATGTAGCCTTCAATCGGGTTTATTTACTATTTGAATCAGACTTATGATTTATTTTGTAAATTTTTTGTTTGGATGATAATTTGCAACAATCGAGCTTCTGAATAGTTTACACTGGCCATAAGTGCTTATTGAAAAGCTAGGATTTGTGGCTTATCTTTTCGGTCAGGTTGCTATTTAAAACACTGTTCACATATTTATATTTATTTGATCAAATTATGTATTTCAGTATTGCCAAATTTTGTAATTTAGCATTTTTCATATTTTTGGTAATTTATTTTAATTTTTCTCTTATAATTATCTCAAAAGTCACTTATCTCTAAGTCATTCCAAAGAAGTTTCATAATCTGACTTATGCTTAAAAGCTACTTATGCAACTATCAATCCAAACATAAAATCACTTTTCACAATTTAACTTTTATCCAATCAGACTTTTTCATAAGTCATTTTGCCCACCGACATCTTAAACAAGCCTAATACTTGATGGGCAGGTCACATAACAGTGTTTGTGAAACGAAGAACAAAAAGATCAATTCAGGGTTGGTGTTACAAACACACATGGGAGGATCTGATTCACCAAAAATTAAAGCTCCATGAAAAGGATATAACCAAACTAAAATAATATATGTGTGTGTGAGAGTCTACTTGTATAAAATTAATAGTTTGGATCTAGTTGCTGATCTGAGACAGCGAAGGAACACGCCGAGTATAATTAGGTGAAGATGCATAGATTAGCTTTGATTATGTCTACTTTTTTATGTTTGCCAATTATTATATGGGTTGGTGGAATGGAGAAAATTTAACACAAGAGAGGGAAGATTGAAATTATTAAAAAACTCACCGTTTACATAAATATTTTATCAATGTTTTGAAATTAAATTAGTTTTGATAATTATAAACAAGAATTAGTACTTATCCTTCTTAAAGTTATTATTTAAATTTTATAAGGTTATAATATAATTATATTTTTATTCATAAGTATTTTTATAATAAAATCTAGCTAGAAGTTTAAATAACATCTATAGAGAACGTAAGTGAAACATTTAAAAAGCATCAGCAACATTTTTTTAATGTTTTTTAAAACATTAATTTCAAAATTTTTAATTGTCATTGATATCAATGAATCTTCAATATTAGTTCTCATTAAAATCATAATATATGGTGAGTGGAAAGGACTTATATTTCTTAACTAAGATTTTAAATTTAAGTGTTGTGGATGTTATAAAAATTCGGGGTTAATTGAGAATGATCAAACAATAAAAGAGAGCTACTCTCAATTTGGAGCCTAACAATTTAAATTCAGATTAGTTGATATTAAATGTTGGTTAAAGTATACTTTTAGTCCTTTAAGTTTACATCAAATATCAATTTAGTTACTTAATTTTTTTTTTAAAAAATACTTTTAATTCTCTAAACTTAACACCATTAGCATTACTCATAGAAAATACGCTGTCAATTATTTTAAAATGATAACTCAGCATTTAAATGCTGACACATCAACTTTAATTTTAAATATGTAAATTAAAAAATTAAAAAAACGTAATTAAAATAGGTAGAACTAATTGCCATAAACTCACGCTTCTGGTATTAAACCTAAATCTTAGAAGTAAGAAACCAAAGCTAATAAAAATTTAAAAGTCATCCCTATATAGAATGTTTTCAGTCTTGTCATCTTTGGTCTTTGGGATGAAAAGCAAAATTAAATAAGAAATATCAACCCCCCCGTGTTTATTATATCACAGTAAATATCCAAAATTAAGATCCGAGTGTAAACCACTGTAGAAGATGAACTTTCCAAGTCACTAGACTAAAGAAACAAGATAAGAATGAAATTTCTAAAGCCCCATGTTGAACAAAGGAAAATTACACAATCGGATAAAAAAGTTGTACCTGCTAACTTAATCAAATATAATAAAAGGAGCTGAGGAAGATAGAGAAATACATCAGATTTACACCAAATCCTCTGAAGATTGCCATGGAGAAATTGGTCTTCTTGGTAGTGTTGAGGTTGGGCTGTGCAGATTCACAGGAAGTGTTGTTGGAGGATATTGATTCATTTGGAAGTGTTCGTTTAATGACAATTAGTTCTACCTATTTTGATAAGGTTTTATTTTAATCTTTTTAATTTAAATATTTAAAATTAAAGTGTTGGCATTTAAATGCTGAGACATCATTTTAAAATAGTTGACAAAATATTTTCTGTTTGTAATACTAACAATGTTAAGTTTCAGGGATTAAAAAGAATATTTTTTAAATTTAAAGGACTAAATTGATATTTGATGTAAGCTTAAAAGATCAAACATATATTTTAATCTTAAATGTTTCTTGCTTAAAAAATTGACATTGTTTAATTAATTGTTTTAAGAAGATGATGCATGATGCATCCCTTTTCTCTCTTGGATTTTTTTTTTTTAAAGAAAATTAGATGTTGGTTGATAGGCTAATTAGGCATGTGGAGGGAACACATGGCCAACCTAACCAAATCAAGTTCAAGTTCTTAATTAAATACTTTATAATCTGATTACAGGTTTCAGATTCTAATCTCTTGCATCATAATCATGATTCCTTATAAAATTAGGTGGGTGGAAGTATGACAGAAAAAAAATGTTATAATATGAACCAAATGGTCATTATCAAGTCTCAAAATATTTCCTCTGTTACTTTTTTTTTATAAGAAACAAATACCTAACTACTTTCTCAATATTAAGAAAAATTAGTTAATTTGGTTAAAAGCTTGAGATATGTAAAGGAGAAAAAAATTGTTTTCCAATAATACTCTTAAAAAATTGCATGGAAAATATGAAAGAGTATTTTTCTCGTCTTTAATAAGGATATAAAAAAATCAAATAAAAAACAAAATTACACTCCTTTTTATTCCTTATAAAAATAAACAAGCAATATGTTTTTATGTTTTTTTAAAGTAATCCTTTCTGCCCTTTCTACAATTATTATAGTTAATTTTTATCCTCATACATATTTAAAAAAAAAAAAAATCTCTTGCCTTTTGAACATCCTATTTAATTCTTTTCTTAAGCACCGTCACATATGATCTCTTTTTCATTTAACATATTTGATGTAGACTAGACAATTCTTGCTTATAATACATATTGATACCTATTTTAGAAATAAATAAATAAATTATTCTTACATATTTAACATACGTACATAGGATTGGAGGGGATTTTGGGTAGGACCTAGGGAAGGACAAGTAAGGGCAAAGGCACATGTAGGATTGAAGAAAATGTTAAAATAGCAATATCTATGCATTAAGTACTCTTGGGGCTCTCTGTGGTTCTGGTTCATTTGGAATCTTTACTTCACAGAAATATTGAAGCCTTTTTGTTCTTCCTCCTTCTTCTTGTTTTTTCTTCAGCCATGGAAATAATATCATGCTTTTGACAGAAAGTGATGGGTTTGGATTAACTGGATGGCAAGTTTCTCGTGGAAATAATGTTCCCTACTCTAAGTGGTAATTTAAAATAGATGGTACAGATATTTTTGACAAAAATTAAATTGAAAATCTTAATTCAAAGAAATAGAAATAGAAGAAGAATGAAATCTCAATATAAAACAACTTGGATTTCTAATGATGAAACACATAAAAAACAGGAAACTGATAAAAAATGAGTTCCATATTTCTTTTGGTTTATAAAATTTACAGCTTGTGGAATAGAGTTTCAAGAGAATACATTGAGAAAGGGGAGATAAGATATTTTATATTAGTGCTCTCTTTTCATCGCTTCTGATTTAGATTGATTGAATATTAATAAAACCTGGAAGTGATGGATCCAATAAAATCACAAACATTTCAAAGCATTAAAAAAAGATACAGGAAAATAAGGAAGAGATAAAATCTGAAACACAAGGGAGGATTGGATATGGATGTGAATGTACGGAAAGGAATAATCGCAACCCCAAGCGTTGAAATCCCAAAAACAAGAAACTGTAGAGAGAGAGAGAGAGAAAGAAGATAGTGATAGTAGACCTATAGGAAAGAGGCACTTCAATGGAAGATGATGATGATGCATGGGTGTGTGTGTGTATAAAATATTTTGAATGTGATGCAATAAGCCACTCAATAACTTTGTCTGGAATATCTTGTTCACTGACCTACATCGGCCTCATGTATTCTACTACCTCTTGTTTTTATTTGTTCTCCTTTGTGGTCCCTTCTCTCTCTCATCTCTATTCTTTCTTACAATACAGGCTAACATAATTATACCAAAAGAAGCTACCTACAATGGCAAAGTATTGAGACTATAATACTATTTAAATGCATTACAAGATAATTTCATTTACAAAGTGTGTGTGTGTGTCTGTAAAGTTAGAACATATAGAAAGTTTTGAATCTTAAACTTTTATATCTGCTTCACTTCATTCTTGTTTCCTTGAGCTAATTCCGAAAGCTAAACATACATTTTTACGTTACTTTAAAGTTGGTTAGAGAATGGAAAATGTAAATTGGGGGGGGGGGTAAATGATAATTTAATTTAATCAAGTAAGTTATGTCATAATGTGAACAACTCTCTCTCTCTCTCTCCCCCTCTCCCCCTGTGTCTCTAAATATGAGAGAGGCACTCACACATGGAGAGACACACAGCTAATCCAACCTTTTCATTTCTTGCCTTCTTCCCTCACAGCCTGTCAAGCCTGAATCATTATTGCTCCATCATTCTACAGTTGTTTTAAATTTGTGTTTGAGCTTTCTGTTTATTGCTTTGTTTATTGTTCTCTAAATCCAAAAGGGGTTGAGGGAGAGAGAGATTAATTTTTCTACTGTATATGATCTTTCTCTGAACTCACCAGCAGGTAGACAGAGAACTTGGAATTTTCCATATCCCTTTGTGTCGAGAAAAAAAAACATGACACAGTTGGTTTCCATTATTAAGAGTCATCATCATCATCAATTGTGGCTAAAAATTCTGGAATGAGGAAGGCAAATGTTCAATGAGCTTCTTCACAGAAAGCTTCACTTTTGCTGCTTCATTTTTCAGGTATTACACCTTCGGATTCCCTCTTCTTCATTCCCTTTATGCATAAAAAAACATATAATTCTGAAAGTGTTGCAGTTCTGAGAAACCATAAGGAGGCAATTTTGTTAGTTTTTCTTTCTTGGTATCCTCAGGTTTGGTACATTCACAATTTTAGTCTCAGATCGATGTCCAGAAGAATCTTGAACCCAAATTGATATTGAGTCAACTTTGGTAGTTTTGGTTGCTGCAGATATGATTCCCATCCAGGATATTACTCCGTATGTCAGAAGTTTCAAGAAAATTTGACATTCAAACTCTTCTTCAATACAGTGGGATTTGTTTTGTCTTTCAGTTTTTTTGGCTTGGGGTTCTTCTGTGTTGTTCTGTTTGAGCTTCAAGAGATATAGAGTTCAAGTCTTTTCTTTTGGGATTTCTTAAAGGTCTTAGCTTTAAAAGGAAACAAGGAGAAGTGGGAACTTTTGTCAGACGCAATTAAGTTTAAAGGGTGTAGTTAGTAGCAGCAGATAGATGAAGACTATTAATTAACAGTTTTAGTGTGTTTGCTTTCATCACACAGACCCACTCATATCAGTTTTGGTCTCACTCGTGCCTACATCTATATTGTTCATATTTCATGCCTCTTCTTTAAAATGCCTCCTCTAGCAATGTTTGATTACACTATTGAACATCTCAATACAAATCCTTTGACCCCCATCAACTCTACTTTTTTTTCTGGTTCCTATAGTGGCAGACCTTGTTCTGATCCCGCGGTAAGATTGTTATCATGTAACGAGAGCCCTTTTTTTTAGTGACAGACCCTTTTCTGACGTATTCTCAAAACAAACTAGTGCCATCCCCATATATATATATAGAGCATCTATAAATTCAGCAAGAGGTCAACAGCTAAGTCTTGTGGGATAGGCTAAAAAGATCATCTCAGCTGGAAAAGAAAAGGGATAGCTTCTTTTCTCATCAACCTAAGTTGAATTCCTCTGAGAATTACTCTTGTATAATGTTTTTTTTAATAGGATAATATAAAGCTTATTATAATTGTAACTGTGGGATTAGGCTCTTGCAATGGAATTGAATCTGGTATGTTTTTACCTAGTAGTCTTTCAAATCATGAGTTTACACAATTAGGGATGAAAAAGATAGTTTACATAATCATCAGTTTCCTTTTGAGCCTTAACAGTTACAATAATTTTTGTTTCTTTTTCAGGCATGGGGACCAAGATTGAGCATTCTTTAAATCCTCTAGCAGTAGCAGTAGAGAGCAACAACTTTTGTATCAGTGGTGTGGATGTGTGGGAGTATTATCAGAAAAAAAGGCTGACAGAAATCAACAATAATAAGTTGAAGAAAGATCCCATTTCCATGGATAGAAACATCATGGAATCCATCAAGAAGACAATGCAGATGCAAGAGGATATCTTCAAACAACAGGTACGTATCATGAAGATTTGCTTCTGTTTTTAAGATCCTGTCTTTAAACAAATCATAAGTATCCGGCTCATTTGCTGGGTTTGTTCAGCTATCTTTTACTCAATTAGAACGAAACCACATGTTCTGGAAATCACCGGTAATATGCGTGAAATCTTAAAGCATGTGACTCTAAGCTTAATGATGTCAGAAACAGTACATGAAGAATTCTTTTACGTAACATTTGACGATAATTAAAAACAAAAGCCACTTGTTTGTGAGCAAAATTCTGTCAACCTTGTAGAAGCTCCTTTTAGACAAATATCACATTTCAGTCTTAGAGCATGTTTTTTTGGTTAAGGTTTCCCTTTTTGAGGCTTAAAGCGAAAAATGTTTTCACCTCTCCAAACAAGTGCACTTTTCAAGATTTAAACTTGTTCTTCTCCTCACCAGGGTTATTACCTCAACCAAAAACCTATTTTATTTGTGAACATGTTTTGTTTCGTTTTTCACCCTTCTGTATGCAGCAATACCATCTTTCACTGTCAGAAAAAAATCTGTAGAATCACCACAAAGTTATTCTCTCTAGTAACAAAGTGACAACAAAATCCTCTGTGGTGTCAAACTAAAGCTGGCAACAAATTTCAAGGACCAAAACAAGGATTTTTCTTAAAACCACTTTCAGTAATCTAGGGAATGAGTGTAATATTTGATTCTGAGAATGGAAGTGATGATATGTTAAGATTAAACTTTAGCTTCAAACAAGTTAGCAATTACAACAATTTGGGAATTTGCAGGTAGGAGAACTGCACAGAGTATATAGTGTTCAAAAGATGCTGATGAAAGAACTGAAAAAGGAATACAGACAAAAGAACATCTGGACTGCTATGAATGCCTTAGAAATTAGCCTTCATTCTCATCTTCACAGTGACCAGCAACAACAACACCACCACCAGAGAAGAACACAAACTTCATATGACCCAAATCTGCAGGTTCAGAATTTAAGAGATGATTATTGCTCAAGAGAAAGAAGTGGAAGCTGCTGTGGTAATGCGGACACAATCAAAATGCCTCAAAGAGGAATAATTGATCTTGCAAGGCCTGCTGAAAAAGAAGAAGAAGAAGAAGACGATGAAAGAGAGGCAGGGCCAAGTTGTAAAATTAGGAGTAATGGTGATGATGAAGAAGAAGACATGGAAGTTGATTTGACATTAAGTATAGGAGGTAGTAGTAACAGCCAGGGAATGAAGAAGAAGAAGGAAAAAACCAATCTGCTTTATTCATCTGCATCTTTCAAATCAGATAGAGGAGAATGCAGTGATCCTAATACCCCAATGAGCAGTTCAAGTGTGACATTTGATCAAGAAAGAAAAGGGGGAACTACAACAACACATTGGCTTTCTCAAGATTTAAGGCGTAAATAATAGGAGCTTAATTCAACTCTCTAAACCATTTCAACTCTTTTCTTCATGGTCCACGAGTTTATATGGGTTCATGTATTCAGATATTATTCCTCTATATTAGGTGGGTTTTTTTTTTTTTTAAAAAAAAAAAACTTTTTCCAATAAATGAATCGGATGATTTATAAATCCACAGTTCGCAGTGTCCGTTTTGTAAATAGGTTCTCTGTACTTTCAGAGCTCCCTAGTTTACATGCATGTCTAGTCTAACATGTTCTTTTCCAATTTAATGTTGTTGGAAACTTTGAAGCTGAACACTATTTTTTTTTTTTGCTATTAAGAAGCTGAACACTATTGAACTAGAAGTAAAATATGAACGAGCTTAATATCATCGTTAATCCTTGTAGTTTGATTGAATTTTGGTTTTAGTCTTTATATTTTCAAATTGTTGGTTTTGGTTTTTATAATTATATAAAAATTTGATCTGAATTTAAGTAGTGGTCCCAATGACGGATTTACTTGTTGGCCAGCTGGGGCCAAGACTCCAGCTGACTTGAGTTGATTTTCTAAAATTTGTTAACGTATTTATGTATTTATTATATAATATTTTATTTGGCTAATAATTTGGTCCCAACTAATTTTTTAGCTTCTCGATAAGGATAATGTTTGGTTCATTATTCATTGAGATATGAGAGGAAAGTAAAATTTTTGTTTAAGGTAACTACCGAAAAGATTAATATAATCTTATATTTTGTTTTTATTTATAATTGTCGGTTATTATTTATCTTTATTTTCAATGTTATGTGATACTATTTAATAGATACTCTCTCTAATCCTTATTATAAGGCACCAACTAATAATTCTTACAAGCTAATAAAACAGTTAAAGTCATTAAATCTATCCTAATATTTAAGTAATTTTTAATATTATTCATACTAATTACACTAAACTCTAACATCATATTATTTATTACTCTCACTCACTACCTTTTTTAATTATGGGTATACATGAAACAAATATTTAATACTTTTTAGAAACAAGCAAATACCTTATGAAAAGAATCAAATACACTTGTTAGTTGCTATCTTATAATAAAAACCAAAATGAGTAGTTCAATATGTTTGTTTTTTTTGCCCAGGCTAAAAAAATTTTCTAGTTCCACCACTAAGTGGTCCTTATATTTTTAAGAGTTTTAATTTTTGTTTTATACGTAAACTCAAATTGTGTCCAAATGAAACTATAGAGACTAAAAGCAACAATTTAAAACTACTTAAACTAGGTTTGAACTAAAATCAAACTAAGTCCTTACAGTTTGATCGAATTTTGTTTTAGTCTTTATAATTTCAAATCGTTAATTTTAGTCTTTATAGTAATATAAAATTTTGGTCTAACTTTAACAATCAGTCCCTATATTTTTAACGAGTTTTTATTTTTGTTCTATATTTAAACTCAAACTGAGTCCGAACGAAACTATTAAGACTAAAATCAACAATTTAAGATTACAAGAACCAAAATAAAAATTTGAATACACTGTAAGGACCAACAAAAATATTAAAACAATATAAGCTGATACCTTTTATCTCACATTCTCACTAACCTCGTTCTTTAACAACTGAGATGACCTTAGATCAAGAGTTCGATTCCCTCTGGTTTGCTTCACCTTCCCAACCTTGGGATTACAAACAAGGGATCATGATTTCTCTGAAGAATTGCTTATTACTTTTGAAGCTTGTGTTGGATTTTTTTTTTCTTGCTCGAAAGCTTGTGTTGGATTGATTCACACCAGCTTCCAAGTTAAAGACATGGCAGGATGTCAGAAATAATGGCTATGATTACAAATATGCAGAGGGTGGATTCACTATTTTCTGTGGGAAATTGTACCGCTTTGTGTTTGAGGCTTTTTTCCCATAATGCCCCTTTTTAGGAAACTATTTACCAAAATGCTCCTACTTTGAAATTGTTTCCCATTATGCCCTCCTCTGGAAACATATTCCCAATCTACCCCCCTTTAGTCGACTAAACTAGGGGTTTAGTCGACTAAATTTTGAGGGGTTCAAATTTTTTGAATCCCCCCGTAATTTAGTCTATTAAACCCCTTGGTTTAGTCGACTAAACCCATTTAGTTGACTAAACCAAGTGGTTTAGTCGACTAAATTACGGGGGTGGGCGTTAAAAAGCCTACACCCGACATTTAGTCGACTAAACCACTTGGTTTAGTCGACTAAATTTCGACAGTGAGGGTTTTTAAACACTCCAAACGCCGCTAATCAACTAGATCTCCCCCCCAAACCCCTCCCCCATCTCTTTTTCGCTAAAATCTCTCTGAATCCGTTGGTGGGTTGCGAAGAGAACTTCAATCAACTTGCATTTGCATCAATTTCGGTATGTTTTCGTCCCATTTTCGGAATTCCACCGTCATTTATGTGTTTATGCGAACCCCCATTTGCGTTTTTGCATTTTGTGCTTTGATTGGGTTGTTTTGTTGTGTGTCTTTGCTTGATTTGAGTATTTCATTCCTATTTATGGAGGAAAATGATGAATATACATGTGAAAGTGAAAAGATTTACATCGGTTGAGTGGTTTTTATTTTTTTGAAGAATATCACTTTGTTTTTCATAAATTTTTTAATTTGGTCAGCTAAAACTCTCCATTTTGCAGCTAAAATTCTGGTGTAAAAAATGAGTTCAAGTTCAAACACTTACATGACTATAATCTACCACAGTGGGAGGTATTTTGATGGTCCCGAAGGTGTTCTGTTTGAAGGGAAAATGAAAATGATGAAAATCAAACGGGATACTATATACAACTAGCTGAAAGAAAGAATTTACCAAAAATTGGGACTACATGGCAGCCAATGCATTCATCGGTTAATTGCCAAAGTGGAGACTATAGTGGGTAAGGATAATGTATATTACATTAGTACCGATGTATGTGATGATGAAGATGTAGATTGTGTCATAGATGCATTTGCTAATCGGAGAGTACAAAATTTTATTGAGATATATGTTGAAATTGAATCTGGCGAATCATCATCTATACCTATGCATCCAAGATCCCCACAGTATTTTGGTGAAGAAGATAGACATGTTGGTGTATCTGCACCTTCACAAATGTTAAGTCAGGTAATATTGATGGAAGATGAGGAAGATGAGAGTATGCACAGCGATGAGGAGGACGAATTTGAGAGGTTTATTCCACTAGGTGACAGCTCAGATACCGATGTGGAGGGTGATTTTGATTCTTGCCCGAACCTAGTAAACCCAGGGACTGCAACAATGCCACCACTTCGTATTGACCCAATTAGTAGTGGTAATTTAGTAGACTTGAATTTGTGGTTGTTTTTGTATTGTTTATTTACTGGTTCTGACAGAAAATTCATATTGACAGATGTTGGACCTGATAGTGAGCCATTTTGGACCGAAAGCCCGCACTATTCTCAAATTAGTGTGGTTGACTGTGACGATGAATTAGAGATGTTGTATTGTGATGATGACAGGCAAGGTGGATGGCAGTTAGGCGATCCATTATATGTGTATCAGCAGTTTCCTTCTAAGTCTGAGATGCATCATGCCGTGAAATTGTATTGCATGAAGACTCATCGTTCGGCCAAAGTTGAAAAAAGTGATGAACGGAGGTTTGTGATGAAGTGTCGAAATCATGCTGACGGTTGTCCCTGGTATATGAGGGCAATGACAGGCAAGAATGGAAATTGTTGGGTGGTCCGTAAGTGGGTTAGCGATCACACCTGCCTGAACCAGAGTCTTACCCAAAACCCGGGATCATGGACAACTGGATTCAAATGTCATATGTGCAGGCATTATCAGTATGTTTCATATTTTTGTTGCTTTCTACTTCTGTTTGTTTATTGACATTATATTCTAAAGTTTGTTATGCTTTAACAAGGTATGTTAAGAGAAGATCTAGCTTTAAAGCCAGCGCTGATACAAGAGAGGATGCAGCGTATGTATGGATATAATATAACATACAAGAAGGCTTGGAAGGCGAAAATGAAGGCCATTGTGAAGTTATTTGGTGATTGGGAGGAATCATATGCATTCTTGTCTAATTGGTTGACATACATGACGCAGGTTAACGTGGGCTCTGTTTTCAGGCTTGATACAGATCAATGTTCCGACCATCGTCGGTTTTATGTCAACTTACGCGTCTTTTGTAGAGTTTTTTGGACATTTAACCAAACAGTTGAAGCCTTCAAATACTGTAAGCCCATACTACAAATCGATGGCACCCACTTGTACGGAAAATACAAAGGTACTCTCTTAATTGCGACTTCACAGGATGGGGATGGGAAAGTCTTACCAATTGCCTTTGTTGTTGTTCCTCCTGGTGAGAAGTATGATGACTGGTGGTGGTTTCTTTGTCTGTTACGTGATCATGTGACGCAGAGGACGGGCATTTGTTTGATATCTGATCGTCACGCCAGTATCATAAAAGCGGTTAAAGATCACCGCAATTGGCAGCCTCCGTATGCCTATCATGTGTATTGCCTACGTCATGTCGCAAGCAACTTTAATACCGGATTCAAAGATGTGCAACTAAAGAAAACAGTTATGAACTTAGGTATGAAAATATACACTTTGGTTACTGCCTTCACATACTTGAACATGTTTGTAACATGTTATGCAGGGTACATGAGTTTGCTTTAACATGTTATGCAAGGTACATGAGTTCAAAGATCCAGTTTGACCAGAAGTTTCAGGAATTTATTGATTGTAACCCACAAGTTGTGTCCTGGTTTGACCGGCTTCCAAAAGAGAAATGGTGTAGGTCCTACGATGAAGACGGACGGAGGTTTGGTCACATGATGACTAACCTAGCCGAGTGTGTGAACAAGATCCTTAGGGGTGCACGTAATCTGCCGATAACGGCTTTGGTGAAGATGACCTATAGTAGACTAGTCGAATATTTTGTCACCAGGCGTGTTGAGATTAACAAAAATATCGCTACAGGTAGGATAGTGTCAAAAAAGGTTGAAGAAGAGTTACAAAGGATGGACCAGATGACAGTTACATACCGTGTGCGGCTTCATGACAGAGATTTACAGTTATATGAGGTTGAGGACGCATATAATCAATCTACACATGTTGCCGGTGACATAATGAGGGTTGACTTGATAAATCGCAAATGTCAATGTGGGAAGTTCACAGCAAGAAGATATCCCTGCAACCACGTACTAGCAGTATGCAAGATGGAGAATTTGAACCATTATGATTACGTTGATCCGGTATTCACTATCCCATACATTAGTCAGGTATATGCAGCACACTGGTATCTTATAGGCAATGAATTGTTAATTCAACAAGGAGAGGGCCCAACAGTTATCCCAAATGCAACTTTGGCCTGCACAAAGGGAAGACCAAAGTCTACAAGGATACAAAATGAGATGGATTGGGTGGAGTCTCAGCCTTCAAGCAATCAGCAAAGATGTAGGAATTGCCACCAAGTCGGTCATAATATGCGCACATGTCCAACGAGGAATAGGCAAACTTGAAGTCTTTGTAAAATGTTTTGTATTTAGGGTACTATGAGTTGTGTTGTTAATGGCTTCGAAATTTGGACCATTCAGTTGATTGATATGTTGTATGGTATTATTGACTCATTTTGGGACATTAGCGGATCAAATGTGTAATGAAAATCACAAATTGAAGCTACTAAACAAAAAATCATAAAGTTTCAATGTCCGAACATAAAACATAAAGTCAATGAAAGTACATAAAACATGAACACCATAAATCTAATCTGCATGCTCTGGATTCCCATCATCCTCCGCGTGCTCATCAGCCACATCATCACCCTCGGCAGCATTCGGTGCTCCTTCAAGCTGCATCTGACCAAGCGTCTCCTCTACCCACTTCATCCGAGCTTGCATCCACCTCCACCTTTCATTCTCTATCTTCCACCTCTTTTTCTGCATCCTGCCCTGGTGTTGGATGGCCTGCATGACATCACTAAGGGAGAATCCACCCTCCGGCTCAGAATGAACATCTCGCTGTCATCATCATCGACCTCAGGAAGAACAATAGGTGGACCCTGATCAACATCAGGTACAAAGGGTGGACCCTGGCCAGCAGCAGCATCAACATCCTCTTCACCAATGTAGTGCCACCCACCATCTGCACCCTTGGTGATCTTGCACTGCTCTAGGAGGCACTGTCCAAAGATGGCATTCCATGCTTCCTGTTTCACCATCACCTCATCGTCCATAGGAACACCAAATTTCTCCAAAATCTTCTGAACCAAGTAGGCGCATGGGAGTGCACCTTTATGTCTTGCCTTATACATATGCCAACAGATATAATGTCTCCAATTAACCTCAATGCCATTCCGGATGGACCACATAATGGGGATGTCACCCTCCAACACTCGTGAATGATTGTAGGCCCGAGGAAACAATATGTGGGTGATGACGTAGAAGAGGATCCGAGAACTAACAGTCAGTTGTCCCATAGTCACTATAGGTCTATGCCCTCCTGGCCTCCTGAACGCATACACAGCCTCATCTCGAACATATCCCTCCATGACAAAATTGGTGTCCCCATCAAACTGGTATCTATCACCAGCATCAAAATCAAATCCAAGAAGATCTGTCCACATGTCAGCCGTCACCAGAATGTCA
The DNA here is from genome assembly GCA_037074495.1 of Acacia confusa. NCBI lineage: Eukaryota > Viridiplantae > Streptophyta > Magnoliopsida > Fabales > Fabaceae > Acacia > Acacia confusa. The sequence continues at coordinate 10,688,893 of CM073514.1, forward strand.
ACCCCGCAGACACGAGATTGTAGATCACCATGAATGTAGATCATGTTATGGTAGAAAGCTCTCACCATAACCTCTGAATAGGGACAACTCATCTCCGCCAGCCCTACCAAATGCGAAGTTCCCAACAACGGCACAATGTCAAGGCCCTCACGTGCAAAGAATGTCATGTCTAATGACTTTGGCTTAATGATGGGTCTGGAAGTAAAATCCCTCACGAATCGTTCATGCTCTGCTTCATTATTTTCAAACAAATATCCAAACGGGAGGTCAACAACGGGCTCAGGCTCAGGTTCCGGTGCATGTTGTTGCCTAGAGGAGGATGCCCCGCGCGATGCTCGGTGCTTGATCTGTCTCCCACGCACATTGCCGGTGTCAGCAGGAGCTTGTCTACGACGCATGATGAGAACAAAGACCTATAAAGGGAGGTTACAATCAATCAGGAAACAAGAAACATTCATCATTCTCAATTTCACATTTACATTCATCATTTTCACTAACACTTTCAACATAAACAAGAAATACTCATAAACACAAAAAAATTCGCATAAACGCAAAAAAATTATCATAAACATGTACATTCATCGTTTTCCTCCATAAATATCAATGAAAAACTCAAATCAATCATACATACACAACAAAACCAACAATTCTTGATGAAAAACAAAGATAAATTCGTCCAAAAATAAAAAAATTCACATAAACACAAAAAAATTATCATAAACATGCACATTCATCGTTTTCCTCCATAAATATCAATGAAAAACTCAAATCAATCATACATACACAACAAAACCAACAATTCTTGATGAAAAACAGATAAATTCGTCCAAAAATAAAAAAATTCGCATAAACGCAAAAAACTTACCATAAACATCTACATTCATTGTTTTTCTCTATAAATATCAATGAAAAACTCAAATCAATCATACATACACAACAAAACCACCAATCTTGATGAAAAACAAAGATAAATTCGTCCAAAAATAAAAAAATTCGCATAAACGCAAAAAAATTATCATAAACATGTACATTCATCGTTTTCCTCCATAAATATCAATGAAAAACTCAAATCAATCATACAAACACAACAAAACCACCAATTCTTGATGAAAAACAAAGATAAATTCGTCCAAAAATAAAAAAATTCGCATAAACGCAAAAAAATTACCATAAATATATACATTCATCGTTTTCCTCCATACATATCAATGAAAAACTCAAATCAATCATATATACACAATAAAACCGTCAAATCTAAGCACAAAACAGTAAAACACAATTGGGGTTTGCAATAACACAATGTCGACGGTGGAATTCCGAAAATGGGACGAAAACATACCGAAATTGATGCAAATGCAAGTTGATTGAAGTTCTCTTCGCAATCCACCAACGGATTCAGAGAGATTTTGGCGAAAAAAAGATGGGGGAGGGGTTTGGGGGGGAGATCTAATCGATTAGCGGCGTTTGGGGTGTTTAAAAACCCTCACCGTCGAAATTTAGTCGACTAAACCAAGTGGTTTAGTCGACTAAATGGGTTTAGTCGACTAAACCAAGGGGTTTAGTCGACTAAATTACGGGGGGATTCAAAAAATTTGAATCCCTTGAATCCCCCCGTAATTTAGTCGACTAAACCCCTTGGTTTAGTCGACTAAAGTGGGGTAGATTGGGAATATGTTTCCAGAGGAGGACATAATGGGAAATAGTTTCAAAGTAGGGGCATTTTGGTAAATAGTTTCCTATAAAGGGGCACTATGGGAAAAAAGCCTTGTGTTTGATTCTTTGTTTCTGATTCATTTAGATACTTTCAATGCACGTTGTTCGAGTTTTGGGTGAATTTTGAAAATCCTTTTAAATTCACAAGGACTGAAAAAAGGTCAAAAAAATTCTATAAATAATTATGATGTTATAAAAGTCTTAAAAAATTATTGAAACCTCTAGATGAAGTTGTTAATATCTCACTGATAGAGCTATTGATGAGACTTTTGTGACATAAGAATTTTTTATTAGACTTTTTTTATATTTTTTTGGTTCCTTGAAACTTAAAAAGGATTTTCCCAATTTCTTTCTTCCTATCATACATTATAGAATAACAATAATAGGATATTATTATGTTGGCCCATGAAGAATTAACCTGAAGCAGCGATGTGTAATAATGACGATAATACCACTACCCTCTAATGAATATTATTACCTCCGGCCTTAATCATTTTAACTAATTTGAGTATATTAAAAAAACTAATCAAAATTAAGTATATATTTAAAATGTATGTTAGTTTCCTTAAAATATCTTTTTAAATCATTTGTATTGAAATTACCTCTTTATACAAACTCCTTTAATATATGTACAATCAATAGGCATAATTTAGATAAAAAATGATAATCATGAAGATAAAGTGAATTGATGTCTTATATTTTAGACCAAAACCAACTCACTAATTAACTCTTATTTTAAAAGACCGGAGGTAATACCTATTTTGAGTTACATATTCCGTCTTAATAGATTAGTCCAATTGTATTAGACCAAAATGCAATCATCAAACGTTTGATATGAGTTAGATCTACGAGCATGGCATTTATCGATGAGTTTCGTTCTGCATTACCTTAGGCGTAATGGATGCTAGCGGTTATCTTGCTTCTCCGCAGCGTTTTGTATGGTGGCAGTTTCATGGCTGATGTGAGCTCATGATTGTCCTTCAACTTATCCTTTGATGTTATGTTTCAACATTTTACTTTGTATGTTCTTGTTTTGTAGGCCAGGTGTCTATCGTTGGTAGCAGTGACTAATTCCCTCGTACTGTATACTTCTTAAAAGGACTTTAATGTTGGTTATGAGACCCTCTCCATACACCCTCGTACTGTATACTTCTTAAAAGGACTTTAATGTTGGTTATGAGACCCTCTCCATACACACTATTAGGGATTGGATCACTAATTAAATGTTACTTTATTTGTTCTGGTTCAACTATAATATAATTTAATGTTTTCTATTGGTTTCATGATATGATAGGAGGCTGGTAATTGATAGAATAGCTCTTAACATTATTTTTTTCTCTCCACAATGCTCAACCTCAATACTAAGGGAAGTTGCACGCTTTTCATTCAACCCAATCATTATTACTTATCTAGCTCCATATTTATGATTGGAGGAAGTATTTTATTTAAAGAGATATACATTTAATGTATAAGAGAATCTTTTTGCACTGATATGAAAATTAATATTATTTGATTAATCGCTTCCTTTCAAAGTAGAAGTGTAAAATTATTAATTAAAATACATTACAACCTTGGTTCCCCTTTGAGTTTTTTTCCTTATTTTTATAAGAAATATTATTCAAAATAACTATATTTCTTAATCATCAATTTTTTAAGAAATAATAATAAATTAATTGTTATAAAAATTAGAAAAATATAAAATCTAAGCTCTCAATCTAAATAGTGTAGATGTTGAAACCTTGAAACAGCTTCATTGTCTAGCAATAAAGGTTTCTAGTCCCTCACATTCTGTGTGTTTTTGTTTTCAACATTTTACAAATTTTTCACCCAAAATCACATGTGTTAAGGTCTTGAGATTCTTTTCCCAATAGCCTTCCAAATTTTGTTTCCATATATCTGTTTAAAATACTGCCTCCTTTTTGAGAAGCCATGGTTAAAGCTTGAAGATAAAGTTTTCTTCTTATTTGAACTATAGAAGGTATATATTAAGCATAGTGTTAATAACTGTTGAGGAACAAGAAATAAGAGAAAGGGATAAGGAGTGGACTGGTTTTTTTACAAAGCTGTACACACACACTCCATCCTCAATTATCAGTACAACCTTACCTATATAAGTAGACTGCATTTGCAATTCAATAACCTTACCAAAAAAAAAAAAAAGAATCAAAGAATGAAAGTTTGACATGAAATCCCAATTAAAGGGGCATGCCAAAAACAAAAAAAAAAATATATATAACCTGTACCCTACAAAAATCTCTGGTTATCACTCTTAATGAAGAATAAGCTTATTGGGAGAAGAAGCAGCTATTCTATAAAAACCACTGATGCTGTCCCTTTCCCTTCCATATGACCAGTTTATCACTGGGGAAAAAAAACAGATGACACTTAGATCAGAAGCTCCCTGTGAAGTAACAACTAAGAAGGATGAAAATGTTTAAGCTTGAAAAATAACAATGTAACAAATACTCCCTCTAGTCATTAATGTAAGACCTATTTATATAATTTGATTAGATTAAGGAAACTAGTTTAATATGAAATGTTTGTTAAAACATTCTAATCATCTTCCTTAATTCCCTCAATCTTTCTCTTACTTTGTTGAAGAAGCATCAATAGGAGTAAATTAGGAAAAAATTGATAAATATAAGAAATAAGTCTTGCATTTAGTATCAAGATCAACTCTCAAATTAGATTATACATTAAGGTCCAGAGGAGTACCTTCTTTAAATGTGTTTATGACAAAAGGATTTGGGCGTTAGGAAAAAAAGCTTGGTTTTATACTCTCTTATCAGTCATGGAGGAAAATTTTTTTGTAAAAAAGAAGCATGAAGTTTTGCAAGAAAATGTCCTTGTACCTGGAACTTAAAACCATGGGGATCTGATAGAATGTAAAGTATATACTCAGACTCAAAATAAGTGAATGGCCATCTTGAGTTTGTTCTGTTTCCATTTGGGCAACTTGTAGAGATCCTTTTTTGTCATCCCAAACTTCTCTTTGAAATCCTCAGCTGACATATAAGCCTGCATGCATTAAGCAGCTCAAAACAAAACAAGTTATAACTAAAATCAAAGAAAGCCTAATTATCAGATGCAAACAAATTCAAAAAACTTCATCATAGTACCTCTCTCCTGGTCACATCAATGTCTGCCACAGGATCATCAGATCCTATTTTGAGGCGTTCATATGGATAAACTGGGAGACCTTCATCGTCATCAGCTTCACCCTCTTTCACACCTTCTTCTATACTGCTCATAGAGTCTCTCTCTTTACTTGTCTCCGGCTTCGAGGCCTCCCGTTTCACTTCATATCATAACAATGCAGAGAATAGTAATAATGATAACAATATCAGCAAGGGGAATTATGATAAGGTTCTAAGAAAGGGACTTAATTACCAAGAAGTCTCAATGACAAGTGAGGAGTATAAACCTGATGTCATGTCTTACACTGGCCTGCACTTGTCATTGCAGGCTTCTCCTCATACGAATTGTAAAAAGGAGCAACTTGAACAAATTCATCTCAGTACGATACCTCTGAATGATCGAGGAATAAGATTTTCTTTTGATGGGCGGAATGATTCAAAACTTGAAGTAAGAGAAGCTATAGCAGCAGATTTGGGTGCCAATTTTACTGAATCTTGGGTCAGAGATTTCGCATACAGCTTCCTAATCATAGGAGGTGGAGTTGAAAGGTTTCTGTCCTTGGGACCTTCAAATGTAGCTGCTAATGCATTAAATGCTGGTGACCTGCCTCTCACACGAACACGGTCTGGTGTAGCGCACACACTGCGAGAACGCTGTGCCTTTTCCGGTGCACCACTGGACCTTCCTCCATATGATACTGTTGTTCTCCGTTTTGGTCTCTGATCATGTGTATGACATTCACCAATCAAATAGAATAAATCAAAATAGTGCAAAAGCTGAGTCAAGTATCTTCTGAGCAAAGTTTCTCAAGGGGAAGAAAATGAATAGTTCATGAAACTGTTAAGAACTTGGATGATTCTACATGTTATGTGAATTCATCCTATATGAAGAAATCTGCAGCAAGTTCATATTAATCAGAAGGAACTATTTGCATTATAATTTATAAAATGATCACATACACCTATCTTACGAAAAAATGAGAGGAGAAGATGTCTTACATCCAAAGGGGCACTGCCCCCATTTTTCAGTATTGTAAGCCTCCTTTGAAATGAGTTTCCCAGCATCTGCCAATAAAACAAGAAAAATTGTCAAAATTTTAGGAAGAATCAAAAGTAGAATCATTATTCCATTAAATTGAGGAACTCACAGCAGATTTTGCAGACTCCCATTTGAAGAAGCGAGTGAAAAAAGTTGGTTCACTCCCTTCAATGATAACAAATATTGGAGCTTCACGAGATAAATTCTCCATACAAAAATCATGCTCAAGAAATTTCTGTTCAATTGACATAAGTTAAAACTCATGCGGGAATAATGATAAAAGGATACCATAGTCATCAATAAAAAAAAGAAGTAAAGTGAGATACTGCAGTTTATTCAATATTAAAGATATAATAAGATAAAACATTTGAACTAGTGGTAAACCCTTAAATACTAGCCACTAAGTATGACTATGGCTTCTAGCCAAAATAAAGCCAGTTATACCTCACCAATTGTTAGAGCCTTTGTTCTACTATTGAGGTCAATTTGCTGGCCAACCCAGACAAAGATTTCTGAGTGACAATTCAAGATCATTATATCTTCAGTCATTAAATCATCCTGGGAGAAGTTGTACACTTCTGTCACCTGCAAATACAGTTTCTCATCAAATGATATTTTGTAATTCGTACTTTATATATAGTTTGATAAATTAGAAGTCTTAAACAGAATGATGCATAGAACATAACCTGCTCAACCTGCAGAGATCATCTTGTCCTAACATATTATTTGCTATATTTGCCTCTTCGATGCACGGGTGTTTTAAACACTTTTCTTATTCATTTGCTGACTAATTATTTAAGCTTGAGTCACATCAACAAGCATTTTGTAAATCTATGGCAGAACATCTAATTGACTAATATGATCATATCGTTCAAATTTGATTAGCAGCTTGATTAGTATGGAATAAGGCATCTTCAATACTGCTTAATGATTCTCATCCTTGTTTTTGAGCTGCTATATCTTCAGTCTCTCAGACTGGAACTTTATGTATTTTGTGAATTTTCAGCTTGACCAAACCAGCTCTTAGTTCCATTGTTATTAAATTCAGTTATAACCTATTCTTGTCATCACCCGCTTAAACACTCATTTTTTCAGAAGAGAAGCATCCTAACAGGCTAAAAATGAACAACCACACAAGGGAAATAAGTTAAAAGAAAAAAATCAATCAGAAAGTAAACTTACCTTCAAAATTTCTGCATGTTTTATTTAGTCAGGTAGCCAAAGAAGACCATTGTAAAACGTCAGCCATTTGCCTCCAAAGAAAAAGTTGATTGAGATAAACTAAATCTTTCATGAAAAAGATTATCCTCACCTTTTGAGAAGTTGCAAGAAAATAGGTGAGGATCTCTTTCAGCATCCCTTACAACCTTTTGACTGGGATATTCTAATTTTCCTCCTAACAAATCCCAAAACTGTTCAGACTCTGAACCTTCCTTATGTTGTTTGGTTTGTAATTCCGGCTGCAAACAATTTCCAAGCATATAAGAACCAGAAAAACATGGAAAATTCAAAAAATAACAAAAATGTAATGACACTTCTGAAAATTCAAAATGTTCAGAAACTCAAAGTTGAGACCCTAAACATTAATAGCTGTCGCCCAATATTTTGCAAGCACACAGGTCCAAAAAACCAGGGACGTATTTAAATGTTTTCAGCTCGTAAACATATAAGAAATCAATCAATATCAGCTGCTAATATGCCAACAAAAAAATGTGTGATTGGATTCCTTGAGATTCTCTCTTTAAGTATATCATTGAACAAATCATACCGTTATCAAATCCAGCATCCTCTCAATTAGTTCATGGTCATCTGTGTTTGTAAGGCTCCCTAGCCAAGTGAAGACTGTGGGCCCATCATGAAGTATGTGGCAATATGAGGAATTCAAGGAGGAAGCAACCTAGTAGTGGAAAAAAATAAGGGAAAACTTTATTACATAAATACAATGATCCTTTATATAATATCTTGTTCTCAGTGTAAATTGCACTATAATGAGATCTTATATTAAAGACTGGACATTGTAAAATCTGTTTTGCACTGAATGAGATCTTCTATTGCTTGCATAAAGAGATGAACAGAAAAGAGGCAGAATAAAGTGAAAGGATAACATACAGGTTCCACTTGTATAGCTTGCATACTTTCAGGTCCAGAGCCCTGGATGCGGAACAGTGCTATACCATCTTCCTTGTAAGTATCATCTGGAATTTCCTTCTCCTTAATGTAATTCTTATATCCTTCACTAAGACCACCCTAACAGAAAATTAAAGTGAATGCAATTAAGATTATGTATATGAAGACTGATTAATCTCAGTTCCTCCAATATATCAGAACCCAACAAACCTTATAAACAATTAAGGTTTGGAGGATAGAATAAAACTGAATCGGTTCATTCCCTTCATAAATTCGAGCCTAGGAATAAAAAACACATGGATAACATCAGCAACGACATATATAATAAGCATAATTGATATATCAACAAAGTGACAAATAGCATATTTAAGTGAAAACCACCTGGGCAGGAATAAACTTCATTGTTTCAACAATTTTGCTTGCCATTGAAATAGCTGAAGCTCTTTCTTCCTGTTTTCAACCAAAAAAAATTTATATATATATATATATATATATCATGAGCGATGCAGAGAATAGATTCACAGTACTGCAATCTAGATGTATAGCAAGACCAAAATAAATTCTCTATTATACATATATAAATCACTTTCTTGTCCCAAAACAGTAATCAGCTCCATAAAAACATTATGCAGCCAGACTAGTTAATCTTTTTTTTTTTTTGTTGATTTGGTCAAGGTTATAATTCCTTTTGATGCTTAGAGTGTAAAGGGCTTTTGCCTCTTCTAACTAGTCAGTCATGTAGTTATAAAGGAGAAATACATAACACATGCATGGACGCATGCAAAAGTAGAATAAAATGCTTTTGATTTTCACCTCAACACTGTTCTTTCCAATCCATGTCATTACAAGATGCTCTTCTCTATCTTCTCCTGGATATGAGTAGAGAAAGACATAGCAATCTCCACTAAAAAGTTTTGATTGATCAGATTCTTGAAGGAGAGTCTTTTCCTGGCCATTCAGCCGCCAAACCTGCTTGATAAATCAGGATGATTGTGATCTAAGGAACTTTCTCATTTCAATAGAACGCTTGAAAAGAAAATCTAAATAGATAATTTTCTTTAGGGGGAAAAAAACAAGAAGAAGAAGCATTGTGCATTACCTGCATACGTCCTGTGCAATCAATGTGGGGTTGAGGTTCTTCTTTTACTGGATCAGCTTTCAACAGACCCTTAACATCCACTCCTTGACGCCTTAGAAGTGCTGCAACATTATCAATAGTTAATAATCAATAATCAATAAGTATTATAAAAAGTATATTTGAGAGGAGAGTGTAATCCATTCTGCCCAAAAAGAAATACATGTTCAGTTGCACTTACCTGCCACCCTGCCACGGCCATCTTCTGACACAGTTACATTAGGTGTTTGAGGCCAAGAATCAAATTTGGACTTGAACATCACAGTTTCAAATCCTTCAATCACACGAACTACGTGGGATTTTGCTCGATCAGGGCCGCTGATTAATTCCTGTAGTTGATCAACAGAAATTCATGAGTTATTAAAGTTAAGAATAAGGCATTAACTATTGCAATCAATAAATCAAAGACATTATTACTTCTGCAGCAGCACTTGCACTTTTTCTTTCATTCAGAGAGGTGTTTCTTCCCTTCCAAACAAAAACTTCCAAACCACAATCAAGAATATAACATTTGTTTGTGTCTAGTAGTTCTCTTGTCAAGGAATCATTCTCAATAGGTTCTGCCTTCCCATTCACAATACTGCAAAAATTAGAACCCTTCCATTAGAACTACAGCAGTATAGAAAATTCCATTGTTTCAATATGAACAGTGTACTTCCATCAAAATCAAGACTGATTTCAAATATTACTTATAACCAACTTATACAATTTTAGGACAAAAGAACAATAAATTTGTAAGAGTGCTTCATTGATGCACATTGTTTATTTGTCCAATGAAAGGAAACAAAAGAGAAATCAGTAAAAGAAGAATGACATGAATAAGTTATATTGATGAAAGAAATACATTGGCAGAGCAAACACAAATATCATATACTACAAAACATAAAACATATTACCACAGCAGCTTTGGAGGCTGAGAATCAACAGTATTATCATCATCACTGGCTGTTTTCCGTGGAAGAGGAGCAAAACCGCCAAATAAGGCCCAAAATTCTCCAGCATCAGCATCAGCCATCAACCTTCCATCCTCTACATTTTGGTGTAAGTGGAGGCATTCAATTAGTGATATTTAGCAACAACCTTTAGGCTATGTTTGGATGAAGAATAAGTGATAGGAAAATAGGGGGAAGGAAAACTTCCAAAAATGGTACTGTAACAATTTACTAATTTTGGGAGTTTTTCCTCGAAGTATTCTTTCTTCCCTAATTTTGTCCCCATCCGAACATAAGGTTAAGCTTTGAAAATATAGTTGTCCACTTACCAACAGAGGCAATCTCACATTTCCCATCATGGTAGTTATCCTTTATATACTGTAGAACTTCCAATGCTTTAGCCCTTTCTTGAATAGATGAATTAGAACCATTGAATTGAAATAATTTAGACTGGGTATCCAGAATAAAAACATCATCATGGGTGAGCGTTGATCTTGCAAAAGGAACCTAAAACCAAGACAAATAACCATTTCAACAAGTTAAAAAATGATGTTTCAGTTCATCTGTTCTGTCTTTATCAGCTGTGCATGTATTGATATCTTAGACTACAAGGTCATTGGCCAAGGAAAAATATTGGACTTGCCTCTTTGACGCGTACAACATGTTTCCCCTGGCATGCATACAAACGTGTTGTATGTTTTTCAGCCTCAACATGTTTAAAACCAGAGGCAACTCTACCTTCTTGAGGAATTATACATGGTCTGAAATAAGACAAGAACTTTTCAGTTTCATGACCCTGTGATTCGCGATACTGAACAGCACGTCCTCCAAGAGCTGCATCCAGCTCAATTGTTTTGATGGCTGCAACACCAGCTTCATCCTGGTTCAATTACCCTCATTTAGGAAGTATGTTGCAAAACTTTCACCAAAAAAAGGGAGGGGAAAAAAAAAAGCAATATGTTAGAAGTTCAACCTACAACCTACCTGACTGGTGTCTTTTCCCAGCCAATAGTGGATATCATGATGCAGTGCGCCACTTTTTGAAGCTGTTGTCTACACAGAGACGACAATAAGCTAAAAAACAAAATAACACTATCCACGGTCTAAAATATGGGACCTAGTTTGCAGTGCAATTTGTACTACAAATTAGGCCCTAACTTTAGAACTCCTAACTAGAGGAGTAATCAGCAAGTGGTCTTTACCTTCAAGATCACGTAGGAATCCCCAGTGAAAAATTTCCCATAGGAGGATGTGGGAACAACAACTGGTTTTAAATTCTCAATGCGCCATATTTCAAGTCCACTATATGTACACAGTTAAGAAGAACTAGCAAGAGATTAAGGCATAAAATGAAATTAACAGAGAACAGAAGCAAAAGAAGTAGCTATCTCAATGAAAATCTTGTCAAGACTGTGTTTCCTGAATCAATCAATTTCTCAGAGGAAACTTAAATTGATAAAAAATGAGTCAGTTTCCAGATGAGAATCTTATTAGTTTGCTAACAGCATAATATCCTTATTAGATTTAGGATACGCCTTTTGTCCAGCTCCCTGGAAAGCTGGATCCAAATCTCTCATGGAAACAGACATGATATTCTATTGATCTTATATAACCAAGCTGGAATATTGCAAAGAATACCCTGAAAGGGAATCATAAAACAAAGATCAAGTTAACAAAGGTCAGTTGAATGGGTTGAGCTTCTGAAGTATATTGCAAGTGGAAAAGCTAACATGAATGTTTCTAGTAATTGTCCAGGAAAGGAATTTCTGTTTCAGAAATTTCCTATCAGTGACATTAATTAGGAATTAGACAAATTAATCAAAACTTGAGCTGGATAAGCCAAAAATAACAGGATAACACAATTGAGTGGTCTTGGGAATTGTGAAAAATAGTAAACCCTTAGCTATATTATGATTTTTTATGCTACGCACAAGGTAACTAATGTCTAGTGACAAAAATTCTTCCCAATTTTGCATGTTTAGATGTTTATTTCAGCAGACAATGGCCTTTGTAGTCTAGTGTGGCATGAAAGCTCAGTGGGACGTCAAGGATTCGATCCAATTGAAACCTCTCAGACAGTTAGCTCAAGCCCCTCTCATTCAAAAAAACAAAAATGATTTTCAATACAAGTCGGACAAGGGACAATTGCAAATAATTTTATGCAGTGTCCCATAGCATTAAATTATAATCTCATATAAGGTGACTAACTCGCTAAATTTCCAGAGACACCAATGGTATGGAATAAGCAGGAAATTGCAAGTTTGATGCTGCTAGTAACTCTTAGTGTCTGTCCTCGTAATTCCCAAAAAAATAAAAAAGCAATCAAATGCCAACATTTTATAACGGCGCAAGAACATTTCGTGTATATATACGCAGGTGACATGCAAGTACATAAGCATGCAACAGAGCAGCTGATCTTGAAAACCAACATGCTATATAATTGCTCTGGGTCGTTTACATTTTCGAATTTTTTGATCACTTCAATATCCTCTGGTTTCAGTTGCGTCAAATTTGACATCAAACACAAAAACCAATTCTAGATTAAGTCGTCAAAAATGGCCTTCCTTGCTCATCCTGTGCAGTGAAACAAATTCTGTGGCTTGGTTCAAATTCAAGCTATACGTAGAAGAGCCTAGTTTGTTCTTTTCTAATTTTTTTTTTTTTTATAACTGAAACATTAAAGTGTGTTTCGAGTTCCTAGCATACCTGAAGATAGAAGCAGAGCAGCTGATGAATGTGTCCTATTGAAATCAACAAAGAATTCAGAGGAATCCTATTAAGACGTAAACCGAAATTGGTGAAGCAAACTCAATGTCGAGGAATCCAAAATGATTGGCAGCAGAAACAATCAGAGGAACAAGACTGCCGAAAATCATATGAACTTCAGAGAATCTTGAAGATTGGAAAAAGCTTGAGTGAGAAAAAATGGCAGAAAGAAAAGCGCAGCTTGGGGAAGAAGATGGTAAAGAGAGATGAAGGGGATTTTTGGAGGGAACAACGATGATGAATATAATGCCAAAGTGCGCTTATCTCTAACGGCCACAAAAAACCACACCACCGCCACAGAAGCTGCGTGAAATGTAGTGTTAAAAACTAGTATTGAAAATTTCTCAGAAACAAACAAAATTTATGGGGGAAAGCAACATTGTAGAATCATGACGATTGAGAAAATTCAGCAAGAAAAACTCTTTCATGTCACAAATCCAACAACAACAACAAAAGCATTTTAAAAGGGTTACACAAGAAAGCAAGTACCTTTTTCACCAAATTCACCTACAGGAGAAAATAATCCATTGTTTCTTGTTTGATCTGAATAACCATATAATTTTTATTTTAAAAAAAATTGACTGAAATATTTTATTTTCTGTACTTGGTGAAATGGAATTTGTTTGTTTAATCTTGTTGTTGTTGGGGTGGGATGAGGAAGAAAGACTTGATGGATGGTAAAGGAGGGATCTGACTTCCGAAATGTGAGGAGTGGGGATGCGATAAAAGAGAGACAAACGGTGAGAGGCTGATGCTATTAATATTTATTCAGGCAGAAGAGACAGAGATTTTCTCATGTATATAATTCCTGTTTTTAAATAGGAAGTACTATGTATATTAAGGTGATACCGAACCTTTTCTGGAAAGACAATTTATTTAAAAGGATGGAACAAATTACAAAAAAAGACTTAAATCTACTAAGGTTTCATGGGACTAGTCCAAGAATTACCAGATGAAAGAGCCAACAACGAAACCATGCACAGTAAGTTTAAAGATGAAAGAGCCATGCAAAGTACACTATTATTCGAGCTCTACACTCACACCCAGTTCAACAAAGAAATGTGGAAGAACGGGTTGAATCGTGATAGATGATACTAGACTTATTCTCATTAAAACTTTCAAGTTTTAGTCATTCTCTATTATCTTCCATGTACGTTATTCAAATTGGCCATGTTGTTTAGCAATTTTCTTTTTTCTTTTTTTAAATATAACAAGAAAATGTTCATTGATATAATTATAAATAATACACTACATATGAACGCCTAGTTAATAGTGTCGAGGTGTCCTCCCCAAAATCATTTTAAGAAAACTCAATTTCGTTTTGTGCGTGAAACAAATGAACAAGCATATCAGTTTGTTAACTAGTTGCGTCAAAAGTTTGGGTGAAGGAGCAAATTGGTTAACAATGTTTTACCTTAGGAGGGTCCAGTAAAAAAATGTTTTAAGTGGATCAAAACTACCAAAAAAAACTTTTAAAAATGTAAAAACAGCAAAATGCCGTTAGGAATAACATAACTTCCGTTTTCTGATGTCCGACAAAAATTACAGAATAGAACCCATATGTTTATAAAACTATATTTAAGCCCAAAAAACATTTCAAAATTTTTATTTTAGTCCCTCCACGTACTTTATATGGAGGGACTAAAGTGAAAATTAGAAAATTTTTATGAGGCTGGAAGACAATTTTCTAAAATTTTGGGTTCTTTCTGTACTTTTTGCAGGCCACACTTAACCCCCCTAAATCCACCCCTGGTTATATTCTTTTTTTTTTTTTACCTTAGCCTGGCCTGACTTGTAGCCTATTAAGGAGGTTTGTAATTCTAAAAATTTTGTAAACAGCCTAACAAACCATAGGCCTCATCTCTAAATAAATCTACTTCAAATAGAGTAAAAATAGACCTACTTTAAATAAGCAAAAAAACATACCTACTTTAAACAAGCTGTTAGAAGTAGATCTATTTTCAGTCTATTTAAAGTAGGACTGTTTTCGCCCTATTTAAAGTAGGCTTGTTTTGAAGTGAGGCTTGTAGTCTGTTACGCTACTTACAAAATTTTTAAAATTACATGTTTCCTTGATAGGCCACAGGCCAAGGCCGAAAAAAGGCCTATAATCAAGGGTAGATTTTGGAGGGTATGGGTGGCCACGCAAAAATTACAGAAAAAACCTAAAGTTTTTAAAAATTATCTTTCAGCCCCATAAAATTTTTATAATTTTCACTTTAGTCCCTCCATATAAAGTACGTGGAGGGACTAAAATAAAAATTTTGAAATGTTTTTGGAGCTTAAATATAGTTTCATAAACATTTGGGTTCTGTTCTGTAATTTTTTCCAGACGTTAAACGAACGCTATATTCCCGCTAACGGTGTTGTGTTGCTTTTACATTTTTAAAAGTTTTTTTAGTAGTTTTGATCCACTTAAAACATTTTTGTGTCGAAAGCTCCTGAGGTAAAACATTGTTGGCCAATTTACTCCTTTACCCTAAAAGTTTTAGCACCGGTTTGGAAGGTTCCAAAACCTAGTTTTTGAAAATAAAATCTAGGTTTTTTATAAGTTTGCCAAACACACCTCTTTTTCTCAGAAATTATTTTGTATCAAAATCTAGGTTTTAGAAAAAACATACCAAACACCCATATTTTTGCTAAAACCTATTTTGGATCTAAAACTTAGGTTTTGGGGAAAACTATTTTTTTTTTCAAATTTTTATCTCTCCTCTGTCATCATTAATATTTTGTAAGTACTAGTCAATATTTTTTAGTACCTTTCAATATTCTAAAATATTTTTTCAATATCCTTATTTTAAGATCATGAAGTATTTTTTTCAGTATCTTTAAGTATCGTTTTAGTACCCGTCAGTACCCTAAAATATTTTTTCAACATCCTAAAAAAAAAAAATTTCAAGATCATAAAATATTTTTTCAATATCTTTTTAGTATCCATAAATATGTTTTCAAGATCAATCATTATCCTAAAATATTTTTTTGATATCCTAAAATAAATTTTTATTATCATAAAGTATTTTTTTTAGTATCAATAAATACCCTTAAGTATTTTAATTTTGTACACAAATTGATGTATTTTTTGGTATTTATTATGAAATATATAATTTTTATAATATTTAAAATACAACATTATCCTTTATATGCAATTATACCAAAAGCTAATGTTTTTTTTGATAAATTTGACCACGAAAAAGCTATTCTGATAACAATATCCAAACACCATTATTTTTATCCAAAAGCTATTTTCGAAAGATCATTTTTACCTTGTAAATCTCAAAAACTATTCTCCAAAAGATATATCCAAATGGGCCCTTAGTCACGTTAATCAAATTGGATTTAGGCCAAAATCTATACATTTGGTCCTTTATATATATTTGCTTTAAATTTCATTATACTCCATTAAATTTAAAAAGTGCATTTTTTGTCTTTCATGTTGGTTATGATTAGTTTTGATGATGTCTTATATGGATGTCATTAGTAAGAGCAAAAAACAAAAAGTTTATATCATATACATTGACCAATTGTTACATTTAATGTAGATTTGTTTATGTGGAGAATGATCAAGAAAAGAGAAGAAGGAAAGAAAACCTTGCCAAATGGAATGAGAAAATCATCATACAAATTTTTAGATTGATTATTGAAATCTTCACGATCAAATATAAGTTGTAATGACTCAATCCATAGTTAAAATGAGCAAAATCGAGCTTTCAAGAAAATATATATGAAAACTTGAGTTCCCACTTAAGAACTCGAGTTCTTAGGGCAAAACTCGAGTTCATTTTTCAAAACTTGAGTTCAAGAACTCGAGTTCTCACTTAAGAACTCGAGTTCTCACTATTCCAGCCTACTCTGTTCACCCCTGTTTCACGTTCAGCCTGGGCGACCTCTGGTAAATCGATGATATCTCTCAAACCAGAGATCGGATTGAGGTGAAACCAATTTTGGATGAAACTAGACATCCAATGCGTCATCTTGACAAAAAAATTCAAGTCCAAAGAAGATTAGATGAGAGAGATATGAATTTCTGAAGTTGCACCACCTGTTACTGTCACACAGCAGAGCAGGGTTCGGTAATTTGAGCATATCTCACAAAATATACATCGGAATGAGGTGAAATTGGGGGCACATGAAACTAGACTCATATACCTTTCCAAAAACATAAAGATCACATAAAACAAAGATAAAATAAGAGAGATATGATTTTTGGAAGTTGAGAATCTGTTCAGGATTGTGCAAAAACGTTGGTTCAAGAACAGTTTTTATTAATCCGATCATAGTGCTCAACATACAATGAGTTTGGAGTTGATTCTTATTGCATTGAAAAGATTACTTGAAGAGCTTTATGAGCATGGGTAGTCAGTCAAATTTGGAACTATATCAAAAACATTACGCTCACTGAAAATTGCTTCTTGGACTGTCAATGTGTTTGCTTCTTGAAAATATGATATTTGCACAACAACATAATATATGGCAGCCATCAGTTTGACATTTGAAGATGATACTTGATCATAAGGTGATACATACTTGAGTAATGTCGGAATAGAGCCGACACAGTGAATCCAATTAAGGCTGGCCCAATTAGCAAAATGCCGAGATAGCTCAAAGGCAAAGAAAAATGCTGAGATATCACGTCGACAAAGCAAATGCTGAGATAGCTTAATGGCAAAGCAAAATGCCGAAATAACGCATCGGCAAGAAAATACCAAGACGTCTCGTCGCAAAGCAAACTACACCAGCCATGCAAGATAGTACTTCTGCAAGAACTCAGATTATGCTTCAAATACGATGATCGGTATGGTTCGACAAATACTTGCCGAGATAAGCATTTGCAAATCTTCACTTGATGTTGATGTCGGCAACCTGGCCAAGGATTCTAGTGAAGACAACTCAGCTAAGGATCCATGTTGTCAACCCGGCTGAGGATTTCAACGTAATTATCCCGGCTAATAATCCCGGCAAAGTCTGGCTGGGATCTGAAGAGAGTTCCAAGGCCGACATGCACCTCAAAAGCATTTGATGCCAAGCAAGGAAAACAGAGCACGTTCGGAATATACTTTTGCAGCAGATGAAAACATTCTTTCAACACATACTTATTCCAACTATCAAGTACAACCAACGGCTTACTCATTTAATGAAAGGAGTGACTTCATTTAATGAAGCTTCAACGGTCGATTTGGTTCAACGAGGAACACTTGTGCCTCACGGAAATTTGAATAAGTCACAACGGCTAATTTCCAACGGGAAGAATTTCTTAATAGACGAATCGATCTTCATTGCCTATAAATAGAAAAGTCTTCAAACCGAAAGAAGTGACGAAGATTGATGAAAGAATCGACGAAGCCAACGAAATGATTTTATTACTTCACCGTCGATAGCTCATACTCTCTGTTTCTCAATGTTTATATAGTTTACAGTAGAGAGTGAGATGAACGATTATGTACTTCTTCAGTATTTATCTTATTCACTTTTGAGAGAGAGAAGATTCATTTAAACACTTTATTTGTTTATTTGAGAGTTACTCAAGATTTGGTAATCTTGAGTGGGAACAGATTGTAACATTACGGTGTGTAAGGGGGAGTATCTCGGTGAGAGATTTGGCTTCACAAGTGCCTCAATGAATTTGTGTGATTGTAAAGGCTTTTCTCTTGTGCCTGGTTAAACAAGGAGATAGTGGAAATCTCAAGTGCAGCTTGGGGACTGGACGTAGGTTAAGGATTGGGCCGAACCAGTATAAATCTCTGTTTGTATATTCTTTTCCCTAAACTCTTATATTTCCAGCATATTTGTTTAAATGAATGACTATTGGTTTGCAACTCATTACTATCATACGAATTGCCTTCTGAAAGTTGTTAAAAGATTTTCAAAGTTCTTAAAGTTTTATCAGACACCCAATTCACCCACCTCTTGGGTGACAGATAGGTCCAACATTTCAACCTTAACACAATTAGTCTTATCTAGCGGAAAATACTGAATCATCGAGATACATTATTTTAATCTTAGGTGGCTGTCACAACAACTCAAATTCTTAACAAATTCATATTCTAATTAAAACAACAACAACCATAATAATAAAAGCACTCACAATTTTTATGGCTTGGGTCAGGATTGGAAAAGAAATATGCTGGGAA
Source organism: Acacia confusa (assembly GCA_037074495.1). Lineage (NCBI taxonomy): Eukaryota > Viridiplantae > Streptophyta > Magnoliopsida > Fabales > Fabaceae > Acacia > Acacia confusa. The sequence continues at coordinate 10,707,870 of CM073514.1, forward strand.
TGATACTTCTATGAGATAAAGGATACAAATAAAGAGCATATAAGAAAAAAAACTTTATGCTAGTCACGTTAAAGTAAACAGGTTTCTTGTTCAATGATTTTATTGACTTTGCTTGCAGACTTCGTTTTGATTTTACCTTTGTATTATCAATGTGGGCAAGCGTAGTTTACTATTCAACTCCATTGATTAGGCTGTGTGGACATTGAATGCCCTTCAATTATGTTAAAGATGAGAAAAGCCTTAGCGGCACGCAGAAGAAGGCATAAGGAAGAGCTTATGAAAGAATTAATTAAAACTGAGAGTTATTGTTATTGTTTTAATTAAAATATGAATTTGTTAAAAAATTTGAGTTGATGTGGTAGCCATCTAGAATTAAAATAATGTGACTTGATGAGTCAGTATTTTTAATTAGACAAGACTAACGGTATTAAAGTTTGAAAGACCAAAAATATACTTTTTAAACTTAAATGACTAAAAGAAAACTTCATATAAATATAAAGGATCAAATATATACTTTAGTTTTGGATTTATTATTATTTTTCTTTTAATGCCAGAAATGACATCATCGAATGGAAAAAAGGAAAAGAAAAGAAAAAATAGCAATACATTATATCATATTTGTGCTTTCATAACTCCCTTTTATTGAATTGTGTGTAATCTATACATGAATATTATATTTACTTATGCAATGCCTTTTATATTTAAATATTTATATTTTCATAGCTATATATGAATACTTTTATATTTTAGTTAGGTCTACAATATACTTATAGTTATTTAAGTTTACACAAGATATACTTTTTATTTCTTGATTTTATAAAGTATATCCTATAATTCTAACATTATTAATGTTGCTAATGGAAAAATTGATGCAACAAACGGATCAAGTGAAGACGGTGTAAACTTAAGCGATGATTCTATAATCAAATGCTATTAATCTTAAATTTAAAATGTTAGTTCTCTATGGGTTTTGATAATAATAATCAATTGTGAAACTAAGTTTGAAGAGTTGTCTCAAGAAAGTAAAAACTTGCTAATTAAGACAATACTCGAGTATCAGTAGCAATACTCGAGTATTGAGATTTCAAAGAAAAGTTCAATGCGAATAACTAAGGGCAATACCGCAGCATCCTAGTGGATACTCGAGTATTGAACCTTACAGAGAGCAACACAAGTTTTCCATCAGAGCATACTCGAGGAACTCAGCACTTATCCTTCCAACACAAAAAATGAACAAAATGAAGAGATAGAAGAGACCAAGATGCTTGTAATAGACAGAATATTCTCCAATAGTCATATGAATGCCTACAATGGTCTTTAAACATACTCTAAGTATAAATAGAGCAACATTCAATTCTCTTCAAGAACTATGGAGTTGTAAATCAAAAAGTATTAAAATTTGCTCATCTACTCTTTGAGTTTTTTGTACAAAAGTATCGATTGGTATTATCTAAACTTCAGTGTTCATCTTATCTGCTCTTTTAAGAGAGTTTATTACTTGTATTCATTTATTGTAAAGAATCTCAAGTTAGGGGACTTGGAGATTTAGGAGTCTTTGATTACAACTTGTAAGGGGGAGCAAGTTTTAGTGAGAGATTTGCTTCAGAGTTATAGAGTGTGTAATCAAAAGATATAGTGAAACACTCAAGGTGCCTGAGGACTGGACGTAGGCCATAGAGTTGGGTTGAATCAGTATAATTCTTTGTATCCATTTTCACTTCTCTGCACTTTGATTTGTTCTACATTACCTCCATATAATAGAACTAGCAGAAGAATTTTCAAAATCCTCAATTCACCCTCTCTTGGTGATTTAGCTCAACTTTCATAAAATATATGTAAATTGAAAATTGAAAATATCTAAAATCTAATGAAGCATTAATATCAAGATAGCCTTGATATATTAAAAAATTTAGTTTAATATAATGATCTAATTATATTAGTTTAATAATCTAAGGGAAAATCATTTCTACCTTAAATATAAAACGACGTCATTCCGCATTTGAATAGAAAATGTTTTCCCTCTCTAACCCTAAACCCAGGCAAACTGCACAGGAGAGTTCCGCATCTGCAATTGGTCTAGCGGCATCTGAATAGTCTTCACTCCACAGTCTCTGAAAAAGCTTCTTGGATAGGAACCATTAATAGTCTTCATTCCACAGTCTCGATCAATTTGGAAAAGCTTCTTCAACTTATTATCTCTTGAATATTAAGCTGGCTAGCTTGGCATGCTAATGCTTTTAGTGAATAGGTCAGTACCGAATCCAAATCAATGTAGAATTTGGAATAAAAATGGATTGGCTTTGCTGGTCAGTGATTAAATCAATAGTGGGATTAAAAGCTGGTCAGTGATGTTTGTCTGGTTATAAAAATCAAAAAGTTGTTGTGGTTAGTAGTTTATTATGTTTCTCATCAATCACATTCAAATGATGTGTATGTTCGTTCATAAAGAGCCTCAAATAGTCAGAATTATTAGCAACCGTTACACTTTTTTCTGTTTTATTCGGCTTCATCTGTTTTGTTCTTTTGTTACTTGCCGATACACTTTTGTTGTTTTCTTAGCAAGTTTGTTTCAAAATTATTAGCAACCGTTGGGTTTTGGTAGACAGTTAAGTACTACTTTGTACAGGAAATCAACTGGTGGCAGTTGAAACTTAATAATAATTCACACACTACACAAACCTGGAAATCAATTACTTGCCGATTCTTTTGCTATACATATGCCTCGCTAAACATGCTGCTTGATTATTTGTGTACTGCAGAGTAGCCTTATGACATTGCTAAATTATTCCATCCATTTCTCTTTGAATTTACTTTTGATTTTGTCAATTTATGTTAGCTTTAACAATTTCATTTGTGCCTCTGTGCCTTTTTTTTCCTTCCAATTTAATTCAATGATTGTTTTGCTCTTTCAGGGGTGGTTGTTCAAACTTTTTATATCTCTATGATGGATCACTCTCATATAAAAAATATTGAAGACATTGATATGAATGGAAGTTTAGTATGTTTTGATGACGTTGTTGATTTAGAGAAAGACAACAATGAATTTAGAGAAGATTATAAGTGTGAAATCATAAAAGAAGAAGACGGTGGTTGCAGGGAAGATAGTGAACATGAATTTGTGGTAGACGATGACAGTGAAATTATGAAAAAAGATGATGACCACAGGGAAAATAATGTACATGAAATTGTTGTAGATGATGATGGTGAATTTAGTGAGACTCCTATTTTATGTAGAGTATTTGGAACAGCCGGAGAAGCTTATCATTTTTATAATGATTATGCAAAAGGAAAGGGTTTGGAATATGTAAGCGGGATTGTCAGAAGAGTGCAATAACACAAGTACCATATAGGTGGAAATATGTGTGCTCTAAGCAAGGCTTGAAGTGCCTAAACGATAAAAGAATTGATATTAACAATGTCAAAAGGCGAAGAGACACAAGGACTAATTGTTTGGCAATGCTACAAATAAGGTTGAAGGACGGATTGTGGAAAGTGGAGAAGTTTAATGATACACACAATCATCTATTGATTAACACTCCATCAAAGGTGAAAAAATTTTATTCTCATAATGAACTTAGACCATTAGAATTTACTAAATCTGTTGTTTCTAAATTCTATGAGGAGAGTTTAACTTCTTCAAAAATCTCAAAGGTGGTCAATGCTATGGGTGAAGAAATTAACGTTACTCCAGTTCAAATAAGCACTATTATATCAAGCCAACGAAAGAACAATGTAGGGCGAGAATGTCAGGGCATCATCAAACACTTTCAATGGAAGTCCACTCTAGATGGGTCTTTTTATTTTGATATACAGTTGACAGAAGATGGTACTTTGAGAAGCGTCTTTTGGTCTGATAGTAGATCAAGAGCTGTCTATGCTCAATTTGGTGAAGTCTTAGTCTTTGATGTGACTTATAGAAAAAACAAGTTCAACTTTCCTTTTGCTCTTTTTGTGGGGGTTAATCACCATGGGCGGTCAATTTTATTTGGTGTGGCTTTATTAGAAGATGAAACAGAGGCAACATTTACATGGTTGTTTGAACAGTTTAAGACATGTATGTTTGACAAGTCTCCTATTGCCATTATCACTGATCAAGACAAAGCTATGGGAAAAGCAATTGCCAAGATATTTCCAGGAGCTCAACGTCGTTTTTGTGCGTGGCACATCAAAAAACATGTTATGGAGCATAGTCAAGCACTACGCACACAATTTAAAGATAGTTTTAACGTTGACTTTCGTGCATGGTATAAAAGTCGAAACATCGATGAGTTTGAAGACAAATGGGAAGTATTAATGACAAAATATAATATTCAAGTAGGTACTTGGTTGACTAACATGTACGCTTCATGTCATTATTGGGCAAAAGCATATCTAAAAGATATTTTTTTTGTTGGAATGACCACAAGTGGTCGAAGTGAGAGCATCAATGCATTTTTTGATGGATACGTCAACTCTAACACAATGTTGAATGACTTTGTTACCCAATATGATAAAGCGATAAAGTCTAGAAGGGATGCGGAAGAAGATGAAGATTTCAAAACTAGAAATACAAAAGCAAGTTTATAGAGTGATCATCCAATTAAAGAAGTAGCTAGAGAGCACTACACAAGAAAATTATTTGAAATTTTCAAAAAGGAGTGGAAGGCTGTCATGCATGATTACTTTCATGAAAAGATTTCAATGAGTGAAAATATTATCAAGTACCGGGTTGGGTCTCGCAAAGTTGATAAAGAGTGGTGGGCAGTACCATTTGACAGAAAGCTTCACAGCTTTTTGTTCTTGTGCAAAGTTTGAAACTATGGGGATATTATGCAAACATATTCTTTACATCATGAAGAAGAAACAAATAATGACCATTCCTGAAAAATACATTTTATCTAGATCGACCATGAATGCAAGTTATAAGGCTCAAAATCTTATAAGCTTTCAGGGCAAGACAACTACTAATGAAGTTAGTGCATTGTCTCCATGGTTGGTTTACTTCAAGTTGAATATGGCTTTTTTTGAAGCAAGAGATTCTATTTTTGAGCTTAGAAGGCTTGACGCTTTCGCTGTTGAATTTATTCAACAACAAATGAAAAGAAAGAGAAAAAGAACTGAAGATGAACAAAGTTCCCAACTAATTCATTCACCAATTACCCTCATTCATGATGTGCGTGATCCCGCTCATCCAATCAAAACTAAAGGGTGTCCAAAGGGTGCTTCATGAATAAAATCAAGCTTGGAATTGTCTACAAAACAACAAAAGACTTGCAGGTATTGTGGAAGAAAAGGTCATAATAAGACTGATTGTCAAAAGCAAAAGGTATTGGTTTATAAAAAAGAAATATATTTTTTTTCTCTTTGAACTATATGAGAAATTTATTAAGTTTCATTTGTAGATGGATGTTGCAAGAGAGATGCAAACAAAATAGAAGTTGTTGCATGGAAGACTTGGAGGTGGATTGATGGCTATGATGAAGACATGAAAGACATTTTGCAGAAATGAGAAGAAATCTTGACAAGTTGGTGCTTCTGTCAACAAAGTTTAAGAGTTCTAGCCTCAAGCCTGTTATTTTATACATACTCTGTTTCTATCTTCTTCTTTTTTTATATATACATACTTTGTTTCTATCTCGATCAGACGTTCAAAAGGACTTAGTTCTCTCTTTGTTATTTTATTCAACAAAAGAACTTAGTTATCTTATCACAGTCTGTTTGATTCCCCCCACGATAACCAGTTAATTTTTGACAGTTGAGTGAGATTGTCATTCAAATGAAATTGCAATAATGTTAGAAAACCAAAGATTTAGGGGATAAAATTTTCGGAGAAGTCAGCTTTAAATTCACATCAAATGCAAGAAGATTACAACAAGCCTTACAATTCGTAGGTGAAACTGCTCCTACATTCAACACGTGCTTCTCACAAAAATCAAATGAAGCAATAATAAAATATTAGAATCGAACACATAAACCTCGGAGCTACTAGTTTTGGCGCCAATAACATTGGGGTTTTTTCACATGATGATACAAATATACTATAAAGGATCCAGAAAGAAAAATGCGAGTTGTACACAAACTCAACAAAAGGCTACTTTTCTCACAAACTTCCAGTCTCAATGCCATTGTCTAAATAAAAACAATCCATGGAAGTCAACCTGACAAGGGTTTGGACAACAATCCACATAATGACCACATGATGGTGCAACGTTTCCTTTCTTCAGTTGGCTGTGAACTTCCTTGCTGGAGCCTACGTGACTCAGATGGGTTGTATGTAAATTCCGAAGTATCGAGCCCATACTAGATAAAGAACAGCATTAGAGTCAGATGTAGAAACATCATAAGCAAAAACCAACTAAAAGAAAAATATTTGGATGCACATTAATGAAAATCTAAACATGCTGTGGAAAAAGCATATCTTGAACCCCCCTTGAATTGCCATGTCAAGAAAGCATCTCTTTGGAGTAAAGACAAACAACTTAAACATTCCTATGAAGATAGTCTATAAGGACAAAACTAGGTAGATTAATGCATTTAGCTCTAAAGGAAAAGCTAGGTAGATTAATGCACAAATATACGTCAGTGTGAATATCAAGAATAAGAATAAGTGAAAGAGTTTCAAACCTTAATTAAATTCTCAATTATAACTCTGTTGTTCACATAAACAAGTACTATAGATTCAAGGCTCCACCCAAATATTCTGCAGTCACTTAAACCACAACGAAGAACATCCAAAGTGTGAAATCACTTTGGAGGAGCCTCTGTTGTTCACAGAAACAAGCACTATAGATTCAAGGCCCAAGAATGTGTTACTTGGAAACTATCAGCTAAAGAGCCTCTGACATCCTAGTGTGGTATGAGAAACCGAAGTCTAATGGGAAGTTTGGCCACAGTTTTGGAAGAGCGAGGGTTCTCATTGATTGTAATAACTAACAAGCCTTTTATTGCCGGTTTCTGGGTTGATAGGCCGGATGGCTGAGAGGTTTGGGTATCTGTTAAATACGAGGATCTACAGTCCTTTTGCTACAACTACGGTATTATTGGACATGATAGTAAGGTTTGTAAGGGCCGATGTTGTCTAAATGAAGAAGGGGGGCTAAGCGTGATAAGAATAAAGTTATGGCAATTATTCTCGTGATAAATATATGGATGAAAATCCAGAGGATCTAATACAGAAATCGATCAATTAAGCAGAGCAAAAACAATAAAAATCAGATACAATGACGAGAGGGAGATAGTACCGCTGACTGTGAGCTTGTGAGGAGAGGAGGAGAGGCACCTGTATCTGGGAGAGCGACGGAAGACTGAGGTCGACCGAGACAGCAGAGGGGCGCGTAACCTAAGTGGATTTTTTTTTGCTCAAAGCATCACCAAAGTGGAACCGCGTCCTTTTATATTTTATATTTAAGGCAGAAATGATTTTCTTATTATCTAAATACTAAAATCTCGGTTTCATTTGTAGAAATTTTTCAGTTTATTGTAATTTAATAATAAAAATTATTACATTAAAAATTTTAAAATTAAATATGTTTTGTTAACTATACAATTATCAATTGAGTCTGTTGTGTTAATATTTTCCATTAATAATATTAACGTTTTTAGAAAAGTATACTTTATAAAATTAAGAGACTGAAAGTATATTTTATATAGAATTTAAAGGACTACAAGTATACTTTAACCTTTAATTAAATATATTATTTAAATTATGACCCAGTCAACCCCCTTTTAAAATATTAATCGTTGGACTACTTCCTTGATCATTTGCTGGTCTGATTACATTACTCAAGGGTATTTTGTATTTTCATCTATACTTATTATAAGAAACATATCTTAAATGACATACTTTGTTTGAATCATCACATTTGTTTTACTTTATAATTAATTAAACAAATCTCTCCAACTAAAAATATAATTTATGTAAAATCATTATTAATTTCTTACATGGTTACGTTAAGGTGCAATTTTACTTTGGAAGCAGTCACTTATAAGCACTAAATATTCAAAAAAAATTTAAAAAGAAATTTTGTCCTAGAAATCACTGAAACATAACAATTTTGCATCCAGCCAATAAAATGTTAATTGTCAATAATACTTTCTTAATGATCAACATTATTTTTTAACGATTATGGTGAATTTGCTTATTTTTTAAGACTTTTGGAGTAAAATTGCTTTTGGAAAAAATTTTAAATTCTCAATGCTCTTGAGTGGTTACTCTTGGGACAAAATAGCACCAAATCTTAGTTCTTACAAGAAAGATTTGTTTATAAGCCAAATACTTGAGTTAGGGAAAATTTCACTGTTCCTCTTTGTAGCAAATTATTCTCAAATAGCGCTTAAAGCCTTTTTAAGATTTAATGCACCCCCCAAGACTAAACTAAAATCAAGTTTTTTTTTTTTTTTTTGCTCAAAAGGCATTTTATGCCCATGCGTTGTATATAACCGAGACAGTATTGTAAATTCTCACTTGTCTTTTGTAAATATATATATTTGATTTGTAAATTTTTATATGTGTTTTGTAAATAGCATGTATTTTTGTGAATATGCTCATTGTTTTATATATGACCGAAATGATCTTGTAATTCACTTATTTATCTTGTAAATAAATATATTTTACTTATAAATTCTTAATATCTGGTAAATAATCATATTTAAATTATAAAGTAAGGGTATAATTAATTTTTCACCTATAAATTTTATTTCCAGTTTAACACTCGGGTAAAATGAAATTTAAAAAAAATTTAGTGACTTTTTGAGAATAATTCACTTCATGACAGGTGGAGTGAAACTTTCCTTATGAGTTATGATACGATGCTTTTTTTTTTTTTTTTTTTTGCTTCTCAATAGATACGATGCTTTTTGAAAACTCCATACAAATAAATGGGGGTGAGACGTTTTAGGAAGCTGACAGCCTGACATATGTTGACATGCCAATATTTTTCCATAGCTGATGAATTTAAGTGCTTATGCTATAAAAAAGTACAATCAGGTCAACGTGACTTTCTGGTTTTATTGCCACCGAAAACTGTAACCCTCACCAATTTAATTTGACTCCTTGTTGCAAAAGTATTGGATTGGATAGTTCTGTCAATTTGATTTTACGTTCCATGACATTAATATAAAAAAAAATAATATAAGCTTCTAAACAAATCACTTAATCATTCAAAAAGTTTCAACGACATTTGGAAAGTCGGTAATTAATAAGTTTTAATGTAAGATATAACAATCCTCACTAATTAATAAGACTTTTTGATAATTAATTTTTTTTGAAACGGCATATTTTTACAAATATCAGACATGTAAAGAGAGAGGTGGGGTTTGAGGATAGGAGCTTGGGGTGGATTTAGGGGACTAGGGGTGACCACCTTAAAATTATAAAATAAAACCTAGATGTTTAATAATATATGTTTCAGCCTATAAAAATTTTATAATTTTTACTTTAATTCCTTTATATAAAGTTATGTGAAGAGATTAAAAATGAAAATATTAAAATATTTACAAAGTTAAAATATAATTCTATGAATATATAGGTTCTATTTTATAATTTTCACCCCTTAATTATAATGCTAACTCCGTCCCCGGGTGGGAGGCCGCCTTTAAACCCAGGGCCAACCTCATTGTGTCACCAGGCAACCTAATCGTTCTGCTCAAGGCTATTGTGTTTTCGCTGTTGTCTCTTACTCGCAGTCATATTCAAGGAAAATCATTCTAAGACCTTTAGGAAACAATGAAAATAATTAATTATTAAGTCTTATATTGAGGGAGCAGCATGCGAATAGAATATTTGTTTGGTTTGCTACATCTTTAATGTAGGAATCACACGACTTCTGGTAATTTGTTATGTGTTTGTTATAGAAAAACATATTGCCGGGTCTCTACACTCTTAGCATTTTAAATAAAAGGGTAAATGAGCAAAAATACACATGTGTTTTATCTTGGGAGTGTTCGACATCATATGTTTTGTTTTTTTGGAGCAAAAATACACACATAGTTACCATTTTAGAGCAAAAGTCGCATTTCACCGTTATGTTACTGTTCACTTTATCTCTTTCTTTCTTATCACGGTAAACAGTAACGTAATGGTGAAATGTGACTTTTGCTCTAAAATAGTAATCACGTGTGTATTTTTACTCTAAAAAAAATCATATGATGCTGGGCGCTCCCGGAGAAAAAATACATGTATATTTTTACTCATTTATCCTAAATAAAAAGTTGGTAATTCCTCTTAAGCCCGAGCATATTGTAACATTAGATTTCCCCCAAAAAAAAAAAAAAGTCTTACGTGTATAGTATAAATGAAGATTATTATGAAATATCAACATGATATTTCATAATCATTACTCTCTCCGATTTATTAATATAAGAGTTAGTTGATTTTTAAAAAACAAATATCAAGGAAACAAAATAAAATATTTAATCATATATAGCGAATGCTTTATATTATAAATCAGACAAATTAGTTTAAAAAAATTAATATAAATATTTTGATTTAACTTATTTAATTAATTTTCTTAATCTCCTTAACAAAAGTTAACTTCACGTTCAGCGGGGAAAGCATTATTTTTCTTAGTAGTCAGCATCTCCACAATGCATGATGCCCAATATGATATAGTGTGGTACTGTGCATGTGTCGGTCTAGCCTGTAATCCTGTATATGCTTACTTTATATTGAGTAACAATTAAATTTACACGGCATTGAATATTTTTTTGAATTAAAAAGGGAATAAATCAACAGTACGAAGTAGAAATCACCACTCTCATGCTAGGGTATCCTTGTCACTAAGCAAACTGCCAAAAACGTACAAGATTAAGTTATTTGCAAGGAATCATGCAGCATTATAAAAATTACTTTTTAGACTAAGAGTTTGTTTGGAAGGAGGGTAAAATCTAAATTTTTCATAAATTAAAATAAAACTTTTCTCACATACTTAACTCATAAATCTTAAAACTTATATTTTAGAAGATTTTCAAACACTACCTAAGTAAAAATCATTTTTCAGACCGATTTTGGATCCAGTTTCAATATAGTTGGTCTTAAACTTATTAGGTTACTCAACTAATCTTAAAAATCACTTTTTTAAACCATTTTTTAAGATATGAGGTGTAAAAAGTAAAACTTTAATCGATATTAAAAGTGATCTAGCTTCTCTGAAAAGACGCGATTTGTGATGAGATGGTGAGATTTCTTCTGTTGCAATTGCATATGCACAATCCAAGCCTAAGGCACCGCCTGTGGCTGCGGTGTTGGAGGTTTCCTAAAGCCCCTAGGTAAGGGCGGAATCAGAATTTAAAGTTAATGGGTGCATAATTAGTATAGGGGTTCGGGGGCAGCGCCCTCGAATTTTTTTTTTTTTTAAGAAAAGTGTTAAATACATTAAGATTGTATCATTGACATTTTCTAGAAAGAAAAAAGTTTGACAAGATTAAAGAATATGTTGAAACTTAGAACTTATAATAAATCAAAGAATGAATAATTATAATAACTAGAAGGTGGGCAAGCAAACCAACATGCTGGTTTCGTCTTCAATTCATCATAAACGAAAATCACAAGGTAGGGTATTACCTTTAGATATTCATTTACATTAGCCTTCATCTGCTTAACCTTGAGTACTGCATCAACCTCCAAAAAGATTCGAAAGGATAAAGTTATTTCTTGAAGCAAACCAATCTGCAAAAGAAAACAGAAAATGAAGTTGTGTCATGCCAATATTCAATACAAATAAGACTTATTATCATGCTTTCATCATAGAACAAAGGAATAAGAGAAGGATAGTTACAAACTGGCACTCCAACTTCAGTATGCCTCAAAAAAAGGCTATCCACTAGAGAGCACGACACTTTCAATAGGTTCAACACCAAACACCTACATAAAGGGGAAAGGGAAAAAAAGATAAAAGAGAAGATGGAGGTTTGAACCGGCGATCCTAAGCTAAAAATATGAAGTCTTAACCAACTATACTATCCATACATATTGTTACTAAATTCTTTCAATATATATATATTTATGGGTTCACTTACCTCCATAAAAACCAATGTGGCTTCGCTAGTGCCCCTAGGGATTCCATGGTATGATCTCTCATCGATCATCAGAGACAACACAACACGATTATGGTACGAATTTAGATTCTCTCAATATCATTCCCTCATCTTCCCTCAGTATCTTTCCATCCAGCCGTTCATTCTCCTCTTCTCTTTTATCTCAGATTAACTTTTATTTGAGATTAATGGTGCAAAGGATAATTGAGGGATGAGGACTCTCTTATGTTACTCGTTGGTAAGGACCCAGTAGCCAATAGGCGCATCGGTCACAGCTGGGATGGTGGATGCCGGCAAAGTAGGAGGTGAAGACGTCAGAAAACCCCCATCCTACTTCTGTCAGCCACCAATACCCATTTGAGCAAGCTGATCCTCAATTCCCACTGACTAATGATCTTGCGCCATCGCTACATCACTACTACGATCATCAACATGAAAACCCGTATTGGCAGCAAATTCGCCACTAAAGGCGACGATGTAGGGGACCCAAATGAAGATGTGGTTTCCAGCATAGGCGAATCGGGCACAGAGTGAACATTGTGGTCCTGCTGCTTCACACTCTTGCCATAACCAAAAGATTCAAAACCCAAAGCCTCGATATCTTTCGAACCCCTATCCAGATTGCCAGCACCAACCTCATCATTAAAACCCATCAACAAATTAACGGAACTAGAATCCGAAAACCCTCTATTGAACATACCCAGAAACCAATCCTCTATCTTCGCTGAGCTATTAATTACGGGAATCGACTGCGTCAAATCGGCTTTCGCTAGGCACAAGAGGCAGATTCTAGAGGGTTTCACTGACGATCGAATTAGAATTTCGATCGTACTCGTCGATCATATTATCGAGGTCTTCATCGGTGGTAACAGAAATTAGAGAATCAAGGTCTTCAATGAGAAGAAAGTATTTGAGGAGAAGAGACGAGAATGGATCTTACATTAATTACGGGAGCCCAGGACTTAAACCGTGGAACATCCCAAATTTTTGGGACTTAAATGTAATATTAATCAGAAATTTAGTAGGAAATTTGGCCTTAAAAAATAATATCTTTGAAGTTAATTATTGAAAGATAAGGTATGTTTCCTGTAAATTAAAGACAATGTAGTTGAGAATAATTATTGGCCAAAATATTTTGGAGATGATATTTTATGGCCGAAATAAATTAATTAAAGAAAAAATAAAGTCAAAGAATATGTTGAAGGGATAATTTGTGGCATAAAATAATTATTGAAAGCTAAGGTCTAATTTCCATGAATTTTTGGGAAAATAATTATGTGATTTATTATAAAAAAAAAATGAGAATCAATTAAATGGATAATGACTCAACCCATTGCTAGTAGCTCACGTGAACAACAAAGGGAATAGATATTAGCAGACATACATTGATCCATTAGCCAATGCGTTTTGGCCCAATGTGCAGCCTCTTCATCATACGAGCATAATGTAGCTGGGGGCTGTTAACATCGACGTGTATATATATTTAACTGTCATCGTCTCTTATGCTTGCTGTCATCGTGTTCTTCCTGTTTAAACTGTCATCATAAAAATATAGGTATAATAACGTTGTTGTGAGTACTTTTTCTGCTTCATAAAAATATAAGGGGCTGTGCGTGTCTCACTGCCATGTATGTGTTCATATATATAGGCATTGTCGTGTGTGTGTCTACACACACACACACACACACACACACACACACACACACACACACACATATTATTCAACTCCCTCTCTCCCCTTTTTTTTATGTCTTATATACCTACGGATATGCAGAAACACTCACCCAAAGCATTACTGACGCAAGGTATATGCTTAATGAATATAAATATTTATATATAGAGTTCTCGCACCCCTCAGCTATAAAATAGCTCACGACCAGCAGCAACTCTTTATATATATATATATTGCTTGTGTGTCTAATAAAACCCTTGCTGCCATTGTCTTTGGTTTTGCTGTCATGTTTTTTAATTCAATGAATATATATACAATACTTTCCTGTGTGAAGGCGTGTATGAGTAGGGGGTGGAAATAGGTCAGGGCATGAACTGTTAAAAGCTTAGCCAGGCCTCGCTTGTTAGGCTAAAAGGCCAGGCCAAGGCCTCTTATAAGATTTGTTTTCGCTTAACAGGTCATGACCAAGCCTGAAAAGATGCATGTTAGACCCGTCAGGCCGACCTGTTTAGATTATTATTATTTATTTATGTAATTTTGCCATGTTTTTAGCCTATTTAAAATAAGTCTATTTTCGGCTTGTAGCATGTTAGCTTAATCAAATAAATAATAATAATAATAATATAAAGACATTTTTTAAAAAAATTAAACTTAAAAGAAAGTGGCATGTTAGCTTAATAAAAAATAATAATAATAGTATAAAAATTATAAAAAAAAAAGAGAGAAAAGAAAAGAAGAGAAGGCCTCCTTAACAGGCCACAGGCTAAGCCAAACCTATATACAAGCCAGACTCATGCCAAAAAATAGACCTGTAACAGGCCACAAGTTAGGTTTAGGCCACTATATTGCAAAACAAGTATGACCTGTTAAGGGTAAAGCCTGGTCTGGTTTGGTCTGTTTCCACCCCTATGTGTGAGTAAATATATATACATTAATAACCATGTATGTATGTGTGTATGAATATGTAGCAATAAAACTTATTTTTATATGTGGTAGCACTTATTAAATTAATTATGGAGTCATCGTTTATTAAGCTTAAATTTGCTATTTATATATTTATAAAACTTAGTTTGCTTGGTGTTTGTGTACATTAAACCCCTGATTTAAAGTATTAAGATAGTCTCTGTGAGTTTAGAATAATTGTAGAGAAATAATGATAATTAATAAAATAATAATAAATAATAAGGATGATAATAATAAATAATATTATTATTAGAAAAAGGAGTAAATAAGGTTATTATGAATAAAAGGAATAAATAATGTTATTGTTAGAAAAGGAAATAAGAGATAAATTAAAAAGGATTAACAATAAATAATAAAGGGAATTATTGATTAATAATAATTTAAAAAGAGTATAAATGAAATAACAAATTTACCAGAGGTCAAAAGATCAATAGTGGCAATGATATCTCTTAGGACATTATTTATAAAGAAAATAATGCGATGATACTATTATAGGATTTCCGAGAAAGTCAGAAATAAGTACCGAAAGGTGAACGTACTGTTAGCGACGACGGACGCGTACTGTAACTCTAACTCTTATATTGTCTTGTATGCTTATATGTGATTAGATGATTCATAGTCATAAACAAGACTTGGTCTTGGGTCATGCACTGTGACTAAGACTCGGTCTTAGGTCACACATTCACATATATTCAGCTTTGTGTGGGTATAGTCATGATAATGTTGTATGTATGTTTTCCTATGGCTTAGGACACGCGAAGGTGTGGCACTAGTAAGTGCAAACGTTGTGAACATTACATTTGTTGTGTGCTATGTATTGTTGAGTTGTGAACATTACATTGATTGTGTACTATGTATGGTTAATACTGAAATGTAATAAATATCTATCATATATATACCGTTTATACTTGAGCATGAGTTTACTGTTACCTAGCTAAGATTCAATGTGTATTGAATCACATAATTGACTTTAGCTTCAGGATCTGAAGGATTGGGAGCTGGAGAAAAGAGTAAGCAACACGCGTGAGGACTCAGCCGGAGTCTTATTTTGAAATAGTGTTATGTAAAACTTTTTTAATATTCGGATAATTGTACCACTAACGTGCTAATTGGATACACAACAAAGAATTTTAAGTTGTATCATGCTTATATTTCTTCAGGAATTTTAATTAACCAGCATATGTCTGGGCATATACTATCAGTCACTCATCGTCCAAACGTTAGGCACGTTCTCTGTTGTGACTTACTTTGATCTATTAACGCCATCACTTAAATAAATACATGCATAATAGTTTAATAAGAGACCTAGGGTAATAATTGGACATCATAAGAGATTTAGGAAATAGGGGCGTTACAGATTGTATCTACTCTCTAGCATCTCCTAATCGATTTCTTCTACTTTCTCTTCTTTTCTTTGTTCAGCTTTGGCAAGGAAGGAATCAAGGTGAACAAGTTCGCTGCTTCAAATGAAACAAGAAAATGTAGGAATAATAAGATGGAGCTGCAAGAAGAGACGATACAACAAAATCAACTACAAAATGGAACATTTGAGTCAAAGGAAAAAATGTAACAGTTGACTTACTGGTGGCTAACGGGGACAAATCTAGAAATCGTAATGTTGAAGAAGGGAATTGTAAAATCTAGCATGTTTGAGGGGATTTGGAAAGGGGACGAGGTAATGAAGGGATGAAAAAAATGTCAGAGTTCAATTCAATTTTCGGTTGTGATGAAGAGAGTTCAAATGAAAATCTTTTAGATCTGTTATGATCAAAATAAAATTTTAAATATTTACCTTTTAACCAATTATTTTTAACAATAGATCTTAAAAGTAATAAGTATTATTTTTTTTAATTCCTCGTCTTTTAGACCATTTATGGCTTAAAAGTTTCATCTTCTAGATTGTTCAAATAAGACAACCGATCTTCAAAGTAATTGACATTTTTTTAAAAAAAAAATTAGATTGTTTGTTTGGGAAACCGATCTAAATAATATTTTTTAGACCCCATATTAAAGGAATCGGTCTAAAAAATTCTTTATATTTACGAAACTATCACCAATTATACTTTTTAGACTTGATCATTTATATCTACTTTAAATGTGACGGTCTAAAAGCCTTTTTATTTTTTATTTTTTTATAGTAGTGATATATAATACAATTTGTTATTACATTCCATACAACCCGCTAGATCTTGGATTGTTTCATAAAAAAAAATATGGATAATATATTGATAATTAATATATATATATATATATATATATATATATATATATATATATATATACAATTACCATTAATTACATAGAATTTGAAAAATAATCCCTCTATTCAAATTTTGTGAAGAAAAGAATATGTTTCACTATATATTATTTTAAATTGAATTGAATAATGATAATTTTCTTTTAGGCTAAGGTGTAAAAATATCCATCAACATATAACCAATGAACAAAAATCCCCAAAATTTTTTCTTGTGTGTAAAAATATCTATGGACTTTAAAAATCGAAGTAAAAATTATATGACTATTAAAATACCCCAATGTCCGATAATGGCGGGACCCACCGTCTTCTTGTTCTACCAAAAGTAACATACTTTAGGGCTCAGTTTGGTTCAAGGGAAATTGGGGAAAGGAAAAGTAAAATATTTATTTTCCACTGGATGTGGTTGTTTGGTTCACATTTTCACAAGGAAACATTTTCTGGCGGAGGGCCATTTTCTCTTAAATATGGGAAAATCGGTTACCACCCATTTTGGTAGGAATCCATTTTCCAGTGGATGGAGAAGACCAACCTACCCTTTTCAACGCCAAGCTTTTTGTCCATATGAGTAGCACCTTGTGCGGCTTTAACAACAGCAAGGTTGATAATGCCATGGCCATGTACGTGTCCCGCTTATCCATGGAAAGTTTTGAAGATGGCGACAGTGATGATGGTGGAGAGAAAAGATCACTGTGAAGAAGGAAAAAGACTCAGACATAGGCATAGATGGATCTATTGGTGGGATGAGAGAAGGAGATGTAGACACCTACCAGAAATTTTTTCGATCGGAGAGGATGTGACTTTTCCTATTGTGTTAAGAGAATAAAAGGAGAAGACACATTATTATTAGGCTTTGATTTAGGTCAGGATGTAGGATTTGAGTGTGCACTAGAGTGCTATGTACTATGAGTTACTACCGCATGTTTTAAATAATATTTTATCTTTTAGAGGTAAAATGATATTTTACCTCATTTTCCTACCTTTTTTCTTCTAACCAAATAAAAATTTTCCTATCAACCCATATTTTTTCAAAGCGAACTAAAAACATCGAGGCAAAATATTTTTCATTTCATTCCGTTCTTTTTTATTGTCATTCCTTTTCATTCGTACCTTTTCTTCGATTCCAACGGGGCCTAGGTGTTTTTCTATTTGGAGATTGTTATATAAAGAAGAATATTCTAATATATCCCTTTATTAAAGGTTATAATAGAAAGATTGTTATATAAAGAAGAATATTCTAATATCTCCCTTTATTAAAGGTTATAATAGAAAGATTGTTATACAAAGAAGAATATTCTAATATATCCCTTTATGTTATAAAATTTCAGTCATTAAGTACTACACATTTAGATCAAATCAAAAGTAATTAAATGAAATCAAAAGCCATAAAAATAGAAACAATATCCAAGGTCGTTAAACTCACGAGTTTAAGTAAATTTGTGATAATGATATAAACTTGTATCGAGAATTCAAATTGTAAACTCGTAAGAGTTTACATTTATCATTAAATATGCATTAATAATGTATAATTAAATAATTAAAATATATAAAATGACAAAAAAATTATTTAAATATATTTTAAATCCAAAAATTGAAATTAAATCCATCAATATTCATAATTTATCATATTTAACAAATAAATTTCTATAAAATTTATATATAAAGCTGTTGAGCATGATCCAGTGGAAGAAGTTAATGAGTTTAAAGATGAGTTAACATGATTTTTTAAGCTAGAAACATAAAAACGATAAACTCGGTATATAAACATGTGAGTTTAATTGAGTTTATTAGTAATTCAACTCGATTTTGTAAGCTAAAAACATAAAAACATTAAATCCAGAGAGTCAATTCACGATTCTAAAAACAATGATAAAATCTTCTTGTATAAATATCTCCCTTTATCAAAGGTTATAAAATCTCATTCATTTAAACATTGTTATCAAACTCACAAGTTAACTCTCAAAGTTTATTGCTTTTACATTTTTAGCTAATAAAAATGAGTCGAGTCAATGATAAACTCGTGTCAATTGTAAAATCATTTAAACTAATGAGTTTATACATTAAATTTACTGTTTTACAAAATTGTGTTAACTTACTATTAAACTTGTCTTAAATTTTTTGATTTGATTATGTTTAGGGGCTTTATATAGAAATTTCGTTGTTACGTTAAATATGATAAATGATGAATGTTGATGTATTTAATTTCAATTATTTGAATCTAAAATATATTTAAATCAAATTGTTGTCATTTTTATATTTTAATTATATTTAGAAATACCTATTTAATAATAAAAATAAACTCTTATAAGTTCGAAATACGAGTTTAAGGTACGAGTTTATATCACTTTCACGAGTTTGCTTAAACTCGTAAGTTTCAAAATCAAATTAAATCAAAAGTGATTAAATGAAATCAAAAGCCATAAAAATGGAAACCCCATCTGCTAGTATAAATTAAGCCAAGGCATGGTACGCGTCATTCATCAAATCGCAACCCTCCCTGCTAAGAAGTTTAAGATTGTTGGCAAACATGGCCAAGCTCTCCCCTATCTCCTGCATTCTCTTTCTCTTTTTTATTGCGGTTCGCAGGTACTGGTAAATATTTTTGTGCATATGTTTACATTCTATTTCTCTTAGGTTTAAGGTGCAAATTGGCCAACAAAGTATTACACTAAGAGTATTTGGCACAAAAAAGTATTGAGGGTATCAAAAATACTAATGAACAATTAAAAATGGGCAAATATGCCAATGAAGAAACTAATTCTAGTGAAAATAGCACAATCCATGTTTTGGTCTATTTGTTGAAGTTTTAAATTGTTCATTGGTATATTTGCCCATTTTTAATTGTTTATTGGTATTTTTGATACCCTCAATACTTTTTTGTATCAGACGCTTCTAGTGTAATACTTTGTTGGCCAAAATGCACATTAACCCTTTCTCTTATAATCTGCTATAAGGTTAAATGATTTTAGACAAATTTTAACTATTAAGACATTTAAATATTTGAATTTTGGAAAAAAATAAAATAAAATATTTTAATTTCATGTCAATGCCAAGTGTCATTTGTTAAGGTGAGATACAACAAACCGTTAAGTTTAATGGCAATTTTAACACAGTGAGGGTAACAGTCAAAATGTTAAATTTCAGGGTCTTGGTTTTAAACTTCTAAAGGTGAGGGAGGTTATTGGCCACACACCCAAAGTTTAGGAGAGTTTTTTGTATTTTAGCCTTACATTAATTATTCTACACTCACCACTAATTCTCTTTCATTTAATCATTTATTACCAATTCTCTGTCATATTATATACTCATTCTCTCTCCTGTGCTTTATTTATAAAATAAGGGCATATTTAAAAGAAATATTATATTTTTAACACAATTATTGTTTTTTTAACCAATCTTCACCGCCAGTTTGTTTTATACAATAAAAAAAAAAGTTGCTTATAAAAGAGAACAGATGGAGTAAAAGATTTTCAGTGACAGTTGACAGACAAGGATTATGAAAAGTAGTTAAAAGCAATTTGTATTATTAAATGGTAAAAAAAGTTATCACAACTTTCCAAATTTACCCTCCGATTAAAATCAATACATGTTACTTACCTTGGACCTATCTCTTTTGTACACTATCTTTCTCTACAACAAACAAGAATATTTGTGAAAAAGAATAATTAAATGCTACTTACTTTTCTTAAAGTGTCTTATATTTAGGACCATAAAAAGATTTTAGAAGATGTTATATATATTAAATAATAATTAAAGGGAGTAACTAGGTCATTTAAAAGCATACACCCACACATATAGGACCGGGGGGAGTCTATATCCAAGAAGTTGCATATGGAAGCTGAAATTCATTTTAAATATTGACAAAATATTCTTAATTATATACTCACATATTAAGTTTGATTGAAGATATAACAAGGTGGTGGTTAAATAATGAAACAGGAAATGTGTTGGTGATGATGGTGAGTGGGCAAAATTGCCATGAGGATTTGGGAGCATGTGATGCAGGTTGTTTTGCAAGGTGCAAAGCGGCTCATCCAAATGGACAAGGCTCATGTGTGGGCGCCCCGATTTGCAGGTGTTTGTTTAATGGATGCAAGACTTGCACTGAGGTCTTGGGAAACCTTGGGACTTGTGTGTTAGATCAGTGTAAATCTGCTTGTTCTGCCAAATACCCTACTCGCAAAGCTGAAGGTTCTTGCTTTTTCGTTGGTGGTCAAGCAGGTGGTAACTGTATGTGTGACTATGAATGCTGGTAATTAATTAATAATAAAACAATAATCCTATCTGCTAATAATCATTGGCTAGTGGATACAGAGTAATTGTAATAATGATTATTGGCTTGTAGGTAGAGGGTACTTGTAATAAAGAGTTGGAATCATCATTTACATGATATGAAATAATGTGTTTCTTAATTTTTATTCGGATTCCTATTACTTCTTCTGTGATTAAAATGTAACTGTGTATGCATTTCGTCGCAAGCAATTTAGCTAATTACTAAGAAGTTTTACAATAACTCATAAGCAACATGTAATGACAAGTTTTGATGCAGAAAATGACAATTTTAGTTATGGCATGTTGACAACTCAAGGACCTTTTTAGCGATTACATATTTGCTTTTGTGGGATTGCATATAGTCATTCTCCCTGTATGTAAGTCAATATTAAAAGACACTTGAAATAAGGAGATACTTACTTATTATGTAATTAAACTATTTTTTTTAAATTTTTAGCCTCTATTTAATGTCATGATATTTTACATTTCAGATGCATAAAAGCAAGTATATTAATTATTTGAGTGACTATATTTCTAAGGAGTACAATAATAAGATATGAAGAAGAAACTAGTGCACAATATCTTTAATGCATATGCAACACTTTTTTTTAAGTTTAATTCGGCCCCACCTATTTCTATATAATAGTGTGCAATTTAAATTGATGAGCAGATTTCTTATAAGATACAATGAAGAATCTTGAGTATGAAATGCATTCCCAACACTCAAGCCAAGACAACAATGTCTTTTATAAAGTAATAATTTGACTTTATCTTTGTGTGCACACTTAAGGATAAAGGTAATGGGTTTAATCTCTTGTTGTTATTTGAGTTTTGATATGATTTGTGTTGTATGTCTCAAATGAAGTGATAGTGTAGGGTATTTATAAACCATAAAGTAATGCTTCTTGAAGCAACACCTCTTCAAATAAAAGTCATAACCATATATGTTAGATTCATGAATGTTCATTCGTAAACTAACATAACCAATGGTTATTCATTCTAACCTTTCCATGAAGAGTTACACTTTTATATCTTTAAATTATGTAGAGTTTTTCTATAAACACAACACAACCTTTCACAGTTACCACACATGTCTTTACCACACATGTCTTTAGGAATTAAAGAGACACAACTTTGGTGACTCTTAGTGGTATAACTCTTTACACAACTCTTAATTATAAATCCCTTAATATATAAGAAGAATATGACTTTGTAAGAAAAAATCCCTTCATTTTAAAATATTTCAACAATCCTCCACTATTTTAAAATGATCACAAACTCTTATCACTTCATAAATCTCATGCTGTTAGTACTCAAGGATTTGAACATTTACCTAATGAAGAATCCGAAAACCCATCAACAAATTAACGGAACTAGAATCCGAAAACCCTCTATTGAACATACCGAGAAGCCAAACCTCTGTCTTCGTCGAGCTATTAATTACAGGAATCGACTGCGTCAAAACGGCTTTCTCATTGGGTACAAGAAGAGACGGATTCTAGAGGGTTTCACTAACAAATTAGAAATTCGATCATATTCGTCGATCATAATATCGATGAAGGTCTTCATCGATGGTAACATAACTTAGAGAATCAAGGTCTTCAGTGGGAAGAAAGTATTTGAGGAGAAGAGACAAGAAGGGATCTTACATTAACTACAGGAGGTCAGGACTAAGGATTGTATCCACTCTCTAGCATCTCCTAATTGATTTCTTTTACTCTCTCTTCTTTTCTTTGATCGGCTTTGGCAATGAATTAAGGAGAATGAATTTGCCTCTTCAAATGAAACAAGAAAATGTAGGAATAATAAGATGGAGCCGCAAGAAGAGACGATACAGCAAAATCAACTAGAAAATTGAAAAGCTGAGTCACAGGAAAAAAATGTAACAGTTGACTTACCGACTTATCGACGGTTGACAAGGACAGATCTAGAAATTGTAATGTTGAAGAAGAGAATTGCAAGATCTAGCATGTTTGAGGGGGTGAGGGAAGGGGACGATGTATAGGGGATGAAGAAAATGTGAAGTTCAATTCAATTTTCAGCGCAATGAGAAGGGTTTAAATGAAAATCTTTTAGACTGGTTTATGATCAAAAAATAAGGTGTTAAATGTTCACCTTTTAACCAATTATTCTTAACAATCAGTCTTAAAAATAATAAATGTATTATTTTTTTTATTCCTCATCTTCTAGACCGATTATAGTTAACAACCAGTTTTAAAAGTTTCATCTTTTAAATTGATTAAATAAGACAACCGATCTTTAAAGTAATCAATATTTTTTTGTATTTTTAACTTTTTGGATTGTTTGTTTGGGAAACTAGTTTAAATAATATCTTTTAAACATCATATTAAAGGAATCGGTCGAAAAAGTTCTTTATATTTACGAAACTACCACCAGTGATACTTTTTATACTTGATTCTCTATATTCGATCTAAATGTGACGGTCTAAAAGCCGTTTTTTTTTATAATAATATAATTTGTTATTCTGGTCCACACAACTCACGAGATCTTGGATTGTTTCATAATAAATTTCATAATAATATACGAATATTATATTGATGAAAACTATATATATAGTTCCCATAAATTACAGACTTTGAAAAACAATCCCTCTATTCAAATTTTGTGAAGAAAAGAACATGTTTCACCATATATTATTTTAAATTGAATTGAATAATGATAATTTTCTTTTTGGTTAAGATGTAAAAATATCCATAAACTTATAACAAATGTGCAAATAAAAAGGAATCAAAGAAAAATGTTGCCTATAAAAAGGATCAGAGGGAGTAATTTCCTTTTTCTCTCTTATTCTCAACGCCATCATAAATAAAGGTATCTTAGTAAAAAATGATTACAGTTTTGACACATTTGTTATTTTTAATTGACCTTTTGAATTGCGAGATTCAGTTAAACATTTCTTATAAAAAGGAATAAAAGGAGCAATGAACCAGAAACCTCTGGAAAGGATTCGAATGATGCTGAATTTTACATGAAAAAAACTGCTGAGATATTGATCAATAGGGAAACACTAAAATTTAAATGGCTTAAATAACTGTAATTAAGACCTGAATGTGAGATATGAACAAGAACATGACAATATAATGTACCAGATGTGAAGATGAGACAAGCCAGAAGCAGAAAGAAAAAGAAGAGAACTATACGAGCCATCCTTGTGTTGATATATTGTTGGGGTGAGAGGTGGAGAGAGTGGGGCTATATAAAAGAAAGGTCACTCATTGTCTTGGATCCTGTCATAGATGCTATACATTGTATTTCTTTCTTGATTTTTATGATTTTAAGATACATTTAATATATCTGATAATTATATTTAAGGATTAATACAATCTTTAATCCCTCAAGTTTACTCTCTTTTTTTCATCTTTTATATTTTAAATCATTGGTTCTAGTCCATTAAAAAGTAAAATGGTATAGGTTTTTATTAAATTATAGGAGCAAAGTTTCAAACATAATGAAATTTGAGAAATTAAAATCTATGGTTTAAAATATGAAAGACAAAAAATCAAAACGAGAGTAAACTTGACATATTGTATTAATTGACCTTAAATATAAATAATAAATGTGTTAAATGTGATTTAAACTCGCAAAAGTCAACAAAGATATACATATCGTTTAGCATTTATGACAGGATCCAAAGTAATGAGGGGTATTTTCCTTTTATTGCCCTTTTGAATTGTATTTTTTAAACAAATATATACATTACAAAATATTTTCTCAAGTTAATAATTTTTTCAAGTTTTATTTTTTATGATTTTATCTTTCCTCAGTTTATATTTTAAATTGATTTTGTTATTTTTCAATAATTATACATTTGTTTGTTTGTTTGAAAAAATAAATAATATTTAAAATATTAATTTAATCATTTGTCAACTAGGTCATGGTTTTACTACTGGCTAGTACAACTCACTGTGAATTGAAAGAAAGAGAATCCTCTCCTCATCTTGTTTCTTATTTCCATTCATCAGCCTAATCTGAGCCATTGATTAAGAAGAAAAGATAAAAGTTAAAGTAGTACTATGTTTGATTGGAAAGATATGATTTAGAGATTATGAGGGATAATGAGAAAAAGATTATGAGAGAAACTCAACCCGAATTGAAGCTATCAGTGGAAAAGGGTTTCAATATTTTAAGAATCACAAAATATATAATTATAACAAAATTAGATGTCTCTCTTGTATAATGTAGGAAGAGAGACCTAAGGAGTCATATAGAAGGGTGTTGACATAAATAATGTCCATTCTTACACTTTTTATTGAAAAAAGAGTTAAGCTACAAAAATACCATAATTTTTTTTTTAAAAAAAAGTGCACTTATCACTATAATTTTTTTTAGGGTTTTGATGTTTCTGTCTCTGAGGCAGAAACATTTTTTCTGTCGTATTCACATATAAATGAGTGAGACCTATTATTAAAAGAAGAGAGAAAAAAAATAAATGGGCCCCAGTCACTTATATATAGTGCGGCAGAAACATTAGTCCCTTTTTTTATGGGATAAAAGGAACCATAAACTTTGAAAATGAGAAATAGGTTTATTGCCTCATTTGGGTTTGAATTCACGGCACCTCTTTTAGGTTTGAATTTATTTTTTTCTAAATTTTTTAACTACTCACTTGATCAACCAATATATTGAGATTGATTGTTTCTAGTTTAATTTGTGGCTGAATTTAATGATGAATTTCAATGTATTGGAGAGATGAGATTTGTTGATGATGATGGTGAAGCTAAAGGTGAATCGGGTTCACAAGGAGACTTTTCTTTTCTATATTAAGGGTGTTTTGGTACTTTCATGTTGTCATAAGTGTTGTTGGCTGATTTTAACTGTTGTCTCACTTTTGCTCCATTTTAAAATGTTTGTAGTTATTTTTGTCTTAAAAAAAGTTTATGGTGGTAAGTGCACTTTCAAAAAAGTTTGTATGTATTTTTACACATTAGCCGTTAAAAAGATACAGCCTTTAAAGATGGTTATCGATTCAAGGACTCGAGGTGCCCCAACCTTTCAAGGGTAAGAAAGGGTAAACGACCCAAATATAATATTGCAATTCACTATCTCCCAATAAATTTGTATTTTTTTTCTTTGCAATCTCCTGGTTGGTTCAACATATTAAGAGGATTCCTATTATAAACTAACTGCTTGTTTAACAATTTCCAAAACCTAAGTTTTGGAAAAAGTTTGATAAACACTAAAAACTTTTTTTAATTTTGAAACTTTATTTGCAGAAGTGGGACCCACAATCAAAGAAAAACCCCAAAATACCCCCACAATTATATCCATTGAAAGCCACATTTTTCTCTCTCCTCACCCACATTCATCCTCCTCTATTTGTTTTTATCACTGTCCACTGCATCATCCATAAGTCACCCATATATTATTATTATATACATTAATAATCAAGTGCATGTCAAAATTTGATTAATTAATTAATTAATTTTTATATATTAAAATTATTTTTGTCTATACAATTTATTAATATAAATGTTAAATCTAATTTTTATCATGTTTAATTTTTTTCTAATAATTTTTTGTAATTTTTGGTATTTATTATCAAATTTAATGTTTATAATATTTAAAATACAACTTTATCCTTTATATACAATTTTACCAAAAGTTAATGTCTTTTTTAGTAAATTTTACCTTTAAAAAACTATACTTATAATAACATCCAAACACTATTATTTTTTTTCAAAAAACTATTATGTAAAAGCTATTCTTTAAATTTATTCTCTAAAAGTTATTTCTACCTCGTAAATCCTCAAATCTATTCTTCAAAATCAACATCCAAATATGCTCTAATTCTAATGTAATGATGAAAAAGAATATTTTAGAAAAACTGACACATCCTTGTTACAAATAATCCATTTAACTAATTTTTTAATATCTACAAACTAATTATTTAGCCCTCGAATTAAGATTGGGCGAAAGTATATGTTAATGATTGATTCATCATACCATGTGAATGTGTGAAGCCGTAGACAGAAAATTAGATTACTTATTTCCTTTTACTTAACATGTCAATTCATATATATTTTATATATTTCTTCAGCAACTATGTACACACCTACAGCTCTTAATTGGTGGCATTACATCATAACAATATCCATAGCCTCCTGGGTATTTTTTAGCACACATAGTAATACAACATGTGAAATTACATTTATTAGTGCAATAACCTATCCCATCCTCGCATACTTCTGTTGGCTTCTCCACCGGAGGCGACGGCACTGAAATTGTTTGGTTTGTCAATCGGAGTTTACGTCCACCCAAGTTTGGGGCCGCGATATTTGTATCCGATTGCTCAGCCCGCAAACCTGTGAAATGTAATGAAAGTTATATATCTATCCTTGTTTAGTTTTTTTTTTTTTAGTTTTTTTAATTTTTTACATTATATAAAATAAATAAATGAGAGGAGTTTGTCTCCAAAAGTGTGAGTGTGTTTTTTATAGTGTCTTTCTAAGCTGATCCAGGATACTCCTTCGCTTTGATTATAACAACAATCAAAATCATGTTGTTTAAATGTTAGCTAAAATCAATAAATAAATGTGTAACTTATGTATCTCTTGTTTTATTATAACCTGATTTAGAAAAAAGTACATAAGAGATTATTAATGGAAATTTTTTGAAGTGAGATAATGATGAGTGACATATATTTAATAAAACTAAAAATAAAAAAAAAACTAGGTTAAAATTTCAGACAAATAGGATTTATTCCTTATATATTAAGAATTACCTCTATGTTCCTTATAAAAATGAGTGGAGGAAGTATTAATTAATAGTCTCTTGGGCCTTTTTTAGAAGCAACGAGTACCCAATTATGTAAAATAAACTGGTGGTTAAAATTACTTAAAAGTAATGGATGTGCAAGAGATAATTTTTTCCCAAGCATACACTTATTTATGAAGATGATGAGAGAGAGAGAGAGAGAGAGAGAGAGAGAGAGAGAGAGAGAGAGAGAGAGAGAGAGAGAGAGAGAGAGAGAATGAGTAGGAAAAAGATGAGAGAGAATGAGGGGGGAAAATGTAGCGGAGACATGCTTTTGATTACAAGTAAAAATGAAAAAATTGCATAAAATTTTTAGACAAAATAAAATTGTTGCTTATACTATATAGGACCCAACTTAGGTATAAGAGAGAAAGCTACTTATAAATAGGACTGGAGGGAGTAATATGAAGATACCCAAGCCATAAAAACAATTAATGATGAAGTGGTAGAAATGATGGAACCCAAGTTCTAATTGTTCAATTTTATTTATTTCCTATTTTGTGTATGTTTCCTATTTTATGAAAAGAGAAAAATAAAATAAAATAAAGGAAAACAAAAAGGAAAGAAATAAAAGAGAGAACCATGAAGAGTAGGCCACAAATTTGTGTGTGAGGGGGAAAATGAGTTCATATATATAACTCTTGTGAGAAAAAAATAATTTCAGTAGTTTTTCAGTCTGAGCAGTTTTAATCTAGCTGATTATCGGAAGGCCGTTTCTTGTCGGATTGATCTAAAGTTTTTTTTGGAGGTTCTAGACATACAGAGATTTATTCTAGATGATCAGATCATCTATTATGGAGTCTTCTATTTTCCCAATAATTTTTTGTGAATGTTCATTCACGTTTGCTGCAGATTTTGTGAGCGAATTTGATTAAATTGACGACCAGACAGTGATTTCTAGTCCTATTGCCCTGAAATTTGGTGGAGATGTTCTAGATATATAAATCTTGAATCTGAACGGTGAGATCTTGGATCGGAGCTTCCTACCTTCTCCATATTTCACATGAACTTTGGTATACGTTCTATGACTACAGCTTTTGCATTTGGTGATTTTCGGTTTATTGCTCTATTTGCTCTTCTATTTTATTAATATAATCCTTTGGTGATTTTTGTGGATGGGGTTGAATTTGTTATCATCCTATAGTTGAGTTTTCTATTAAGGCATTGAACATTATATTCCTTTTTTTTTTTTTAAGATACTGGAATTTTTCGCTTTTGGCTGTCATTTGCTCTCACTCACATTGAAGGGGAGATTTTTCCGTCTTAAATTCTTGCG
The DNA here is from genome assembly GCA_037074495.1 of Acacia confusa. Taxonomy (NCBI): domain Eukaryota; kingdom Viridiplantae; phylum Streptophyta; class Magnoliopsida; order Fabales; family Fabaceae; genus Acacia; species Acacia confusa. The sequence continues at coordinate 10,737,093 of CM073514.1, forward strand.
TCTCCATCTATCGTTTTGTGGCTCATTTTATTTTCTACTTTATTTAACTTCATACGCTCAATTTTCATTAGGAAGATTTATTATCCTTTGCGCTTTTCCTAACACATAAAAAAAGTTGTTGAGTACTATCATTTTTCATTAAGAAGATTTATTATCCGCTTTTCCTAACACAGAAAAAACTTGTTGAGCCAGCCAACGTAAGATAATGAACCAGATCAAAAGCCTTTGAAGAGAGTTCGAATGATGTTGAATAAGTAGTTAGATGAAATAAACGGCTGAGATCTGAATATTATGAGATATGAACAAGAACCGAAGAACGTGACAGTATAATATACCTGATGATGGGAAGATGAGAGAAGCCATCAGAAGCAGAAAGCAAGAGGAGAGAAATATACGAGCCATCTCTGTGTTGATTATTCAGGTGTGAGGTAAGGACATGTGAATATGTGACCATATAGACATTAAATGCTATAAATGTTCATACTTAATGACTAATGAATTTAAGACACAATTAATGTAGATGCATTTATTATCAGTCATCTTGCCAACAAAGTTTGCCCTTATTAAATGTAATAGAAAAATGAATTAAATCATCATGAAATGAGAGAAAGATGAGACCACGAGAGAAATGGTTGAGAATATTATTCATAAATTAGAATAAAATTAAAAAATTAAAGTACATCAATTTATGACATATTTAATCAGTTAACTAATTTTTTTATGTGAGAATTAGGTGAACTGGACTTATAAAAAAGACAAGAGTGTTAAGTGTTCTTTAAACTTAGAGGCATATCTCCTATCCCTTGTCAGACCCCATCCCGAAAAAAGATTATTCAATTATTTTTGTCAAAAGTAACAAATTTGTCAATATTGTAATTAATTAATTAATGTAGGAGTTAATAAGGACATTCACCAAGAAGTTGATTTATCGTAATTACTCCTCATTTAATTAAAATAAATATTGTGTTATTATTAAAGGAAATTTTATAAAAAAAAAACTAAATAAAAAGTACGATAGAGTGATAAAAACTTCAATCAGGATTTTATTAAAAAATAACAAATCAAATTTACCGCAAAAATCATATAATTAGAAACAGTGGGAGGAATACATACTGTACAATATACAATAGTAGTCACTCTAAGAACCCAATAATCTAATTACACACAATTCAAGAAAGTGGTTAAACTTACTTTAAAATATTAAATATATCTTAAAATAATTTTTTTTTAAAAATACGTTCTTATTTATGCGCGATAGGACAGATAAAGGAGAGAAATAGAGTAAAAATGAGTATAATAAACCCTTTAATTAATGCAATACATAAAACTAATAAAGGATACAAATAAAAAAAATTTATCAAATGTTGAGACAATTCTAATTGGGCTCTTATAAAAAGGACTGAAAAGAGTATATAATTATATTAATTGATTTTTTACTTTTTCCCCCTCGAACCAGCCAGAAGACTGTAGAGCTTATTCGATCGAAAATCAGATTATTTAATATATCAATTCACATTTGATACATAGTTCGTCAGCAGTTAAAAAAACAAAGACAAGTCCTATAAGGTGGCACTACTTCTTGACAATATCCATAGCCTCCTTGCTTTTCCCATTTTGAAGCACACGTAGCATCACAACACGAGTCCTCACAAAAATGACTACAAAGACCTATCCCGGCGGTGCATGTTTTTTGTTTTGATGCTGACTTCTCCAGCAAAGGTGGTGCCACCGGAATTATTGTTGGATTTGCCGATCGGAGTAGTAGTTGACGTCGCCCACCCAAGTTTAGGACGGCGGAATTCGGATCCGCCGATTGCTCAGCTCCTAAGACTGTGAAATAATGTAATGATCAAAGTTATATATTGAGTGTTAGTTTACAGTGGAACAATTAACGAGATAATTTTATCTTTTATTTATTATTGTGTAAATTTTTTTTTTAAAGATTATTGTATAAATTCTTTTTTTTTTTTTTGGAAAGTGTGTGTAGTTAAATTGAGATAAGGTTGGAAAGTTGTTAGCTTTTAATGCGAGTTAATAAAATTTAAGGTTTTTTTTTTTATATACGTGTAAAATAACTTATAAATAAATACCTTATAAATTGGATTGGATGAGTACTCTTTATTTTTTTTAAAAAAAAATCCTTTTTTATGGAGATCGGTTGCGAGAAAAAGAGACGAGAGAAGCCGTAATTAATTGAGAGTAAAATTAGGAGAGAAAAAATACATTAATGTTCAGGTTAGCTTATATACATAAAGGATTTACTGTTCATACCTCAAAGCAGAAACATTAAACACATACATAAAGACATAAAAGACTTCAAAAAGTTGAAACCTGTAAATCGGTTGAGAAAATTAAAAAAAAAAAAAAAAGGTATCATGATAACGTCATTTTGAGCAATGCCTCTTAACTTCCTAGGAAAGATTCCTGGGCCACATCAACGAAGTATCAGATATTCTAAGAGTATATTCGAACAAATCAATCACGTCTCATTCTCACGTTCTCTTAAATACATGCCCAAACTGTGAAAAAAACACACATTTTAATCTCAAGCTATTGTTTTAACTCTATCAACAAGCCGTTTGCTGTAATCAAATTCAAAAATAATACTTATTCTTCAAACTAGAAACTAAAAAAGTTTGTTCAGCCGATCAAAATAACGAACAAAAGAAGCTTCTCAAGGGGGTTCAAATAATGTGAAAGTTATATGGAGAAGAAATTAAACGCGGCAACAAGCAGGGTATGAATATTGAAATATATTGTATATAAAGCAGTGTTAAAATATTAAAATTATGGCTTAATTAAATTGTGTAAGATCTGAATATTATGGGATATTAACAAGATCAATATGAGAATAATATACCTGATGTGATGAAGGTGAGAGAATTTAGAAGCAGGAAGCAAGAGGAGAGAAATATACGAGCCATCTCTGTGTGGACTGTTTGGGTGTGAGGTGGGACGATAATGACCATATATATAAAAGAAGAATCCACTCATACTTTGGATCCCGTCATTAAATGCTCTAAATATTTTTTATCTTTATTGACTTTAATGAATTTAAAACTCATTTATTAATATTTCAGTCATTTTGCCATCATAGTTCAATACAATTAGTAAGGAATGAGCTGGCAATATGTAAATATAGTGTCTCTGAATATTCTTTGAATTTGGAGGCATGTCATTAACTATTAATTAATTAAGTGTTCAGTGATAAATTAATTACAGGATCAGGTGAGAAAACATTGATAGCTAACTCAATCGATAGTGAGTCCAATAACAGAACGTACGCAGTTAGTTATATATTTAAATAAAAAAAATTAATTTATATTATTTAAATAATTTAAGATGAATATAAATAAATTTAATTTTTATTCTTAATAACTAAATCAAGAACTTATAGTTGTTTTGGATATATTGGGTTCCAAAATATCTCTAACCCACTACTATAAATAGAAGGCCGAATGCTCATTTCACCTTAGTCATTGAGTTTTCAGACTCTCTCCCTCCCCCTCTTGTTATGTGATGCTCTACTTGGTCAGCCGGTTTGAACTTAGCTTTCTAGTATAGTCCAAACTAGTATAAAATTTTGTGTGGTCCTTTAATTATATTAATTGACTTTTTACATTTTTTCCCTTTAAATTAGACTCTTTTTTTAACACACACACACAGATATATATATATATATATATATATATATATATATATATATATATATATATATTTGATATGTGTTCTCCATCAGGCAGCACTATATAAACAAATACAACTCCTAAAAGGTGGCACCATATCTTGACATTGTTAGTTCTCTATATGTTTTGATGATAACTAATACTTATAAATTAAGAAATTAATTATTGAGCCAAGCAAAAGATCATTTATATGCTAAAATTTGGTTTGCCTTGTATCTGTGATTTTTGTGCAGAATCACTCGAGTCATCATTGCATGACTCCAATCATTGTCTTGTGAAATATTTTTGCTCAAGCATATTAACTCGAGTTGATCCTTGTGACTCCAGTCATAGTGTTTTAGTTCAAAACGTTTTTTAATTGAATGACTCCAGTCATAACTAATTTACTCCAGTCAGAGTTTGCTCTTGCAAAATACTTTCAAACATAAGTGACTCTAGTCAACATAAGCTACTCCAGTCACTATAAGCATATTTCAAATTGAGTGTTTTCCAACGATCAATTGTAGCTCCAATAATTCATTAAAGCACTGTAGTCATATATTGTAGCAAATCACTTTCACAACTAAAACTCGATATCAGTTTTTATGAAAATTGATATGACTCGAGTCAGTTTTCCTTGACTCCAATCATATCTGATCAGAGGCACTCTGAGATGTGCTAAAATGTTAAGTGACTCGAGTCACAAAATCATGGCTCCAATCATGTTAGCATAGAAACGTTTCCAAGATTTGTGAAAGTAGGAATGACTTGAGTAATCTCTAAACGACTCCAGTCAATTCAATACAGAGAGCTGTTTAAATGTTTTGAAATTTAAGATCACTCCAATAATGTAATTATGACTCCAGTCATCGAGTGATAAGCTCTGTGTTATTTCAATTAAGTTTTAATGTGACTCCAGTTACATTTTAGTGACTCCAGTCACGTTAACTCGAGTCAAGTTATTATGACTCGAGTCATGTTGATGATCTTTGATAAACACTATGTCCGTAATATCTAAATCATTGATTATGAATTACTTGTTTTTTTGATCAAAAGCTAAATATATATTAATACTTGAGACTGATACAATAGATGAAAACAAATACAAACAAAACAATCTCAAATACAACCAAATAAACCAGATACAAAAACAACCAAGAGTATATAACAGATTTAAGAGTAGAAGAAAACTCATAGGTAATAGCGGTCTCCTCGATATCCAAGATTAGAAGTGACGACAAAGGAAGTGTTGGCCGTAAAACCCACTCTGAAGAGCACACATCCTTATAAGCATTAGCTGCAATTAGAGCAGCTGTACAGACACCCCATATTGGGGTAAAAAACCTAGAAAACCCAACCTCAGAAAGAAGAAGACCCATAATGTCCTGAATAAAACTTCTGCTCCTCTGATCAAGTAGATCCGATGACCTTGACCACACACCGAAAAACAACTCTTTAAATCTTCCCCCAAGAACGCAGATCTTACAAACCTGTTTATTTCCTTAGACAAAAACACCACCACAAAACCCAAAACCACAAAAAAAGGAACAAAAAACAAATAAATCTCACATCCGCAGATCAGATCTGGAGAAGGAGAGGAGAAGACTCGCCACAAGGACGAGAGAAGGCCACAACTGACAAATCTCAAAGTGAGAGGACCGCAGATATCAGATCTGGACTCCAAGCTACACCTTTGGCTTGTTTGTGACATAAAAGTAGGCTCGCTGGTGGCTTGTTCATCACAAGCCACCGACGAGAAGGCGAGATGCAGAGGGGAGCGCAGGAGAGAAGAGAGAAAAGGGGGGGCGGCGGCTAGGGTTGCTCACTGATTATGAATTACAATGCTTCATGTACTTACTCATTTCTATGCCTAACTATATTTAATCAGTTTATTAATGAGTTTCAGTTAATTTTAATATGGATTAACAACAAATTGTAATAAAACAATTACGTGTCAGAAGCATTAAATGCAAAGTATAGATTAATGCCAAAATTAGACTATCAACCTTATGAACGTTTTAAAGTGTTGCAACCTCTTCCTTTCCACTTCCAGCATTGAGTTCCAACAGACAAATGGAACAAGGAATGTCAACACGGAATTACGACGTTGAATGAAGAAAGAATTCGTGTGAGTAACGGTCAAGAGTGATTAGTCTCAACGGTCATCTTCATCAGTTACAACGGATAATTCATGAAGCTTCTCAATGTTCTTAAATGTTATCAACTATAAAAGCCAGAAGCATTGAATTTTCCAACTATCGAAAGCTAAGCATTCAATTTGTGATTAAGCATTTACTGTTTCTGTTATTCAGTATTACCTTCGGGTATACAAAAACTCTTCAGTGATTATTCATTTACTCATTTAGAGAGTCATTAAAATTTACTATCATTGTATTAACTTCAAGGTTGTGGAACTTTGGAATTTGAAGATAAGTGATTACAACTTGTAAGGGGGAGTTAGTTCTAGAGAGAGAATAACTCCAAGAGTTACAAAGTGTGTAATTACTTCCTAAGATAGTGAAATCCCAGAAAGACTGGGGATTGGATGTAGGTCAAAGATTTTGGACCGAACCAGTATAAATTTCTGGTGTCTTTAATCTCCTTGCTTTTCTTTCTTTATCCCTGTTTTACTTGTGTAATCCAGAGGATTAGAAAAGAAAATTTTTAATCACCCAATTCACCCCCTTTTAAGTGATATTCCACTTTTTAAACATTATCCTTGGTATTTTTGGGCACATGTAGTATTACAATATGGGTCACTACATCGATCACTGTGTAACAACAATGGAAAGGCTTCCACTGGAACGTCAAAAGGAAGTCTTCAGCCAGGTCTTCTATGCGGCCTGTTTGCGCTTCTCCTCGGTCCTCGGACCTCCCGATCCTGAAGTTATGTTAAGAGCTGAAGTTCAATACCCATTGAACCTCAGGTAACGATTAACCTCATGTTTACATACACAATATATGGACGACATATACCACAACATCAACAACACAAATAAACAATCTATTATAAACAATGCATATGTGTCGCTCCCAGCATGCAACCATATCACTCCCAGCATACAGACATATCGCTCCCAGCATATGGACATATCGCTCCCAGCATTACAGATACCCTCTAACTTTTATATGCACTCCACAGTATAAACACTCTATACATACAACACACATACCACATATATGCATATCATAAACATCAGAGTTAGTGTTACAGTGCGTGAACGTACCTTCGTTGTCGAGTTACAGTACGTTTTGACGGTCGGAATGCGGTCACAAATATCCTATAAGGATAATTTTGTATTTATTAATTCACAAACAATATCCTAAAAGACATTTTGGCCACTACTGACCATTTTACCCTTGGTGCTTTTATTTTCTATTTAATTTCCACAAATTTTCGGAAAAACGCTGGTTCAACATTTCTGGGCAGAATTTCGTCTAACTTCGAAAAATCATAACTAATTCTAGAAAAATCGAAATGAGGATCCGTAAAATTTCCCGGAACCCTTGAGACCTCTATTTCGAGGAAAAATACTGGAATTTACCTAGAACTCACGAAAATTCCCAGTTCTAAAGTTTCAAACCTCTGCCCAGAATTTTCCCCAGAAAACGTGGCTTATCTTCAAGAATTTTTATCTCTTTGCACAAAACTTTAAATGACACACTCTATATATATTTGGAAATCCCTATATGTCTACTTTCACAATGAATTTACTCAGAATTTTAGAACATCATTTCCTTCATAAAATATTAACATTTTTGCTACTGGCTCCTGAAATCGCTAACCGATGAAATTTCGCCAGAGCTTCACTATTTTAATCATAATCTTCCAGAGATTTTTGCCATACCTTCTCTTCATCATTTTTTTCGAAATAAAGGCAATGGAAACCATAAAAACATGAAAACAAAACTATATTTGGAAGATTAAAGATCAAAATAATATTTCCTAACATTTCTACTACAAAAATTAAGAACTAGAACTAAAAGACTAAAAGCTTTCCTTACCTCTTGAAGAACCTTGCTCCTTCCTCTTGGAGCTCTTCCACTCACTCCCTCACACTCTCAATTTTGGTTCTAGCTTGGTGAATTGGTGAGAAACCATGAAGCATGAAGCCTCTATTTATAGTGAAATGTCATGGCAATTTGGTAATTTCTTTGAACTTCCTCACCTTGCTTCTCAACCCTTAGATTTAACTTGGTAAAGAAGTATAAATCCTACCCCTACACCTCCTTAAAAAACGCCACCTCTCCCCCTTAGCTCTTAAGTTTTGGCTTCATCTCCTATTTACCTCCAAATGCTAATTTAATTAGGTGTAAGTTGGTGTTTTTATTCAAGATCTAATTTCACTTTTGAAATCCTAATTTTATAACTAGATTTATGGTGATTTTTAATTTCCTGAAACATTTAGGTATGAATCCTAAAAGTATATGAAAATGACTTTGGGAATAGCCAAGTTAAAGCTCATAATTCACTGGTTTCAAATATGTACTTATATTCAATATTTATTGCATATATTTCAAGATATGATTTAATTTGCATAGGTTCTCATTTTATTTGTATCTAATTAAATACTAAACTTGCTTCTCAAGTTTTTACTTTGGATTCCAAATCATAATTCATCTTGGTTTATTTTCTTGACTTTCTCCACTACACACACACACACACACACACAACTCTTAGACACACACACACACACTCACAACCTCTTTCTCTCTCCATTCTATCTTCTTCCACAAGCATCATATGACCCATGTGTTTCTTAATAATATATTAAACAACTTCTCCTTCCTCTCCAAGTAAAAAAAACGTCCCTAACCTTCATTTTTAATTATCATTTTATGTCTTACATGTTCTCACACATTCTAGAAGAAAAATCTCTTATTAATCCATTTTAGGATTTAGGATTAAGGGTTAATATAATCTCATAAATTACCTAAATTAGAGACAACATACTCTCTAATTTTTAATAAATATTTAGTTGCCTCTAAGGATTTATCATAATATCTTCAGGGTATTTTATAACCCATAACTTTACTTAGGGATTTTTAGCTCTTTATTCCCCCTAATTTTATGAGAAATTACCTTAGGAAATAAGGTAATTATTATACTAGTTTTGAGACCACAAATTCACCTATTTTCAATAGGTAAGTTCTACTAAATTATGATATTTACCCTAAGTCAAATTTTAGGGTATTACACACTGCAAATACCAAAACCCACAGTGCATTTTTTCCTTTTGTCAGCCTCCCTAGCAGAGGTGGTGGCGCCTTAATTGTTTGATTTGTCGAGGCAAGTTGAGTTTATTGCATCCCTTGTTGAAAGTCAAATTAAGTTTTATGGGTGAGAAGAGAATGATGCCTTCTTTTATTTTTTCAAAAGAGCATTTTATTAGACAAATAAAGATATTTATAAGATATGAAAAAGGATTAAAAAAATAGATTCAACAAGAATATTTTGAGCACTTAAAAGATAAATAAGGACATTTACAAAAAAAAAATGAAGATATTTCAAGACAAAGAAAGAAAGAAATGACATTCATAGTTTGGATACAGTCATAAATGCAATGAATATATATTTTATCTTTAATTTGTTGACTTTATTTAAGACACAATTAGTACATATCTATTACAAGTTTACACCAACAAATAAGGTATATCTACTAAGTGGGGTTGATTACATAAATCACACAACGCTATTAAATTCGATAAAAAATTGACTATCTCGATAAGTTGTTGATTAAGTGGTCATGTTGAATAACATTATTAAATGTTCTCTTCTATCTTTCTTTGTCCTTTTTATATGCAAATTTGCTCTTGAAGTATTTGCTAAAGAGTAACGTTACCTTGAAATTTTTTTAGGTTCAATGTTGCCCTTGAAGAGTAGTTAAATGAAGAATTACCCCTTATTATTAAAAAGTTAACGGTTAACTCAATTTTTTCACAATTAATAGTAGTTTTATAACAATATGAGACAATCTTGCTATCTTTTCTCCCAGGGTAAAGTTGAACACGAAAAAACTTTTGGGACAACATTATTCTGTAACAAAAATTTTCGGGTTTTAGTTTTCTCATGTTGCATGAGAAAACTAAACTTTCTACACACACATGAAATGGTGGAACCCACATATACATATATGAATTAATATATGTATATGTGGGTCCCACTATTTCATGTATGTGTGACATGAAATAATTTTTTTCCTACAACATGAGAAACTTTAATGCCAAAATTTTCAAGACAAATTTGTATATCAACTCTTTTTACTATACTCTAAACAACTTGATCTACTCTCGTTGTGATGAGTATTATTTATTTATGATGAATTGAAGACACAATTAAGAGAATATATTTATTGTTTGTATTTTAATTAAAAATAAAATCTCTAATCAATTAATCATGTGTTGACCTTTTCGATTTTACATTTTATTTTTTAAATAAATACAAGTATATAACTTATAGAAATATTTTTTTCAGTTTACAATATTAAAAAATATTTTTAAATATTTATTCATTTAATATCCTAAATTAATTTTTATTGTTTTTAAATTATTCTTAAATAATATAATTAAGGTATGTTAATTTAATCGTGATCAATTAAATCATGAATTCACTTTTGAATTATTGTAACACCTCATTGCAAATTGAAGATGACTGTGAAAAAGGTTTTCAATATTTTAAGAATTACTCCTATAAAATATATAATTTTAACAAAATAAGATGTTCTCCCTCGTTTAACGTAGTAATTAGAGACCAATGCATGAAAGGGTACGCGTGACAGCTTATGGCCTATGAGGTAATTAAGACGGATTTGGTAGGGTGGTGGTAAAATTTTTGTGAGTTGAATTTTAAGAAATTGGAAAAGTAGAATCATAAAATTTTAATAAGAAAAAGTGAAATATTAAATAATAGGAAATATTAATTATAAAATTTTAACCCTACTTATCTAATTTTTTTTAAGTCCAATTTTAAAAAGATTTCCCTTTCCTCACTTTCACCCTCTTCCCCTCTTTTAATTTTTCATTTGCGCTAATTCCCCTTCCCTGGTACGATAGTAGCGCGTACGTACGTAAATATAATCTCACTTCTTATAAATTTAATACATATATTAAAAATTGATTCAAGCTATATCATTGTGCCGGACCAGGCATATACATAAATAAATAAGTTTATTATTTTATTTAACATATTAATTCATGCATATTTGATATATATTATATACTTCCTCAGCACCTAAACACACAAATACAACCACTGTATATTGGCACCACATTTTGACAATATCCTTGGCCTTCCAATGGTCCTTGGTTATCTTTCAGCACATGTAGCATTACAACATACCTCATTTCATCTAGCACTGCAAATTACTATCCCTACATTGCATGTTTTACTTTTAGTGGCTTCGTCAGTGGCGGGAATGGTATGAGAAATATCTGATCTATTGAATGGGAATTTGTTTTCGCCTAGATTTTTTGTGGTGAAATTTACACCCAATTGTCCAACTTCTAAAAATGTGAAGTGTAATCAAAGTTACTACCTATGGTCCTAATTACAAAACAAATTAGTTGATTTTTTTTAAAGAGATTAAGGAAACTAATTAAATTATTTTAGAGTACTTTTTTTTTTTACAAACTAATTAGTTTGATGGATAAACTAATATATAATTTAAGATTGTTATTGGTTTAAGGACGCAAGGTGGGTAAAGAAAATGCTTTGAGCCAATTCCACAATCTTAGGAAAAACTTGAATGACCTTTCAATAAAAAGGTACTTGTACCCGAAACCGACACAAGTGAGTAGGTAGAGAATATTAAAGGGCATGAGACAACTCTCTCTAAGGATCTCTGCAAAATAGCCACGTAACTTTGGAAGAAGGGGTGCCTCCTCATGAAAGGGGTTGCAGTGACCACACCCGAGCGACTGCTTACCAAAATTATAGGTCTCCGCAAAGTATAAATAACATATAATATGATTAAGTAACTTATTTAACTTCTTTAATTTTTCCAAAAAAAGTCAATGTTTTAATTAGGACCAGAGGGAGTAATACATAATCACAAGAGTGTTAATAATATCTGGGAGTATCCAAGATGAATAAATTTTACATAGTCAAGAGGTTTCTATTCTTTTTTGGTTCAAAATATATCCTAGCTGTTTATCGGGTTAAAAGATATTTTTGCTCTTGAAATATTTTATAAGAAGCATCAGTTATCCTAAACTATTTATTGAAGTGATATTGTTACAGCTCAAGTGTCAAAATCAATGCAACTTCATCACTTGAATAGACATTTGAGTTTATTGTTAATTTTAAGATTGAATAAATATTAAAAAATATTTTTTCCTACCTCTAAATTAACATTTATGTATGAATAACCAACGCCTTAAACTTTAGTAACGTGGAGAAATTTGTACCTTCTTTTTACTCACATTACATGCCAACTAGGTTCTTTTAAGTAAAAAGTCTATCAATTTATAGAACTTTTTTTTCCAACAATTTATAGACTTTAACTTATCGTTAACTCAATTTCGATTGAAGACTTTTTTTAAACCAATGAATACCTACCTAGTCAACAAAACATATGATACCCAAACCACGATGGCATATGAGCTAATGAGAAAATTTAGGGGTGTCAATTGTTTCACATTATTAAACTTCAGAGTATCAATTACTCTTTAATTTCAAGAATATTTTACAAGCAAATATACAAAGTTAACGACGAAATTAAAATGTCTACTAGTTCATAAGTGACATTGCAACGATTTGGACAATTAAGAGATAATATTATTTCAACGAATAATTTAAAATAACCGACACTCCTCACAAAATAATTTATGAATAAAAAGTACCCTTTAACCCAATGCTAATTTTATATGTTGAATACTTATATGAAGTATTTGTAAAAAAATACTTATATGAAGTATAAACAGCTGAAATATTGAATATACAACAATATTGAAATAGTAAAATCGATCCCTCGTGTGTGTGTGAAATCTGAAAAACTGAGACTAATAAGAACATAAGAATACAACTGATGTGATGATGATCAGAGAAGCCAGAAGCATGAAGCAAGAGGGAGAGAACTATAGGAGTAATAGTACGAAACGAGCCATAGCTGATGGTTATGGCGAGAAAGTTAGACAAGTGATTGTATATTTTAGATTATTAGTGCAATAACCTATCCCATCCTCACACGCTTCTGTTGGCTTCTCCACCGGAGGCGACGGCACCGAAATTGTTTGGTTTGTCAATCGGAGTTTACATCCACGCAAGTTTGGGGCGGCGATATTTGTACCCGATTGCTCAGCTCCTAAACCTTGAAATGTGATGAAAGTTATATATCTATGCTTGTTTAGTTTTATTGATTTTAAATTGTTTTTTTTTTTCGTTATATAAAATAAATAAGTGAGAGGAGTTTGTCTCTAAAAGTGTAAGTGTATTTTTTAAAGTGTTTTTCTAAGCTGATCCAGGATATTCCGTCGCTCTGATTATATGGAACAACAATCAAAATCGTGTTGTTTAAAATATTAGTTAAAATCAATAAATATGTTATTTATGTGTTTTTTGTTTCAATTATAACCTTATTTAGAAAAAAGTACATGAGAGATCATAAATGAAAATTTATTGAAGAGAGATAATGAGTGACATATATTTAATAAGGGTAAAAATAAAAATAAAACTAGGTTAAAATTTCAGACATATAAGATTTGTTCCTTATATTAAGAATTACAATTCTATGAAAGAAAATGTTCTTGATAAAAATGAGTGGAGGAAGTATTAATTAAGGGAAAACCATTTTCTCATGTTACACACACATGAAATGGTGAGACCCACATATACATATATTAATTCATATATATATATATGTAGGTCCCACCATTTTATGTGTGTGTATGAAACTTTTTTTTTTCATGTAACATGAGAAAACTAAAACTCATTAATTAATAGTCTCATAGGCCCTTTTTATAAGCAACAACTACCCAATTATGTAAAATAAACTGGGGGTTAAAATTCCTTAAAAGTAATGAATGTGTAAGAGATAATTTTTTCCAAGCATCCCCTTATTTAAGAAGATGATAAGTAAGAGAGAGAGAATGAATAGGAAAAAGATGAGAGAGAATGAGTGGGAAAAAATGTAGGAGGGACATACAATTGGTTACGAGTAAAAATGAAAAAATTGCATTGGATTTTTAGACAAAATAAAACTGTTGTTTATACTATATAGGATCCAACTTAGGTATAAGAGAGAAAGTTACTTATAAATAGGACTAGAAAGAGTAATATGAAGGTATCCAAGCTATAAAAACAATTAACGAGGTGATGAAAATGGTGGAGCCCAAGTTTTAATTGTTTAGTTTTATTTATTTCTTATTTTGTGTGTGTTTCCTATTTTATGAAAAGAGAAAAAAAGGAAAAAGGAAAATAAAAGCAAAGAAATAAAAGAGAGAACCATGAAGAGTAGGCTACAAATTTGTGTGTGAGGGGAAAAATTGAAGTTTATATATACTCTTAGCTCTTATGAGAGAAAATAATTTTATTACCTTTTCAGTTTGAGCAGTTTTGATTTTAACATCCAAATTTTCAAAAGCAGAAAAATTTTTTTTTCAAAATCAAAATCATTTCAAATCATCATAGTAGAACATTTGAGTGGAAGAGTAACTGATACTTGTATTTCAAAATGCCATAAGTCTAACTGAATACAATAGCAGTATAGCAACCGCGTGGTTCAAAAGTGAAGTAAAACAACAATGGAAAGGCTTCCGCCGGAACGTCAAAAGAAAGTCTTCAGCCAAGTCTTCTATGCGGCCTGTATGCGCTTCTCCTCAGTCCTCGGACCTCCTGATCCTGAAGCTATGTTAAGAGTTGAGATTCAATACCTATTGAACCTCAAGTAACGGTTAACTGCATGTTTACATACGCAATGTATGGACGACAAATACCATAACATCAACAGCACAAACAAACGATCTATCACAAACAATGCATATATTTCGCTCCCAGCATGCAACCATATCGCTCCCAGCAATACGGACATATCGCTCCCAACAATACGGACATATCGCTCCCAGCATTACAGATACTCTCTAACCTTTATATGCACTCCACAATATAAACACTCTATACATACAACACACATACCACATATATACATATCATAAACATCAGAGTTAGTGTTACAGTACGCGAACGTACCGTCGTTGACGAGTTTTGTACTGTCGGTCAGAATGCGTTCACAGTTATCCTATAAGGGTAATATCGCTTCCATTAATTCCCAAACATTATTTCAAGAGACATCTTGGCCACAATTTACAATTTTACCCTTGGTGGATTTATTTCTTTAATTATTCCCATAAAATTTCGGAAAAACGCTGGTGCAGAATTTCTGGGCAGAATTTTGCCTAACTTCGAAAAATCATAACTAAATTCTAAAAAAATCGAAATGAGGATACGTACAATTTCCCGGACTCCTTAGGATGTCTATTTTCGAGGAAAAATACTGGTATTTACCTAGAATTTAAGAATAATTCCCAGTTTTAAATTTTCTCAACGTTGCCCAGATTTTATTCCAGCAAAAATGGCTTAACTTCAAAAATTCATATCTCCTTGACCAGAGATCAAAATGTTACACATTTTATATATTTGGAAAGCCCTACATGTCTAATTTATTTTTGGAAAATTTCATGCTTTTATAACTTCATTTGCTTCATAAAATCATAGCATCTTTTTCGCTGCTTGTTAAAGACTTAAGAACCGAAAATTCTGCAACTCTTACAAATTTAATCTAAGGACTTCCAAACAATTATTTTCTATCATATTTTTACCTCTTCAGGCATTTTTCAATGCAATGAGGCCTAAAAACAAGTATAGGAATTTATCCTCTAATTTTTTAGATTAAACTAATATTTATACTAAGAACTTATAAAAACTAAAGACTAGAAATTTAAATGCTAAAACTTACCTCTTGTAGAACCTTGCTTCTTGCTTCTTGAAGCTCTTCCACTCTCTCCCACATACTCTAAATTTCGGTTATACTTGGTGAGTTGGTGAGGAAATTTGTGAAGCTCAAGACCTCTATTTATAGCAAAATGTGATGACATTTTAGTAATTCTTTCACCTTGCATTTTAGCCATTGGATTAACCTTAGTAAAGAAGTTTTAATCCTCCCCTTACACCTCTTAAAACCGCCACCCCCCCTTTCTTCACCAAGTCACTTTGCTTCATCCCCAAGTTGCCTTGCTTCATCCCCAAGTTACCTTGCTTCATCCCCAAGTTACCTTAAATGCTAATTTAGTTAGGTGTAAGTGGGTGTTTTTATTCAAGATCTAATTGCACTTTTGTAATCCTAATTTTATGACTAAATTTATGGTGATTTTTAACTTTCTGAGACACTTAGGTATGAATCCTAAAAGTATACGAAAATGACTTTAGGAATAGCCAAGTTAAAGCTCATAATTCACTGGTCTCAAGTATGTACTTATACTGAATACTTAGTTCCAATATTTCAAGATATTATTTATTTTCTATAGATTCTCATCTAATTTTATCTAATTAAATAACAACTTGTTTCTTAAGTTCAACAACTTGTTTCTTAAGTTCAACAACTTGTTTCTTAAATTTAACAACTTGCTCCTCAAGTCTTCTAATCTTCTCCCATCCTCTAAGCTAATTATCCCATGTGTTTATAGGTCTACTTCCTTCTTCTTGTTGCCTCAGCAAAACCGTCCCCCTCCTATATTTTCTAATTATCAATTGATATTTTAATGTTCCCACATACTTAAGAAGGAAAATCTCTCATTGATCCAATTTAGGATTTAGGATTAAGGGTTAATATAATCTTTTCATTCTTTAGTAATTTCCGCCACTTTTATTAATGAAAGGAAGAATTAAATAAATCCTGGGTTACTATAGCTAATATAGTGTTTTAGGGGTGACTAAACTTAATTACCAAAATTTGACAGGAGTTCTAATTTAATTTCGATAATTAACAACTCCGTGTATGCTAATTAATATCATTTGGTCTTTAACTATGACCTTTAAAAATTAATTATTAACTAACTTTAAAAATTAATAAAGTATCTCAATTATTGCAATTTCAATTGCCCAATAATTGTTACTAATTTCCTCTAATTGATTCTATCATCTTCTGATGATTTTAATTGTTAAAATGGTATAATTAAGATTATACTAAATTATGATAATCTTAAGATATTTTATGATCCTTAATAAGATTTAGAAAATTAGATTTGGATTTATTAGAATCCAAAGAAAATTCCCCTAAAAATGATAATAAATCAGTTAAAAATTTAGAGACAACATACTCTCCTATTTTAATAGGTATTATTTGCCAAAATATAATACTTTAGGAGAAATATAAATTTTAGGGTATTACATTGATGTAATTGATTACCGGAATGCTATTTCTTATTGGATTGATCGGAAGTTTTTTTGGAGGTTATAGACATACGGAGATTTATTTTGGACGATCAGATCACCTACTATGGAGTCTTTTATTTTACCCATAATTTTTCATGAACGTTCTTTCACGTTTGTTGTAGATTTTTTTGAACGACTTTGATTAAGTTGACAATTAGACAATGATTTCTAGTTCTATTGCCTTGAAATTAGGTGGAGGTGTTCTAGATATATAAATCTTGAATTTGAACGGTGAGATTCTGGATTTGGAGCTTCCTACCTTCTCCATATATCATGTGAACTTTGGTATACGCTATGAGACTAGCTTTTGCATTTGGTGATTTCCGATTTATTGCTTTATTTGCTCTTATATTTTATTAATATAATCCTTCAGTGATTTTTATGGATGGGGTGAATTTGTGGTCATCATATAGTTGAGTTTTCTATTAGGGCATTCAACATTATATTCCTTCTTTTTAAGATAGTGGAATTTTTTTTCTTTTGGCTGTGGTCAGTTGCTCTCACTCACATTGAGAGGTTGATTTTTCCATGTTAAATTCTTGTGTCTCCATCTATTATTTTGCAGCTCATATTATTTTCTACTTTAGTTGACTCCATACAGTCATTTTTCATTAGGAAGCTTTATTATCCACTACAATTTTCCTAACACACATATATAAAAAAGTTGTTGAGTACGATTATTTTTCAATAAGAAGATTTATTATCCGCTGCGCTTTTCCTAACACAGAAAAAAGTTGTTAAGCCAGCCAACATAAGATAATGAACCAGAAAAGCCTCTGAAGGGAGTTCGAATGATGTTTTTTTTTTTTTTGCCCGAAAAAGTCAATTTTATTAATACCAAATCAAAGTTACAAACACCAATAGCCGAAGCCAAATAAAACGCTCAAAAAATACCTAGCTGTACAAACTAACTCTCTTCTTACCAAAGTTAAACCTATAACAATCTAGTTTTAAATTGTATCAACATCTACTTACATTCCTTTATCCCACTCCTTCCCTGTTTCTATCATCAAAGAATCTGTTAGTGAACTCCTTGCGCTGCCTAGAGTCCTGGTCCAAGATTTTGCTTAAAGAGGATGGAATAGATTCCAGCCAATCATGCTGGTACATCCCCTCTGATGCATCAGCTGCTACCTTATCTGCAGCTTTATTTCCTTGTCTGGCTACCAAGGAGAACGAGACACCAACCAACGACCCTATCAGTTCAAGGATTTCCTGCATCAGCTCTCGACTCTGTCACTCACAGCCCTTCAGCGTATTATCCTTTATCAATCTATATAACATTTCACAGTCAGTTTCCACTATTACCTGATGATTCTGAAATTTGTTCCTGCACTCTAACGCCTTTAACAAAGCTAAGCTCTCCGCCATAAAGGGTGAAATTGTCGTGACAATGCCTCCTAGACCACCCATGAAAACACCCTTATCATTCCTACTAACCAAGCCAATGCTTGCTATCCCCGTGGCCTCTTTATATGATCCATCCACGTTAATTTTCATACTTCCAGCTGGAGGCGCCAGCCAAGAACTGTTCCTCATAATCTGTTCTCTGAATACCCTTTTGCAGCTCCTGTCATTCCTTGATTTACTCCTCCAATATTCCTCCACCTACATATTCACTAGATTAACAACTGCATTAGCATCTGGTTTCTCTTCTTTGAAAATCCAATTACAACGTTTCTTCCAAATCCACCAACACATGGTGGCAAAAATTGATTTCCCATACTCATCTAGACCACCATTATCATTTAACAAATCACATAACCACTCTTCACACCTTTTCATGGACCATTTGCTGAATTTCATTCCTAAAGGGCAACCAAACCAGCACAACTTAGTCCAAGGGCATAGAAACAATAGGTGTTCAACAGTTTCTCTTTCCGTGAGGCATATAGGGCAAGCAGGACTAGGGGCACACTTACGTTTGAACAAAGCATCTTTAGTTGCAACAGCCCCATTTCCTAGTCTCCATAAAAAATGCTGAATTTTTGAAGGTACTATAACTTTCCATATACATTTCCAAAGAGATTTAGGTATATAATAGAACATACCTAGATCTCTGGCTTTGCTCTCCTTTGTGGTGCTCTTGGATATTGTATACCCTGATTTTACTGAGTATATGCCATCCAAATGATACAATCAGAACTGCTTCTGCGAGGGATAGAAATTTTTAGGATCATCTCTTCTTCTATTTTACTGATCTTTGCTGCAATTGGACTGAGATCCCACTGATTATTTTTTATAAGTGTTGCTACTGTGGCCCTCTCCTCCTCATCAGTTATTTCTTCATTATGCAGTCTATAACCTTTCAGACCTTGGACCCATTGATCCTTCCATATTCGAATATTTGCCTCAGACCCTACCTTCCAACATGTCTCCTGTAACAACAGGTCTCGTTCTTCAAGTATACTGCTCCAACCCCAAGAGGCTCGGTTTCCCTTCCTTGCATCAAGGAACTTTCCTTTAGGAAAATAGATGCCCTTTAAAATTTTACTCCATAGTTTATCAGGTTGGTTGATCAGCCTCCATGCAGATTTTGCAAGCAAAGCTTTATTGAAGCACAATAGATCTCTAAATCCCATTCCTCCTTCATTCTTCCTCCCTGTCATATATTTCTAGTTCTTCCAGTGGATGCTTTTGTGCACTCCCTGCTGTCCCCACCAAAAGCTAGAGACCAAACTGTCAATTTCTAAGCAAGCTTTCTTTGGAAACAAAAAGCAAGTCATGGGATATGTTGGGATGGCATTTGCAACAGCTTTTATTAGAACTTCCCTTCCGGCAAAGGTTAAGAGTCTGCGTTTCCATCCCTATAATTTCATGCCTATTTTATCTCTTACTACAGCAAGAGCAGCAGCTTTTGATCTTCCCTAGATAACAGGTAATCCCAAATATTTCCCTGCCTGATCTGTGAATTTAATTCCAAGGCTTGCTGAAACTTCCTCCTTGATTCTCGATGGGGTGTTGGCAGAAAAAAATATTGATGATTTCTCTAAATTCACCAATTGACCAGATGCTTTGCAATAAACCTCCAATATTTTTTTGATCACCATACAGTTCACCTCCTCTGCTCACAGAAACAGAATGGCATCATCAGCAAATAGACAATGTGATAATGGTGGTGTTCCCCTAGCCAACTTAATGCCCTGTAGGTCTTTTCTCCCAATATGTTCTTGAATCGTCAAGGATAAGACTTCAGATGCAAAAATGAACATATAAGGTGAGAGAGGATCACCTTGTCTTACCCCTCTTCCTGGTTTAAAGGTATCCACATTTTGTCCATCCACTTTCAAGTTAAATTCAGAGGATGAGACACACTTCATAATCTTCTCCACCCATCCATTGCAAAATCCCATTCTTAGCATCACCTTTTCTAGGAAATCCCATTCAATACGATCATAAGCTTTGTTCATATCGATCTTTAATGCAAATTCCCATTTCTTACTTGTCTTCTTGTGCTTCAAGTAATGAAATGCCTCATGTGTTAGGATTATATTGTCCTAAATCATATGACCAGAAATAAATGCCCTTTGATTATGTGAGATAACTCTGGCCATTAAGTCTCTCATTCTATTTGTCATGATTTTGGCATTGATCTTGTATGAAACATTGCATAATCCGATAGGTCTGAAGTGATGAACACCTTCTGGTTTCTCGGTCTTTAGGATCAATACAATGTTAGTGCCATTGATTTGATTGATGTCATATTGCCCTTCAAAAAATTCCTGAACCATCTCACAAATCTCCTTGATTACTTCCTTCCAAGCTGTCTGATAAAATAGTGCTGAAAAACCATCAGGCCTTGGAGCTTTGTTGGCCCCAAGTTGGAAAACTGTTGTTTCAATCTCCTGGTATGTAACAGGTTCCATCAGTCGGGTATTATCCAGATCAGTAATCACCTTCTTGACATAATCCAAAGCCTGATCCATGGTTCTGGAACCCCCAGATCTGAAGAGCTCTACATAAAATTCACTGAAAGCTTTATTTATGTCCTCCTTTTCCTCCAACTAGATCCCACTTTCAGTCTTGAGTCTCAGAATTTTATTCCTTTGTCTACGCTGTATAACGCTACTGTGAAAAAATTTTGTATTTTTGTCTCCACATTGTAGCCATGCAATTCTAGACCTTTGCCACCAATATCTTTCTTCTTTATCCCATGCTTTCTCAATCTGTTTAGTCAACTCTTCAGCTTCTATTAATTTTTCAGCATTCATGGAACCAGAATAACAAGTACTCAGCATGTCTTTCAATTGCTTTATCAGCTTTCTATGGTTAGGGAATCCTTTCCTGCTCCATACAATAAGTCTCTTTCTGCAAGCATTCAATCTTCTCACCATTTCCATCACTTTATCCTCTGAGACTCCATCTACTTCATTCCATCCCTTTTCCACTATCTGCAAGAATTCCACATGCTGAGTCCAATTAGCTTCAAATTTAAAAGCTTTTTTTCCTTTTACTTCATGGAAGCAATAGTCCACAGCTAACGTATGATGGTCTGAACCAATAGGCTCCTCATGAAAAACCAAGGCCCATTCAAATGCATCTCTAAACTCCACATTACCAAGTGCCCGATCTAGCCTCTCCCTTACAATACCACCAGGCCTTTTATTACTCCAGGTAAATTTAGCGCCTTTGAACTCTAAGTTTATGAGATTACAATCAGAGAGCAAACCTTGGAAGTTGATTATCTTTCTTAGTGAACGTGGATTGCCCCCCTCCTTTTCCGCTTGAGAAAGCACGTCATTGAAGTCCCCTACTACCAGCCACGAGACCTTTATATTTGCTGCCAAACCCCTCAGGATGTTCCAAACAGCTCTGCACTCTCCCTCCTTAGGTGGTCCATAGATGCAAGAAATGATTGAGGGAACATTCAAACCATTGGATTCTAGCAATACATGTATTATGTTCTTTGACTTGTACAATACAGTCACCGTAACAGAGTCTAGCCACCATAATGATAAACCACCAGCTAGACCCACTAGATCAACGCAAAGATCCTGGTCAAAACCACATCTGTTTCTGAGTTTTTTAATTTTCCCGCTACACATCTTGGTCTCCATTAGGAAGATTAGTGAGGGATGATATTTCTTCACCATATCCCTTAGATTTTTGACTGTCAAGGCTCTTCCCAGGCCTTGACAGTTCCAGGAGATCAGCTTCATGGTGCCTTGGTGGTTGTTTTTGGCCAGCCACCATCGCCTTCCACCAAGTCGTTCTTCCTTCTACCTCTACCAGCTTTAAAGATGAACCCAGACACCTCTGGATTATAATATGCTTGCCTTCCAATTTCATCTTCCAAGTACATCTCCTTATCTGCAGCATTCTCCTTTTCTCTTCCTTTTAGAGTATCTCTTAATCTTTGCTTTCATCTTTCTGAGATCCCCTGCATATGCTGTAATTGGGAGATTTGGGCTGGGTAACACCACCTCCTTCTTTTGCCTTTTTGTTGTTGAGGTTTCCCAATCTTCATTTGCATTTCTTTTCAGCATAAGTCCACTTAGACCATTGGTAATTTCGTTCATAACCTCTCCTCTGTATAGAATTATGGCCATAGGATTGTCTTTCCCTTCCCTCGACACCTCATTAATATTTTCCCCCGTTCCGTCCCTCTTATGATTATCAATCTCTTTATCATTTAATGCCTTTGTTTCTGCCACGTTACTTTTACTTTTGAAGGTTTTCTTCACTCTTCTCATATCAATGTTAACTCCAGGAGTCGACTTGTTTTCCTCTGCTTCCCTGTTTTTAACCTCTAGCCAATACGCTGCTTATAACAATCATCTTCTTCTTTTCTTGTTTTCTCTTCTGAAGCAATAACAGGACTTGTCATTTTTTTTCATCTGGCTATTGTTGATTCTGATGAAGAACAAATCTGTTTCGTCTTGCTTTTTCATTAGATCAATCTTCTTTACCTCCGCCTCTTTCTTTCGGATTAATGCCTCTTCCTTCTTCATCCTTGCATATTCAGCTTCCACCCAATCATTTCTCACTACAAACATTACTTCATCCCAGTTACGGCACTGTGTAGTAATGAGCCAATTACCAAACCGAGGTTCCGAGGGATTTTGAGCTGACATCATTTTTTCGGAATAACAAGATCGTATATCATGCCCAATTCTTCCGCAATTATAACAGAAATTCTACAATTTCTCATATTGAATTGAAATCCATATCTTCCTACCATCCGGTTTAGGCATCCAGAATCCGTAGGCTAGAGGTTTTTTTAAGTCTAAAATCACTTTGGCTCGTAAGAAATTGCGCAAGTATCTGCCATTATAGTACGGATCTTCTGCTAGCACAACTTCTCCGACATGCTCTCCTATCTTGATCGTGTTTTCTAAGCACATTGCTTCCATCGGCACATTGTGTATCTGAATCCATATAGGACAAAAGCTAAAATCAAACTCTTCACATGATTTGTATTTCGTTCTCTCCATAAGATTGAGTAGATGGCGGTTAATTGACCACGGCCTTCCTCTTAGAATTCTGCTATATTCTCCTTCCTCTTCAAATTTAAACAAGAAAGCGTTACCGTTGATTTCTGTGACTTCAAATCCTTCCTGCAGATTCCACGCCTTCTTTAAGATTGTCTCCATAGCAGATCTCGTGAAGTTTCTACTAGACAAGACTTTACTGATCAAAATCTTTTCAGCTAAATCATCTTTCCATTTTAATGGAGTTGAGATTACATTTTCCTCCATCGCTATCAGCACTTAATTTGTCGTAGTACTATTCTGACTTCCTTCCTCGCATCTGTTAGTCCACCGAATGTGTCGCTTGACTGTCGCCTGACCGCCACTCACCACCACTCACCCGCCTTTCCTCCATCCTTCTTACTCTCACGCCTAGCGGAGGGAACTTTGCTCCCACACAAGTGCGTGGGGGAACTAACGTTGTGAGTTCAAATGATGTTGAATAAGTAGTTACATGAAATAAACATTGTGAGTTCGAATGATGTTGAATAAGTAGTTACATGAAATAAACAACTGAGATCTGAATATCATGAGATATGAACAAAAACGTGAGAATATAATATACTTGATGATGTGAAGATGAGAGAAGCCATATCAGAAGCAGAAAGCAAGAGGAGAGAAATATACGAGCCATCTCTGTGTTGATTGTTCAGGTGTGAGGTGAGGATGAGTGATCATATAGTCATTAACTGCTATAATGTTCATACTTAATGACTTTAATGAATTTAAGACACATTTAATGTAGATGTATTTGTTATCAGTTAACTTGCCAACAAAGTTTGCCCTTATTAAATGTATAATAGAAAAATGAATTAATTGATGATGAAAAGAGAGAAAGATGAGACCATGAGAGAAATGGTTGAGAATATTATTCATAAATGAGGATAAAATTGAAAAAATATACTCTCTCTAGTTTTTATCATAAGTCATTAACTAAAAAATGCATTTGGTCCTTTTTATATATAAGGCAATTGATTGTTTACAAAGAGCATTAATTATTTTTTTCATGTTGGCCCCTAATAAAAATAAGGGTAGTAGGTGAGAATAATAATTGATATAATATTAGAGTTTAGTGCAATTAGTAAGGATAATATTAAAAAGGGTAAAGGTGCAAAAATGTATATGAGCTTTATCCTCAGGAGCGCCCAGCATTATATGCTTTTTTTTAGGTACAAAAATACTAATATGGTTAGAATTTAAGAGCAAAAGTCACATGAGCACAAACGTCCGTGTAAAAACTTCCAAGTCCGTTTAAAAACATCCAAATTGGGATTTGCCTCGTGGGACCTACCACCTGCAAGTTTCTTTTTGCCCTGAGACATTTGTCTCTTAGCCGTTCTCAACACCCCCCATACGAGACCAAAAGAAAAAGAAGGCATCTAACATAAAAATGCATGGAAGAGATAGAGAGAGGGAGGAGAACCTTGAATCCACGAAGAAGCATTGCATTGAGTGAGCCCCAACGATATGGAGCGGTACCTCAGAGATAACTTCGATGTCTCACACAAGCGGCCCTCTGAGGCCCCCCTCCTTCGTTGGAGATCTGTCGTTGCCATCGTCAAGAATCCTCGTCGCCGATTTCGTATAGTCGCTGACCTCGCCAAGCGTGCCGAGGCTGAGAAGAAGTGCAAGAATCTCCAGGTTTGAGATTCCTCTAGTTTTTTTAATCCCTTTCAGAAACCGTGTTTCCATTTACATCTTTTTCTTTCTCTTCGTTTTATTGAAACTGATTTATCAATGTGGTTTATGCCTATGTAGAAATAATAAAACCAAGTAGATTTGGCTTTTATTTTTGGCCATTATGTTTTCAGAAACTGTGATTTAGTGATTAGTTTGGATATTAATTATGATCTGCATTTTCACGATTGGAGTGATAAACTTCGTTTTCCTCCTCCTACCCTGTTGAATTCCTCTGAAATTTCGCCCCCTTATATTGTGCACTTTCCCAGTTGTCGTCGGTCCTTTTGCCGATGGTCTGTTTGGTTTTCTTGCTTTACATCGGATGGAAGAGAGACAGAGCGTATGCGACAGAGGCAGGAGAGTGCCACGTAGACCAATAGGTAACTATTTTTTGACCATTGCAGCAACGCCATGTGGAGATATTTTAGGAGTCAGGTCAAACAAACAATCAAACGTTTTGTTTTTAACCGCAGTGTAACTTTTACACCTATTTTCTAACCATATGTGTATTTCTGTACCTAAAAAAAGCATATGGTGCTAGATGCTCCTGAGGGTAAAGCTCATGTGCATTTTTGCACCTTTACCCTGTTAAAAATTACTTAAACTTTAGGATAATAATTTATTGATTTTAACTGTTTTTATTAATTTGTGAAAAAATTGTTACTTGCATGATTCCTTATGATAAGGACTAGGGGAGTATCAATTTATGACATATTTAATTAGTTAACTAATTTTCTTTAGTATACGAGAATTAGGTAAACTAAACTTATACATATAAAAGACAAGAGTGTTAAGTGCTCTTTAAACTTAGAAGGATGTTTTATTCCTAGTCAGGCCCCATCCCAAAAAAGAGTATTCAATCATTTTTAATTTGTTAAAAGTAACAAATTTGTCAATACATCCATTGTTTTGTAAATAATTAATCAATGTAGGAGTTAATAAGGACATTGACCAAGAAGTTGATTTATCGTAATTACTCCTCATTTAACTAAAAAAAAAAATATTGTGTTATATTAATAAAGGCAATTTGATAAAAGTAAAATAAAATAAAAAGTACGACAGAGTGATAAAAAACTTCAATTGGGGTTTTATTAAAAAATAACAAATCAAACTTACCGTAAAAATCATATAATTAGAAACAGTGTGAGGAATGCATACTATACAATGGTAGTCCTTTGGTCCTATTTATAAGAACATAATTATACAGTTTAAGAAAGTGGTTAAAATTAGTTAAAAATAATAAATATATCTTGAAATAAACTTTTTTTCAAATATGCCCTTATTTATGAGTGTTCGCCTCACAAGTGTACGAGTCATGCAAGTAATAAAGTGATAAGTAAAGTATCGTTCCCACGAGGACTTAGTATCCACAATTTTAATCAGGCATTGATTTTACACTTTCGTTTAAGTTAAGTTAAAACAAAGCTTTGATGAAAAATGAGAATTTGTAAAGACTATTTCTAAAAAATAAAAATTAATAAAAGAAAATGATTTTTTTTGGATTTTCAAGGATTTAATAAAAGTCTAGGATTCTTTTTCCCTTTGTTGCATTTCATAATATTGAATTAATTTACCCTCTCTTATTATTTCCATACATATATGTGTTAGTTTAAAGTTCACAAATACTTGACAAGCTCTCTCAAGTCAATATCAAGTTTCTCTTCTCATTAAAATGCACAATCTCTTACTACAATTAATGAGAATCAATATTAAGCAACAACTTTAATATGACAATGCAAGATTAGTAAATATATCTCTATTTTACTAACAAACTATCCATTTATCAAGTAAACTTTAAGACAAACATTATTTCAATCAAATTCTACAACAAGATTAGCTTTCTTAAGTCAAACCCTAAGTAAATAAATTATCTAAATGGTGGCCAGTCAATTAGAAGCATTAAACCTAGATTAAAATCAACACATATAGATATTTATCTACTAAAAGAGAGAATTATCCAAATATTAATCCATACAAAGAGAAAAAATAATCCTAAAATAAAAAGTTTAGCTAGCCATTAAATATAAATACCAAGAGAGTCTAATCATACTCATGGCTTTAACAAAATTCAAGTCCAGAACAGCAGCAAATTAATATTCAGAGACAGGAAAGTTGAAAAGAAGTTTGAATTAGAGAGAACCAAGAACAGGGACAGAAAATTTGTGCTGCATCTCTGCTTCTTCAATTCATTCGCCTCTGTCCGCGTCTTGCTCTCACCGTTGAGCATCTCCTTTCTATTTATTCATTTCCGTCTCTGTTCCACCTTTTTCGTCCCGCTGCCCCTCTTTTTCGAATGAATAGCCGCCTCCTTTTAATTAAGGGCTTTGGTTTGCTACACACACGAAATGGTGGGACTCACATATATATAAATAAATTAATATATGCATGTATGAGTCCCACCATTTCATGTATGTATGACATGAGAAAATAGTTTTCTTACAACATGACAAAATGTTTTCTCCTTAATTAATTGCCTCGCGTCCCCCTGTTTTCGTAGCCTTCTGTTTGTTTTTAATTTTAGGTTTTCCTTCCTTCTTTCCTCAATCTGAACCATGGGCCCACACCATTTGCCTTCTCCAATTCAGCCCAAAGCCCATTTGATTGAAACCAAGCCCACCGAAATGCTCCCTCCTCATCCTTCAAATCGTCTCTGGCTCCTTCTTCAAATTTGTCCAGATGCCTTCTTTCTTCATTCTTTTTTTTTGTCTTCATTCATTCAACTCGTGGGGCCCAAAGCAATTTGAATTCAATCCATGTCCATCTGAAATGCAAAAGAAGTTATATAATAATAATAATAAATAAAGATAGATATTTATTTCTTATTTTCTTTCCTCTTTTTTTTTTCCTTTCTTTTTAGAAAACTTCTCCTTACTACTCCCTCCGATCTTAATTATAAGGTAACATTTGGGGGTTGGTTTTGATCCTAATTATAGGACAACTTTTTAGTTTTTGTCAATTTCTTCCTAAAATACCCTTATTTTATTATCTAAAAGTGTGTTTGGTTTTTGGTGAGTATATATGCATATGGTTTGCAGCACACACAGTGTATGTCTATAAACATATATGTGTATATATGTATATGTGTGTGTCTATATATATGTGTTTGTGTATGTATATATGTATGTGTACATATGTGTGTGTGTCTATAAACATATATATGTATGTATATGTGTGTGTGTGTGAATATATATATCTCTATGTGTAGATACATGGTTGTGTGTGTATATACATGATATATCTATATGTATACATATATATACACATATATGTATATCTAGTAGGACCATTATTTTAATTAAAAAGCATGTGGAAAGGAAAATTAGTCGGAGAGATATATAGTAAAGTTGTTGATTAACTTTTACTTATGTCATTTTAGATGTATATAAGGACATTTTAGGAAAATGAGTAAAATTAACTAATTTAACTCCTCTTTTTAATTTTTTCAAAATCGGTTAAATATGTCTTATAATTAGAACCGAAAGGAGTATTATTTATTTCCTAAACTCAAATAAGTTAAAATCAATAAATATGTAATTTATGTATTTTTTTTGTTTCAATTATAACCTTATTTAGAAAAAAGTACATGAGATATCATAAATGAAAATTTATTAAAAGAGAGATAAGATTTAATAAGGGTAAAAATAAAAATAAAACTAGGTTAGAATTTCAGACATATAAGATTTGTTCCTCGCGTGTGTGTGAAATCTGAAAAACTGAGACTAACAAGAACATAGGAATACTCCTGATGTGACGATGATCAGAGAAGCCAGAAGCATGAAGCAAGAGGGAGAGAACTCTAGGAGTAATAGTACGAAACGAGCCATAGCTGATGGTTATGGCGAGAGAGTTAGACAAATGATTGTATATTTTACACACACAGATATAAAAAAAATACTTTATGTTACTAATTGGTATTGAAAAATAATTCATAATCTTAAAAAGTTATTTCAGAATCCTGAAAAAATATCTTAAAACATATCTTTAGTAGTAATGAGTATCTTAATTATTTTTTCAAGATCCAAAAATAATTTTTTTAAAATCATAAATTATTTTTTAGTATTTTGAAGCATTATTTTAGTAATAATCAATACCTTAAAATAATTTTTTAAAATTATAAAGAATTGTTTTAGCATCATTCAGTATCATAAATTATTTTTTTACTATCTAGAAGCTTTAGAATTTTTTTTTTCATCCTAAGAAAAGGGAACTTATGTGTGAAACTGTGCCAAAACGGCACAGTTTCACGTAGGGGACCAGTCGGTTGTTTATTACGTTAACAACTTATACTTTTAAATACATATTTATGAAAATTATTATTTTTAATTAATTTTGTTAAGTCCTCTCATTAATTATTTGTAATTGTAATATATGGACAATAATTTACATTTTATTATGAATTAGCAACAGTATTTATTTGTTGCATGGTATTGTTTAGATTTTAATATTGACAACAGTTATTTACTAAGTTAGAACTTTAATTATTATAATTTATTAATTATATTTTTTTAAAATAACACAGAAAAAATAGTTCCCGCGTCTGCGCGCAATAAAACGCGGTCGCTTGGTATTGCAGAGCAGTACCATTCGAACAACGCTTTCGTCACTAGTCACCTCCTTGGACGATTGAAGCTCGAAGCTCGCTCCTCTCTGTTCGAAACCATTTTCGGTAACTTCTTCCTTCTCTTAACCTACTTGGACTGCTTTATCGATTTTCAACTTGTATCCTAAATTCCAGGTGCAACGTGTGTCAGCGTCTTACAGTTGTGGCTGTAGATCGGTAGAAACTTGTTCTTATAAGCTCATTATAAGGCTAGATTGCTTTAATATGAGTGACAGCATTTGTGCTCTACCTTTGACATTTTACTCGAAAGTATTACTATCAAATCTTGCCCTGTTTTGTTAAATATGATTGTGTATCTATTCGGAAATTTTGGGATCCATCTTGAGATGGAGATGTTAGAAGCATAGTTAAGTATGATTCTTGGATTTCCACCGCAAGCTTCATCTATCCAGAGGGTCCAAAGCCAAGAAGAAGCCCAAGACTCATCCAGCACTCAAGAAACGGGTGCAAGAAAGGGTGGAGCCCCGGCCAGAAACCCATTGGGAATTGAAGATCCCGGCGAAACTGAAATTGAAAATTTTGATCTGAGTCCTCGCCGCAACCATTTCTTCGTCCTCTCAGATCCCGGCGACTTGAAACAGTCAATTTTCTCCCCTCGCCACAATCATGAGAAACCAGCATGTCTTTGTTTTGTGTGAGGTTCTTGTATTGTTTCTGAGTAATGTGTTTTTAGCTTGATTTTCCATCAATTTGTTTAAGTCTGTTCTTTATTTAACTGAAAGTTTTTATTCCTGCAAGTATTTGTGGAGGGTCATGATATTATATTTGTGCTTCACTGACGTTTATGTGTCTCAACTGCAATTTACAACTTAAAGAGTTAATTATTCATGCGCAATGCTTTTCTTAGAGGTTCTTGAATTCATTTTTTTTAATTGTGAAATTTTCATTTTCTGCAGAGCTATGGCCAATATTCTAGATGTCGATGAAACAAAGCAGATTGAGATTCACCAAAATGTTCCTCCAGATGATGAAAAAACTCTAAAGGATGTATTTGATGTCCCCTCAATTGATCTACTGGGTTCAAGTATAACACTGCCTCCTGTTAATGCCAGTAATTTCGAGATAAATCCAACCATTATCATGATGATCAAAACCTCATATCAGTTCAGGGGCCTTCCGTCCGAGGACCCATATGACCACATCGCCGATTTCCTTGAACTCTGCACCACATTCAAGATCGAGGGTGCTTCTGATGATGCCATATACTTACGGCTTTTCCCATTATCTTTGAGTAGCGGTGCTAAGAGGTGGCTACGCAATCTTCCTGCTGGTAGCATCAGAACTTGGAAGAATATGGCAAATCAGTTTCTGTTGAAGTATTATTCTTATGAAAAGACTAGGAAAATAAAGATTGAGATTTTGAATTTCTCTCAAGGGGTTGATGAACCACTTCATGAGGCGTGGGATCGATTCAAAGGTTTGTTGAAGAGATGTCCCCATCTTGGATTGCCAGATCTTGTGATATTAGAAACTTTCTATCTTGGACTATCATACACGACCCAACTCACTGTTAATGCAGCAGCTGGTGGCTCAGCTTTGGACAAGACTCCAAACGAACTCTGTGGTCTAATTGAGAGAATGACTAGGACAGATGATCCTTGGCTCTTTTAAATCTTTTGGTGATGGCAATTAATTACCATTAATATTCCCTTTGTGCAGCAAAAAAAAAAATGTTACTGTTCCTATTACATGATGAAGTAATTGACTCGTATAGGTTTTAGTATATAATACATATTGGAAGGAGCTTATAGACTATTTGACTTGTTAAAGTTCCCAGTGTTGTTATCGAGCTTAGCTATTTATCTTTGACTTGACTGTTTTTTACCTTGTGTGTCACTCTTTTTGGATACTCCTTTTAGTCTTTCAATATAGGATATATTTGGAAAGTTGGTCTTGATTCTAAATATAAGATATAATTTTCATAATTTTTAATATTTTTTTTAATTTATCTTAATGCTTTTTCAACAATAATTAAAAAGAAGAGCAAAGGGCGGAGTTAAGAAAAACGACTATGATGCTTTAAAAAAATATATGTCATATTAACTAACTTAACAAACATTCTTAATCTAATTAAATTAATTAAATATGTCTTATATTAAGAATACAATTGATTGATTATAGAATATTTGTTCAGATTTTTCTTTTCATTATAGTTTACCCTAACAAAGATACATTTTATGTATTTCTTGATGGCTTCTTAGTTAATATATAAACAGTATACTTGATTATATGCTTTTGATCTTTTGATTAAGAAAATAAATAAAAATATTAAAATAATAATTGAAAATGGTGTCGTTTATTTATCTGAATATTATTTTCAATTTCTTATTTTTTTTTTCTAGTGAATATGGAATTACAGATTGATTCTATAATTATTTTTTCTTGATATATCATCCGTAATAAATTAAAGAGTAAAATACTCTAATGACCCTTCTACTTCATTTAATTACATAAACATTCTCTCTCTTTTAAAAATTTACATAGTAGTCCAAACCATTAACACCGTTAAAGAATATTATAAAAAATTTTTAAAGCATATTTTTTAAATTAAAAGTCATATTTAGAATAAATCTTATTTACTAATTTACCCCTCATTAGAATAAATCCCTAATTTATCTTTTAAAATTAATATTTATTAATGATATAGTTAATATTTACACTAACTTAAGAAAAAAATAATTTTTTATGTGAAATGTGTTAATAATTTGATTAAAAAGTACAAAGTCAGTCCAGCATCAAACGAAAAAAACCCAAGTACATAGGCTAGGATGAAATGAATATAAGAGAAGTCTGTAGCTAAATATGGCCCAAAAAATGTGAACCAGGCAAACTCCTTGGTTGAATTCTTAATAGGCATCTTTGTCCAAGAAAAAAAAATTCTTAATAAGGCATATGTAAAATATTTTGTTGAGCGGAGAGTGACCTCACTCTATAATAAGAAGAATACAAATTTGAATTTCAGGATTCGTACTTATTAAAAGAAGTGAAAATCCTTCATATTATCAATAAAAAAGTTGAGTCTTTTTTTTTGTTTTAGATAAAAGGACTTAAATCAATTTGATAGGAACTTTGACTAAGGGTTATATATATATTTTTTATTTTTATTTTTACATTAATCGATGTGGGACTTATATTCTAATATTTTTTTAACTTTTTTTTTAATTCATTTTTTCCTTTTATTTTTAGTGAAAAGATGTATATAATTTAATCAAAACATGCATAGGGCTACAATGAGAATATGTTTACATAAAATAAAAGCTTCAGCCTATGCCAGCTTGCTTGAGAGATTCCTTTGCTTGGAATCTCTCAGCATAGGGCTTCAATATGTTTACGTAAAATAATGTTTTCAATGAGAATGAATCAGCCCGTTTGAGTTAGAGGGAAAAGTCACGTTTTCTATTAAACTTTTACGGAAATATTAAGATAGAATAAAAATCATGTTGTAAATATAATTTAAGTTTGAATTAATAATATTAAAAATAACAATAATGAAAACGTATTTGAATTATTATTTAAAATATTAATTGAGATGAGAAATACACAGACTTAAATCCTTGGAGGGGCTTGGCCGCTTCCGTGTTTCTTCACAAAAGCCGAAACATCGCGCGCCGGACGCTGCCTCTTGTCCCGTCCTCTCCTTCAATTTAACCCTGGCCGACACTCGACCGTGCCTCTCCTTCTTCAATCCCCCTCTCCGTCTCCAAGCCTCCAATCTCGGCGTCGGCTCCTCCTCCTCCAATCTCGTTGTGGTCTGCGTCTCTGCTCGGCTCCTCCTTATATGACCCACAATGATATGTTTAAACTAGTCTTTTTAATCAGCAGGCATTGACAAGTCATTGAGCAGGCTTTGGCAAGTGGGTGAGTGGCAAGTGAGTGAGCAGCCATTGTTTGGGTTTATAGTGTCACAACCAGCCGTCAGGGTACACTAAAGCATAACCATTCAAACATAATCCTAGAGCTATGAAGACGCTTAAGCCGTCCACCAAGAAGAGGTAATCTTCTAAAACGATATTGTAATTTTATGTAGTATAGTTGGACACTCATGTATCTGTTGCTTCGTTTTGACGGTAAATATTCTCTCTTTTGTTTGCCGACCGTTTCATGTCGTAGTATGTCATTATCCTTCATTCACTATGTGGTGAAGGGGGCTGTAGCTTTTTTACTACTTCGTTCGTATTTTATTGATGTAACTAAGAAATATTGTTTTGGTCTATTTAAATATCAACTCTTGGTGTTGAAATAATCAAAGTATTTTAGTTGAGGATCGAGATAATGGAATTCTTGTACCGTAGGAGTGCCATGGACACTTGATATGTTTGGTTCTGATCAAGTGTTACCTTCTTTACAGGAAAAGAAAAGAAAAGAAAAGTGATAACAACAAGAAGGAAACTGACATCAGAAAACATCTCAGCAAACTGAATGATGTGTATGACGATGTAGAACAAGGTTTGATGAAAGTTAATATCTACTTGCCAAAAAAATTCAAAATCTTTAGCAAATTTCTTTTTCATCGTTTTACCATTCATTTTCTATTCTAGAAGTGTTACCAGGGGTTATGGATCTTTAACAAGTGTTTTATTTTAATTATTGGATGGAAGTCCTTGTGAAGCTCATTAGTGATTTAGTTATACATTGATTTTATTAGTTAAATCAGTATTTGCTGATTATATTCTTGGCCACTGGCCCACTGATTACTGGTTTTCTGTGTTCTTTTCCTCTTTCAGAAAAGCATATGCTCCTTTTCCCCTATATGTCATTTTTAATTCAATTTTAGTTTTTAATTTTTAATGAGTGCAGATTATTCTTTTTATGATGCTAACATTTTCCCTTGTAGCATCTGATGATGAGTCCCCTAGAGGCAAAGTTGTAGAAAGCATGTCAGAAGATTCTGAGGTTAATGATTCTGGACTTAGTGAAGGCTCTGGAAGTGATGGGGATCTTGACCTATCTCTTTCTGATGAAGAAGATATAGAAATAAAAGGGAGATCAACTTCTGGGGATTCAGGGCATTTGAGGTTTGTTAACAACTTAACATTAATTATCTCCTTTTGTTTCATTTGTTTTCTTTGAATTCATCCTATTTGAGATTAAAATGCATTGGTAGCTAGCTATGGTAGGAGAGATATAAACAAATTTTAGGACTATTGTTATTGATTTGATTGTTAAGTTTGGAGTTTCTCTTTGTGAAATTAAATTCTTTGTATTTTCTACAGTTGCATCTCATTTTGTGTATTTGATATGATTTGAATTGAAAAACAGCAGCAAAATTAATGGTATTACCCTAGCTTAACATTGAGTGCTTTCATCATTATTCATATCTTGAATGAATGTTTTAAATCTTGCACATCTTATAATGATTTAAAATTTCTTATCCTCCTGCAGCTCCTTTGATTTACATTTGCAACATGATTTATCAAAAGAAGAAATCAACAACAAAAGAAATTGGGAATATAAGTGGGAGGTGCCAGCAAATGGTATGTCAAATTGCAAATGGACAGGAACAGGGCAGAATATTTTAGAGGTATATTTCTAAGTGATCTCTTCTTATCTCTCACTGCTCTCAAATTTTATGCCAGTGACCTTTTTTAAAACAAAGTTCACTTCTATTAATGGCCAATTGGCCATGAAGGTTGGAAAAGGAATGTTTTGCCGCTGAAGTGCTGTCTATTTGTCTTGCTTCTCTATCCTTTTTCAGTATTCTCTTGCCTTTCAAATGGTAGATAACGATATCTTGTTTCTATATCTTGTTCTCCATTGTATTATCTTATGATCCTGCTTATAAATCTATCTTGATCCTTGATAAGATCAAAATATACTTTGATTGCATTAGGATTCTTGATTGTCCAATCCTATGATCTTATGTCATTCTTATCTTATAATTATGTCATGGGAACCAGCCTTTTGTATTGGAACAAAAATCAAATATCAAGCTTGTTGTTAAACTTCTCTTATCAGCTCACCACATCTCCTTTCCCTTCATTTTTGCCACACACCTGTGGCAGTAGCAAGTTAGCAGGAGATGCATTGATTATGGTTTTCTCCTCTGAAAGGAGGAGGAGAGTTACTAGCAGCACAACATTGACAAGTAGCTTATTCACTGAATGGATATTGTCTTTTTAGAGAGACTTCAAAGTTGTTTATAATTGTTGAAATTTGAAGGATTATGGAGAGGGAGTAAGAACCTCTGAAATATTGTTATGAATCCTTGAATAAAAGAGAATACATATGGGCCTTTATATATTCAAACCTAGAATCTAGTTTAATCTAATCAAAGAAAAAATAAATATTAAATAATAAAATCAAACTTAATAATAAAATAATAATCAATCTAAATAATTTGAAATATCTCTAAAATATTATCCAACAATAACGTATGGATTGATTTTCAGTTATATATCTGAATAAATCGAACAAAATAGACTGAGTTCAATTTGGTTTAGTTTGATTTTCAGTTTCAATTTGGTTTTGCTCACCTCTGGCATTTGTGATAAATATTTTACTATTATGTGATCTTTTACCCCTCTTGTGTATGACATTGTTGATGTCTTGCCTTTGTTGTAACTTGTAAGCATATATTCTGTAAAATTGTAATATTACGTTAGTTAATGAAGCATAAGCTTGTTTCGCAATGGACACATTCACATACTACTTTCTTCTTTCATGCTATCTCAATTAGGATCTAGATATCAATTCTCGTGATGATCTGAAGCCAAAGTTGTACCAGCACTGGATGGATGTCTACCAGAAATCTGGGGCTAAGGCTGTTAATTCATCTTTACAAAAGATCTTTTTCTCCCTGTGTAAGTTTGTAAGGAATTTTTGTGGATGAATTATTTAGTTGGAAATTTGTGATCATTCTGTTGGATGTGGCGATATCTATTGTAATTTTTCATTTTTGACATCAGTCTCCAGAATTGTGCATCTTGATTGTGTGTTTCTCTGATATGTGTTCAAGACATAATTATTCCACGTGACTTTACAAATTATTTGTTATTTATGAAATTTTCTGCATTAAATACACTTGAACTAGATGAAATGATTTTGAAGTACGGATCTTAAATTTGTAACACTGTTGTATTCTTAAACATGGAAACTGTTAGGTACATGAATTTTTGAAAAATTATCTTTGCATAGCAATTTTATATTAATTTTCCCCCTGTATTCTTATATGGTTATCTGTAACTTTAGAAAGTGATAGGATAGGTTATGTGTGTGTGATGGAGTTTCATTTTATTATCAACCTTAGCGATTGAATTTAGTAGGTCTCTATGATTTGGACCAAGGTTATCAGATCGGGATATAAATTGTGGATTGGAAAGCCTATTTTTGGAATCGTGAATCACAAGATTCATGATTAATTTTTAGGATGATATTAATGTAGTTTTCACATAAGAGAACATCAAATGTTTGTATATGTTAGCATTTTAAAGGAAAATAACACTTAAGGAAGAAAAGAAATAAAAAATAGGGTTTTCATTGGGATAAGTGAGAGGGAATATGAGATAATCATAAAAGTAAAAGGAAATTCCTAAATAAATCTGGACAAAAGTAGGGTCTTGCCAGATTTGACCCGATTTGTGTGCTATCCGGTTCATCCAAAATCGCAGGAAGCGCCGATGTCCAGTGATTCCAGCTTGTATCACTCGTAGAATCACAAGATATATGCATAAGTAAGATGCATCAACAGATTTGTATCTTTTTCACTTGTTTTTTAATCGAATCATGAGATACCACTCAAGATGCATGGGATTTTTACTACCATGGTTTGGATCCAAAATGTTGGGAGACTTGTCAAATTGATGTGAAATCAATATACTAGTTAGTTTCTCCAATTGTAATGAGGCAATCATGATTTTCATTTTTACTTATTTTATTTATTGGTAATGAGTTCGTGTTGTCAACCTATTTCCAGGCTGCAGCTACAGGGATATACTTCACTGTAACAAAAGACCATTCTATCACAAAGGTTTGGAAGACGTGACCATCATGGATGCATACATAATGCACTCAGTAAGCATTTTATCCTTCTGTTTTATGTAAAGTTTTGCTGCCTGTTTCCGTTAATGACACAGTGACTGTTGTCTATATACTCAGCTCAATCATGTCTTCAGAACAAGAGACCTTGTGAAAAAGAATGACGCCAAATTTGCCAAGTTTGGGGAGACTGCTGATGGTGATGAGTTTCGAGATCAAGGTTTTACTCGTCCAAAGGTGAGGACCCTTGATGTTTTATAATGGACATTTTTCTAATAATAATTTCATTTCAGCTTCTTTAATCAACGTTGATTAATTTCAGGTGACATTGTACTTCAGGTCTATGCTCCTATAATTGTTCTTATATTTTGAGATTTAAGTAATTAATTTAGTATTCGTTTTAGACGCACTTATAAACAGCATAACTGGTTATGAATTTTATATTTTATATTGATGTTGATTGATGTTGATCTAACGATCTTTTTTGGCTTTGCTTATAACTTTATAGTTGTTTGCTTGGTGATTATAGTTGTACTTGTTGGTAATTTGGTGATTCTTATTTTGTTTCACTGTTATATGTTGTTTTAATTATTAGGAGAAGGGAGTTAAGCATTCCAATACAAAATTATAAGTCTGAATGATGAAAGTATTGATTCATCTTTGTTTCTGTGGATCAAGCTTTTACCTAAACATTTGCTAAGCACACTTCATGTCATCTCAATGCTAGTTTGTAATCTTTGGTGATATAGTTATTTTCATTTTATGCTCCAGGTTTTAATTTTATTGCCCTTTGCAAGCATTGTGTTTCGTGTTGTAAAGAGGCTCATACATCTTACTCCTCCATCTTGCAAGGTACTGGAGCTTGATCCTTTTACCTTTTTAATTGATGATTAACTATTTTTAACCTTACGATAAATTTTTGACCATGGTCCTAAATACTAACAATGTCATTGCATGTTCTGGACCCTTAGTCTGTGGCATTTGAATTGGAATTTTGGCATGTAATGATTTGAAATGACTAACGAAAGGGTCATTATATTTTTTCTTCAGTCCTTAGCTCCTACCTAGTTGTAATTTTCCCTTTTTTCCCATTTTGTTTCTTTTTCTAAAACGGAATTTTCCTTGTGCCCTTTCTTTGGGCGATTGATCTCTTTTATGCCTGTTGCTATTCATTCTTTTTTAAGGAGTTTTCTTATCAGATATGTAAAGGATTAGGGAAGTCAATTGAGTGAATCTTGTAATGCAAAAGAGCTCCCTGATCCCCTTGCTTGACTACTTGAGAAGTTCTTTTAAAGAATTCATGTGATGAGTGCTGTAGAGAGGGCATAAACAAAATTAAAGAGTGGAATGATATACAAATGGGTCATACATTACTGAAATGTTTTCAATAGGCTATTTATGTAATTGCATTTATCAGCAATGTGTGTTAGTCAAAAGAAGATATAATATGATTTTTGATGATAACAAGGTAATATGGGATGCTGAAGTCCAACCTGGAGCTCCAGAGATGCTCAATGGTTTACTTAAGTTATACTTCAGAGGAAGGTTTTCTATTTCACTTAGATGCCCATCATTTTGGATCAGAGTTTATAGTTGATCCCTTTGGGAAAAAAAAAACTACTTGCAAAGTTTTCTATAATAAGGAAACCAAGTGCATGAACTGTGCAATTTTAAACCCATTTATCGATATCAAGTTTGATATATACTTCAAAGGCTTGGTTATATCAATAATGTTTGCTATATCTTTATTCTCAAGGTTCTATTTATTGTTGCGATTGATGTATACTGATAATGTCCATCATGTAATCAATCAATGCTTTTTTTTAATGAAAAGTAATAAATGTGTATTTGATATGTAAAGGGTAAATAACTAATTAGGTTAGTTAGTTAGGAAGGGATTAGTTAGTTGGTAGTAACTAAATGGTAGTTAGTGGGATTAGTAGGTCTAAGAGGTATTGCCTATATAAGGCATATAACCCTTCATTGTAATGCTATGCTTTGACTTTGATGATGAATGAGTAAAGCATCACTTTCTATTCTTCCCCTCTCTTTTTCTCTTCTCACTTCTCTGAATTCTATTCTAGTCCATCTTTCTCTCTTTCTTTCTATACAGAACTACAATTCTGTATCAGTGGTATCAGAGGATTCGATCCTCCGCCCTCTTTCGCTGTTCTATCTGATTCTTTCTCTGTTTTGTTGATCATTCTTCAGTCCAGTTCTTGTTTCAAGATTGACCAGAAAAAAGACAAAAAGAAAGTCCAGAAGTCAAAACAGAACCCCACCTCTGCAAAATCTAATTCAGCGATTCAGGTTGTAGTGGGAACGTCTAAATAATTACGGAAAGCATCAAGAAGCACTGTTGGGCGTCTGGCGTTCACTAATTCAAGATTCTTTTGCTTGTTCAAAGTCTGGCAGAGGTTTCTGTCGAATATTCTTCCAATTACGTGGACTGATTCTGGGATTTCGCTTGACTCTGGTTTGCGTCGAATTCTGATTTCAGCGACTGGTTCAAGGTTTCTGGTTTCGACGCCTAGTCAATTTCGATTGGTTTCCGGCAATTCTTGGGCAGTTGTCAATTCTTGAAGGTCGCAGCTCTGTTTCAAGGGAGTCACGTCGTCGGCAAAGATATGGGTTGCGTCGCCTGATTTTGGGTCAATCTTCTGTATCGTCGGATTCAAGGCCTCGCTTGTCTGTGTTGTTGATCTGCTGTTATTGGGATTCGAAGTTCTTGGAGTCCCGGAAGCAAATGGGTGCTGGATCCTAATATGGCAATGGGCTGGTTTCTGAAGTTTTGGAAAAAAAAAGGGTTAAAAAAATAATTAAAACTTTTTTTCCTGTTGTTGGTATGGGACAACAACTGGGGGAAAAAAAACACTCTTCCTTCCTGTTGGTATGGGACAATGGCTGAAGGAAAAGAAAAAAAAAAAGATTCCTCTTCTTGTTGGTATGGGACAACAGTTGAAGGGAAACCAAGACACTCTCCATCAAGATTTGTATTTTTGATTGATTTAGATTTGTATTTTTGAATTTTGTATTTTTGTTTTTGTTTTTTGAGGTTTGTGTTTTGTTGTTTCACATCCTTGAGGGCAAGGATGTTTTGGAAAGGGGGTATTGATATGTAAAGGGTAAATAACTAATTAGGTTAATTAGTTAGGAAAGGATTAGTTAGTTGGTTAGTTGGTAGTAACTAAATGGTAGTTAGTGGGATTAGTAGGTCTAAGAGGTATTGCCTATATAAGGCATATAACCCTTCATTGTAATGCTATGCTTTGACTTTGATGATGAATGAGTAAAGCATCACTTTCTGTTCTTCCCCTCTCTGTTTCTCTTCTCACTTCTCTGAATTCTATTCTAGTCCATCTTTCTCTCTTTCTTTCTATACAGAACTACAATTCTGTATCAGTATTTTGCTTGTACACTAGTTCAGAAGGTAAAACAAGCAGTTTAATAGTTTTATGTTGGTTTTCTCAGCTCAATGTGGAGCATATGGACCGTTTTTCCACCAAATTTGGAGGTGAAGACGATAAAGGCAATGATCAGATGGATGAAAATGGGCAGGAATCTGGAAATGCAAAACCCCAAAAGTCATATAAAGGTTCCGACTTTGAAGCACTTTTTGGTGGCAATAATGAGGATGACTTCATGATTGGCATCAAGTTTACAAGGTAAATTAGATTCCTAAATAGTAATTAGCTTAATTTACTATAAATCCTTTTTCTGGGACAAGTAAAAGTTTATGTAAGTTCACCCTCAGCAGTTATCGTTAGACTCTTTACAACTGGATAGTCATGGATTACTTTGATTACAAGGCCAGAAGTATCTGATATATTTTATTATTTTTGTGTAAAATTCTGTAAACTGGCAATGGCAAGAGTCCTTTTCACCTGAAAAATTGATATTCCCGAAATAAAAGGCTGGGTGAAGTATAAATTAGAATATTACTGGCTATAGTCAGTTGTTACTGAACCTGATCAACCTACCAATGTCTATAAGAACAGATTGAAATAGTAGCTGACCTGTCTTTGAAGTAATAGCTGTCTTTGACATGTTTGTTGACAGCTCTGGCAAGCTGAAAGAGAGTGCTTTTAGATGCCTCCATAGTCGCATAATTTGTCTTTACCTTCTAGACTTTACTGTTGAATGCAAAAGCTGCCCATTTTAATTTGAGAATTCTTACATATATAGCTTATGTGTGAATTGTCTTGAATATAAATAGAAAAGATTTAAAAAAGCTGTCCAGGAGTGCTTGTCTCATCCAAAAGTTGAATTCTTCAGTTCTCTTTCAAAGATCTGTCTTGTTGCACTTGGATCTTAAAGCAACATGGAATAAATTTCTCATCGCCAAGATATATTCTATTTCTTCTGTGCAGGAAAACAATCAAGTTATTTAGTGATTTCCATACCTCAGACATCATTGTTGCTTCACCATTGTGCTTGGTTAATGTAAGAAATGTCCTTTTAAGATTTAATCTGTTTTATATTTTAAAATTTAATGATGTGACTATTCATTGACCTTCATTGAATCGCTTAAGCTTTGAGTTGAAATGTGTTCTACCATTTTTGTTCTGTATATTTTGAAAATATTTGTATGCATTAAAACTGTTTCTTTAATTAATATATTTTGAAGGATGATACTGCTTGTGTATTGCTATTGACTTCATATTGTTCTGAATGCTAGAAAATTGACGAGGCTAAGAGTAATAATGAAAAAGACGTTGATTATTTGTCATCCATAGAGGTAACCTATTACCGTTTTTGAAATTATGTCTTGATAATTCTGATTGCATATGTTGCTACTTTTATGTACAAAATACGTTGTAAAGTTGACCTATGAAATGAATTATGAGCAGGTTCTGATTATTGATCATGCAGATGTAATTGCAATGCAGGTATGTTAACGGTATTACTTATATAGTTGTAACATTTTGAAGGTTCTTGGTCTTGAGGCCATAAATGAATTTTCTCTATCATATATCCAAAAAATGGCAGGATTGGTCTCATGTGCAGTCAGTTCTGGAACACTTGAACCACTTACCTTCAAATCTGCCTGGAACAAATGTCATGCGAATAAGACCATGGTGTGATATATATTATCTTTCTCATGCGTTTTGCTTAACTTACTCTTTTTGTTCTGCCCATGAAAATTGATATTTTTAATTGAATAATTTGGGATTGGTTTTGCATGCATAATGATAGCTTATGTTGTATTCGGTAGCAAGCATAATAGTTAGTCACGTAGTTGTAACAGTAAGAAGCAAGGGGTGCACATATTGGAACTCCTCAATCCCTCAACTGAAGACTTGTATGTCTAAGAGATGTAGGACATGACAGTGAGAATTTAGCTTCTGTTCTTAAATATGCTATTAGTGTGCTTGATATGATTCCAGTTCCATTGTGATATCTTTAAAGGGACTGCCCTACTTTTTGCATGCGATCCTTTATTTCTTTGTCACATTATGCTTCTTCCAAGCAAGTGTGAAATATTTGATGTGCATTTTCTTTTCTTAGAATTTTAAAATGATTTAAACTATTTCTTGTGTAGGTATCTTGATGATTATGCCAAGTTCTACAGGCAAACAATCATTCTGGGTTTTTATTCAAATCAAGGTAATGGCTGTTCTTTGTTCTAGCCTTGATCTTTGAGAACAACTTTGCGTTATTAGTTTGTCTTTATGCTCTTTAAAGGATTCCCTATGCTATATGTTGAACATAGTAGGCCTTTTCATTCTTCCTTCTTTTCCTCTTTTTGGCAAGTGGGGAAGATCTTAGTTTGCTCGAAAATTTTGGTACTTATAATGAGTTATCAGTGCTTGTGAGAATTTTGTAGCCATTTGTTTTCTTGTTACCATTCATTTTGAATTTTTTAGGATGTTTAGAGCAGTGTTGAACTAACTTTAATTTCTATATTTGTTCCATCTTCCAAAAGAATTATGGTTGTGATTAACCACTGGGCTATTTCATCTAGTCATTTCCTTTCTATGTCATAATTAGAATTGGCTAATTTTTAAGTGCCTTGTGATTTGCCTCAGAATCCCATACAGGTATACTATAACATCTGCTGTTTCTTGTTGCAGATATGAATGGTTCATTCAACCACCAGTGTTATAATTACCAAGGGAAGGTAG
Source organism: Acacia confusa (assembly GCA_037074495.1). Taxonomy (NCBI): domain Eukaryota; kingdom Viridiplantae; phylum Streptophyta; class Magnoliopsida; order Fabales; family Fabaceae; genus Acacia; species Acacia confusa. The sequence goes on from CM073514.1 coordinate 10,781,054, forward strand.
GTTTCACGAGTGCTCTCACTTTTTATGCTTTTTCATGAACGAGGACTGTAAGATTTCTCACTGTTGAATTTCAATTAAATATTTTTTGCCCTTATTTTTGGCTGTGTTTAATATAGAATTCAATGCTATATTAATTTGCCTTGTGATATAAAACTGTATTGTGAAAAAGTAATTCTGCTGCTTATGCTATAGCACATGATAAAATAATAATGTAGAAACTTTTAAACTCTTATGATGTCAATGTTGTCAATTGATATGTGCAGGTGAAATTGATCTGTGAACACAAAGGTTTGCTGCACAAAGTTTCACCCCAAATATCACAGGTTGTTTTTTTGTTATTCTTGATGTTTTAACAAATTTCCTGTATTTTCTCAAATTACTTAGGGTCCATTTGATGCATAGTGGTTCTAGTTGGGAAAGAAATCAATTCAGTTTAGATGCATTCTTTCAAGTTTTAATTTAATTAACCAAATTGTTTCTGAATCAATTAATTAGAAGCAGAATTATGACACAAGGATTAAGTACCATTCTTTTGCACCAACAAGCTATTGGTTGAGGTGGTGAGCAGCCTCACCTCTATAAGGAAGAGAACACAAGTTTGAATCTTGGGAAGCGCACTTATTAAGGGAGATGAAAACCCCTTGCAATCTAAGCCTTGAAAGGAGAAAATCCTTTATCAATTTTTTTTTTTAAAAAAGTACCATTCCTTTGCTGTGGTCTGTCCTACTGTGACTCCTGGTTGGATTATAGAGCAGTTATAAGAGCGCTAACCATGAACTGTTTAAATTGATTTTGATGAACTAATTTCTGCGATGTTGAGAATTGTGATTCCTTGACTTGATTATTCATTCTTGTCATTGTTTCCCTTTTTTTCTTAATATAGAAAGTATATTGAAAATATTTTTTCCCTTAATTGATGATGTCAGATGTTTAATTTTTCGTAGATGCTTCTATTTCTGGTGAATATGTTTTAGAGTCGTCTCTGAAGGTTTATGCTGCATTCATTTATCACCATCTCATTATCTTATCTCTCCAACCTGGTAGGTTTATGAACGATTTAATGTAGATTCAATGGTAGATGCAGATGCTCGCTTTGATTATTTTGTGAAGAAGGTATCTATTTTGTAATTATGGTTCTAGAAATTCTATATTTTGAGTGGGAGTACTATGAAACATCTATATATTCTTTAAAAGATATGGTTATTCCCTGAGGAAGGAGTAAAAGTGAATTACGTACTCTTCCTTACATATTTATGAGGCATAACATTACGAAATATTCTCTCTCAGGTTTTCCCAAGGATAAAAGAATCTGATCAGGTAGCATTTTTACTCTAGGTTTCTAAATTTATTTTTCTTTATGAGTAAGCTTTAATATGGTTTTGTGATCATTTGATATCAATATCATAATGTAGTGATACATATAAAATATATTTTGTGATGAAATAATTATTGCAGGGAGGAATTATGATATTTATCAGTAGCTATTTTGACTTCATTCGAATGCGAAATTTTTTGAAATCACAAGATGCCTCCTTCTGCCTTCTTGGAGAGTAAGAAGCTGTCTCCATCACTGCTCCTTTATGTTTAATTTTATTGTGGTCGTATTTATCCTTCATACTATGGGCTTCAAACGTTTTACAGTATAATCCACAAGTTTCACCTAATTTATTCGATGCATTCTTTTTGTTAATTTAGGTACACAACCCAGAGTGATATTTCCCGAGCACGGCTTTGGTTCTTTGAAGAAAAAAGGAAGATCATGCTTTACACCGAGAGATCTCATTTTTACCACAGATACAAGGTTGCTCACATTGCTCTTATATATAGTCTCCCTTCATCTTTTCCTTTAACTTTTTGTGTTGAAGGTGCCTTATTTGCTATTAGTCCCTCTTTTTTAAAAAAAAATTGCCTGCCTGCCACTCGTTTGTCATGCTTTGTCTTGACTCATGCATTATAGTGAACGTCACAAATAGATTGCTATGGTTAGTTGACTAGATGTGTCTAAGCGTCCTAGTCCAAGCATGTTCAATAGTAGAAAATTTTGTGTTCTGTTTTTTGATAGGACTAAAGGTACGCTTAAAGTATTTCTTCAGCAGTACTAGGTATCCTAAACTATCAAATGGTGCAATGTTGACCAAGATCGCTAAAAAATTATTTGACATAATATGCAAGTGGAAGTTTGGGGGCCGCATTATCTAAATTGCATGCCAAATGTGTATTTCTTGTCAAATAACTTTTTCTTAACAGCTAAAGTTAACAGATGCTAACTTTGGGCAACATTGCGCTATTTTGGAATATTTGAGAGAAATATTGCATCTTTTGATAGTTTAGGATATCAGTACCCATGAAAAAATAGTTTAAGGGTAAAAATGCCATCTAATCTTTTTTAATATTAACTCAGAGCTCAGCTCACTGATCACGTTTCCCACATTTGCTCTAGCTTTTTTTTCTTCCATGCCCTCTTCAATATTCTTTAGTAAGAAAAACTCGGGGTTAGGAAATACCTTCCAAAAAAAGAAATATTAAGCCAAAGAGGCTAAAACACAATAACATGTTTTAGGCCATCTATCTCCTATCAAAATATGCCAAATAATTGCATCTGCATTCAAACAAATCTTTGTCTTGTTTTTAACGAAAATTTTCTGATTCTCTCAAGAACTCTAGCTATGAAAGATAGTAGTAGTTATTGTTCTCCTCTATGTTACTATTCTATACAATATTTACTCTTTTTTTTTTTTGGTGGCAGATTCGTGGTGTTAAGAACTTGATCATTTATTCACCCCCAGAGAGAAAGGAATTTTACCCTGAGGTGAGAAGTTGATTGTAAAGTAAATTTTCTCCCGTCTGTTTGTTGGGTCTCAAGCAATTCTTCATGCATTTCACTAGTTTATATCTCATGTTTTTTTTCGGTATTGGTATAAATTAGCTTCATATCTTAAACTTTGTTCAAGAATCCTAAAATTTTTCCCCTGCTCCCTTCTTTGCTGTTGCAGATTGTCAATATGCTTGATGGCTCTGACAGCAATGCATGCACTGTTCTTTTTTCTCGCCTTGACAAGTCCAGGGTAATATACTTCACTCTTGTTAGTCATATGTTTTTTTTTTTTTTTGTGAAACCATTGGACTTGATCCTAATTTCTGTGGGTTGGGAGCGTTAAAGTTAAAGCCCTTCCAACAAATGTGCTGCATTGGATTTGAACTTATGTTCTCTTTCTTTTTCTTTTTTTTTTTTGGTTTTTGTTTTTTTGTTTTTGCTTTTGGTGGGGGGTTGAGACCATTTACCATATCAACCAACTTGTTGGTACTCTTAGTTGTTACTTCCTCCTGTCCTAAATATAAGACAAGGTTGACTTTTTTTGGAGGATTAAGGAAGCTAAAGTAGTTAGTTACTTATATCATGTGTTGTGTATCATTATATTATAGATCAACTTATAAGTTAGGAAAAATAGTTTAGAGAAAAAATGATAAGTATAAATATTTTAAAGTAATGTAATTAGATTTGTTAATATCTCAAATAAAGTCAACTCTCTTTTATATATAAGACTCGAGGGAATATATTGTAACTTATATGATCATTTTATTTTTTTGTTCCTCCTCTCCTCTCATGCTTTGGTTGAAATTTATCTGATATATATTCTCATTCTGGAATATATATATATATATATATATATATATATATATATATATATATATTATATCTCAGCTAGAAAGAATTGTTGGAACTACGGCAGCCATTAGGATGTTGCTTGCAGAGAAAGGTGTCTTTGTTTTCTCTCATTAGATGGCTTGCAGCTCTGCTTACACGAGGGGCTGGCAGAGATTTTGACCAAAAGATGCAAAAATGGGCATTCCAACGAAAGCTTGATTTATTTATTTATTTATTTTGTTGCCCTTTTGTACCAAGTTATATGTAGTTTTGCTTAACACAGCTTAGGATAGAATAGTGTATATATAGCACGTGGACTTTTGATTAGTGTTTCTTAATTAAGATTTGCCATTGTTGGCTTGAAAATTTTGTTAGTTGAATTACATGGGAATAGAGTGACAACTTCATCCATTGGAAAAAAAGAGAGCAGCAACTTCAGCAGCATTAGAGTTATTGATATTCTATGCAACATATTTTTCAAAAAATGTTGAGGTAATAAGTATTCCCAAAAGATGAGAGCTGTCTAAGTAAATTTAAGCACCTTTTTTTTTTTTTGTTCTTGTAGGGTAAAGAATTTGATTAATGAATCGTGATATTTATGACAATTAGAATAGTACAAATTATTATTATTTTTATCAGGATGTTCTTAGAAAAAACGATATTGGTTTTAAACAATACCTCTTTTTATTATATTGTAAATGTTTACTAAACTGTTTTTAAGAAAGAAAATTCTGTGGGCATTTTTCTTTAATTTAGTTCAGAGCTTTGAACTCTAATACACCAATCACACTCTTTATCATTAACCTCTGTTCAAGAAACCATCAAAGGAAGCTGGAGGGCTGATTCAAGAACCGGAGAGCCCATCATTATCGGGTACATCGTTGATGTTCAGGCCGTAATCTTCGTCTTTTCCACTGTCCCTCACCGACGATTTGCGTAGCCGTCATTCGATGGGACTGGAGACGGAGTCTGCGTCTCTTAGGATGTGCTCGTTGTCATCAAGAATTGCTCCTCTCCGCTGCAAGATTGCTCTGCATCTTCACCACAGTTCCTGCGATTTTTTTTCGTTGCGCCTCTCTCAAGATCAAAGCTTGTCGTTCCGCTGCAAGTTCGTCTTTCTTTCACGTTCTTCCTGTCAAATATGATATCATGTGGTGACCTATTATTGATTTGAGAATGATGGCCTTTGTTTGCCTGGGACCTGGGTTGTATGAACGGCGTTCTTTGATTACATGTTCGATACATCAAGCCTTCTTTATTGCTGTGCTCGACATTGGAACTTGTTCGACTAGTTTAAGAATCTCACTGATTGGCGGTTGCAACCAACAATGTTGAGAACTAGTCTATGTTGGAAGATTTGGAGACATGTTTGAGTCTATTATCTTTGATTCCCCAAGAGATCTATTTTCAGATATGCATCTATCTGGATATATTGAACGTCAAGCTCCGGAGTCTAGAAATTCACGGGGGCCAATTTTTGAGGAATTAGACTCTGATGGTGATGAAAAAGAAGGTTTCAGAGCTTAACAATCAGCTATGGTGGCCGGGACGGAGCATGTTAAAGCTTATCTTGGACAAGAAGATCTGGGAGTGATGGAGTGACCTTTGAAGAGAGCAAGGAGGGTAATAGTGCCACAAGGGAAGCTACTCATAGAATTTCCAGAGGTCTTCACAATAAGGAACCTTCATTAACAAGAAAACTTTATTCTGATGGAAAGGTAGAACCTATACAGACCCTGCACAATTTAAATGAAGATGAGCTTTCTGGCTTTGTTGAAGTAGTGTTAAATGCATTGTTGGAAGCTGTTGCACATGCATGTGGAAATTGTTGTGGCATTTGATATATGTTTGGGGGACCTGAAAGTCTACCCTGTACCATGATTCTGAAGCAGAAAATGGTCACTTTCAGCAGGGCTCTTTAAACAAATATGATCAGGCTAAATGTGCTTGACTTCAAGAAATTTGAATATGAGATTTCATTGTTGCTTGCAAAGTGGAGACTTTAGTCTGCTACAAAAATTGGAGAAGTCGATTAAAGAAGAATGAATTAGTTTTCAGTCTTCATCATGAAAGAGTGTGTTGAAGATATGCAGATTGGAAAACGGCTTGATCAAGAACAAGAGACAAAAGTGAAGAGTTTAAGCAATCATTTTATGAAGCCAAGATGATGGGGATAATGAGTGTTATGATTTAGTTTTTCAAGAAGAGTGAAAAGTCAAAAAGGAAGATGTCCCGTGAAGGTGTGGAAAAAAAAAAAAAAGTCTCCTTGAAGTGTTGTTCATAAGAATAAAATGATTTGGTTTAACTTCATTAACAAAAGTGTTCGGTAATTTCTAAAACTGTGGTAGGCATTTTTTCTGCAAATTAAGGCAAAACTCATTTCACATGCTTATCTCGTAAATTATAAAAGTCATTCTTCAAAAGCCAATATGTCATTATATGTATTTATAAGTTAACACTTTAATTATCTAAGAAATGTTAACTTGAGGGGCGTGTTGGAGAAATAAAATCATTTGTTAATTGAGATTCTCATTAGGTAGTTAATATCTTGATAAGGTAGTTAATCTTTGTAAGATCTTATAAATAGATGTTTAATTGTATGAATCAAGGAGTGTAGGATAATGAAATCCACATCTTGTTAAGAGAGAGGTTAATGTAAGTATCTCTTTAAAGAGAGAAGTATCTGTAAAATTAATGTTAGTTGTTAATCACCTTTAAGTTTAAGTGAAGGATGATCATTGTTAAACCTAAGTGAGATTCATATATTGTAAATTTCCATATTCATCAATAAAGATTCTTGTTGATTTTCTTACATAGAGCAATTACTCAAGTGCAATAAAATGACCTCAACAATGCATAAATGACACGACAGTGTCCATTGAACTTGTTGAACAATATTGACTATTGACACATGTTGTAATGACCTAGTGTTATTTAAAAATAAAAAATAAAAAAACAAAAGATTAACAGTTAAGAAGTGTGTTGGCACAGGACCGATAAGAAGAAAAAATTAACAGAAATCCTGGCCAAAGATAAAGCCATATTAGATATTACCATTAGACCAAAAAAAGGAATTACATAGAATGGGGGTGTTTGGAAACCTTCCAAAACCTAGATTTTGCGTAGTACGATGTAAATATGTGAGAGGAGTTTTGTCTCGGCTTGCACAAAACTTAGATTTTGGGTGTTTTCCAAACACCCCCTAAAAATAGTTTCCTAATATTTCAAGTAGTTACCTAATACTTCAACTAGTTTCCTGATACTTCCATGAGTTACTTAGCCCAAACTTGTCTAAACTTTAGTATGACAATGGTCAAGATGGCTAGGGGAAGGGGAAGAATTCCAGAGGAAGAGGGCTTGTTGGACATGTAATCATGAAAAATCCTCTTCCCATCCTTGTAGCGTATTGACATTGCCTCCCACTTCTTGCACGGAATATTAGTAACATATTCTTGGAGGTATGTGCACTTTCAGTCTTGTAGTCTTGTATGTCATGGGAGTAAAACAATAATGTTCTACCCTTAAATTTGTGGGTGAATTCAACCCCTCTCTTGAAATTTTTATAGAAAAAAAAATTTGCAGTTTCATTATTAGATTTGTAGAGTTTATTTTTTCTAATAGATTTTTTTAAAAACAACTAATTAAACAAATTTTTCTATTTTTGAAATTTTTTTATTAAACTGTTTAACATAAACAAACATGCCGATTTTTTTTTTTCAAAAATCTCTCTAAAGTCTTAATGGACCAAGAAAATGTTAAAAAAGTCCCACGGAAAATTCTGATATCATAAAATTCCCATTTATAATTTTATCAATAGGGCATTAACAACTTTATTTGTAAGTTTTAACAACTCTTTAAGATTTTTGTGATATCAGAATTTTCTGCAAGATTTTTTTAGTATTTTCTTTGTCCTTGAGATCTTAAAGGGATTATCCCTTTTTCTTAAGAGAAAATCCATATGGGGGCCCTTTTAACCAAAAAAAACTTAAAAAAGACTCAAAGATTCTGAAAATCTCAAGGATTTTCAAAATCTGAGACTTTTTTGGATTTTTTTCTGTTAAAAGGACCCATATGGATTTTCCCTGTTTTTTTTAATTAGGTCAAGATAAGATGCTAAGAGGAAAGGGGGTAAAAAAAGAAGGGATTAATGTTTCTCATGTTGTAGGAAAAAAATTATCTTATGTCACACACATATAAAATGGTGGGACCCACCATTTTATATGTGTAGGAAGTTTAGTTTTCTCATACAACATGAGAAAACTAAAACCCAAAATACATGGGAGAAAACCTGTTTCTGTATGAAACACTCAACATGGGCTAAATGGGCAATTCACAGCAAGCAACTTTTTTTTTTTTGGAGGAAAAAGACACAACTAGGGTTTCCAAATGACACCTATATATACTCAAGTAATTCGTTTATGGTGCGCCCGGAATGCTCTGAGTCTTCAATTAGGTTTTCTCTTGTAGTTCGTCAAGAGTAGCAATGGGAGTGTTCACGTACGTCCTCCGTAACTCCGGCGACGAATGGACCGGCAAGCAGCTCACTGGTGACATTGAAGCCTCTGCTCCTTCCAAATTCGAGGTCGAGAGGAAGCTTGTCCAATCCACCCTAGCTGTTGATTCCTCTGGACTCGTTCAGTCCTCTTTCTCATTCGTTACTCCGACTTCCGGTGTTTTCCAGGTTCTTTTCTTCGTTTGTTTTCACTTTCTAATTTCTGATTCAATTAGCTTACTACGATTGTTTAGTGTTTTGATGAAAACAATTTATGGTATCAAACTGCTCGGGGAAGCGAACTTACGATCTGAATATTTGTGGACTTTGAAGTTTATCTGTGATGTGATTTTGGATTATCGTATTATTTTCTTCTTGATTCTGTTACTCTTTGATGCTTTATGTTGTGAATTTGAGTCATTTAGTAATGTCTCGTGTTTTTATTTGCTGCGGTGGCTTCGCATTAATTTCCAGGAGGAGGCTATGTGCTTGGTTGTCTATTTGCTCTATAATTTTTTTGTTTATGGATTATGTTTTTACTTTATTTGCTCTTGAAATGCATTTGTAATAGAAGCGCGGATCAAATTTTAAGACCAGCTTGATCTGATCCTATCTGTGGTTTATGTATGAGTATAATTGATTCTCTCTTAATTTTTAAATTAGCTAGATATCTTCAGGAGCGTTAGGAGGATGATGTCCTTTCTGCCTGACGGCTAGCATAATTTTGGCTCTAAAAAATGGAACTTTGTTGGATTTATCACTTAGGCCTGTGTGAATTTTGACTGATCAACCCTTTTTTTTTTTTTTGCTCCATTGGTTTGTTTAGGTGATTATTGGTGGCGCAGTTTTCGTTGGTGGTGGTGGTGCTGTAGCCGCTGCTGCTCCTGCAGCTGCAGGTGGCGATGCTCCTGCTGAGGCCAAGAAAGAAGAAAAGAAGGTAGAAGAAGAAGAGGAAGATGATGACATGGGATTGTCACTTTTTGATTAGAGCATCATCAGTTATATCATTCTAATTCTCTCTGCTTTTCGCTCATTTTTTTGATGGAAAAGTCTTTAGTTTCAAAAGAGACAGAAATTGTGTGTTGGATTTGATCAGATAATGATTAGTTTTGGTTTATGTTCTGAACTCAATGGCGATGGTATATGGCAGTGTTTTATTTTCGTCCACTGCTTATTAAGTTTTGTACTTAATTTTCTGTGGTTTTTGGATTCCACTTTGACATTAATTATTCCCAACAAGCCTTTGTTTACGCTATGCAAAGGTATTTCCGTTCTGGTTTCATTTAAAACCGAAACATTGATGGAATGAGATCTTCTCCTTATCTCATTTTTCCTTTTCTCTCATTGACCAAATCTGAGCCTTTAATTGAGAAAGGAGAAAGTGATCAAAAAGTAAAAGTAATATTTTATTGATTGGACGGATGTAATTTGGAGATTATGGGGGATAATGAGAAAATGATGGAAAAAAACCCAACCCAACATTGAATTATATGTTTTTTACACCACCGAACTGAAATCAAAATGACCAAATAACCAAATTGAATTGACCGAAATGTGTTTAGGTTTGGGTAATTCGGTTTTTGGGCATATTTTTGGCCCTTCTCTAGGTGTGTGGGTTATATTTTATACTCTCTCTCTGGTCTTAATTATAAGACATTTGACTTTTTTAGAAAGATTGACTTTTTTAGAAAGATTAAGGAAACTAATTAAATTATTTTAGAGCATTTTTATTTTTATTTTTTTCTTCAAACATATATAATTTAAAGATACACAACATATGAAATAATTAAGTAATCAACTGCAACAACATCCACTCATATCAATTTCCCCATTTCATACCACCCACAAAGTTTCACCTCCAACATACCCATAATTGAAAATCCATCAATATCAACATTCTAAATTGCTTAAACCTCTTTTCTAACTCATAAACATGACCCAATTATTAAACAACTCCTCAAACCTTTACATCATCAAAATCACAGCAAACCCTAGCCCAAATACCAAACCCTAGTTCAAAATCTCATATAACTCAGAATCTAACAAAACTAAAACAACTAAATCTTTAATCTACTCTATCTAACTTATTTGACCCAAAAAGATCTAGTGAAATCATCACCCATTTTGAAAATCTCAAAAACAATAAGATTTCAAAATCCCCAAATCTAAAAATCTATGAAAAAATGGGAGACATAAAGGTAGGATCACTTACTTGAATACACCCCCAACAGACCGAAAATACAAACCCAAGCAGCCCAAATGTTTGCTCCTTCTTTTTCCTTTGATTTTCAAGCACCCAACTCAGCCAGCACCTGGACCCTCATTCAATCGCCTAGGCACCAGTGCTATCTAACTCTACCAGCCTCATCGAGTTCCTGAGCCCTCGTTCAAGCACACAGGCTCTAAAATTCCCTTTCTTGTTTCTTACATTTTTATATCTTGTTCCAATATTTCTTACTTCCGAATGTCTATAGCCTTGAATACAATGATTAAACTATTCTAGTGTTACTGTGTAAGTCGAAATAAAACTTCTTTCATATACTTACCTCGTAAGTTCTAAAAACTATTTTCAAAAACTAATCTAAATGAACACTAAACTTCCTTCATGTTCTCGTCAATATTTCATCAATAATTGATCACTTAACAACTCAATTTTCTCTCATTTGATCACTTAATTAATACTAAACCTTGGTATTAAAATTTAGGATATTACACTTCTTCCTTTATTATTGAAGTTCACTTTGGATGAAGAATTTTGGTTTTACCTTCAATTTTCTTCTCATTTTCATAGGGCATTATGGACATTTCATTAGATTTTAAAATCCCGAATTGTACCGCATAGGCTGATTAATGCTTGTTTAATTTAGTGACTTATATTAGAGTTTGGGTAATTCAACTATTTTTCAATTGGATTTTCCCTAAAACATATATTTTAACACTTTTATTATTCACATAAGCAATAACTTCATTTTTGACCATATTTGAAGTTTTAAAAATAGTCACAACTTCTTGAGTTGATGAATCAAAAATGTTTATTATTTATTAATTAACGATCATACACTCTACATAAGAAAAACCACCAGGTAGTTTGGTTTAACAAAATTATGGTAACAATGGGATTCCAAATAGAAAACTTTAGGCATTATAGACCCAAAAACTTTTTATGAGTGTTGGACTTTGGAGGAATTTATTTAAAGAACTAAAGAAGGTACATGGCATGCTTAAAAAGAAGGGGGGGGGGGATTTTTAAAGTCCCAATAGATTAAGAAAATTTCAAAAAAGCCCTAGAGAAAATTCTAGTGTCAGAAAAGTCCCAATAAGTTATCAAAACTCACAAATGAAGTTATCAATCTCCTACGAAAAGAATTGTCAATGAGACATTTTTTACATCAGAATTTTCTCAAGAACTTATTTACATTTTTTGTCCTTTGGGAATATAAAATAATTTTCCAAAAAAAAGAAGCTATCAATAGCTTTTGTATTTCCAAATTTTAAGATGATTATTTCTTTTTGGGATTCTGTACTGGAGCAAAATGAGATTGCCATGAGTGACGAAGAAATTTTTTTTGGGGGGGGATTGCATTTAGGTCTCAAACAATAGAAAAAATAAAAAAATGATTCATCAAAATCTCAAAATTGTATTTAAATCCTGTGGGGCTTTTTTTCAATAAATTCTAATTATCGACTTGTCAATGGACACTCATAAACTTGTTAGTGGACACTCCTAGACTTGTCAATGGACGCTCCTGAACTTATCAATGGACGCTCATGAACTTGTTTTTAGGAATCTCATCCCTATATATTAATATTTTTCAGGTAATTGTTCTAATAAGAAGTAAGGGAAGGAAGTGTGTGGAATAAGCCTTGAAGGATCCTTTGTGCTCCTTAAGTACAAGTTGGGAAATTCGCAGAAATAACCCTGAAAAAAAAAATTGTGAAAATAGACGACCGTACAAAGTATTTGTGGAAGTAACCCAGTTGGTGGCGCCACGTCAGCGGGCGCCACGTGGCGTGGCGTCACTTTGTGTGTGGCGTGCCACGTGGGCACGCCACAAAGTGGCGCCGCCACGTGGGGCGCCACTTGTGGCGCGCCCACGTGGCGCGCCACACAAGAGGCGCCTCTTTGAAAAAAAAAAAATAAAATAAAAATAATGCAGGGCGCGTCAGCGCCCTGCAAAAGCTGCCTCGGGGGCAGCTTTTCGCTGCCCCCGAAGCAGCAGAAATGCTGTGGGGGGTTCACGCCCCCCACAGTAATTTAAAAAAAAAAATCTGGTTATTTAAACCAGTATTCGAGAGTTGAGAGAGGGAGCTGAAGAAGAGAGGGGGCTAAAGAAGAGAGGAAGCTGAAGATTATTTAAGGTATGTTATTTATTGTATAAGATTATTTACGTAGCTAAATTAGGATCTTTTAACAAATGTTCTTCATAAAATGTGTTGTATCTCTACTTGTCTCTACAATGATGGTAATATTCTGTGGGGTAGAACAAATGTTAGAGTTAGAATTTTTTAGAGGTTCTAAGTTCTGACAATAGAAGACTTTATTTATGTAGTAAATGATTAATAATAAATTTTAGACGATTTATATGTATTTTTTGTTTGTTTTAAAAATTTAAAACTAATTTTTAAATTTAAGAAGTTTAAGATTGTTGTATTATAGGATATTTGGCCCGATTAAATGTTGTGCAAATGATATATTTGGGTTCATAGAGATATTATGGAAATTTTAATCGGTTTAGTTTTCAAATTATTTAGTAGTACATTAGAGAAAATACCAAGGTAGGATGAGAAACTTAAATTAAAAATAATTATTTGCACATATTATGAATTTTATTTATTATTTTAATTTTTGTTCTTATTTGTTGATTTTTATTTATTTTAAGTAAATGAATCTGTATTTGTTGAATAATTTTCATTATGATAATATGCTATTTATTATTTGTGTTATTATTATATGTCATGAATTTTAATATTTAAATTAATTTTTTGTTCTTACCATTATATTATTTTAGGCATTAATAAGTAACTTTGAATAATTTTACTAATTATGAAATTTGATTTTTTTTACCATTTTTTATTATTATTAAATAAATTTTGTTTTTTAATTACTTTATTTAATGAATTTTAATTATTTCATTAATTTTCGTTAGATTATGTTAAATATGTTATTTTGAATATTATTATTACATATTATTATTAGTTTCATTTGATTATTAATTTTTGTTATTATTAAATAATTTTTAATAGTCTTCCATATTATGAATTTTGATTTTTCATGAAGTTTAATTATTATCATTATATAAACTTTGTTATTTTTATTAAAATATACTAAGAATTGTAATGTTTAAATTAATTTTTGTTAGATCATATTATATATGTTATTTTCATTAGAATTGTTATATATTATGAGTTTTCAATTTTTTTATTATTTTTTGTTGATATCAAATAATTTTTAATAATCTCACAGATTATGAATTTTTATTTTATTTCCAAATTTTTATTATGATTATATAAACTTTGTTATCTCTATTATTAAAATATACTAAGAATTGTAATGTTTAGATTCATTTTTGTTGGATTATATAATTTTGAATACTTGTACTTATCAAGAATTTTGAATTTTTTTCAATTTGTTTTCATTATTGTTACATAAATTTTGCAAATGTTACTATTATTATTAAATATTATGAATTTTAATATTTAAATTAATTTTGTGTTCTTAGCATTATATTATTTTCGGCATCAATAAATAGCTTTGAATAATTTTACTAATTATGAAATTTGATTTTTTTTGCCAATTTTTATTATTATTAAATAAATTTCATTTTTTTTAAATTATCATATAAATTTTGTTAATTTTATTATTTAGATTAATTTTTGTTAGATTATATTATATATGTTATTTTGAATGTGCACTTTCCATTAGTTTTTGTTATTATTACACAATTTTGATTTGTTCTTATTCATGTATTTTGTAGAGAAAAAAATGAACAAGATTCGTGCACTTGTATATTATAATGGTTCAAAAAATATCAGCGCAAACGGGTTGAACTTTGAAGGTGAAAAACGAGCAATATATATCGTTCGAAGTATATCATTTGAAGATTTTACTAAAAAGATCCGTCAGAAGCTAAAACTGCAACAGGAGCAGGTGATATCCTGTGTGATGGCTAAAGTTCTCGTTGCGGACGGCAAATATACCAGGGTTGAGTTGGCCGATGATGAGGACTTCGACATGTTTTGTGAAACATTTACGGAAAGTCCTACAAATAAATTTGCTGAGTTCTATGTGGATATCAATACGTCAGAGGAGGGTGCACCAATACCGTTTGATAGACTTCACCCCGGTAATGAGTCATATCACCTGACTTATTCTGGTACACATCATCCAACACATTCTACCAATGTGCACAGAGCAGAAAATGAGTATCTGGTAGATGAATCTGACAACGAGGACGATAGAGAAGAAGAAGATGAAGACACATTATTGGCAAATGACGTTGATGGAAATGATAGTGACACGGATGATGAAGACCATGGTAGTGCCATGCCACAACATACTAGCATGTTGCCATCACCAGGTTAGTTATGAAGCTGTATTAATTTATATTATAATTTATATTATAATTTTTTATTACTTAACATGTTTTCACATAAACGGTGTTATTTGTGAATTTTCAGATATTACACCGCGTTGGAGCCAGATTCCGCATTATGACGCTATTCATGATGAGTACCCGCATGAGGATATATTTGTTGTAGAAGGCTTGGGCCGGGGACCGTGGGCGAGAGGGGACGCATTATATGTGAAACAAGAATTCGAGTGGCGCCTGCATTATTTTTATTTTTATTTTTTTTTTTCAAAGAGAGCTGGCGCCTCTTGTGTGGCGCGCCACAAAGTGGCGCCCCACGTGGTGGCGCCACTTTGTGGCGTGCCCACATGGCACGCCACACACAAAGTGGCGCCACGTGTGGCGCCCGCTGACGTGGCGCCACCAACTGGGTTACTTCCACAAATACTTTGTACGGTCGTCCATTTTCACAATTTTTTTTTTCAGGGTTATTTCTGCGAATTTCCCAGTACAAGTTATATCATTTTAATCATAAGAATTTTGTATTTTTCTTTTTAACGAAATATTTTGAATTTTAATATGAAACTTTGGTTTGGGTTTTATCGGAACTAATTTTGTATTTTGATTATTTAGATATTAAACATCGGGTTTATGTAAGGTACTTTGGTTAAGTGTTTGTCTGTTTGGTTTGAGGTGTTATATGTAGGCTTAGCAAGAATGGAGGAGGCGAAACACTGAGTGAAGCTTGAGATAAAGAGAAAGATGATGCAATGAGTAGGAGAGCGAACATGAATGGTGAGAGAGGAGAGAGAAGCTGAGAGAAGAGATGGTGACTGATGCAGTTAAATTTAGGGTGCACATTAGGTGCCAAGCACCTTATGTGCCCCTTAGGTGCCCATCCCTCTATTAGAGGGATGGGCATATTTTTTTTAATTTTTTTATATATTGTATTTATTTATATTTAAATTATATGCTGCTTTCTGGAAAAAAAATTTCATCCAGTATCTCAAATTAATTAGTTTTCAATCCTGCATTCAGTAATATTTATCTGTAATACCAGTATAATGAAAACTAATTAATTTGAGATACTGGGTGAAATTTTTTTTTCAAAAAGCAGCATATAATTTAAATATAAATAAATACAATATATAAAAAAATTAAAAAAAATTAAAAAAAATATGCCCATCCCTCTAATAGAGGGATGGGCACCTAAGGGGCACATAAGGTGCTTGGCACCTAATGTGCACCCTTAATCTTAAATTAATGACTCCATGGACAGAAGGACTAGAAGGAGTAACAGTAAACCACAAGGATTTAATATAAAAAAAAAAAGAAAAAAAGAAATTATAAGGACCAGATTCAAAATCTTATAAAACCATAAGGACTGCCAGATTAATTTTTCCTAATTTCTGACTATATATTCATCATTTTCTTCAAATTTTTGTACCTTTTTTTATTTAATCAAGATATCTCTAAGCCACTTTGGACTTGAGATTTATTTCTTTAGAGATCTATAGTGCAAAAGAATTTCACCCCTCTCCCGACAGATGAGCTCCTCAAGGTTTGAAGTTGTATTTTTCTCCTTACATGTGGCTATCTACCTCATCAACTAAAAACATGCTGGTTTTTTTTTCCCCTTATGTTTATTGAACTTTAGGAAAAAAAATTAAAAAAACAGAAACTCAACTTTTTGTTTTTGAGTTAAAAACTCTAGCTTTGTTCTTAAGAGTTACAAAGTTGCATCTGTTGTGTTTATGATCATTCCTAAGTTCTTGGGAGTACCTAAGTTGTAGTGTCTTTAGAAGAGACTACAAGTTTGGTAACATGAAAATCCAAATTACAACACTTAAGACTAAGTCTTAGTTGTCATAGTACTTTACTATGAAACTTGCAAGATAGTGAAACATTCTTTTTTTTCAATTCGTTCTTAGCGCTATTTATTTGATCCCATACAATTTTTAGAACACCTTTTATAAAAGCAACTAGTCAATTTTGAAAGAACTTGTGTAGCTGGACATAGGCAAAATTGTTAGGTTTGAACTGGTATAAACTCGTTATGCATTATTCTCTTCTCCCATCTCTTTTTAGCTTCCAATATTGTCCTCCTTTGCTCTGTCTAGTAGAGTGCATAGCAAATGCAAGACTGGCACAAGGACGAGGGGACAATGACAAGCAAGAAAGAAAACTTAGACTATGTTTGGATGCAAGAAAAAGTGAAGAGGAAATAGGAAGAAGAAATACAAGGAATGATAACTTCCCAAAATGGTAAAAACATTACCATTTTTTAGAATCTTCCCTCTTAATATTCTTTCTTCCTAATTTTCTTTCAATCCAAATATAAAATTAGCAGTTAAGGATGTGTGTATTTCATGTTCAAGAAGAAACATATATATATAAAACAATCTTATGGGCTAAATTCAAACCGAAGTTTGAACTTTTTTTCGGGTTTACTAAGAATAAACCCAAAAGACCTTCTATGTTAAAAACTCACAATTTTGAAGGCTCAACCTTCAAAAAGAGTTTAAACATATAGCGTAAGGATTTGACACGCATTATCGATTTTACAAGATCCAACCATGGATGATCCTCATTCATCTAGAAGTAGTTGCCCAATTATGTGAAATGACGAACAGATAAAGACACCATATGAACACCACTATTATAGGGAAGAGAAATCACAGAACACAAAGCTTAGGATTAGCCAAGAATTGTTCAATGCAGATATTAAAAGGGTGATGAGTCATATTTCTGTCATATATTTCCCACGTATGTCTGCTTTGTATGGAAATTCTGAGCTTTAATGTGTGCTATTCGATAAATTATATTGGACTTCATACATTTGTGGAATAGGGGATAGATATAGTAAGATGCTGTATTTTGAATACTATCTCACATTAGGTAGAGGAAAAGGTTGATCTTAACGCATTTTGAGATCACATAACAGAATTGATGTCATGCTATAGCATTATGGATCTTTATTCTAAACCAACACTACAATGTCACCATAATGCTGTAGCATCTCATATGAAGATCTGCTATTCAATATGTTATTCATTTACATATTGATTATACTCCAAGTTAACTGGAAATCTAAAAAGATTGTCCTAATTGAAACTACTCAGTAAGGCACCCTGCTGATTGTAGAGATATTTTAATAGATGAAGTATAAGGATCTTTATCCAATAGGGAAGGTAAGTCATCAAATAATACAGCATGATGGGGAATCACCAAGGAAAATAATTCACCAGAATGTGGCATTTGAGACAATGCATTAGCAACTTGATTAGAAGATCCAGCCTTGTAAATAATCTAAAAATCAAAGGGAATGAGCTTCAATATCAAATGTTGCCAGGCTAGAGTTGTTATACGCTGATCCATGAGATATTTGAGGCTAAAATGATTCATATGAGCATCAAACTTACTCCCCAAAAGATAATGACGCTACTTTTACAAGGAATAGACCAAAGCTAATAATTTCCTATTATAAACTGATGAATTATGTGACAACCCCTTGCTGTAAAATGCTATTGCGTGACCCTCTTGGTGTAGAACAACACCAATGCATCCTTTGAAAAATTGGAGCATGCTTTTTGAAGTTCCAGAAAAGCAACTAAGGAAATAACTTCCCATTTTAAGGCATCCTTCTTAGTCATATTAGTCAAAGGCTTGGCAATCTGACCATGATGCTGAATAAACCTACCATAATAGCCTGAAAGACCCAAAAATCCATGGAGTTTAGTAATATTCTTTGGAAGAGGCCATTTGTCAATGGCAATTATTTTGTTAGGGTCTACTATTACTCTTTTTGTTGAAATAACATGGCACAAAAATGATATATCAAGCTGAAAAAAGTCACTTATCAAGATTTGCATAAAACTCATTCAAACGCAAGAGTTGAAATATTATACTCAAATGAGTAATATGATCTTGAAAAGTCTTGCTAACCAGAATGTTATCAAAGAGGACCAAAATAAATTTTTTGAGATATGGTTGAAACAAGTCATTCATGATGGCTTGAAAAGTGGAGGGAGCATTAACAAGGCCCAATAGCATTACCGTAAACTTATAATGTCCTGAATGAGTGCGAAAAGCTATCTTGAGGATATCTGCATGATGAACTTAAATTTGATGATACCCAAAACAAAAGTCAATCTTAGAGAAATAAGTAGTCCCCTGAAGCTCATCAATAAGTTCATCTACAATAGGAATATGATACTTATCCGGCACAATAACTTATTCAATTCCCTATAATCTATACACAAACGCCAAGAAGAATTCTTTTTTGGAATTAACAAGACAAGACTAGCAAAGGGACTGACACTTGGCTAAATAAATCATTTTTGAAGCAATGGAGCAATTTGCTTTTCAATTTCATCTTTATGAGAATGTGGATAACGGTATGGCTGAATGTTAGGAGGTGTGGCTCTAGGTCTAGAGTAAAGATTGATGGCATGACTTCTATCTCATATAAGAGCAAGAGACTGAAGTTCGAGAAATAAATAAGCAAATTGTTGTAACAAATCTTGCAAAATTTCGAACCTACCAACAATTTCCATACCATCATAACTTCTGAGAGGGATTTTAGAAGGTTGAAAAGGTTGAGAAATACCTTGGAGACACTGCCCATTAACTTGAAAGGTCATAAACATCTTCTGTCAATTAGCTTCTACAGTATTTAAAGAAGTCAGTCATTTTATTCCTTAAACCATATCCACATCGCTTAACTCTAAAGGAAAAAATCATCCTTGATGGTCAAGCTTTGAAACGTGATCTCTAAATTCTTCAAATGGAATTACAAGTGATCATAGAACCATTGCCAATTTGAACACCAAAAGGAGGAAGAACTTCTGGTACAATTCCAAGGTATTTGAGGAGTTAAGTGGAAATAAAATTATGAATAGAACCATTATCAATGAGAATCAAGATAGATCCCTTGGGTCGTGGGTTCGATCCCCTCTGCCGTCGCTGGGACTCCTTTGGTAGGTGATCTCGTAAGTTCCCAGTAAGTGCTCATAGAGCCCGGGACCATGCCCTGGCTTTGGTAAGGAACTAGTGTCAAACCCTTCCAAAACTTTTTCTGTAGCAAAAAAAAAAAAAAAAAAGAGAGAGAGAGAGAATCAAGATAGATTTGGAATTTATACTTCCCTTAACTAACATAGTTGATGCAGTAGGTCATCCAAGAATAAAACGTACATCCATTGATTTTTTTTATCTTTTTTTTTAGAAAAAAAAAGACAAAAATGCAGGTTTTAAATCTTTAGCACAAATCCATATACTCGGAATAGGTCCAAAATGGAATAGATATATATTAGTGGTTTCAAAGTGAATTCTTCCTAGATATACAATACACATATCACGATATTTTATTTCACAATTGAATCAATTTAAAAAACATCTAAAGTTAAGTTAGGGATTTCTCAATAGGTAATGTAGCATGGAGTGATATCTCGGCCAAACTTGTGCAGGAAAGGGGCTCTTCTTCTGGAATTTCAATCGGATCATCCACTTCTTCATAAACTTCCATTATTTTCAGCGTCAACGATGTACAGCAGTGCCCGGGGTAAATTTGTCACCATAATGGAAACACAAACCTTTGTCTCGGCGGTTATGTTTCTCAGTTTCCGAGAGTCGTGCTAGATGCGGATTGTTAAGAGAATAATGAGATGGGGTTGCAAAAAAATTGTTTTTGGGAATTCAAATTTTCTTATTTTGATTCTGATTGTAGACTGAAGTTGCAGCGCCAAGCTGAGAAGCATAATTTAAATACTAATTGTGTCCTTGAGTTGTAGCGCCAAACCAATTTGTGGCACCCCCTTGATTTGCGGCACTGAAATTGCGTGGGGAATTTTTATAATCACGGTAATTATATTATACTAGACGGGAATTATTGAAACGCTGGTAGAAGCGTTGAGCACCTTGCAATTGTAGTTTGGTTTCAAACTCTAAGGCTTTGTTTGGGAGTTTGGAGGAGAAGAAAAGGAAAGAGATGCAGGGAGTTTAGAGGGAAGGAGAAGGAAGGAAAATGGAAGATAATTCCTCCTCTTATTTAGGAGTTAAAAAATTAGTACAAAAGGAAGATAAAGGATTAATGAGTTATTTTTACCATTTTGTCATTTTCTTTAAAAATTAATATAATTACTATACTTAACAAATAAATTTAAAAAGTATTTTCTCTCTCTAAAAAATATTTTCGTGTGCATTCCAGTAATAGAAAAGAAAAAAGAAATCAGAAATAATGAGAGTGTTTTATTTGAACGAGAATAAAAAAATAATTAATCTATTCTCTCTTTTAAAACCAGGGATTGGAGGAACTTTATTTTTTTGAAAAATGAGGGTTTTGGGGGTCTTGTAAAAATTCCTAATTCCCTCCCCTCTTATTTTTAAAACTCTCAAATGAGAGAAGGGACTACCAAAACCCTTCCTTACCTTTCCTTTCCCTCTAAAATGGAATTCTCAAACAAAGCCTAAAGCAAGGATGGTAGATTTATAAACTGTACGAGGCTTATGGATCTTCACATCGGAGTGTAATTCTTCTTTGAGTTCATTGATGAATACTCGCGGTAGACAATGTTCCGGCCAATGCCATGCTTAGGCTTGACACCTAATGAACTCTTGCTTATATTCGCTTACGAAATGCAATTACTTGATGTTGCATAAATAGGTGTCTGGATTTTGACATTCCACAAGACCGAATTATTCTTGGAAAATCTATACCAATTCATCCTGGTACCTTGTAGCCATTCCTAAAGAGACCCAAGTAAAAGTATCCAACGCGTCTCAAAACTCATTATTGTCACATCAATCTTCAATTCTTTTGAAGGTTGATAATATTGAAAATACTTTTCAACTTGCATAACCCAGCCTCGTGGATCTCGTCCTTCATACTTTGGAACTTCTATCTTCAAATGAGATCCTTTAGAACGGTTTCTATTTCACCGAAGATTTTCAATCTCGGCGTCATCATGCTCATCGTAAATATCTCTATTGTTATGACTTGTATGTCCATTAATAAATATTGGTGCTCTTTGCTTCTTTAGAGTATTAATTTCTACATTCATCTAATCCAATTGTGCAAGAATAGCTGCCAATTGTTGATTGTTGGACTAATGATGTGTTTGAGGAGGTTGTTGCACCAAAATCAATAGGTCATCCTAAGGATGGGAATTTGATGGGACTTCTATATTCTGATTTAGGTGTAATGGAGAATTATTCTCATAAGAGGAATTTCGTGTGTTAACCATAGTATCTAACAAGCTCGAAGATTCATCGCTCTGATACCAAAATAATAGAATTGAAAGACATTGAGAGAGAAGAGTAAACTAAAGCAAGAATCTGTAACTCTAAGTGAGACAATACTTGGAATAATACTTTTCATAACCATGACAAGTCTTGCAACATCTTTAAATAAACTTACAACGCAATAACTATCTAGGATAAGGATAACCTAATAACTGATATAAAGTGCCAACATAACCATAATAAACCACCCTGGAATTTCTTAAACAGAGAAAAAGACTAGACTGCCCCTACTTAACCAACACGGTTCCTTCTAGTGTAAACTTGTAAAGGCCGTGGCATTCTATCACTCTATCTTGCGTTGAAGCCTGTCTCTTCCTCCAAGGAAGAACCAATTTCCTGAACAGGACGTTTAATCTCGGGGAATCGAACATGATCTCTTATTGGAGTTCCAAGTTCCTCAACAAGCTCATGTTTTCTGGTCCAATTAATGAAAAAGATAAATACAAAAAACAAGGACCTCAACATAGATAAATAACAATAAGAACTGCAATTTTTTATGCTTACAAACAATATATAAGTATGCGGTTATTTGGTAATAGATCTGCCCAGGCCCTTTGTGGAAAACCCTCTTCATCGTCTTCAAAAGCAATCTCCCTGATAAAGACAACTTCCGCACAATCAACTAGATGCTTAATTATTAGAAACACAAAGTGCAAATTAAAAACATGCAAAAGTAAAAAGGAAAAATAACCTTGGCAAACATTTGCGATGATATGCTGTAGGACAACGCCTACAAACTGCAAATTGAAATTCATGTTCCTCCTTATTTTCTTTTTCCTTACAGATGCAGCATTTATGAATAGGACAAATAAAACTTTCTCCATAAGCAATATTTTTCTCAAGTTCAATTGCAACACAGCGTGGATGGTAGAAGTGGCCACAAGTTGCAACATCACATTTAAAAACCTAACAGAAATTTCAAGAAAACATTTAGTTCCACATAACGCATAGGTAAACATTTACATGATAATGAAGCTAGTAAAAATTAAAGCAGAAGCATAGAAAAAATTATTAAGCAGAACTCCGCCTTAAGGAGTATGCCAACTCAGCAGGAAAATAATGAAGCTAGTATAGGTATCTTTCTAAACAAGGCATCAATATCATGGGAAGGGAAAAAAGCAATATTTACATAATAATGAGGTACAAAGTCAAGATGGTGAAATCGATGGTGATGTTAACCATAAAATTCTAGTTGGGTGATATAAATGGAGAAAAGCTGCCGGAGTTATTTACGATCAGGAAGTACCCGATCAAGAACAAGGGAAGTTATATCACATTGCGATAAGACCAACAATACTACATGGTAGTGAATGCTAGGCTATAAAGGGACGACATGAACATAAAGTAGGGGTAACCAAGATGAGGATGCTAAAATGAATGTGTGGTTATATAAGAAAAGATAGGATTCATAATGATCATATAAACTAACATAGACTGGTATCTATAGAGGAAAAACAGGTAGAAAATCCTTTGAGGTGGTTTGGACATATTCAAACAAGGCCATTGGATGCCCTTGTGATGAGGGTTGATCAAGCAGTACAGAGTCCTCTAAAGAAGTAGAGGAAGACCAAAGTGAATGCTCAATTAAGTTATAGAGCGAGATCTTTTGGTTAATAATCTATTTAAAGCTCTAGTTTTTTATAGAGCAAAATAGTGTCGTGCGATCCCTGCAGCCGACCCATCTAACGGGGTAGGTGGTAATGTCATACAAAGTCAAATAAAATTGAAGGGAGCAATTCTAATCAAAATGAGAGAGCAAGAAAGAGAGAGAGAGAGAGAGAGAAAGAGCATTCTCACTAAAATTCCCTTCAAGTTGGAGACTAGTTATGCATCATATGCATTACTAGCTTGCTGCATAGTTCCTCAAAGAACCGTGATAAAAAAATTTGCAATTTGACAACATGCATGTACATGTACCAAATCATAATCTACTTTTTCCTTTATAACATCCACCTAGTAGGATAAGGCTATGTTGTTGCTGAAAGTAATAATATAATTCCACATGTTTAGTTTAGTTCAATCGTGATGTTCTTTGCAATCCCAATGGTGTGTCCATGTTATCATACCATTTTGATGGATCTTGAATAATGTGTTGAGCTATAACTAACTCTTGGGCTTTGTGGGATGCGCAAGAGGAGTAAGAGAAAGCATTTAGTTTGGTGAGTGCGTAATATTGGAGAGAATGTTGTGTGTATTCTTGTATCTTTTGGTTATTTCCAGTATTTTTTCATGTTAATTTGAGTACTATTGAGAGCTTGGCTCCATCATTTTGGTATCAAAGCATCACAATCCAATAATAAAGAGTGTTCTAAAGGTAGTTTTTAGTATATCTTCAAGCTTCACTCTAATCAAGTGTTAACTAGAGGGATGGTCAATTTTGGTCAAACTATTATAAATCAATGTCAATAGCTTGCCTAGTTCTATACCAAAATTATCTCCTTCATGCACATCACAATGGAGACTAGGCATTTTCATCACTTTGAAGCTGAATTCTATGTATTTGCATCAATGACGTGCTAATGGATGTCATGTTCTTCGAATATCAATAGGAGATATTCTCGAGCTCAATCTTTTAAATAACTCAACCCGTCTAGTGGCAATTGAGAGGTCTAGCATTCAGCCTGACTTGGCTAGATGGTATGGACAGTCATGTTTGGTTTTGGTGGATATATGGCATTCTAAGAATGCATGAACCTTATGGCCCTCGTTAGAAAGCATTAGACAGGATGGGAGGAAATACTATATGCAATCCATCAAGGTCCTCCATTAATCAACTTCAAGCCTTATATCCTCATATGTGAATCTCATTTCCTCTAAGCATTGAACAGCCAATGATTATTCATAATAGAGAGACTGATTCTTATATGAGGAACACTATCGCCAAAGGAGACACTGCATCAGAACCATGGGGCTATCGTTAAAATGGAGACATCTCAAATGTTAATCACACTAATGTTTCAGGCTCATTTGTTAATGGTCACATTAGGAGTCATGGAAGACGTAAGGGAAGTAATGTTATCTATAATGACAATGGTATCATGCTACAAAATCCAGACATTGGGCACAAACTAGGTTTCCAAAAGCTTTTTGCCAAAAAAACTCAAACCTAAGCTAAATGAATCTTGAAGTTCACTAGAATCATGGAATGGGTGGTGCCATGATTGTGGTTTTTAGCTCAACCTACTCAACTAATCTATTTTACATGTTCCTCTATATCTTTACTTTTGTCCGCTTTATTTACGACTTGAGGTGCCTATGGGGTTCTTCAAGTTCTCTGTTAAGAACATGGTTATTAAAATTGGATCGGACCAGCCGATTTAGATTGGAAACCACCGAATCGGCCATGAAATCGATCCGGTCTACCATAGAGAACCGGGTTTGCCTTTAAAAAAAAATAATAAATAACGTTGATTGTAGCTTGAACAGCTCTGACATGGAAAGACAAAGGTGGGGAGAGAGAGAGATGGAGTCCGGTAGCCAAATTGGCATCCTTCAAGGCCGTTGGATTGCCGGTGAGAAGAGAGAACTTACCGACAATTACTGGCAAGAAAGATGGTGAGCCTACGATTGTCGGTGTTGGCGAATCATCTCCATCTTTCCATTGTCTTCGAACTCCTATCCTCTGTTTGCTATCTTTTTTCCAGATTTGAACTTCATTTCATACATGGAAGGACTGCTGAACATGATGGAGATTTCGAATAGATGAAGTTCAGTGGTCAGCTTCATTGGCTCCTATCTCAAGATTTCAAATCTGTAAACTTTGTTTAGTTGTTTGTGTTTTTTAACTTTTTATATATATCCCATGCTTGCATTCATTGTGACTCAGACTTTTCTTTTCAAACCTTCAGGAAAAAGTTGCAGGAAATTAATATTATATTTTTATAATATTATATTAATAATATAAAATCTACCCAATTACCGGTTTGACCCCGGTTTAACTCTGGTCTGAACCACTAACTCTTGACCTAGTACCCCGACCAGTTCAATGACTAGTCCGGTTTTAATAACCTTGATGAGGAATGTCTTTGAAGAAAAAAGGGTAATCTTGCAAGGATCTCTGGTTAAGGTATATGCACAAGTTTTGTAAAGTCTTGCCTTGGTTATCCTGCCATTGTATATGGCTTTGTTCTTTGTTTCCAGATGCTTTTTCAGTACCTCTAGAGGTACCTTTCCTCCTAGTCGAGTTCTTAGTGGACGGCATGTTCCTACATTATATGCAAAGGACATCTATCTTCACCGGTTCATCAACTATGCCTTGTGGGTTGCAAGTTTGCCTATGTCTTTGTTTTTCTGTATGCATAGATACTATTGGCTGGGCCCTTTGGTTTGACTCTTGAGTGTCCCTAGACAATCATCTTAGGCACTTAGGCCCAACTTTACTTGTTTTGTTTTACAAGTTTGTTTAATAAATTGACTTTTTATATCAAAACTAATGTAGACAATCGTGTGTTTTAGGCATGACTTGGAAAAATTGTCCTCGGCATATGGGCGATGATTATATTAGTGGTAGTAATACGCCTAAAGAGAACCAAAAGCGTTCCTTTGGTTCTATGTCAACTTTAGGTTTTGAGCTGCTAAAGTCAAAATACGTAAAAATTTTCCATAAAATTCTAATGTTTAAGGTGAACACTATTTCCATAGTCTTATGCCATTGTCAATTCTAAACGGATAAAATTAATTCTAGAAGGCTTAAATCAACTCTAATTTAAAACAGTATCCTTTACCTTTGTTCTAACAGACATCAAGCTTTCACTGCTTAATAAACTCTGATTATTCAAGTAATCCTTGAATTAGGAATCATTAACACAAGGGGTCACAATAAACATCAAGAAAGTCATGCTTCATTCAAACAAACATCAGATCAAAGGGCATTATATATGTAGCACAATATGTGAATATCAAGAATCAAATGCCAAATGACACTTAATAAGACATATAAATAAATTAAGGGTTTTAGTTTTCTCATGTTGCATGAGAAAACTAAATTTCCTACACACATGAAATGGTGTGGCCCACATATACATATATGAATTCATATATGTATATGTGGGCCCCACCATTGTATGTGTGTGTAACATAAGATAAATTTCTCATGCAACATGAGAAACATTAATCCCATAAATTAATCATCAAATAAAGAGTAGTTCAAAATCTTGCATAGCTATACCTCAGCACACGAGGATTTATCAGAGTTTCCTAACTCGCCACATACAAAGCATTGGTGCTGGTTATGTTCACAATTTTTGCATATAAAACCCTTCATCTCCTGCCAAATTCCAACCCAGGCAAACATAATATAGAAAGAACAAGGAAATAGGAAAAGATATGTAATATAGAGATATAAAAAATGTTAACAGACACATACATCAAGTTCATCCTCAGTAAAACCAAGGGAGTCACAATATGCACCACCGTCTGAACCATCCTCCTCTGTTGCATGAATCGACCTCATGCATATTCCTTGACAACTATTTTTATATTTTGAAAATTCATTGTGAGAAAAGAAACACAAAATAGAGTTCGATAAAAAAAGGAGATAAACAAATGTGTATATTGAACAAAGAAATGGATTATTTTATAAAACAGAAATTCATACCACAACAATCTACCGCCGTTGTCACAAAGAACACAAACAGTATCAAACAAGTCAGCTTCATTTTCTGAGCCATCATCAGCTTCATAACTGATGACATCATTTACAGGATCGTAATTTGACCCAGACTCTGGATGAATTTCAGCCTCATAAGACGCCATACCACTATTCACCCCAAATTTTCTCTGCAAACATAAGCAAAATGCCCAACAAGTAACCTTTTTTGGCTAAAAAAAACAACTAACCCTTTGTAAACACCAATATCTCCCTTTGAGAAGAGATAAACAGGAACCAACGTAATCCGCAACCATAGCAGTTCACACAGTGGCGGAGCTAATCCTTGGATCTTCTAAAATTTATTAGTATATATACGCATATGATATTTTATAAATCACCAATTAATAATTCTCCCAATAGTTAAAGTCATTAAATATGTCATAATTTTCAATTCTATCCATTCTAATTATATTAAACTCTAATATCATATTAATAATATCATATTAATTATTGCTCTCATTCACTACTATTTTTAATTATGCATATACATAAAAAAATATTTAATATTTTTTTGAAAACAAATAAATAAATGCCTTATAAAAACAACCATCCAAACATGCCTTATAATAACAAACCATGGGAGTAGAAAGTAGTTCAACATGTTTATTTTTTTTAACCCGGCTAAAAAAATTTTCTGGTACCGCCACTGAGTCCACAATCAATATAAAGTCCTCTCCGGAAATTAAAAGTCGTAAACGACGATAATTCAAACGGCATCGCTGTAGGAAATGAAACATAAAATCGGGCCGAGGAACGAAAAACATTCATAAACCTATAATCATGTAACCCTACACTCGTACCATTTTGGGAGGAACTGAAACGCGTGCAAGAACCGATACGTATGAAATAAGCAATCCCTCGTCTCTCAAACAACTAATATTTCTGAAGCACAAGGGACATAGAAGAGAAAGCGACAGAAGGGGATACGAAGTGGGATAGTATACTGTACCTTGTACTACAACCACAAAGTGAGACACCTTCACAGAACGCAGCCCTGTAGATTTGGCTACGTGTTTGATTCTTCTGAGAAGGAGAAATAGGGTTTTGGATCCAGACTTGTCGTTCAAGTCAAAGCAGACCTCCGTTGCCGGACGAAGGTATGGCTAGGTACGAAAATAAGTGACGTTAGGTTAGGTTTTGGCTAAATAGGGTTAGCCTATATAATGAGGTTATAAAGTTGAGTCTGTACATTTTTTTAGGTTTAGAATTTAGTCTTTATAAAGCCTGGTTATGCTTAAAGTCTTTTTAAAAGCCTATTTACAATATAAGATTTTTTAAAAAGGTCTGCCTTAAAAATTATAATTAGCTAATATATAGTACTATAATTAACTAATTATACTTAAAATTATAATATAAGAATGAAAAAAAATTAAATATTGTGTCATTTATATGATATAAATATAAATATATTTATTTAATATGTAAACAGGTTAGGCCTGAAGGCTTACAGGTCAGGCCTTAACAAAAAAAGGGCTAGCATATTTACACAATTGGACCTTTTATATAGGTCTTAGCCTGACCTTTTAAACAAACAAGTTAAGTCATATCAGGCTTTAAACAGATCAGGCCGTAGACTGCCTGATAGAAGCCTAATCTATTTCCACCCCTAGGTATGGCAAGAGTGTTTGGATGGGAGATGAGGGAAGAGATCTTCTCATCATCTTAATTTCTTATGATCCCTCATTATCCTAATTCCTATATGCATAGTTGATTGGGAAAAGGAGCAATTTGAACTGTTAATTGGAAAAATGATAGAAAAGTTAAAAGAGTGATAACTTGATGAAGTAGCTCATTTTTTATCTTTTACATTCAATTGAACGAACATAATTTAAAAATTATGAAGGATGATAACAAAAGAAACAATGAAAGAAACCCGACCCAGAAAATGGGAGGGGATGCCCTCCTCTTCGGCTGGGGAATTTTGTGGGGAGAAATTCTTTCCAAATTTGATGAAATTACCCATACTATTTTTTTCATTTTTCTAAGGGAAAATCCTATGTAAATACTTTTTGAATTATAAAATTCTAAATAAATAATTTAAATATCACAAATATCATATCACTCTAGTGCTATCAATATTTAAAATATTGTTGATTTATGTTTGCGTAACAGCGAAACTATAGTTCCAGAAGCCATTTTCTAAATATTGAGACAAAACTCTTCTCATAAATTTACGTCATAAATTATAAAAATTATTATCTTAATCCAACACGTCCTTGTCCTTTTATTCCTTTCTACTGTCTCAATTTTCCTAATTGCAGACACTACCTGCCTTTCTTTCATCTTCTTCATCAGCCTGATCTAAGCTTCATATCCTTGTATCTCCAAGCCCTACACAAGGTGATTTTCTTCCACTTCTAGATGTTACCCACCAGTCCAATATTAGGGCCTACTCATCACCATCATCGCCACACCCAAAAAGCTCCTCACCATCCACCCTCTTATCTTTACTCACCTACCGTCATACTGACCCTTCTTATTCCTCTCCCTTCTCACCCCATTCTCCCTCTTAGTGTCAATCCCAATCCCCAACCCACAAGTTTCT
This sequence comes from Acacia confusa, assembly GCA_037074495.1. Classification (NCBI taxonomy): domain Eukaryota; kingdom Viridiplantae; phylum Streptophyta; class Magnoliopsida; order Fabales; family Fabaceae; genus Acacia; species Acacia confusa. The sequence continues at coordinate 10,811,255 of CM073514.1, forward strand.
GAAAAGCTTGCATTTTACTACCTTGATTTTGGTTTCCAACCCGCAAGTGCAAAACGATCATGATGATCTTAAGCCGTCCATTCTTTCAAAGGTAATTGAACATTTCAGACTTCTTGTGTCATTGATTTGCTCTAGATTCACGTTAAATTGGAATTTCAAAAATGGAAGCTAAAACGGGTAAGAGAACAAGAATTTGGTCTTGTCTCTGCAATGTCTCTACAATGCAAGCCAAAATTTTCGCTTTTGTTTTTTACCCGGAAGGATTACTACTGGATTAATATATGGGCTGGTTTGGTATGTTGGAATTGATTTTGATGAAAATGGATATGAAAATGGGGTTTAAAAGTGTTTGGTATGAGTATGGAAATATCATATAATTTTTCATTAACATATTATTAAAAAAGTGTAAATATAAAATTACCCTTGACAAAAAAAAAAAAAAAAACCCACCAGATGTAGAAGCAAAAATGCCAAACAAATAAAGCTGGGAAATCGGGCCAGCCCTTTTAGTCCCTAGCCCTTTAAGAGCCGGGCTTGAAAATTAGAAAAGCAAAATGAAATCGGGCCAGCCCTTTTGGTCAATGCCTATTAGTCTATCCGATAGTAACTTAGTCGGTTTTTGCTATTAGCCTATTAATTAAGTCGGTGACTTCAGAATATTTGGTTTTTGCTATTAGCCTATCCGATACTAATATGATTTTTCAATAGCAAATGCCCTGTATGATTTTAATATGATTTTTTTTTTTAATATTTTGTTAATGTAAATGCACTCTTTATATTAAAATTTTATTTAATACTAAGACATATATAAAAACTAGTATTTTTGACATAATGTATTGGATACGCATATTAGAAACGTATCGAAAACGTTGTATCAGTATTTGTGCTTCATAGATTAAATCTATAATTAGACTGACTAAAAGCAAATAGACCCATGAAGAAATCTCAAATTCACAACAAATGAAAAATACCCAAATGAAGAAAAAAAATTAACTTATCATTACAAATATTGTAGGTCACAAACCACCTTTGAATGATTGATTAAACACTACCTAAAATAAAAACAAGAATCAAGGGATGCCATTGTTGAGAATTTCATATCAAAAGCAGGAAAAGGAAGCCAAAAATTGCATTTCAAAACACCGAAATTTCATATCGAAGGCAGGAAAAGAAGGCTGAATATCGAAGACAAAAATTGCATTTCATATCGTTGTCATAGGCCTAGATATGGAAGAATAGATAGGAAGCTTTGTCCTCGATGGTTTCACGATGGGTAATAGATATAGAATAATAAGGTGGTTTGTCACCGACGATGGAATCATGCGAAAGTCATTGAAGCATTGTTCGTATTCGTCATATCATCCATTGAGCCACCCTCCACTGTCTTCCTCATATGGCGTCTCATCCTCTTCCATCGATCACATTTTCATATTGGGTTTAGGGTTTCAATTTGGGTAAGAGTGTCCAGAAATTTCAGAAGTGAGGACATTTTAGTATGAAAATATGGCTTCCATGGAACCTATCTCATTTCTATGGGTCTTGGCATGGAGCCCAATTTAGCACATTTTGATAGAATTGATTTCAACATAAAAATTAATTTATGCAAACCAAACAAACATTTATTATGGATTTCAATTCCATTTCAATTTCCATCTCTCCAACTCTAGCTTACCAAACATGACCTATAATGAATATGATTATTTGCCCCACTAGTTTTTTTGTTGATAGATCCCATTAATCTTTTTTTAATCAATATCTGGTAAAAATCTTTCTTTCAGTCTTGATTGAAATTGGAGGGTGATCGGTGCCCCTTACTATGGAATTGATTTTCTAAACTCAATGCTCATCGGATGGTTCATCAATGGCTTCAACACTATTGACCACAATGATAAATTATTGAATTAGTGGCTATTTTTAAAGAATGTGATGCGTATAATTGTTTGGTTTTATTAATTTCCTTGTTTGATTTGATTTAATTTGTTTTGTTGTTGTACTGTGAATCATAATGAAGCTCAACTATTTGGATATGTGCAAAGCCCATTACCATATTTGGCTCTACTATTTGATCATTTGTGTGCTTTCAAGAAGGAGTAGGAGGGGCAAATTTTGCATCATGAGAAGTTGGAAAAATCCTTCACATGTTATTGTTTTCTTCATCCCCTGGTATATTATATTATAATTTTGGGCTTTAATAGAAGATACTCGATATTGGAAATCTTCATCTTCTTCAATATCTTCTTTAACTTGTGGCTTCTTGGTAGTTCTCGATCTTATCAAATTTATTGGAGGATAAAATTTGTCGGGTTATTTTATCAATAATTGAATAACATCTAATAAATACCGAGTACTAGGTTACTATTCCAAAATAATTTTTTACAGCATCTTAGACAGACTTGGGTTATTCTAATATTTCTTCCATAATTTGTGAATGATAAATGGTCTGAATTAATCTATAGTCATACAAGGTTTTCACAATACTTGGTGAGGTTACTATTTGATGTTTCTAGTGGCTATGGATGATTGATTTAATTTATGAATAAGGAGCTTAAAGAATTTATATCATTGTGGGCTTTGGAAGGAGGCTTCATAAAATGGGGTTCTTGAGGTTGTAGTTCTTTCTTAGGATTTTTGGGCTTGTTCTTGGGTTTGTTGAGTTTTTATTATCTTTATTAATGGTACAATTATTGATTGGGCTAGGTTTTCAGATATTCGGCTTTCATATGTTTGTGCTGCAACATCAACTATAGATACTTGTCTTGATATTGTTCCTCCAATTGCTTCCATTTTCTTTGACAATTCTTCAATATGTGAATATATATTTTCAACAGAACTTGACTAGCTCGTGATACTTGTATTTACTTGGCTGCTTAGAAGACTCATATTCATCTTAAGAATATTGATCTTTAATATTACTTGTTTTGTAGCCGATGATTCTTTGGAAGAATCATCATTGGTCATCTTTGACCTGTTTCCATATGCTCAAATAGTCAGCAACCTATTATTCTACCCTTTAACATACTCAATATCATAATCATAATAAGATAAATCATAGTTATTTAATCAACATTATATTACTTAATTTATTTGATCAAATTCCTTTATCTAACTAATATTTTAGTTGAGTATTATCAGTTCTTATAGTGAATCTCTTATTAACTATAAATAATTCAAATTTTTTACTGCTTTTACTATTGCTATAAATTATTTCCAATTAGAATGATATTTACTCTGAGCTTCATTAAATTTTCCACTTGCATATCTGTTTATTACCTCTCCCTTTTTTCTTGATCTTCGTGATTTTAATGCTACTCCTCAATAGTTTTCCAAAGCATCTGTATTTATTATCCATTTTATATGATTATTTGTGGGAATAGTTAGCTTAGGTAAATTTTGGCATAATTGTTTTATTTCATTTACTACTCTTTTGGTTTATTTATCCAATATCCATTTAGTCTTTTCTTCTGTTAATTTAAAATTCCCAAAAATAAGAAATAAAAAGGATTTACAATCCTTCTTAGGACTAATAAATCAAGCAAGAAATTATATACCTAATTACACACACATATACCTATACGCATATGCATATACATATACGTATACGTGTAATGTGTATACATATAGGTATCCACATTTACATATCCCTATACGTGTGTGTGTACACATACATGTATATGGATATAGATATCTATACATATACATACATCTGTATCCATATACATGTATGTGTATGCATATGCATATATACATAGGTGTCTGGTGGCATTCAGTATATTGACGCCACTGGTGGCGTCAACTAGCACGACGCCACTCTAGTGGCGTCATCTCTCATGACGCCACTAATGGCATTTTGTCATGTGACGCCTTTGATTGCATTATTTCGATAATTTTTTTTTAAAGTGCTCTAATTAGATACATTTTTTTGTAAAAGTTGCTACATTGGTGCTTTTCCCTCATGGATAATGATCCTAAGTTAAAGTGTGATGTGGATGTTGATGTGGGTTAGTAATGTGTGACATGACAGTTCCCATCATCCTTGTGATGAGTCATACTATGTAGAATTGGGAAAATCTCTTTAAAGTATCAAGAAAAAAAAAAAATCTCATTGACAACTTCTTCAGCAGGTGATTAACAACTCTTTAAAACCTTTTTGATATCATAATTTTCTGTGAGATTTTTTTGGCATAGGATTTTCCCTTTATCAATTATAGTTTATAAATGGAGGGTATCATATGTCATCCTCTACCATCAAAACTGAGGTGTGACTCGCGTTGAACATGATCTATCAATTTTAAAATTTTTAAAATAATGTATTACATTTCTTTTCCGTTTATAATAACTTATAAAATTGATAGATCATGTTTTTTACAATTTCGATCTACATACTATGTTTTTTAAGCATCATTATCCAACCTGGATACCTCTAAAACGGTTGAGACAATGAGTCAAAGGTCAGTGGATCAACTTAGGGCTAGACCGGTAGGAAATAACAAATTTAAAAATAATTTAAATCTTCATCATAGTATTATATAATCCAAAATCAATTCAATACATTGAACCACTAACAAAATAATTATATACTTATTTAGTGTTTTTTACAATTTCTTTAACATATTAACATTTAGTATCAATCAACCATCAAATGACACTATAATCACTAATCATAAATATTGTTCCTAGCAAATTATCAAAATAGATAGGTGATAACAAAATATTCATAACTACAATCTTTAATCATTAAAATAATAATCATTAACACAAAATTTATCATTAACTTTGACTAATATTGCCATCTACGTACCACATAAAAATATTAAATCTTTTTCTAAAATGGCAACTGAGTCAAACTAACAACTAGCCTAGGTTGACCAGGCCGGAACCTAGTCACCCCAAGCTAAACAAAAATTAGGGTTAGGGACTTGCCCAAACTAGTTTTATGGTTAGGTTGCTGATTTTCGGGTTGACCCAGCTGGTTCTGTAACATCCTAACTTTTTGGGATATTATATTGAGAATTTAATTATAATATGGGAGTAATTATGGAAAAAATTTTCCTTCATAAATAATAAATTTAATATAAGGAATTGAAGGACAAATAATTATGAGGAATTTAATGATGGAATTGGGCCAAAAGAATTAAATTAATGATAATAATAATAAAAATGAATTTATTGCAACAACTATAAAATCCATTAGTTCCCTTTTGTTCTCCTCCGGCCCATCTTGCTTTAATTCTCCACAACCCAATGACATACTTTCAAGACCAAAACGTGCAGCCCACACAATGAAAAAGAAGCCCAACATCAATTAAATAAAAACAAACCCATGTGATCAACCCCCATTCTCCTGCTCTCTCGCGAAAACGAAAAAAAAAAGGAAGCAGAAGCAGTATACCACACTCCTCAGCAATATCATTATTTTGCCACTTCATTCTCACGGCCCAGCACCTTACAAACCCAACCCACTAATCATCTCCCAGCCACGTGAAAGACAAAGAAACAGAAACCAAATATTCTCCTTCTCTCAGCAAAACACGAAAGCACCAGAAAAAGAGGAGAGTCAGCGATGATCATGCAGAAAAGATAAACACACAAGAGACACCATGCTTTTTCTCTGAGTCTCGAGCCCAGTGCTTTACAATCCTTTGGGTATTTCTTTGCACCGAAACTGAACCTTTCTTTCTTCTTATATAGTGCTATCTTCATTTCCTATCATTTTCCCTTTACTCTTTTCACCTCACCGAAACGGAACAGAAACAGGAAACAGAGAGAGTTGAGAGTTTGCAGAAGAGAGAACGAGAAAGAGAGAGAGAGAGAGAGTGCAGAGAGAGAAGGAAGAGAGAGGCTATGGGAGAGGAAGAGAGACCCTGTTTTATCACGCGAGAACAGGGGAGAAATCCAGTCATCTTCACTCGTGGATCAAGCTTGTCATTTCCTCTTGAAGCTGAAGATTCATTTATGGAGCGTGTTAAGCCTTAGTTTTAAGAGCAGTGTGAAAGTAGTTAGCCCTGACGAGAGGTAACCATTTTCTATGTTATTAATATATTGTATCTTCTGAAATGATTATGTATATTTAAATAAAGTGTGCCATGTGAAATTTTATGGGTGAAATTGCATTAAAATATTATGATAATTATGGGAACTAAGATATGATGGCATAATAATTGTAAATATTTGGAAATTTTGCTATTGAATTATTAGAATGTTGGGATGAGAAGATTTCAGAGAAAATGGAAAAGTGATTTCCACCACGTGGTGATGTCTATATTGGTGTACGATAGTTGACTTATTATTATCCTATCAGAGTGAAGTGATGGGACCTGCCCACCAGAGTGATGGGTTTACGACGCCCCACTAGAGTAAAGTGGGGAAAAGACCCATGGTCTGGGGCAGGGTGCTCTGAGGATTTTGGTCGGTTTTCATCACTTGACCAGTGAACTTTTGGAGTAACCAGTAACATAGGTGTAACTTAGCATATGAGTCTAATCAGAGGAAATAAGACGGTTCGGTTGGATTGGTGAGAGATATTTGGGTATTGAATATGAACAGGATTGTGACACCCATTATAATACTTAATTATAATGTGATAATAAATTGAAAGGATGTAGATGAATTGTTCTATTTTGGATTGATTTGTTCCACTTGGCACCTCACTAGCACATATTAATATGCGTAATGAGCTGGATTGATGGTTACAAAATTTTTCCCAGGTGACCAGTTCGATCCAGGTCTCTCAGGGAAGCCGACAGAAGCAAAGTGTATTTATCACAAATAGGACTTCTGTCTTTTGGTGTATGTTATGGATTAATGTATATTGCCACACTCTAGGGTTTATCATGCTGCTCTGGCATAATTTTAAAAATTTTAAATTCCGCGTAAAACCTAATATTAGATTAATTTTGACTATCAAGTGTTTACTCTGATAAATATAAGGTTATTTAATTAATTAAATGGTGGTTGTTTCAGGTCCAATCTATATTTGACAACCCTACTTTTAAGATAATTATTTTTTCTTAAAGTCTTCATTTTTTTTCTTATTTTTTTTTATAAATAAATAGATAATTTAATTTTCTTATTAACCATGATAGTTTTTGAATTAATCCACGTATATCAAACGCAGCAAGAGACCACAGGGTTAAAAATAAAAGGGAGTACTAATTTATTTTGCTTTCCTAATATATTCATGTTGAATGAGGTGCAAATAATTTCTCCTATATCTTAATTTTGAATTTAAAGTGATTTTATGTGGAAAGCATGTTTCGATTTTGATCCTTATATATAATATTTTATCTTTTAAAACAAAAACAAAATATAAAATTTCTGAATTTAAATTGATTTTATATTGAAGGCATGTTTAGAATAATTTCTCCTAATCTTAATTTTGAATTTAAAGTGGTCCATTATGTGCTCGAGAAGGGTGGAAATAGGTCAGATACCTGTAGTAAGACTTGGTCTGGCCTATTTAAAAATGGGAATAAACTCATACCTTTTAAAAGACTTGTTTTTCTTAATAGTCAGACTTAGACTCACTAAAAAGCCTATTAGACGTGTTAGGTCGATTTGACACATTATACCTTTTATATTCATGGGAAAAAGATAAAATAATAAAATCAAAATTGATAAAAGACAAATAAGTATGTTGAATTTCAATAATTTTAAAAGGACTAATTTGAAAATGTTGCAAAATTTGAGAAATTGCCTAACCATCTTTAATTTTTTTTTTTAATAAAAATTCATCAACCTCCCTTGTTGGCCATTACATTGGTGCTTCGGTGGTAGTGGCTATCTATTATTGAAGCTCCAATGACCACCAGCAATCGGTACTGAAGCTTCAATGACCTAATATTTTTTTAAATTTCTTAAGTAAAAGTTGTTAATATAGATATTTAAGTTGTTAAAGCCATATTAAAGTTATAAACAATGACATAACACACACACACACATAATTTCCCAGGCAAAAGTTGTCAGTCTGGATACCTGAGTTGTTAATAGTCATACTGAAGTTATAAATATGGTAGATATCGTTATTAACAACTTAGATGTCTACAGTGACAACTTTTGCATGAGAAATTCAAAATATATATATTAGATCGTTGGAGTTTTGGTGAAAGTTGTTAGGAAATATTCAATAAATACTTTGTTTACAATTTTAGTATTGCTATTAATAACTAAAATATTAATATTGATGATTCTTGTTTTACAAATGAAAAAAAAAATTATTAAATTGTCAGAGCTCCAATGAAAGTTAGTAAGAAATATTAAATAAATACATCGTTTACAATTTTAGTAGGAGACAGACTAGGGGTGAAAATAGGTCAGAGGCCTAGTCTGTTAAAAGCCTGGCCTGTTAGGCTAAAAAGTCAAGCTAAAACCTCTTTTAAAGTTTATTTTGGTTTAACAGGCCAGGCCTAGGCCTAATAAAAAACTTTTAAGCTTATCTGTTTTAAAAGTAAAATTGTAATTTTCCCATCTATCATCTACTGAGAGCGTGGCATATATACTTGCTTCAATTTTTTAACCTGTCAGTTTCTAACCCCAGCCCCCAGCAACGAAGTGAAAAGTTCCAGCCCTAAAAAATTTCAGCCGCTGTGGTTCTCGTCTCCTTCTCTGACTTCAAATCTCAGCTCGGTGCCTACCCTCAAATATCAGCTCGGTGCCTGGTAATCGTCGAACCTCTGTCTCCGACGCTCAGCTCAGCTCGTCTCTCGATCACGCAAGCCGACAGTAACTCGTACTGGATTTGATTGTTGAAGCCGAATCCATCGCTCCTTTGTCTCCGATGCTCAAAGTTTTTTGGACTGATATGTATAACTGTTGGTTGAACTGGTTTTGAGATTTTGTACATTGTATTTCAGGTTTCCCCACTCTTCCTTAGTTCTTTTTACTGTTTGATCTGGTGTATGTTAAATGAAATTGTATTTTCTACTCTAATATTCAGTGAAGATTTCTTCATGTATGGCGGCGTGTTGAATCCTTCACCCAAGCACTGACAATCGAGAGACCGGTGAGGGGAAGCTTCTGAACTTATCCGTTCTTTAGTTCGACGTAGAAGAGGAACATCGATTTCGCACAGGATTTGGGTGAGTAGAACATCTGAAAATAATTCTATTTTCAAAGAATCTCTCAAAAAATCTAGGACCTGGGTTGAATTATATAAATATAAAATCTGATCGATTTCTCCAGTCAAGTTGTTGCTCATTACCTTTTCATATCATGTTTTCTTCTTTAAGGATTTTTTTTTTTTTCTTTTTTTGGCTCTGAAGGTATGTTGTTTTTTACTGGTTTTCCCTTCCTTCTTTATCGTTGGAATGGGGGCCGGAGCGGGCCGTTATACCCAAGGTGATTTAATCGACTTCAATGTTTAAGTCCTTTTGATGACGGTTTTATTAGACTTTTCCTCATCCGCATAAATCACGACATCCCCTTCATGCCCACCCATAGGTAGGATAAGCGACCCATCAAAGTCTCTTCTATAGGAGTTTTTTTTTTTTCCTTGTCTTCTGCTTTTCAGGTCTTCCTTGTGAACTATTTATTCTCTGGCCAGGCATGCTAAGTATAGCTCCATGTCCTCCATCACCCGAACGAACTGTGATGATAGCCTGATCAAAATACCTGTAAGGTTCCTTGACCACTGTCGCAGGACTTGATGAAGCAGCTACACTGTGGTTTTTTAGTGGTTTTCCCTTCCTTCTTTATCGTAATAATATTGATGGTTGAAGCATGCTGTAATATTGACAATGGGGTTGTGATGCCATTTGCTGAAATTTCAACCACATGCATGATATGGAAACAATATTAATTCTGTGATGGGTAATTGGGTATTATGAGGTTTTGTTCTCTGATATGAATTTTAAATTTCGAGCTCCGATTGGTATTAAAATCAGAGGACAATAATGTAGCCAAATCGTGATAATGACAATCATATTTATGGATTATTTGTAGCTTACAATAACAAAAAAGGATTTTGACATTTCCTTGTCCCCCCATTCCGGCTTACTTTAGCACAAGAGTTTCATCTTAACAAGCTTCCTTAACAGGCCAGGTTCAGGCCGAAAAAATGGCCTGGTTACAAGCTAGACTCAGGCCACTTTGCTCCAAAATAGGCCTGGCCTGTTAATGGTGAAGCCTGATCTGGCCTGTTTCCACCCCTATGACTGACCAATGAGGGATGTTGAGGAATTTTTTAAATTCAATATGCTTCTTAATCTTTTACCAATTTTGATTGCATTTTTCTATCTTTTTTTCCTTATTTTTATTTATAACATTAAATATGATATTATGATTATATAGAAAATTTAAAAAATGACAAACCCTACTCTCTTTTCCCCTTCCCCTGTTTCTCTCGCTCTCAACTCTCCTTCACTCCGATCGGCAGCTGGCGGCCGGCCACTCTCAATCTCCCTTTCTACTCCACCTCCCCGGTCCCTCACTCTCATCTTGTAACTCGTGGCTCACGTTCTCTTCGCCTCCAGTCTCTTAGATTCTCACTGTCTCGGTCTCTCACTCCCGGGCCATCGCAAGTACGTTTTAGGATAATGATCTCCCTTTTCTTTTGTGGCAACTATGATGATTTATCTTTCTCTCTGTAACGAAATATTCTTTTCAAATCAGAAAAACCAGTGTTCTCAGTTTATTTGCGTTTACTTGTATGTATTGTAAATTTATTTATTCTCACAGTATATTGAAGCTAAGTGTGAGAACATTAAGTTTTTTTTTATAAGAAAAGTGGCGTTGCTTTGATTTTCGCAAGCAAAAACGAAAAGAGTCGCTGGAAGTCTGTTACAAAAATGAAAAGTGATGTTATCCTCATCCTTGCTTTTATCCTGATCTGGTTCTGTTCAGCTTGAATGTGGGCCCAGTAAAGTTTGAGTCTATTGTTTAAGGATAATGAAGTAAACTCAAATTTCTGGAGAAATTAATTTTGAAACAAAACAAAGACAAGTAAAAACTGTTACTACTTTTCTGCAATGTAAGTCTTCACCTTTACACGCCATGATTTGGTCCTTCATTGGTTAAGATTTTTTTCCTCATGCTATTCTTCTTTTTGTTAACAGGCTAGGCCAGGGGTTTATACAGGCCAGGCTGGCTCAGGCCGACTTGTCCTATCTGGCTGGGGTGCTAAACGGCCACTAACTCCTTTTCTTACTTACTCGCTGGTTTCTTCATTGGCGGTCCTCAAGGGCAGAGGAAAAGGATTTCCAATCATGTCGTCCAGGCCAGAGTTGCTCGCTCCACCTGAGGTGTTCTACGATGATAATGAAGCTCGCAAGTACACATCTTCTTCCCGAATCATTGAAATTCAGGTGCTTTCTCTTGAAAATCAAGTTATCAAGTTATGCTTGCGGGTTTCCTTTGTTCTAAGAAATCCTAGTGCTCGAGTTGTTGAATTTTGTAAACGATTATTTGACTGTTATATTTTCGGTTTTGAACTTCTTAATGATCCTCTTTCGTGTGTTTAAAGGCTTCTCTTTCTGAAAGAGCTCTGGAGCTACTTGCTTTACCCGATGACGACATTCCCAAGTTACTTCTAGACATTGGTAAGAAAATTATCTCATTCTGCATTAATTCAGGAAGCGTCTCTGCTGGAAATTCTTTGCAGTCTTGGGTATTGAATTGTTGTTATATTGCCATGGCGATACCCTTCGATATAAGATATTTAATATGATGTAATGTAACCTGAACCATAGCTTTTCCAGGCACAGTAGCTGATATTTATGGTAGATTCACTGTGATAAATTCTTTTGTCCAATTCTCTTATAGATTAACCTGTTAAATTGTGCCTTGAGGGTTGAGGGTTCCCCCGAGAAACATCTCCATATTTTGAACATACTGATCTTATGTGGTATGTATTACTTTCTATATACTTGGAAGATTAGAAGATTTCAACCCATTATTTGAGTTGACTTTCTTAGATTGTGCGATTAGGGCTCCTCTGACATTTTAATATTTTTTATTTCATCCATAGAGTATGGTTTTATGAACCTTTTTTTAATTTTTTTTTTCCATTTATACTATAGTGTAAACTAAAATGTATGATTGCATTGCTACAACATTCTCTAGGTTGTGGATCAGGACTTAGTGGAGAGACACTTTCAGAGAACGGACACCACTGGATTGGTCTAGACATTTCATTATCAATGCTTGGTGAGTCAAGTCTTTTATATTTGTGAACAAAACACTTGCCATTCCAATTGTTCCCTTCAATTTGTTTTTTTTTTTGGCTTTTTAATCGATGACATTTTGGTTAAGTCTAGATGTTGCATTGGAGCGAGAGGCTGAGGGAGACCTTTTACTTGGTGATATGGGACAGGTATTCACCAAATTGGAGATTTATGAGTATTCTGTATTGATATTTGATTTCCCTTCATAACAATGGTAGGACTATTTATTACTAAATGGTCCTGGATTACTGATAGGATTACTGATATCTGTTTCTTTTCTTCCTTTTTTTTTTTTTCTGCTTGTGATCATAACTTTCTGACAATCCATAGTTATGTGAAACTAAAAACTTTCTCCAAGAAATCAAGATGATTGCTCTATAATTTACTCTCTCATTTTTCCTTTATCTTTCTTGTAAAATGGTTTCAGGGTTTAGGGCTTCGTCCTGGAGTTATTGATGGTGCCATTAGCATCTCTGCAGTTCAGGTTTGCTGCCATCATCACAATATTAATTTTGAGAGCTTGCTTTCTGTTATCCATTTTGTAAACCTAATGTTTGCCAAGATATTGCATTTTCTAATTGGCAGGCCTAGGTGTAATTTTCCATTTCAAATATATATACCAATGAAGCTAATGCTTTGGTACCGTGCTTGATTGGGCTTGTTGCTCATTTACTTTATCACTTACTCTTATATTATATTTGGTGATGCAGTGGTTATGCAACGCTGATAAATCCTCTCACAATCCAAGATTAAGATTGAAGTATGTCTCTGCTTTTAGTTATTGTACTTCAATTTAATAACTCCATACTTCGGCCCTTTAACAAATATTCTAGCATGTGTTGTTGGTTTTTCCTCCTTTGCATTTTACTCTACTAAAATTAGATTATGGTGAATTTTTCACAGTTCCTCAATGGTGCATAACAATGTATCTTCTTTTGAATTGGCAGGGCTTTCTTTACATCTTTATACAAATGCTTGACAAATGGAGCTAGAGCAGTGTTTCAATTGTATCCTGAAAATCTGAAGCAGCGAGAATTGATTCTAAATGCTGCAATGCACGCTGGTTTTTCTGGTGGTATAGTTGTGGATTATCCTCACAGGTACATAGGATTCCAGTACATTATAGAAATGATTTTCTAGTAAGATATATATATATATATTTTTTTTTTTCATTTTCTGGCATTTGGTCTCTGATTAGCACAACATCTTTTGATCTTCCAGTGTCTTGTGAAGTAATTGTATTTCCTGGTCAGGTCAATGAGAATTAGTCTCAGGAGAAGGATAAACAATAAGTTTCTCTTTATCTCCTCTTAAACGCGGTATTAAGTTTCTGAAGCAAAGTCAACCTCTTAGAATATAAATGCTTAGGCAAATTGGTTATGTGTGGTTCATGATAATATCTCTGGAATATTCGCTTTCACTGTAAGTTAGATTCAGTATACAAAACTGATCCTAAAAACCATGTTTGTCTCGAAGTTTATATTGACAAACCCATCAACCTTTCTTCAACTTTTTGGGACAGTCTGTCACTGGTCAATTAAATCATGTACCCAGCAGTCTACTAAAGCATATAATCTGGGTTTTTGCTTTTTGTTCATGAAAAAATTATGATAATCATGTATCCGAAAGAGTCAACGAATATTTGTTTTGTGGACATGCTGTAAAAACTAGTTATGTTTGAATCAAAGTTTTTTCCTTTTTTGGTTCTTTTGTTTCCCCTTTTCTTCTGAAAAGCATCTCATTAACCACGTATTCTTTTTGAGCTTGTTTTTGGTGTTGCAATAACTGGTGAACAATTGTCTTGTGATAGTTCAAAGAAGAGGAAAGAATTTCTCGTCCTCACATGTGGTCAACGATCAGTAAACATGTCAGCAAGCTCTATCAAGGGCAAAGGTGAAGATGGGGAGAGTTGCTCTGACGATGAAAGTGAAGATGGAGAGAATGCAACGGTTTGTCTCACCGCATTAGTGAAGTTTATTATGTACTTTTACTTTTCAAAATTAAGGAAAAGAACTTCTTGAAGTCCAGCATTTATACAACAACTTTGACATTGGTTCTTGTTTTATTTGACTAGTTAATCATGACCTGAAATATTGATATTTTTTTAAAAAAAATCTTGAATTTGCAGATTAGTATCTCAGACAGGCATAGGCCTAGGAAGAAGCAGAAACATAACAAAAGTGGGAAGGGAAGGGAATGGATAAGGAGGAAGAAGGATCAGATGAGAAGGAGAGGAAATGAGGTGCCTCCAGATACCAAGTACACTGGTCGAAAACGCAAGGCTCGGTTCTGAACTTTTGTCTGTTTGGCATTTGCCTCAAAATATACTTTTGTTTATACTAATTAGGCAGTAGGATTTGCACCCTACTCAGCCCCCAGAACAAGTTTTTCTTCATTGAGTGTATTATTTAATTTAATATTTTATCGGAGCATATATGATTCCGAACAATTTTGTGGGTTTGGATTAATTGCTTCTTGGAATAGCTATCCAATTTTGAGGAAGATTGTGTTTTCTTTTCCTTTTTCTTTGGTTAAACAAGAGATCTGTACTCTTAATTTACCTATAAATGTTATGTGACCTGTGAAGTTGAGTAAAACACACACACACAAAATGTCATAACAGAAAAGCTAGGGAGAGCTCCAGGATGAAGAAATGTGTTTGGGGAAAGAAAAAAAGCACTTCTATCCCAAATTATGGTTCTGGGGCTCAAAACCATGGGTTTTGAAAAGCATTTTTTTTTTTCCTTTTTTCTCTTTCCTCCCACTTATATGCAACTATTACATTATATGACTAAGGTGTAAAAATGTATGTGTACTTTATCCCGAAAAGTGTACAACACCAAGTACTTTTTTAGGTGCAAAAGTATACATGTGGTTGTAAATTATGTGTAAAAATACTATAATTAGTAAATTATAATAATTAAAGTCCTAATTTATCAAATAAATGTTTTCAACATTAATATCTAAGTCATGGTGCTCTCGGGTTGGGTTTTGAAAAACATGTTTTTCTTATCTTGGACCTTGTAGGTTCAGCTCTATTAGGCCATGGCTCTTTAAGGGCCGACCTTGATTTCCAACTCTATTCTAAAGCTCCGGAACCTATTTGGTCATGAAGCTAGGTTGTTGAGGCGAGAGAGATTGGAGGTCGACGAAGACGGACAGCACAATTGAATAGGAGGTTCATCCGGTAAAACTTTTTTATCTTCTAGTGTGTTGCTTCGTGTTTTCCTTCATTTTCAACGGATTTCTAAATGTTAAGCGACCCGATCAAGCTATTTTTGTCACCTCTTCTATTTTTGCATCTACCTCTATTTTTTGGGAAATTTGCTAAAATAAGAAAGATATCAAAAAAATTTGTCAAAACAGGGCACTGTAGAAACAATTTGTTAAAATAGAGCAGTTGCTAATGTCACATCAGACGATGTCCCAAGTGGCGCCACGTGTGACGCCACTAATGGCATCATAAGTTGTGGCGCCATATATATATTATATATATGTGGCGCCACACCACATATATATAATATATATATTATAATATATAATATATTAATATATATCACAATAATATAATTTAATATATAATATATTAATAATATATATTATATTATATATACACACACTCACACATTTGACGGGTTATACACATTCGGACGAGAGAATTGAATGGAAAATGAAGAATGAGAGAGAAGAGAAAGGAAGAAGAAAGAGAAAGTAGTACTCACGTATATTCATCAAAAGTAGTCACCATTAAAACATCGTCTTCCCTTAATCCATATAATTGCCCCTCCACTGAGCAGTATTCAGGCAATGCTCCTCCCTTGAGCTCACCTGTCTATGGGTTGGTAGTGGGGGGTGATCCAATGCACTCCCTGGTATTTGACCCATAGATATATGGTAAATAGTCATGAATTTTGAATATATTTTTATATTCTCATGTCTCCTTTAAAAAATTATTCAAAAAAATTATTTTTCATTTTTTGATCCATCATATATATTTTTTTTTCCCTTCAAGATCTCACTCCTCATATCAACCCATAGACAGATGAGCTCAAGGGAGGAGTATTGCCTGAAGACTACTCAGTGGAGTGGCAGTTATATGGATTAAGGGAAGACGGTGTTTTAATGGTCGCTATTTTTAATGAATATACGTGAGTACTATTTTCTCTTTCTCTTCCTTTCTTTTCTCTCTCATTCTTCATTTTCCATTCAATTCTCTCGTTCGAATGTGTATACCCGTCAAATGTGTGAGTGTGTGTATATATAATATAATATAGGGTTAAAGTACAATTTTACCAACGAACTATTAGTTCAGGAGCAATTTCGTCAATAAACTCTCTAGTGGACCAAAATTACCAACAAACTATTGGATTAGAAGCAATTTCACCAACGCCGTTAATTGAGCCTGACGCCGTTAATCTGCCTTCATGCAAAAATTACAGAATAGGACCCAGATGTTTATGAAACTATATTTAAGCCCCAAAAAATTCAAAAATTTTTATTTTAGTTCCTCCACATACTTTATATGGAAGGACTAAAGTGAAAATTATAAAAAAATTTGGGGCAGCAAGATAATTTTCTAAAATTTTGGGTTCTTTTCTGTAATTTTTGCAAGGTCATACTTACCCCTCAAAATCCGCCGCTGGTTACAAGCTTTTTTTTCGGCTTTAGCCTGGCCTATGGCCTATTAAGGAGGCCTGTAATTTTAAAAATTTTGTAAGCACCTAGCAAATCACAAGTCTCACCTCAAAATAAGCCTATTTCAAATAGGGTCAAAACAGACCTACTTTAAATAGGCCGAAAACAGACCTACATCTAACAGCCTGTTTAAAGTAGGTATGTTTTTGGCTTGTTTAAAGTAATTATGTTTTCACCTTATTTGAAGTAGGTTTGTTTTGAGGTGAAGCCTGTAGTTTGTTAGGTTGGTTATAAAATTTTTAAAATTACAGGCCTCCTTAATAGGCCACAGGCCAGGTCAAGCTAAGGTTCAAAAAAGGTCTGTAACCAGGGGTGAATTTTGGGGGTAGGGATGACCCCACAAAAATTACAGAAAAGAACCCGAAATTTTAGAAAATTATCTTTCCTCCCCAATTTTTTTTTTTATAATTTTCATTTTAGTCCCTTCATATAAAGTACGTGGAGGGAGTAAAATAAAAATTTTAAAATTTTTTGGGGCTTAAATATAGTTTCATAAACATCTGGGTTTTATTCTGTAATTTTTGCATGAAGGCAGATTAACAGCATCAGGCTCAATTAACGGCGTTGGCGAAATCGCTCCTGATCCAATAGTTTGTTCGTAATTTTGGTCAACTATAGAGTTTATTGGCAAAATCGCACCTTAACCCTATAATATATATTGTTAATATATTATATATTAAATTATATTATATTATATTATTGTAATATATAT
The DNA here is from genome assembly GCA_037074495.1 of Acacia confusa. Lineage (NCBI taxonomy): Eukaryota > Viridiplantae > Streptophyta > Magnoliopsida > Fabales > Fabaceae > Acacia > Acacia confusa. The sequence continues at coordinate 10,828,817 of CM073514.1, forward strand.
TAATATATTATATATTATATATATGTGGTGTGGCGCCACAACTTATGGTGCCACTAGTGGCGTCACATGTGGCTACTCACGCCACGTGGTGCCACATGTAACATTGTCTGACGTGACACCAGCAACTACTCTATTTTAACAAATTGTTTCTACAGTGTCCCGATTTGACAAAATTTTTTGATATCTTTCTTATTTTAGCAAATTTCCCCTATTTTTTTGTTCTGTTGAGCGAAAGAACGTTTCACTCCATTCGGCGTCTCATTGTTTTTTTTTTTTAAGTTGAGGGACAGAACATTTTTGCTTCTGCCTTTGTCCTTCATTGCCTGAAGTTTAGCCGGTCAAATATTCATAGGATCCATCCAAGAGCCCATAAAAAAACACGTGGAGGAGAACATAAATAAATAAATACTTAAAAGAGAAGAGGAGGCTTCTTTGCTTCTCTTCTATCATCCTCTCAGGTTTCATTTCTTTAATTTATAATATATGAATCATCATCCACCGTTCTCCACTGAGGCTCGTATGGCGCTTCGACTGATCAAGTGGGATGAAGTCAAAGAGGGTTGTGAAGGATGCCAGAGACCGCAAAGATGGGGGATTTTTATAAAGCTCCACGTGTCTTGCTCTGAGGTTTTAGATAAATCGAACGTAGGAGATGAAAGACGCTGAGGGACACAGAGAAAAGCTTCTCAGGGCATCCAAACCCGTCGGGTTGGGTTACACGGCGTGTGATAATAAATGTGCTGATCCGAGTTGGACCAAATCAAATGAATTGTTATTATTTTAATACTGGAGGTTAGTTCAGAAAATAATAGAATAAAACAGTGAGGCTGAGCATGGAATTCATAATCCATGAGCCTGTCACAACCCATTGTAATGTAATTGGATTATTTTGAGTCCGCCTAAAAAGACCTCTAACCTGTATTTAAAAGTTAAATGGGCACACTTACGAGCTGCCTATACCGCCCATTTTGTGTGTTTTTATTTATTTATTAACTACCCATTCCATCTTGCATTCCACTACAAGGTAAAGGTATTTTGTGACTCCCTCTCTATTTGATATTTCAAGTATTTGGCCGCCTCTAATCCCTAACCATACTCGCCATCAACTCTCAATCTCATTCTTACTCTCTATTTGGCTTTGCTTATTTGAACTTGTGAGTCGATCGCTACTAACTCTACATGTAATGTAGAGAAGATTTCATAAGTGGGTGAATATCTTTAATTGAATTAATTGGCTTTCGTGATCCAAAATTTGATATTTTAGTATGGTAGAGAGTGAATGCTTTTAAGTATCAAATTGAAGTTTGAATATCAAAATTATGGTATGATGATACTAGTATAAATTTATGTTGTTTTGTGTGAATTGTGATTATTGAACTATAAAGATTTAGATTTCAAAAATTAAAATGATGAATTTGGATGGATGTCTAATGATTATATATTTTTTTCCCAAAAAACTAAACAATTAAAATGTAACCGGGTTACCAAAAACCCAGTTAACCCACTAATTTATATATTAACCATTTACATGAGTTAAAATAGGTTGAGGTATGTGTATGATCTAGTCAGCATTCGTGTATAGTTAAATAGACGGGCTATGGGTTTGGCCTCACCCAACCATTGCTCCACCCTAGAAAACAGAGAGCCTCGCATCCTTGTTTGAATTTTCGCATTTCTTTCTTTTGAAATGGGCCATTCGTGGCATCATCCCCGTCCTTCCTTCACTATTCAACTTGCAGATTTACTAATACGCGGAGATTCAGATATTTTTTTCCCTCTTTTCTTATATTTTATTATAAACAACGTTACATTGTGCCACGTTACGTTCTGCTTTCAAAGAGCTTGCTGTAGATGCATAGAAATCAGAATATAAGCTGCATCCATTATAATCATATATGAGGAGCAAGGGCAACAGCGGAAAAAGCTTCCTTTTAATTTTCATTCAAATTCATTGTCACCTGCTGATAAACTATATTCAATTTCATCATGTAAAAGAATGATAATTATTATGGTGGGTGACACGTTTAAAAATGATAAGCACCAATTCAAGTCCATGAAATGTTTGCGAAACAGGATTCAGGTTGATTTGGAATGCAGAGGCGAAACCCTCCAAGCTTCCAGTTATTGATTAGTTCATGATGAAAGACTTTTTACGCAGTAACAAAATTTGAAACAAGACGAGTGAAATCATTATTCCCCCTTCCTTCGATGATGAGACCAATTACAGTGGCGGATATTAAGTTCTTGGTTTGGTTCCCTTTCAATGCAGACTAGTTTTGGACAGGTATGAGATCCATAGGCTAGTGGCAAGTGCTTTATTTTGTTTCCTTCCTTGGTTATATATATATATATATATATATTATATGGAATATATTTACTTTATTTTCCATACATCACTATTTACAATGTTTATGGGATAAGTTGCTACTTGTTGTGGTAATTAATTTGGGATAATTTTGTTTATTTAGTAGATGGGTTCTTAAGAGGAATTTGTGATACAATAGTTTCTAATGTGTCAAAGACACTTGTAACCCACCTTATTTGTCTTGTTGTTCAGTATTTTGTGGTTTAAAAGTGTAATAATAAGAAGAGAATAACTTACAATATGAATCATGCTTGAGAGGTTACGTGAAGAAGTGATGTGAAAGATAACTTATACTCTTAGTGGATGAGATATTGTTAGAATGGGTCATGAAGCTTTTTTTGGATTGAGTAATATGTTAGAGAGAGATAGTGGCCTAAAGCCGGCCCGATTGTCAAGTGTGGAAGAACAAGTTGTTAAAGCTCTTTACGTGTTGTCAAAAAGAAAAAAAGACCATTTCTTTGTCAATTTAAACAATGTGGAATTTGACAATCTGTCTCATGGAGCCCAAAGTGAGAGCCCAAAGAGAACTAGAAGAGTTAGTTTTAACAAAGAGACACTTCTAATGGAGTTTTAATTGCAAAGCAAATGCAAGCTATAGCAAGTGCCATGGGGGAAGGAAATCAAGTTTTTAAAGAGAGATATGTAACACAAATTTTAGGGAAGGGCTAATTAGAGAGAGTGGATGTAATTATAACAAGGTCTCTGACATTTATTGCTTCCTCATGCATGATGTTAGCAAACTCAGGGCAGTGATTCATTGCCCACTTCCAATGCACAAGCAAGTTATTATGAAGATGATTTTTGGTGGTTAGATTAGCTTGTTACTTAGAAAATACTTTTGAAGATATTTTGTTTTGCCCTATGATAGCTTTTGATGCCACCATACTTTAATTTGCCTCAAATGCCATCATTCATGTTTTGGTTTGTCATATGGCATTTGGTGGCCTTTAGTGCCATGATGCATATTTTTTGGGATGCCATGTAATTGGCACTTGATGTCTTACATTAGTAAGATAAAAATATGATGAACTCATTATTTTGGCAAATGACTTAGTGTTTGGTTTTATTGTCTTGTATTAGATCATATTCTAATTGTGGGTGTGAGCGTTGTAGATTATCATTTTGTACTTTAATCCTAAAAATATGACTGTAAGATTAAATTAGCGATTGTAACATTTTTAACCCATTTAACGAAATACATATGTATTTTATTTACACTTAATTAGTCAAATTTATGGTATCTTGTGTGTGCGTGTGTGTATGCATGTACAATGTGTTTATTTTTATTGGATGTTATTTATAATTAAACTTTATTATATGTTTAATACGGTTTGGAAAAAATTAGTTATAACATAATGGTAAAATTATCCATGGGAAAATAATTTCCCTTCCCTCCAATGTAAAATTAAAATCCTCCTACCCCTCCGGTGAACGAAACATATCCAAAGAAATTGAACTAAATAATGTAACATTAAAACCCCCGGTTGAACCAAACATATCCCGAAGAAATTGTACGATCTAAAGTGAGAGAAATTGTTATCATAAAACATAAACTATTTTAAAAGTGGAGGAAACAGAATACCTCTTTCAGAGAATCCCCGATACTGAGTCGCAAATCTATCAAAGGGATTTGCATAATTCAAAATTTAAAATTGTCATCAAGTTTTCCAAGACATGCCTACCAACTATTTCAATTTCTTTTTTGCCCAATGAAAAATGGAACTTTGCCCAAAAGCAATTAATTTTTATCATAAATAGTTTATGAGTTGCGTCTCAGACTCAAGACTCATTAGAGTCAGGACATGTCTCCAAGTTAAAATACAGATTGCCCACCAGCAAAATTTTCACATTTAACCTTATGATTATGAGTCAATCCTTTTACCCACTCAAACCAACCTTAGTATATAAAAGCATCCTCTACTAGCAAGGGTTTGGAAGCAGGTGGGCTTGAAAGAATCCTACATATATTTGCTTGCATTTTCAGGAAAACCACACACATAACAAAGCAGACCTGGTATATTTAATATTTTACATCAGGACGTTTTTCCTGCCAAATAATTATAGTCAGAATAATAGTTTAAACCAATGTTTCTAGACTGGATGGCTAAGAATTACATGATGAAGTTTCAATATTTTATGTACGTACTAGTGTTCCGGAGAGAAAACTTATATTCGACTTTCAAAAATTGAAGCCATCATCAACACTGGGAAGCTGTGAGGAGCATATACAAAGCCCCAGAGGTAATAAATGATTTATTCAGTTGCAGGCCCAAATATATACTTCTCTCACCCATCTCCGCTGATCACCATATAAATTTACTGCTGCCATTTCATGCCACATCAGCACTGCAGGAGAATCACATGCCTGTATTGCCTTCATGATTCAAGTGTCTGATTCTCTGCATGCAACACAAGATATAGGATAAGAATCATGCAGGCATAACTTTCAAGGATGGATATAATCAAAGTAGAGGCAAAAGTATACTTTAAATTTTCAAACTTCATACAAGATTTCAGTTAAGTCTAATTGTTCAGATCAGATATTTAGAGATTTGAAATCAGGTGCCTTGGTTGCAGCATATCTTATTAATCTTAATGACATTTTTTTTTATGGTGAAAATCTTTTTTTTTTTTGCATGAGCACCAGGTATCCTGGCCAATCCCCCTCAGGGAAATTACAAACTAGACTAATCCATGGTAGGACCCATATGGGCAGCAACCCTACCACTTAGGCTGTAGCATTCCCACATGATTGAACCCGTGAGCTGTGGTTAGGCTACAACAACTTCTACCAGTTGATCCAAGCCTTTGGCGGTTAATCTTGCATCTTTAGTTTATGAGAATTTAAATTCCCGAGTAGCTATTCCTACAACAGTCAAACACTAGTTTCTAGACAATAAACAGGAATCCAACAGGCACTCATCCTGATGAGAACGGGCAGGAAATTTAACGTTATATAACTGCAGTAAAAGAGAATCTTCAGATTCTCTGAGACTGATAATGTACCACTAGTGAAAGATGACCTCAGTTCTGCCAAAAAAATCAAACCCGGGCATAATCTAGTAAATCAGTTGAAAAGGTGAATTCACAAAATTGGAGGAAAAATAAGGCCGCCACTCTCCCTGCCACCCATGACTCTTCCCCAAACCACCAATTACAAATACATGGCCATAAGCATGGTTAATTTATAATGACAAGTGAAGCTGATGTTTCAACATTGTTTCGTTTTTCAACACAAGGACACAAGAACCTGCTTTATCAATTATATAATAACGAGTTCCATTTTCTTTATCTAAAAGAACCAGAACGTACTTTTACAAAAGCTTACCTTCTCCGAGCAATTGCTCCATTCGAGCCACAATGTGCTTTCCGTAAGTGTATTTCTTCAAAGCATGAGCATGAGCTTTTATACGAGACACTAAAACAGATCTTTGATTTTCAGAACACATCTCAATTATCTTCTGGACTACATAGTTTCCAAATTGGTCTTTCATCATTATCTGAAACAAATATCAAAACAAGATTTAGTCAGCAAAAGTACAAGTTACAAATTACACGTGTAATACATTATATAAATTGATTCAATTAGCTAGCATAAATCATGTCACATGTAATACTGAAATTTATACCCTTGTATTAATTTGGAAAACCTAACTGTTATCCTCAGGCATTGTTGCAAAAAATGATTTGTGCAAAAATTGGACCAAAGTATAATTTTATGGATGAATGACATGATTAGAATGAAACTTGACAACTCCAACAACAAAATGGTATTGATAAAAGCTTCCCCAAATTAGACCCCCGCCACCTCAATCCTTGTTTTTCAGTTTATAAACCCCAGCCGCGATTTTCCATCTGGTAAATAGTCCCTAGGCCCAGCTTCAGCACTTAATCAGTTTGTACATTTAAACTTACCAACAAATTGTCACTTTCATTATCGTGCCCAAGAATCTCAGTAATCAACAACTCCCGCTCAGCTGCATCACCATGCTTCAAACACTTCTCAACAACATTTGATGCAAACTTATGTTGGCTCAACTGCACAATATGTCCTGACAGCTTGCTTATAATTTGGCTCCTTTCCTGAGGCTTTCCTCTCTCCAACACATGCTGCAACAACATAAGAAACAAACTGTAGCCAAGCAAATGGAACAAAAATTTACATGGAAAAAAGGTCAAAAAGGCATAAAAATTATATCGTGTGCAGTGTATGCTGGAATTAAGCAATGCAGGAAGATCAGTTGGGAGTTAAATACAGTTGAGGTGCTACCCAATTAAAGCACAAGAAAAGCACACAAATGAATTGGCCCTGTCAAGGGTTCTCAGCTCAACTCTCTTGCACTATAAAAGTGATAAAAGTGAGGTAGCCTTTAGCCAGACACTGGAATAGCAACAACTTCGGTGTTTTTGTGATTCATGCAAGTCTAGCACCTCAGGTGATTTGAGGGAGAGAAGTGAGGCGGAGAGGGAAGAGATGGCATTAAAAGCCAAGCACAAGTCTTTTGTGAGTTATGACTAGATAATTATAAAGATTGAACCAAAATATTAGATACTTCACTGGTGGATTTAATGATTACTATGACTTATCACTTGATTATTATGATTGAATAGTTAATTCAGGGGTTTGGCCCCCTATGAGTGTGTTCCTCTTTGATAGTGATGGAATCCACTTCAAGAATTGACATTAAATCACAGATAATAATCCAGAGTGTAGGTCTAATGGATTAAGCTACAAACAGTGAAAATAGAAATAACCAAAGTAACACAAGAACCTAAAACCACCTCGAGAATTCAAGAGTCTGGAGACTATCCCACTTACCACTCACATTCTGCTTGCTTAAACCCCCCCCCCCCCCCCCTCCCCAAAAAAAAAAAAAACACTCCACAAGACATACAACTAATAGCCCTTATCTCTCTCTCAGCCATACACTTCATCTGACTTACTCTTCACCCATTAAATATGAGCCCACTAGCCATAGGTCCAACAGATAGGCATATGGGAAAAGCTCAAGCCTAGAAAACTCACGAGGCTTACTCTTTTTACCACAAAGCTTTGATCCTGGTAAAAGGGAAAAAACAGACAAATTTGGAACGCCTAGGTATAAAGGAGGCATAGCGTTGCGCACGTATGCGCGCACACACACATATACGGAGACATACTAATGCTACATTCTAACGTCTTCTATGCAGTTCAATGCAATTATTTGTGTAGTGATTGCATAAATGGAAGAAGAGACACACATTACTAAGGCAGAGAAAGTAAGACCAACCTGGGTGACGTAATTTCCATATTGATCTTGAGCAAGAGTGCGAACAGATTCCAAGATTTCATCCACAATAAACTGACACTGAACCTCGTCTGTACAATGCTCTAGAACTCTCTACAAGAAACATTATTATAGAAATTGTTACGAATATCAAGTTTAGGAATATTAATTATTATTATTCAAGACATCGTTTAGTATTTATTATATTAGATATGAATATTATATTTTAGGAATATATCTATATTAAGATATTATGATTTGATCTAATTTGATTAAATTGGATTATGATTGATTTTAGGGTTAGGTTTAGCATATTAGTTTGCCTGTATAAAGGCCTCTTTGTATTCTTTTTTATTCTAAAGGATCAATGATATTCAGAGTATTTAATTGTGCTTCAATGTGATCCTTCAATCTAAACATGGTATCAAAGCGTTTTGATCCTCAAACCCTGAGTCCGTTTTTGTTCTTCTCCTGTTTTGAGTTCAATTTTCTGACGATAGTGAGAGAGCAAGAGTTAGGGTTTCTGTTTGGTGGTCCTTATGTGACCTCTTCGTTCTTTGCCTCTGGTGAGGTGTTAGGCAATTATTTGCTGTTTGGTGGTCCTTGTGTGACCTGTTCATTCTTTGCCTCCAGTGAGGTGTTTGGCAATTATTTGCTATTTGATGTCCTTATGTGATCTTTTTTTTCTTTGCCTTTGATAAGGTGTTATCTTTGGTGTGTGTCTTTGGTGAGACTATTTGTTGCAACTTCTACTCTAGTATGATACTCTGTTGTTCAAGTTTTAGGCTATCGATCATTATTTTCTTAAATATTAGTTCCTGCATGTGCAAGTTGCTTCCCGCTTGAGGGGGAGTGGTGAGAATATCAAGTTTAGAAATATTAATTAAGTATTATTATTAGGGACATCGTTTAGTATTATTATATTAGATATAAATATTATACTTTAGGAATATATCTTTATTAAGATATTATGATTTGATTAGATTGGATTATGATTGATTTTAGTGTTAGAGTTAGTCTATTAGTTTGCCTATATCCTCTTTGTATTCTTTTTTATTCGAAAGGATCAATGATATTCAAAGTATTGCTTCAATGTGATCCTTCAATCTCAACAGAAATAAATGCGCTACCAAACAAAATTTAATTTACACGCTAGGAGAGGAGGGAGGAGGGAATGAAATAAACTTACCTGTATGACACGACAACCATAAGGATGCATAGAAAGAGTGGCAACTTGTCCCCGAAAAGCAGATATTATAAAGCTAATCGTTTTGGTTGGTATACATTCAATGCACTTCTGTATTACATGATTCCCATTTTGGTCACGAACACATCTCATAACATTTCCATCCAGCTCATGGACAAGCTGGGCCATTTGTCCAAGATCAATAACCTCAAGTGCCTACACAAGCATAAAATAAAAATAAAAAATAATAGTAATGTCTTGAAATACAGAAGTGTAGAAATTCAGCATTCTCTTAATTTATCATAAGGAAGAACATTACATTTATGGGGAATTAAATGGAGGTCATACTCCGACTTAAACATGTAAATCTAGAAAGTAACACAACTTTATCCTCATCAGAATAGGATAACTATCCTGATTAAAATAGAACACACTTTAGTTAATCCGAAATGCATAGAACCGTTATGAACAAAAACAACTAAAAAAACTAGTATGCCTCAACTAACAACACAAAAGGAGAGAGCAAACTGTTTGGGGGTAGGGTGGCGAGACACTGGTATATTTGACATAATAGAAAGCAAAGAGATCCAGATAACAGCCACTAAGATTCTTATACTAATTGACAATAAGCAATATACATTTGCAATAAGCTTTAGCCAGTGCTTATGTCAGATTTGTACACATCTGAAGCTTTATATCTTTTGTAATGCCTGCTATGCATTCTCTAAGATCACAAGGAAAAGAAAGCAAAAAAGCAGCACAAATTGCAACAGTGGTCAAGATATGCAATGAAAGATAAACGTATATTAACCAGACATGTTTTCCTGTGAATTGTGCAAAATTTAAAAAATGAGCTGCACTATTCGTAACTAGTAAATAGAGTAGCTATAGATATTATTATATTTATTGAATTATTGATGATTATTGATTTATTAATTTCATTAACTTAAATGGATATCAACTATATACCTTCTGTATTACTCGGCAGCCATACATCTGCAGACTTAATGGCAATATCTGACCAGTCAATTGATTTGCAAGTTCTTTCCTCTGCTCATGGCTTCCATGCTCAAAGAACTTAACACAGGGAAATGGGACAATTTAGAGCAGAACAGGATTCAATGAGCCAAAAAGTTACTCGCAAATGTTTAGCAGCAATTTACATCAACTTGTCTACATACCTTTTGAATAACGTAATTGCCAAATACATCGGTCATTAATTTGGCAGCGTGAGGAAGAATTTCTTTGAACACCAATGCCTTCTCTTCAACACCACAACTTTCCAACTTCTGCTGAATAAATCGGCTCCCATGTTGATCAGAACTGGAGTAAAAAACCAACGTAATATTAATTTTTATAGACAAGAAATTAACAATTAAAGATAGGTTGAAAGGTAATTGAGAAGATCACTCGCCTAAATTCAACAATATGTCCAATAATATCAGACAGCTCAAATCTACGACCTTTTCCAGACTTTAACTCCTCAAGAAAATTATCAATTTTGGGGTCATGACTGCTGTCAAATGCTCTCTGACCTTGCCATCCAGAAAATATACCTCCATTTCTACCAGATGCGGGAGAAAGTTTCATTTCATTTCTTCTTCCTGGATGGCCAGTCCCAGCTTCTGGGTAACCTGATAATACCGGACTAGGAAGTGGAGAACTTGGATATTGCATCACAAAACCCATGTTTGGTGGATGTCCAAAATAACTGGGTATCATGAGCCCACCTCTTCTAGAGTCCACACTAACACCACTTCGCTGATGGTGTAACTTTTTATCGTCCAAATAAGCAACGCTACTAGCCCTCTTCTGTGAATCAAAAGGACCAATTTGGGCACCAGCACTTGCCCTAGAAGCCAGTTGATCATAATTACCAGAAAAACCATATCCCTCCACAAAGGGCTGTTGATGATACTGAAAGTACATAGGATCACCAAAAGAGGGTTGCAGTGGAAATCCAAATTGTCCCATAAACTTGTTTGCATGGATCATTTCAGCTCCATGTGAAATGCTTCCCCCAGATGAAACTCCTGGTGAATGTGGAGTAAAACTTGAACCAGTAGCTCCATCAACAACAACTGGCACAGCACCATGGGGAGAGTATGCAGCAACATAAGGAGGAATAGGAGAGGGATTAAAAGTATATCCGCCTACATATTGAGGAGAATACATTCCTGAAGCCTGCAAACTTGAATAATAAGGATTCGCAGATGTCATATATGCTCCTGCTGGGGCATATAGCGGGGTTGTAAACCCAGATGACTGCAGTAGCGGCTGGACATCAGAGGAAAATTTGCTGGGATTAATGGGAGACTGTTCTATGCCAACATATGCACCATGTACTCCTTGAGGATTGGCACTGGGAACTTCATATGGATTGTTTCTCTGCTGGTGTGTCTGGGGCTGAATCAAATTATTATGGTAGATGTGCTTCAATTTTTCTTCATAACTCTGGTTTTCTGAATTTGGTAGATTAGATATGTTAAGAACCTTAAGTTGAGAGTCAACAACAGAAACATCCAGATCATTAGAACCCATGCTACCAGTGGAAACAAGAGATGATGAGCTTGCAACAGGGGCAGAGGTATCAACAGTTGATGACAGCCTCATATCCTCTGCATTTGCAGTAAATTTAGCACCATCAACTGTGGTGACAAGGGGATCATGAGAGGAACTTGAACCAGCGTCCAAGTCAATTGCTTCCTCCGCCATTCCAAGATTTGCTGTAATGGACTTGCTATATACAGGTGATGCAGTACGGGGAAAATCTTCCTGAAAGATTACATTTTGAACCAAAAATTACGCATGCCCTATCTCATAGTTACACTGATGGAGGCAAGAAAAAGGTGAAATTATTGATAAAAGTCAACTTTTGAACTCAGTAACAAGCAAAAATGCAAAAGAAATCTCAAAATGGCATGGCTGCAGCAGGAAAAAGATAAGGAGAACTAAAAGGACTAAAATTGGAAGTATCAAAATATGATTAAAAAAATGTAGATGAATATAGGTTAACATCTGAAACAATCACCTGTATCAAATCAACCATATTTTTGTGCTGAGATCCCATTGATGCTGCATCCAGTCTTTGCCAGACTCTACTCATCTTGTCAAATTCATTATCATAAGGCTGTTGTGGTGATTGATCATCCTCAGACTCTTCCTTGTGTGTTGCAAGAGTGCCTCGTGGCAAATGTAAAGAGCCTTTACTGCCAGCATCTGCAAAAGAAAATCTCGAATTAATGCTAATACTGCAAATAAGATGTACAGATGGAAATTTTCCACAAGACAATTCGGGAGCAAGTTTAAGGTTCAGCTTGACATGGATCAGTAGTAATATGCCATAGATCAATATAAATGATTTTTGAACTCACTTATTTGCATGGGCCTGTTTATAGTTTCCAAACTTGCACTCTGGGTGAAGTTCTGCCGAGATAATAGGTTGTCTATGGCTAAAAATGAACCTTCCATGTTGGGAGGTGCACTGCCACTTCGGTTGGGTATCACATCCTTCCCACCATTGTGGAACCTATGGCCCTTCAAAAGCATGCCCAAATCCTCTGCCGCCGTATTATGAGATGATGGAGCAAAAGTTGCAGCTTCCTTAATGGAGGACCATTTGCTCCCAGCTCCTGAGATTCTAATTGGACTCTCAGTTGCCATATGAGTCACACTGGTTTGTGCCTTCTTTTGCAATTAAATTGAGAAATGACACTTTGTCTCCTAAAGTGGGGCCATAAAATTATCAATTGGCATTAATGTCTAATGAGAAATGAACTTCTTACAGCAGTACGGAAATTAATAAAACTTGCACTAAAAGACTGACAATAACAGCAATGGCTTCGCATGAACCTGCTGCATCACTTCAATTTTGATGTAGGCACATACCAATTTACATGGAATAAGTTATTATTATGCTTCTTCAATCCCTGTCTATACAAAGGCAATTTTTTGGCATTAAACCCGCACTGAATCAGAGATTTGATCATGATATTATACATTCGTACTCATCTTTCATGCACCACAGTTATGTCAGCTCGCTTCAGTTATAAGATAACATTTCAAATATGCTCAACGATATCAAGGCAATTTCGCCCAAATTAAAATAAAACAGATAGACATGATAAAATAAATCTACGAAGATGAAGCATCATAAATAACCATATAGATAAGGAAATCAATTTTTAACAAAATAACTCAATTCATACTTAGCACAAAATATAATAACTTCATGTGCACGGGAAAGTACCAAAGGCTGTCAAACCCAGTAATATAATCAAGTAAAAGCACAAACAGTGTGCGGAGATTCCACAAACCCTAACCGGTCAAACTAATTTCCCCTCTTTCGTCCTTCGCAGAAAACAGAAAGGGAGGAAGTAATTCGGGTGAATTTTAACTAATTGATCCTTAGTTGAACACGATCAAAACAAAATATAATCAGCTCATCACCAAAGACAAGCCAGCCAACCCAACAACCCCATATCATTGACCAACTTAAGCATCAGAATTCACAGTATGCGAACACTGAACAGTGAAACAACCAACCCGAACTCACAAAAGGGTAAAAGAAAACATCAACGAAGAAGCCATACATGTAAACATGCTAATCAAAACAAGAAAGCAGTTGAAGCAATGAAGAAAAATGACAGAAACTCACATAGAGCTTAGGTGAGCTATCACTGCAGCACGCAAATATAGAGCAACAAGTCCAAAACCCTAGATAGTTTCCAAAAGGATAAGCCTTTAGAACAGAGAAAAAGCAGATTTTGATGATGATGACGATGACGATGACGACGACTATGAAAGGAATTGAGGAAGAGTAGTAAAAGGAGCTAATTCCAGACAGGGTTTTGCAAAGTCTCGGCTTTAAGAGGCACAATGGGACAAATGTGGAAAGTGAACAAAATAAATATGCGCTCCCTAATAAAAATGGAGAATTTGTTCAACGCACTCCTTTGTTTGACACGCGTGAGCTCTACGACGACACTTCACAGTACACCCGTTCCGAGATTCGAATATATCCTCTATAATTGGAGTTTTGTTTAATCTTGTACGTTTCTAACTTTGTATTAGAGAGTTAATTAATAAAATTAAGAATTTTAACTTTATAGGTTTTATCGTCTTATTATTATATTATAAGAAAACAAGTAATAAAAAAGTCCTGTAATGAACGCTAATGCATTGCACTATAATGCCCTGTTTGGTACTAAAGAAGTGAAGATTGGAACTCATGTATTTGTTTGTTTGGTATCATGGAAACCAATTCCATGGAACTCATTTCCATCGATTATATCGTCTTATTATTATATTATAAGAAAACAAGTAACAAAACAAAATCCTGTAATGGACGCTAAAGCATTGCACTATAAGTTTTGTTTAGACTACCTAGCTTTTTTGATGTTATGCACTAATTTATTATAGAGATTACAAAAATTAGTTAGATTGGTAGTTTGAGAAAAAATTTGTATTTGTTTTTTTTTTTGAAGATATCTTTCTTTTTAAAAAAAAAAAAAACTTAGTGTATTCCCAAATTACTTTGAACTTGGAACTAATTTATGTTGGATCAAGAATCTTAAGCTTAAAACCTTTCCAACAAATGTGTTTTTTGATATTCAAAATTATGTTTTTTTTTTTTTTTGTGGAGGTGAGATTGTTTACTATTTTAATCGATGGCTATTTGTATTATAAATTGTTGTGATGGTGAAAACACTAGTTTAATAAGTACACAACCAATGAGGATAATTAAAAAATTATAAAATTGTAAAACAAGGTGAATGAAGATCTTAAATTCAAAGCCAAAATAAACCTTCCTAGCCTTTACATTTATTATTAGAAAAAGTATTAACTTTATAAAATGAGTTATGTTTGAAGTTGACTCATCTAAGTAGATTGTTCGGTAATGAAAATATTAATGATTCAAATACCTTAATTATGATGTTGATTCCCTATTTTTCTTCAAGAGATCAAAGGATTGTTTTAGGACGGTTAAAAATGCTTTAGATATATAAAATGTTATAGGAATTTTTTTTTTGGGGGGGGGGGTCTGCCATTGTTTTGGGTCAATAGGTTCCTCACTTATCCAAAATATAACTTTCTCAAATCCTTCAAGTTAACTTCTCGTCAAGATTGGGGGAAGTATGTTGATACATGCATTGACTCAAGCATGAGCAAATCAAAAATTAAAGTAGCATGGAAAGTGGCTGCTTGACAAAACTTCTGTCCCAAGCCTTGCACCTTGCACATATATTAAGTTAGATTTAACTTTTGAAGAATAATTATTGGAATTTATGAGGTAAGTTGTAAAAGGAATTTTGTCTCAACTTGTGAAAAATAGTTTTTGAAATTTAAGTTTGAGAATTTCCCAAATAGACTCTAAGTTTTCTAATTAGTCATATACTCATATTGATTCTCTGTGTTTATTTCTTGTGGGGCACAATAGGGGATAGGAAAAAGATTCTTCTTCTTAAAAAGAACATCTTAGTCCTAACTAACTACTGAAGGTGGATTTAGCTTAAGAAATACTAACTTGGTCAACCTGTCCTTATTAGCTAAGCAAATCTAGTGCATTTTGTCCTCTCATCCATCATCTCTGATGGGTTCTATTATCAAAATCAAGTACCTTGATTTGTCTCCTGAAAACATAATTAAAAAGCCCTATAATTTATCTTAGCTTTGGAAAGGCATCATTCAAAGTGTTGACGTGATGATGAATCTATTGAAATGGAAAGTAGGTAATTACTCTTCAATTCCTCCCAATTTCAACACTTTTGGTGGCATGTGCAATCAGAATCACAATCATATATTGGATTTACATCATTCATTTGCTGATCTTTTATTGCATAATCCCTATTCTTAGAACCTTATTTAATTTGAGTGCCCCTCTAATTAAATCTTTGTAAGCACCCAATATTATTGCCAATCACATTCTGAATATTCCACTTTCCTTTTATAATCTCAGGAGTTTACTTCTGTTAAATCGGACCATTTCATATGACATATCAACATGATGTTTTTTGGGAATTTCTTTTGTCTGTTGCCTTGTCATTCAAATATTTATTGATGATTTTGGAAGTTTCTGCATCAAGCAATTCCTAGCCTGTGATATTCTTAAGAAACACCATCTAAACGAGAATGGATTATGCTTGTTTGATTGTCATTGTGAAGAAACACTTTAATTAACACCAACAATGCAGATGAATACATAAAAAGAAGGATGGTCAAATCTATAAAGATGATCAAAATGGATAGGTCTTAATTACTGCTTGATTGCTTGGATTTCACTTCCAAAATCAGCCAAAACAAAAATTCATTTGGAGGGAATTTGAACCATGGAAGCACTTTCTTCATCTCTAAATGCTTGAGAGGAGGCCTCAGATGGGTCACCAATAACTTTGGAGAGCAAAATAATACTAGTATGAAGCCGAAAGTGAAGATTATACTTAATACTTATAAATAAATCCATTTCTTCCATGATTATCGCTTTTTATTTTTTCTTTTTAATGAATTTCGCTTTTTCTAAGATTGTAAAATAGGATAAATAACTTTTTCTTTGTTATTAACTAGCAAAAGAAAATGTTGCATGAGATTTCTATGAAATATAAAAGGAAAAAACTATAACCTTCTATCCATCAATTATAATAAATAGGTTGGCAAAAAAGTTATAAGAAATAGACACAAGGACTCAATCGAAAAAATAAATAGATACCAGGAACCTAATTTTCTTACCTTCTTTTAAAGTTTTTGTGAGGGAATGGTAACTTATGCTATTACAATAAGTTTGGGCTAAGAATTGAAACACCTTTGCCAAACCAATAATACAATGATCAAATTCATGTAATTTTTATAACTTTTATATGTTATTTCTTTTATACCAATCAAACATTTCTTTTTCTTTTTTTTAAAAAAATTTTACTTAATCGGGGGTTTTCTCTTTTAAGGTTTTGAAAGCAAAATGATTTTATGCTCCTTTATTAAACACATGCTTCAAAATTGCATTCTCCTTCTTTCAAGTGCGGGGCTATTTAAGGGAAAATCTTGCAAGAAGAACAAAAAGAAAGAATTAAATTTGGGAGAATGAATTTTAGACCCTTATTAAGGAAAATAATATATTGAAAAGTCCCGTAAATTATTAATGATAATTAACTCATTTGTTAATCCTTTATTCACTTATGAATAGAAATTTTTTTAATATTATTTTTTGTAATTGAAACCTAAAAGTCATTATTGCATTAAACTTTGTTGAAAAAAGGGCTCAATGGGCTTCATCAGGCCCATATTTAGTGAAACTACCAAAATGCCACGGACGAGAAGAAACAACGGAACCTGGACACGGGAAACAATGTTGAAGAAAGAACCACTGTGACTGTTCTTTACTGCGGTCGCGAGACCCCTAAAACCTATAAACCCTATTGCCCAAAACTCTTCTTTCAACCATTACTGTATTTTTTCCATCTTGATAGGTTGAATTCTATTCTTCTGCATATATTTGTGCATGGCGGAATCGAATGAGAGTGTAAGAAACACCCTGGTTGTGAGGAAGCCCTGCTACGGCCTCCCAACTGGATGTCCTCAATGTTTGTCTGCTTACATCTATCTCAAGTTGGCTCAAGTTCCCTTTGCCGTTGATTTCCATTTGAACTACCCTGATTCTGGTATTGCTTATTCTTCATCTCTTTCATGCTCGGTTCTATTAGTTTTCTGCTCTCACCATTTGTATCACTCTAGTGGAGTATTAATTTGATAACCCCCATTTGTTATTTGTAGCTTGTTTTTACTCATGAAATATCTTTATTGTAGATTATATTGCTATTCCACTTGCTCCATTAGGTAGGGCCTGGGGATTGTGGTCATGCGCATTTGTCATTGTGTGCATAGATGTTTGCGTACTGAATTTTGAAATATGTTTCTGTGCATTTAAATGTTCAATGCTTACTGTGCTTTCCTGGCATTGTGTTTTTTTAGATAAAATCCCTTACTTTGAGGCTGGTGATTATGTGGCGTATAATAATGAGAAGGGTGGGCTCATTGAGTGTTTGAAAAAAGATGTGGTTGATATAGATGCCGGGCTTTTCTCCCTCGCGGATTGGACACCAGTGAAAGTGATGCTCACCACATGGCTTGCTGATGCACTTGCATATGAACTATGGGTAGGAGGTGACAGTTCTTCTGCTTATAACATTTATTATTCTGGTCTTCCATGGCCCATAGGAAAGTTTCTATTTTGGAAACAAGCTCACTTGCTAAAGCTGCAATATGGGGTAACTAAGGACAACTCTGAAGTAAAGGAGGAAGAGGTCAGTTTCTCTTGCGTGTCTGATGCTTTTTTTGAGAATACCTAAGGGGGGATGCAGAGTTTTCAAAGATCTTATCAGTAAGGGATACCTAACTGATTTATACCAGTTCTTCTGCTTGTTAAATTGTGCTTTTGTTGGGTCTTTCTTTCCCCTCTTATGTCAATTACTTTCTATTTTTTTGAGTTTAATTTTTTTTTCGCCCATGATAAATATCGTTTTCTCTTGAATTTGGTTTTATATATGCGGCTTTTACTGAATGACAGGTTTACTCTAGAGCTAATTCTGCTTACGACGCACTGTCAACATTTTTAGGGGGGCAAGACTATTTCTTTGAGAATAGGTGACTTTTCTATCTTTTTGCCTTAATGCAACCTCTACTTAGTTACACCATTATCTTGGAATATCGTACTCCCTCCAGTCCACAGTATAAATCACTAGGAGAGCAATTAATGTTTTTTTGTCAATTTTTCCCTGGTAATTAATGGTTAAATATGCTTCATTGTATTTCTCTCTCATTCAAAACTTCATTTAATATGGGTAAAGTTGTAAATTTTCTTCAATTTAGGGCAAATTAAGTAAGGTAATTACCATTTCTTGTTTATGATGAATTGGTTAAAGTGACTTATAGTGTGGACTAGAGGGAGTAATTTTTTTTTTTTTTTAATTTGCAAGCAAGTCTCAATTTGGGCCTCCTGATCATATATTCACGTGTCATATTCTATTTATGCAGGCCATCAAGCTTGGATGCTATTTTTCTTGCACATGCTCTTGTCGTTTTACAAACTTTGCCGGTAAGTTATATTGTCAAATGTACCATTATTTTGACACGTTACTCTTTAAGGCTATGTTTGGGTTGAGGGAAGGGTGTGGGAGGGAAATTTTTTTTTTGAAGTACATTGACCAAATTGTCATTAATGAAAAGAATATTCTTTTTTGTTAAGAGTATATTTTAGGAATATTGAAAATTTTCTATGGGCAATTTTGTAAAGATGAGAGAAAAAATTTCTCTCTCAACTTTCCCTCCCACTCCCTCCCACACCCTTCCCTCAAACCAAAAATAGTGTAAAAGTAATACTGGATATTCTAAAGACTATCATATTACATGGACATCGAGACTCGCCAAAGCCTAAAAATTGTAGGACTTGACATGTGTTTGTCCTATATATGCTGAGCAAATAGTAAACCTTATTGTTTCAAAATATATGGTATCATAAAATATGTCATGTGCTAGGATTTGCTATTTTGTAAGCCCCTCCTCCCCTCATTGTTGTTACTGCCTTCATAGTCATAGATGATACTCTCCAACTCTGGTTAATCATGAGAAAGATTGGCAACTTCGAGGATTCCTTCATCATAATTAAATTGGTTTTAAGTCAACCTTTATATCCTGCAGCTTAGTTCCCTTGTGTTGTGGAGTTTTTCTTGGAAGCTGACAGACTGGAATGAATATATGATAATTTCTCACTTTTTTCTTGCTTCTTTTAAGAAAATAAATACCACTTCTTCCTTAAGATGAAGATGAATGTGGTTGCCTAAGTAACTTGAGCACTCTTTTGAAGGATTGGATCATAAACACCGTGAACTAGCCATGAAGAGTTTGCATTCATGACACCTCTATGATTTAAACTGTCACATTTGTCAAACCCTTCTCTACCATCCAAAAGTTTTCCAATCTTCTGCATTAGGAAGAAACCTCTTCAGCCATTTTACTCTCTAATAAGTGAGATCTTCATCTTGATACAGAGGATTGGAGCCTTTACTTTGCTATTCATGGCTATAGCACTCAAAATTGCAAAGAGGAAAATAGCATAATTTAATTATATAGTAAAACGTATGACTTGAATCAATCACTTTGGGTTCAATGAGTGTACTAAATAATGAAGTGTACTCAATATTGTGTGCACAACATTGTAAAAGGGTTGATGGTTCCCTTTGATATCCCAGATGAAGAGGAGCGGTTCTGAGAGCATCATAGATAGGATTAGTGAATTCTGAGAGCATCATAGATAGGATTAGTGAATGAAACGAAGGAGCCAATCTTTTGCCACTTACTATGATTCAATAGCTTTTCACTTCTATAAAATTAGCGTTCTCTAGCTTTCATGTCTAAGACTATTTGCTGGACCTTCTGCTGAACAGAAATTTTGAATTAAATAGTTATGGTCAATGGACAATAAAACTTTCAATGGACAATGTAGCTTCATTGTCTAAAGCTTAGAAGCTGTAATGCTTCTGCTAAATCCGATTCCTTTCTCCATAGTTTTAGACAAAATAATGGAGCCTCTAGTCATCAGGCTTTCTTCAAACTTCAAATTCATTGTTCTTTTTTTTGGTTACATGATGTGAAACTGGAGAATAGAGATATGATACACTTCTTGATCTGTTCCATTTAGACACTATCTTATGCTTACACTTTTGTTTTTTTTTTTGTGCCATCGTGCTTATACTTTTGATTTGAGTACACGCCACCCGTAATTTGAAGTAAATATTGAATAGAAGGGTGCTTGGTAGGAAACTTGCGACATTTGCTTCTACCACTGGGATGACTTACAAATTGATAGGATCGATGATTTTTGGCTCCTGCTTTTCTTATGGAGAATTATCAATTTTGTTATACTAGAGGCATAATCTGATATAGGAAAATAATTTTGAACAGGGAAACTCATGAAGTTATTTTTGGCTTAAAAACATGGTTATCATCAACATCAGCGCGTCTTCTCAACTTTTCTTATATGAAAATCTTATATTGCCTTTTTTAGTTTAAAAATTATATTTTAAATAATTTTGTCACTGCTCTAGTTTTTTGAGCATTCCATGGTTAAAAATAACGTTTTTGAGCATTATGCTTGTGTATTGGGCTATAATCTGGATGAAATTTAGCTTTATAAAAGTTTTATAACTTTCTTTTTTCTTTTCTCTTTTTTGCTTATATGTACCATCAGGAAACATCAGTGCTACGGACCAAGCTACTGGAACATGCTAATTTAGTGAGATATTTGCAAAAATGTAAGACAGAGCTCATAGATGCTGATCCATTTCCATCCTCTGACCCGCCTTTCCACAGTGATGCATCATCATCAGCTTCAAGAGCTCATTCAAATTGGAGTAAGATATTTTCAAGACCTTGGTAATTCATACTTTCATTTTGATTTATTTGAGGAACGATTGAATCATATGCTTGATTTATGATCTCTTGTCGGAGTAAAATGGTATTGTTGCTAGATCACGTGCTAAACATCATGAAACTGGAAATTAGGGCTAGTAGCCTGAATGGTGACGGGGACCTTACTATAATCAGCAATGAGCAAAACGAATAGGTATTGCCTTTAAGTTAGTCAGAGGAGAGAGACTATTAAGGTGAATTGTCCAGGTAGTGGGTATATTTGTTGTACCTTTTCCTCTTTTGCACTTTGTCAAATGAATCATTCATTATTCCCTCTTCTTATATCATCGACGTATTAGAGACTTTCTACGGTCAATGGTGCTGCCTAAGACTCGATCATGTGAGCGTCTTGGGTTCAAGATTCTATGCTTGAAATCATAAATGCTTACGTGGACTCAAACACTCAAGATTTGACTGACTTTAAACATGATGCTGCTTACTCTACACCCACTCAACAGAGCCTTGTTGAGTTTCTGAAGTTTGACGGCTCTGACTTCCAAGGATGGGCGTATTGATGCCATCAATTCTTTGAGAGTCAAGATGGTTTTGTTGCTGAATATAAGAAAAGATTCGTTGACTTGCTGACATATTATTGTCTCTGTATCACACACACACACTGAATTCTACAAAAGCCTTATGAGGAAGTACTCTAAAAAGGAGTGACCCTAGGTTAGTTCATGTAGTTAATGTCCAAACTTCTTTTGATGTGGGAAAATGGAAGATACTCGAAGAATTCTCACATTTCTAGTTAGGCTTGGAGGTGAATTAGTTTAGAGGGGGACAAAAAATGATATGAGCTGGTACTAAATTTGCCGACTCTGCTGTAATTATCTATAATTATGAAAGAAAAATTGCAAATCTATAAATATAACCACAAAAAGAATTTACAAGCAGAAACAAGATACTACTTTCTTCGATCCTTAATATAAGACCCCGTTAATTCTTTTTGAAGAAATTAATGAAGTTAAATAAGTAATTTAATCATAGTATATGTTGTATATTATTATATTATATATTAGTTTATAAATCAGACAAATTAATTTGGTATAAAAATGATGAATTTAAATACTTTAAGGAAACTTATTTAACTTCTTTAATTTATCAAAAAAGTCAATTGGATTTTATATTAAAGACTGAAGGTAGTATTTTTTTATTTTCCATGTGGTTGTCTATGTTGCCGATGTCTGCTAATGAGATAAGGCTGGTTCTTCTTCTTGTTGTGACTGTCCATCTTCACATTTGTCATGTTCATGTTTATTTACCAGGTTCAAAGCCTAAGACGAGGAAACCGAAGAGGGAGAAAACAAAGGAGGAGAAAACCTTCAGAAGAAGGGCCAAATTCTTCTTAGTGGCACAGGCGGTCGCGGTTATTCTTTTCCTCACGCACATTTCTGGAAGATATGAAGCTGAAGCAGAGCTAGATGATGACTATGAAGGTTCTGGCTATGATGAATGAATTTTGTTCTGATCTTGTTATCTTGCAAATTTGAACATTTATATTAGTCAGTCATTTTTTTTTATCTGAGTTGAGTCTCATTTTCGGAGTGTATCTTTTTAATAGTAACCTTGCATTTAATATGATCCTGAATGTTATTCAAAATAAGTAGTTAGAAAAAAATCATGTATCATTTCATTAATTGAGAGTTATTTTGTGACAATATATTCGGTTGCCTTCAGTTTTCTTGATCACTGCCTTTATGCTTTTTCATCATTGACTTCAATTTATGTTGACAAATAAAAAAAAGACTTCAATTTATGTCCTTCTTGAAAGAAAAACTTTTCTATGCCACAAAATATATCCATTTAATCCATCCAAAGAGGCAAATTTCTCTTTTATCACCTGCACTTGATGTATTTTTTTTATTTTAATAATATGCATTTTAATTTATTTAAGAATTAAATTATTCTTTATAAATAATTGTATGCAAAGTTTTCTCAATTAAAAAGATTCTTAAATTTATTCAAAATGATTTTCAATAAAAAATTTATATTAAGCCAAAATATGATGTAATTGAATTGATATGTGAGCAATTTTAATAAGGAAAAGATGTAAATTAAAAGATAAAAAATTAATTAGAAGTTTTGAACTCTACCTCTTCAATTTTTTTTTTTTTAAATCAAACTAAAAATATAAATGTTTGCGCCTTACCGTGTATGACTCTTCTCACATATCATTTACCTTGTATAACATAAAATTACCTAATAAACAAAGGAGGGAAAAAGAATAGGGAAAAGGCCATTTAAATACCATATGAAATTCAAAAGCTTCAAAATGTTTGTTAACATTTGTAAAGAATATAAATATGATAAAGATTAAATTAATATTTTAAAATATTGATAAATTTATCATTATGCCATTTCTTCCACTTTTTCTTTTCTCACCATCTCTTCCTCTTTCTCTCTCCCAACCCTCTCTTCCTGACGTCCTCTCTTTCTCTCTCTTGAAGCAAAGGCGACAATGATGGTAAAGCGAATGTGGAGGTAGAGCAAAGTGAAAATGGTGAAAGAAACCAGATTCCATGGAGCCTTTTCAGTTTCTACCAAAGTTCTATAGTTTCAGGCGAGTTTATGAGTTTTTCGGCAAGCTTTTGACAAAATTCGTAGTAGAATTTACAAGAGTAATAGTATGTTTGACAATATTTTTAATAGTTTTCACAAGAGTCCTAAGTTGGAAGTAAATAAGGCAGAGGAAGAAGAAGATGAACAACAAATAATATGACATTTCACAAAATCGTGATGACATTAACAAAAATAAATAATGGGTTTGACAAGATTTTTATTAGTTTTCAGAAGAGCCGTGAGTTGAACAATAGATGAGGCTGAAGAAGAAGGTGGTGAACAAAAAATGTGACATTTTACAAATATCATAATGGATTTCATAAGAACAATAATGGGTTTGACAAGATTTTTAATAGTTTTCATTAGAGTAATAATCCTGAGTTGCATATTTTCATCAGCAAACGTTTTAACAAAATTCGTAATGAGATTCACAAGTTTAGTAATAATTTTGACAAAAATTGTAACGATTTTAAAAAAGTGTTTGCAAAAGAAAACATGTAACTCAAGATCATTGTTCTTATGAAAACAATTAAAAATCTTGTTAAACCCATTATTACTTTTGTGAATCTAATTATGAATTTTGTTAAATGTTATATTTATTGTTCACATTCTTCTTCCCTAGCCTCGTTTACTGTTCAACCCATGGCTCTTGTGAAAACTATTAAAAATCTTATTAAATTCATTATTGCTCTTGTTAATATTATTATGAATTTTGTGAAATGCCACATTTACTGTTCACATTATTTTTCATCAGCCTCATTTATTATTCAATTCAGGGTTCTTGTGAAGCCACAAAAAATTTTGTCAAACCTATTATTACTCTTGTGAATCTTATTATGAATTTTGTCAAAGGCCACAAATGCCGGAAAACTAATGAACTTATTGGAAACTACAAAACTTTGCCGAAAACTGAAAAAGCTCAGTGAAAATTGGTTTATTCCATTATTTTCACTTTACTCTATTTCTACCTTCGCTCTACCATCATCATTGCCTTTACTTTAAGAGAGAGAGGACGTCGGGAAGAGAGGATGAGGAGAGAGAGAAAGAAAATGTGAGAAGAGAGAAAGAATACATGATGGGCATTTTAATAAAAACTTTTAAATTTTATAATCTCTTATTCATTCCCGTCACCTTTGATTCATTTTCTTTTTTTAACAGACATTTTCGAGCTTTAAAATTTCATATATTTTATCAAATGGTAGTAAATATTTGATTATTGTAAATTGTAATGTGAATGCATTTCCTCCTCGGTGAATGAGAGCAAAAACGAGAGACCACGGTAAATGCATTAAGTATTTTATTATTCTAAATAATGGTAGTATATGTCGGGATTGACCTCACAAGGCACAAATGAGAGACCACGGTGAATGAGGAGTTCACATTATATGTCAAGTCTTAAGTCTTTATATGCTTGTTATGTGTTCATCTCTTTATTAGAGGGATGAACACATTTTTTTTATTTTTTTTATTTTTTATATACTATATTTATTTATATTTAAATTATATGTTACTTTCTGAAATATTTTTTCACCCAGTATCTTAAATTAATTAATTTTTAGTTCTGCATTTAGTAATATTTATCTGTAACACCAATATCATGGAAACTTATTAATTTGAGATACTAGATGGAAAAAATATTTCAAAAAACAGAATATAATTTAGATATAAATAAATACAATATATAAAAAATTAAAAAAATGTGCCCATCCATCCATCTAATAGAGGGATATGCACATAACAAGCATATAAAGGCTTGACATGTAATGTGCACCCGTCGATGAGCGTAGAAGAGACGACGGCGATTGAAGAAGATGACAATTTTGGTGAGCGAGCGCTGTGAGTCAAAAAAATTTGGGATTTTGTTCGAATGCCTTTCCCATTTTCACTACTCAGAACTCAGAGCCACAAATGAGATTTCACCAGAACCACAACCGGCGACGACAAAAGAAGGACGAAGACTGACGAGGATGTGTGATGAAGATGGAGAAGTTTTAATCGGAGCACTATGAGGGAGAGATAGGAGGGTGAGAGAGCTCGATGAAGATGACGAGCCCTAGATCTCTTATTTTGATTTTAAATAAATGGGGCAAAATGATATTTCCACAATTAATATCACCAAGTCTCTGAGGACTTTATTACGATTATTTCTACTAATTAGGACATGATTGTCATATCATTTTTTGCCAGATGCATGTATATCTGAGTTGGGTTTCTCTCATTATCCCTTATAATTTTTAAATTATATCCGTTCAACTAATCTGAAAGGTCATAATATTACTTTGATTTTTTATTTTATCTTCTAAGTTAATGGCCTATATAAGTTGATGAGAGATAATGAAAAAAAAGAAGATGAAGGGAGGATCTCCTTCCAAGAAAAATTGGAGTTCACATACTATGATCATTTTTTATATGCTCATCCCCAAATAAAAGGAGTTTTTTTTATTTTATTTTATGAAAAAAATACTTCTTACACTAAAAATTAAATAATTTAAGATATTAAGTGTTAAAAAAATATTTCAATTATTAGGCGCTATTGAAAAAATATTTTAGGATATTGTTGTTACAAGAAAAATATTTCTAAATGCAGGATTAAAAATTAATTAATTTGAGATATTAGGTGTAAAAATATTTTCAAGTGCAACATATAACTTAATCTAAATAAATAAAAATTCATAAAAAAAAAATATCCCCACCCCAAAATTAGAGAGATGAGCACATAAAAGATGAGTATGAAATGTGAACCTCAAAAATTGTACTAGCAGCGTTTAGTATTTTTTTATTTAACCATTTAAAAGCACCAAGAGCTCTTATACTATAGTGAGATATGTAAAGTTTAAACAAAATCTTAAGATCTAGATTTAAGATTTTCAATGAATGATTTTTAAATTTAAAAATCATTTTTTAAAAAAATTGATAGTTGAAAGATTATTTTTATTTTAGATTTTGTATACATTATTAATTTTTTTAAAGCAAAAAATTCAATTTAAACATTTTAGATTGGAAGTGATACTAATGAAGATCTCTTGATACTTGCTATCAGCCCTAAATTCTAAATGCTTGTGGAGGTTTGGCTAGTTGTGGTGGAGTGGGTGAAACTAAATTTTGATGGTGTTATTAAAGATTGTCCAAATTTGCAGTGGCGGAACCAGAAAAATTTCTTAGCCCGGGCCAAAAAACAAACATATTGAACTACTTCTTTTGGTTCTTATTATAAGATAACAACTAATAAGTATATTTGGTTATTTTCATAAGGTATTTGCTTGTTTCCAAAAAGTATTAAATATTTGTTTCATGTATACTCATAATTAAAAAGAGTAGTGAGTGAAAGTAATAAATAATATGATATTAGAGATTAGTGTAATTAGTATGGATAATATTAAAAATTACTTAAATGTTAGGATAGATTTAATGACTTTAACTGTTTTATTAGCTGGTGAGAATTGTTAGTTGGTGTCTTATAATAAGGACCAGAGGGAATATTTACTAAATAGTCTCACATAACATTGAAAATAAAAATAAATAATAACTGACAATTATAAATCAACACAAGATATAAGATAATACTAATCTTTTTGGTAGTTATCTCAAATAAGAATTTTACTTTTCTCTCATAGCCTAATGAATAATGAACCAAACATTATTCTTATAGAGAAGATAAAAAATTAGCTGGGGCCAAATTATTGACAAAATAAAATATCATATAATAAATATATGGAAATGTTAACAAATTTCAGAAGGTCTACTCAGGCCAAGCCCCAGCTGACCAACATATAGATCCGCCACTGCAAATTTGGCTAGTTGTAGATGGGTGTTGAAGATGAGTGATGATAGTTGGATTTGAAAGTTTGGTAGGAAGTT
The DNA here is from genome assembly GCA_037074495.1 of Acacia confusa. NCBI lineage: Eukaryota > Viridiplantae > Streptophyta > Magnoliopsida > Fabales > Fabaceae > Acacia > Acacia confusa. The sequence continues at coordinate 10,856,508 of CM073514.1, forward strand.
GTAATGTTTTGGCTGCTAAAATTTGGGGGGTGGTCGAGGGTCTTAGAATGGCATATAAATTATCACGTGTCACCAAAGATGATTGTGAAGGGTGACTCAACTATAGTTTTAGACATGATTCAAGAAGTTTGAATCTAAGGAAGGGCTAGAGACAAAACATTGAAAACATATCTACCAGACAACAAAAGGGAGATGCATATTTTCCCATAGTTTGAAGTCTGAGAGAATGTAATTCTACTGTGGATTGGTTAGTCAAATATAACTTTAATTGTAAAGTGTTTTTTATTCTCATTCAGCAATGGTGTAAGAATTTCTGTATAGTGATATTGTGGGAGTTGTTTACCTACGTCTAGATTCCGATTTATGTCAATGAAGTAATGGGCGTTGGAGCCCCACATTTTTTTAAAAAATAATTTTAAATGATTGTTTATAATAGCTATTAAAGACTTTAAAAATAAATTTTTAATACAGAGTATATAAGCTAAATATTTACAAAATAAATGAGTGGCGTTGTATCTGGGTTACGTGACCCCGATCGAAGCAAGCTCTTTGTTGAAAACAAATGGGAAAGAAAAACTCAACGTTGAAGCCAAATCTCCAATCGAAGCAATCCTCTCAACTCTCACAGTCTCACTTCACTCCTCCCCAATGCTTCACAAGTTCATCGTATCCCTTTGAAGAATCACTAGCAAACTCTGCAATTGAGCTCATAGCAACTGCCATTCCATTAAAAATAATCATAATCTCATCTTCAACCATTGTCTCTGCAACCACAGTTTCTCCTCCTCCTCCTCCTTCTTCTTTCGCACACAGGGCCCTCACGCTATCTGTAAAATACTCTATTCCTTCAACAACTGAAGCTTCGTGGATCGCATCTAACTGCCTTGACCATTCCACGCACAATCCAATTACTGGATGGGTTTCGTCACAGGATTGACCAGGCGAAGCATCGTCGGTAGCGTCGGATCTGACGCAACTGAGTAACCAGCCGGTTAGCGCCTGAACGTAGGATCTCTGAGATGCGATCCATGACTGGAATCTGCCTCGCCAGTTCTTCAGTTCGGTTTCGAAGAATGAGGCTAAGCGGGCTGGCCTGTGCGGAAAGGGTGATGAAATTGATGGCTGTTTTCTGGGTAGGAGGGTCATGGCTTCTTCTAGAATTTTCCTCTGTGCCCAATGACACTCTGCCATCACTTTCCACATCCTTGCAAGGCTGCCGGAGATGTTCAATTGCAGAATCAGCAAGATGTGTTATGCAGGTATGAACATTTATGGCATTGCATAGCATATACCTGAGGGACAAGATTAAGGTAAAAACTAAAAATAGCTCTTTACTCTGTGTATCAGTGTTACATTATTGAAATTTTCAAATGAGAATTTTGCACTTTCGGTTTTGGTTAGACTATTTAATCTCAAACACAAAAAGATTTTAACTCAATGCAGGTTTTTTTTTTTTTTTTTTGCCAGTAATTCAATACAAGTTGATGCATTATATGCGGAGCTTGTGTAGGCGAGAAATGCATATTAAACAGAGTAATTTATAGATAAATAGTGACTTCATGTTGATTTCTCACAAATATCTTCTGTAAATTGAGTTTTTCTAAACACTTTTTTTTATATCTTGGTATCATTCCTGCTATGGTGTTCAAATAAAGAAAATCAATTTATATAGAGAATGATAAGAGAATAGAAGCTGTGTGATTGAAAGGATTCAATGTTTGTAAAAGCATGTTTAAAGTTTATTCTGTAAAACAAAATTGTATGGGAATAAAGATTACCACTCGTACCCTTTCACCAACCGGAGCAGTTGAAGATGCAACTCCTTATCCCTTAGAGTTTCGATTCTATTGGAAATTACGTCAATTGAGTGCATCGAAACCATCATCTTGGTATGTAGATCTCTAATAGTCGTCCTTGTCTTATCCACAGTAGAGGGATCATCTCCTTTTACATCATGATCCCTGAATAGCATACAATTCTTCTCATATGCGATTCGAACCCGTTCTCCACACTGTTAAGAAAAAGTACAAGCTTATCAGTTAGAGATACATTTTGATTCTTCATATGTTCTTTAAGCTGGAGCTCTTGCTTGATCTCATCAGGGCTTAGCGACATTAGAATGTTCTAAAGTAATAACCTCTAGGATTAATCATTAATAATTCAGTAACACACTGCAACGTCTTTTTTTTTTTTGTGACATGCATATTTTGCTAACACTTCCCTTTGAACTAGTTCTGAAAATGTTGCCTAATGTGTGAATAAGCAACGGTTTTTTGTGTTGCTACCGATTTCCACTTTAAGTGACAAATATTTAGTGACATTAGAAAATGTACCCTAAAATGAAATAGATAACCAGTTTTTAACTTTTGAAATAAAATTTTCAGACAAGCAATGCATAAGTTGTTGCTTATAAAACTACTTCTATCACAACATTTGAAGTGTTCTCTGCTCTAGTAGAGGTGAAAGTTCAGTAACATACCCTGACTTCCTTGTATAGTTTCTTCTCCCATTCATATAATCTCTCCAAAGTCGATTGATGACTACCATCAGAAAACATGGAGGGGTCTTCTGGGATATCATTAATGCTATCGTAAGCTATGTCTCCATCTCCAGTGCTTGAAGAATTCAGTTCATACTGTGCTTTCACACCCTGTAACAAATGTGATAAATCAGTTGCTGCGTTGCAGACTACTTTGAATTGGGACTCAAGATCCCAGATCACTTCTGCCATGCTTAAGGGCCTTCGGTCTACATAGACAGGAAAACCTGAAGTTTCTTCATTACCATCTTCATCATCGATTTCCATTATATTATCTCTAGATTCAACATGACTTGTAGCTAGATTATTTGACACATCTAAACTTGCTCTGACATGGCCTTCTTCTGAGTATTTCCCTTCATCTTCATCATCATAATAATCTTCTTCGACCGTGGCTTCCATGGAGGAATTGATACCAAAATCTGTTCTTTCTTCTGTAAAGTATCTCCTTCCAGTAAACTCATCTGGTTCAGTCTCATCCTCTTCCAAGTCAGGTATTCCCTCTGTTCCTCTGGTTTCATCATCCATAAGTGCTTGGTCAAGGTTCCTTCTAGTGGGGTAGCCATAGTTGTCCAATGATGAAAATGGGTTCCAGTAGAAATCCCATTGCGAAGCTTGAGGTCTGTTATTGGGAGAATAATAAGAACAGAATGAAGAATCCATAACAGATAAACCATCAATACCAAACATGTTCTTCGGAGACCATGCCTCAACTTGAACCATCTCAGGAGATTGAATCCTCTCTTCAACTGAAACTACTGGGTTGCCACTTGGCCTAAGATAGTTCAGCTTCATTGCTACTGAACCTGAGAACTCATGAGGTTCATGATCTTCTTCAATGTAATCATGAAGAGCAGCTGAAACTTTTTGCAGAGAGTGGGTGTAGGCTCTGTGTCCAGAAACAAAGCGGGTTTGTTGCTGTACAGCTTGTTTTATGAATTCCTTTCTCTGTTTGCAAAGCTGAACTGCTTCTTCATCATCTAGCGTTGATTGAGAACATCCCATATCTTACTGGAGATTTATTTCCCTTTGATTCTATAAATAATGAGTGTCTCAAGCTTATTTTAATAAAACGCTAGATTCATATAGAATTCATGTACTTGTTGAGTGATGATTGATATAAGTATACAGAAGGTGAATATATTATGAAATAACATCAAACATGAATAGATAAAGAGATTTGGTATTGTATTTGAAGCTTTAACTAAAGAAACTTGTGAATATTGATAGGCAGGATGCTTTTCTTTGTTTTGAAGTTAGAAGGAGGGAAATTTTAATTTCAGACTTGAAACATTGTGAGCAAGTAATGGAGATTCTTGAAGTTCTTCTCTATATTTTCTAGCATCTGAGTGTGTGTGAAGAAAGCATTTAGCTTTGGATCTGGGTTTTTTTTTTTTTTTTTTTTTTTTTTTTTCATATCTCAAAATAAACCTGGATTTTTTTGGAAAAATATCTCAAAATGAGATAATTGTATCACAAATTCCAGTTAGGTAGCTGAATTTGCTGGACTAATGTTTTTTTTTGGGAGGTTATGGGCTGGACTAATTTAACATTATTTATTTATAAGTTGCATCAATTATTAATTTAAGGGAAAATGTATGTCAAGGCCCAAGGTAGCAAAATAATTTCAAAAAATGCCCAATAAACATCCACATGCCAGAAAAGGCCCTTCTGACATTATTTCAAAAAAAAGCGTACGGATATAGTTGTTAATTGCTACTGATGTAGTTGTTAATGACTACTGATATAGTTGTTAATTAGACTGATTTAGTTGTTAATGGGGACTGATATATTTGTTAACCGCTACTGATATAGTTGCTAACGCTTTTTGAAATAATACCAAAAAAGGCCCTAGGGCGTTTTCTGGCATGAGAATGTTTATTGGGTCTTTTTTGAAATTATTTTGCTACCTTAGGCCCTTACATACATTTTCCCTTAATTTAATATATGCATTAATATCAAGAATAGGGAGTTGATATGCTATCTTTGTTTCAAAATATAAGTTATTTTCAATCACCAAGAAAAGAGCAGTTTGCTCATTAAATCAGTCTTAAATTGAAAAAAAATAATAATAATTCAACTTTGTCCATTTTCAAATATATTTTACATTTCTCATCTTTCTCAACACATAAAGTATACCATCAATAAATGATTTGTATTATGAATCAAGAATTTCTTCAAGGTAATTTACATGTTGGACCGGAAAGGGCACAGTTTAGAAAGCTAAGCAAATAATGTCCAGAGCAGTTTGAATGTGGTGTTTAAAATGTTTGACATAAATATTGAGGCATTCCTTTTAGAAACAACGGGAGAAAAAGAAATATCCTGCTCCCTTAAGTTCAAAATAATCACTATTTTGAACTTGTGTAGGCATGTTAAAACAAACTAATAAATAGCCTAAATTTTATCAAAACAGACTGATATTTTATTAACCTTTATATGTCTTAAAATAAGAAAATTGTATCTACTGGAAGGTTCAAAAATTAAAAGTTCTTGAATACTTAAAACCCCAATTATTTTGAAACAAAGTTAAACCTCTAAATACTGAAAGAGTGAGATTTAGCAGAAGGAATTAGTCCCTCATAATGTGGTAAACTAAGGTTCGATTCTCGTTAGGAGAGATGCATAGATTTAGTGGTAATAGTGCCTCAAATAAGATTGTTAAAAAAAAAAAGTTAAGCCTCAAAATGACAATTATTTATAGATGATGGAAGTAGTTAGATGATTACAATTAAAAAGATTAAAGTTGGAAAAAAATGAAAATATATATTACACAAGATATATGCATCCTTAATCAAATCAAATCTAATACTCTATTTGGTCTTTTATAAAAGACATATTTACTTGAATTGATTAGATTAAGGAAGCCAGTTGAGTTACTAATATAACTTGTATTTTTCTAAAATGCCATAGTCAAATTCCTTAACTTGATTATTATTAAATAAGTATCAATATGGGGTAAATTAAGAAAATATTGATAAATATAAAATTTTTATTTTATATTTAAGATCAAGATTAATTCTCTAAGTACATTCTATATCAAGTATAGAAGGATTAATTAAATAGTTTTTGCAGAGTTCTTAGAAACAGGATTGCAAATTGCCTATGCCCGTCCCACCCACCCACCCATATTTGGCAGTAGGTAATGCTCCTAAATAATGATTAGTCTCAGAATATACTGAAATTGGCATGTGTAGTTTGAAATATAGAACTTTATGGAGTAATAAAAGAATTTGAGAAAATCTTGATTTTAAAAATTCTTTTATTACTCTAGAAATTAGTCAATAAAAGTTTATCCAATTTGAAAGAACTTGACTGATCATATAATTTATAAGATTATGATTTCAAATTCCATTGCTAATGTAAAAATATTATTGATGATTGATCTATAACTATCTCACTAAGCTAAGAGACACGGTTTGATCATAGTAAACTTCAGAACCCAACTCACCTTAACTTTTAGCTAAAAAAAAATAAAGTTCAGAATTCAAGAAAACAAAATAATCATTTTGATCCATGGAAGCATCCAAAACTGTCATTATCCCATTCTCAAATTTCAAAGGATGCAACTATTGCAAACACTTTTTGAGTTTGAAAAGGATAAGACTGTGGATAACGCGAAGAATGAAGAACAAAGAGGAATAATACAGAAGTGGGATCTCCTCCCTCTTCATTCTACACCACATGTTTGTTTACTAATGTAACATCCCAATTTTTAAAAGCGAGATAATTTTTTTTTAAAATCATTTCAAATCATCAGAGTAGAGCATCGAAGTAAATAAAAGAGTGAGTAACTGATATTAACTGTGGTGTTTATAATGTACATTACATTTATCAGAGTGATGTTATAATGGTACAAATCTAAAAATAGGAACTTCGGTTGGGTCCTTACGCGTTCTGTCTATTCTGCTTACTTCTGTCTTCAGTCCTTGGTTCCTCGGACCTGAAGCTATGGTAAGAGTTTAGGTTCAATACTCATTGAACCTCAGGTAACGGTTAACCTCATGCTTATGTAAACAGTATATGACAGATATCACATAATAAGTACACAATTATAACTTTCAAAATCATAACAACATGTAAGGCAATAACATAACACAACCATTGCAATATGTATGTTACCCTAGTTTGCACTATTCACCAGTGCCACGATGGCCTATCGTGTCCTCAGGCTAGGAAAACTCAACGGTGTTATCAAGACTATAACCCGTATTCAATTCAATAAATAAAGAGCAATTTCAAAACATGTGAGGACAACTATCATATATAAGCAAACCATAAGCATAAGAGTTAATGTTACAATACGCGTTCGTATCTTCGTTGACGAGTTTTTGGTATGTTTGACGGTCGGTACACGTTCACAGTTCATCCTATAAGGGTAATATCGTTTCTATTAATTCACAAACATTATTTCAAGCAATACCTTGGCCAGAAATAACAATTTTACCCTTGGAGGATTTATTTTCAATTATTTTCTCAAAATTTCGGAAAAAACGCTAGTTCAGCATTTCTGGGCAGAATTTCGCCTAACTTCGAAAAATCATAACTAATTCTAGAAAAATCGAAATGAGGATCGGTAAAATTTCCCGGAATTCTTGAAATCTCTATTTTCAAGGAAAAATACTGGGTTTTGCCCAGATTTCACAAAAAATTCCCAGTTTCACAGTTTCAAACCTCTGCCCATAATTTCCCCCAGAAAACGTAGCTTATCTTCTGAGATTTTTATCTCTTTGCATAGAACTTCAAATGACACACTATAGGTATATTTGGAAAGCCCTATATGTCTACTTTCACCATGAATTTAATCAGAATTTTAGAACATAATCTTCTTCATAAAATATTAACGTTTTTGCTACTGGCTCCTGAAATCGCTAACCGATGAATTTTGCCAGAGCTTCGCTATTTTAATCATAATCTTCCAAAATTTTGCTACATCATATTTTCCATCTAATTTTCGAAATAAAGCCATTTTTAACCATAAAGACATGAAATCAAAACTATTCTTGAATATTTAAGATCAAAGCATAAATTACTATGAACTTAAGCTAGAACTTCAAGAACTACAAAGCTAAAGACTAGAACTTACCTCTTGAAGACTCTCCTTCATGCTTCCTACTCTCTTTCTCTCTACTCTTGCTCTCTAAGAACTCACCTATGTGGTTGAGTTTTGGTGTGAAAATTATGAAGAACTAAGGCCTCTATTTATAGTGAAGTGTCATGGCAATTTGGTAGTTTCTTTGAACTTCCTCATCTTGTTTTCTCAACCCTTAGATCAAGACTTGCACAAGAAGTAGTTGATCATCTCCTTCCACCTCCTCCAATTCGTCCCTCTCCCTTTTTCTCTCCTTAGATTTTGCTTCATCCCCAAATTGCTTCATCCCCAAGTTGCTTCCTCCCCAAGTTGCTTCATCCCCAAGTTACTCCAAATGTTAATTTAATTAGGTGTAAGTTGCACTTTTTATTTAAGATCTAATTTCACTTTTGTAATCAAAATTTTATAACTAGATTTATGGTGATTTTTAACTTCCCGAAACACTTAGGTATGAATCCTAAAAGTATACGAAAATGACTTTGGGAATAGTCAAGTTGAAGTTCATAATTTACTGATTTCAAATATATATTTATATTTGATACTTAATTCCAATATTTCAAGATATGATTTAATTTCTATGAATTCTCCTTGATTGGCATCTAATTAAAAATTACTTGCTCCCTAAGTTTCTCTTTGGATTTCAAAACATTATTCACCTTGGTTAATTCCTTCTAGAATCTTTGACTTAATTACCCCATGTGTTTGTATGTGTATTACAATTATCTTTTCCTTCTTGTTTCCCAAAAACGTTCTCCCCTTCCTCTTTTTACTTATCATTTTATGTTTCAATGTTCTCACAAACTCAAGAAGAAAAATCTCTCATTGGTCCAATTTAATTTCACAAGGATTTAGGATTAAAGGTTAATATAATTTCCTTACTCTTTTAATTAGTAATTTTTGCCACTTCTATTAGTTAAAGGGAGAATTAATTCATCCTTGGTTACTATTGTTAATATAGTGTTTTAGGGGTTAATAGACTTAATTACCAAAATTTGACAAGGTTGCTAATTTAATTTTTGATGATTAACAACTCCTTGTATGCTAATCTTAGCTTCTATATACCATTTGATCCTTAATTAATTGATATTTCCTTAATTATGACCTTCATAAATTAATTATTAACTAATTTCAAAAATTAATAAAGTATCTCAATTATCGTAATTTCAATTGCCCAATAATTATTACTAGTTTCCTCTAATTGATTTTATCATCCCCGATGATTTTTAATTGTTAATATGGTATAATTAAGATTATACTAAATTATGATAATCTTAGGATATTTTATGACTCTTAATAAGATTTAGAAAAGTTTGTCTTTAGGCCTTCTAATTCTAGGGAAAGTTGCTTAGGAATAAAAATAAATACAACACCAAAATTCGAAACCACATATTCACCTATTTTCAATAGGTATTTTCTATCAAAATATAGTGGCTATGCTAAACAGAATTTTTAGGGTATTAGAACTAATTGGCACTCTCAGATTCTATGTTGGATCACTGTGAATGGCGTCTTCAAATAAATTATTAGTTATTTCACTGTTTGTGTTGATTCAATAACGAAAACTACAAGATACCGTCTCCAACTTCCCTTTGATTCAGCAAACTCATTCATTTCCATTTCACGTCTGCGGTTCAAATCTCCCCATACATCAACTTCCATTCCTTTGACTTTAAATTATAGGTCCTTCTTCTTTTATTTATTTATTATATCGAGATTAAATGTTAATATTACATTTTAGTGAGCATTGTTAGGGGGACCAAAGCTAGTACATGTACGACAAGAAAACACAAGACAAAAGATAAATGCAAATCTGTCTGCGAGCCCCATTTAACAGCAGCTCATCAAGGGATGAACCAGATATGAAGATGCAACGAACAACCAATGGAGAAATGGATCAATACTCCCTCCCTTACTTTTTATTGCAATAATATCTTTTATGGGGTGGTCCTAAATTAAATATAAGGAACAAATCATTTTTATTTGAAATTTTAAGATGGTCTTTCCATTTTTATTTACATTAGCATTAATAATACTACTATGGTTTTTTTATAAGAGCAATTTATCTAATTCTCATATACCAAGAAAAGTTAGTTAACTAATTAAATATATTCTAAATTGATACATTTTCTCAACTTTACCCATTTATTATTGATATTCTCAACCTTCACCCTCATTTTTTTTTCTTTTCAACATGAATTATCTCTCTTTTTCATTATATTTAATATGGGCAAAATTGTAATATTGTCATTAATTACTTTTTAGGTGGATCAAATATTTTTTCCAAACTGGTTTTATAAAAAAGATTAGAGTGGTATGTCACTTATTAATTATCACTCGGCGATAAATTTTCCCTCATTAGTTTTCATATACTCTCTTTATAAATAAAGGTATAATTGAAAAAATACTAGCTATATATTTATTAATTTTAACTAACATTTTAAATCACGTAATTTTGTAGTTGTTACTTATAAAAAAGACTGAGGGTTTTATATCAAATTGTGTCATGTTTCTCATTTCCTCTTCTTTCCCTCATTTTCCTTTCATCACCATTATATGAAAATTTTGAAAAGGGTTTAATGTTTCTGCCTTTGGATAAAAACATTTTTTTTTTGTCATACTTACATATAAGTGAGTGGGACCCATTTGTTTTCGCCCTCTCTCTCTCTTTCTTCTTTTAATAACGGGCCTCACTCATTTATATGTAAGTGCGACAGAAAAAATGTTTCTGCCTCAGAGGTAGAAACATTAAACCCTTTTAAAAATTCTAATTTAATATTATAAAATTATTATTATTATTTTACATAAAAAATGTATAAATAAATTTAAGAGTAAAACACAAAGAAATAAGTTAAAATGAAAGAAGAAGAAAATATAGGTTAATATGATATCTGGTTCTTATAGTTTGTCCTTATTTTAATTTTGATTTATATAGTTTCAAATTATAGATTTTGATTTTTCAAGTTTCTTTTCTGTTTAAAATTTTAGACCTGTAATTTAGTAAGAAGTAGAACTATTTTGCTCATTAAGGAACCAAAATTTATGTTTTTTTTTTTAATCAGGAAAGAAACCTACAGTTTGAAACTATAGAAACCAAAATTAAACTAAATGAAAACTGTGACTAAACATTATATTAACCTAGAAAATATCTTAAAATTTAAGACGGTCATAGTTTATAAATTAAAATTTATAATTCTGGTAGCTCTGTGCCATATTGACATTAAATACCATTATTATTTGCATTTTTTTTAATACTTTCAATTGGTATTCACGTTTTTTCTAAATCATAGTACTAGTTACCCGGATAACCGATGATTATTACAGTTTCAGAGTTCATGGTTCTCTTTCTAACACAAGTATCTTATGAGACTCGAAATTGAAACCTAAAGGATCTAACAGAGCTGTACACACTGTTAAACCAATTATATATTGATTAAATGCATTGTTTGAATTTGTTAAAGGTTGAGAGATGAAAATAAGTTAAAATTTATAATATTGTTACCTAATATATTTTTTCACTATACATTTATAATTAGGGTCATGAGGCAGGAATTTTTAAGGGAGAATGTCATATAAATATCATATGAAATTCCAAAAACCCTAAAGGTCTATTAATATTTTAAAGGACATAAAGGTGATAGAGATCAAATTCAAATTTTAAAATGTTGACAAGTTTACCATTATGCCCCCCTCTCTCTCTCCTCTTCCTCCTCTTCCAGCCGCCATGGCAATGCTAGGAGGCTCGCTCATGACAGTGAACAAAAGTTCTACAAATGAGATTGAGACCAAACTCTAGAAAAAATGTCGTTTAAGCTCTCTGTCTCGCCTCTAAAATCATGGTGTTGTGGGTCGTTATGGCAAAATTGTAGTTGTCCCTGGCAAGGAAGAGAGGCAAAGGTGGAGGAAGCCAAGAGGCTGAGGAAGAAGAAGGTGAACGATAAAAAAGAGGTTGAGGAGAAGAAGATGAACAACAAATAATGAGTTTAACAAGTTTCGTAATGAGATTCACAAGTTTAGTAATGATTTTGACAAGCCTTGTAATGAATTTCATAAAAAGCGTTTTCTGATGAAAACATGCAAGTCATTTGTTAATCTCATTTTAAGACTTGTTGAAACTATTACTAAACTTGTGAATCTCATTATAAAACATGTCAAACTCATTATTTACTGTTCACATTCTTCTTCCTCAACCTCTTTTTTGTTGCATCAGAAAACGATTTTGTTAATCTTATTATAAGACTTGTCAAAACTATTACTAAACTTGTGAATTACATTACAAAACTTGTGAAACTTATTATTTACAGTTCCCCTTCTATTTCCTAGCTAGTCTCTTGTTTTACTGTTCATCTTCTTATTCCTCAGCCTCTTTTTTTGTCTCCTTCCTCCTTTTCATTGTTCTGAGTCCCCTGCCTCAGCCTTATGCGTTGTGACTCTCATGGTGATGGTGATGTTCTTCAATTGTGGCGCCTCTCACGGTGGAGAGAGAAGAGTGAAAGGAAGGAGAGAGAAGAGTTGTGATGGTGATGTTCTTCAGTCGTGACGTCTCTCATGGTGGAGAGAGAAGAGTGAAAAGAAAAGTAGTTTGGTCTTTTACCCAAATATTTAAAACCCAAATTCCTACCTCCTTACCTCAATGTCATTTTCCCTTTTCGGTAGACATTTTTTGATTTTAAAATTTTATTTGATATTTATATGTCATTTTCTCAATTTTTAAGTCAAAAGGTTTTAACGGGGAATCTTTGTGCGTGGTTTGATGACAAATGCGCACTACCCATTGTTTGGCAATTATCAGATTCCCCATTCAATATTTAGTGCTTTTGAAATTATGTCTCACCAACGACTGCTCCAACCAATCATGCAATCCTGGACATGCATATCTAATTATTATTTCACATCATAATCAAAGAAATTAAATTCCACAAATATATAGATATACTACAATTATTCACCAATATTCTTTAATCATACGTAATATATATTTTTTTTCTAATGCTTTATCTTTGGACATTCACAATTTTATACCTACTAAGGTCATATTTAGTGTAAATGAAAGAGATTTTAAGGAAGGAAGATGCGGAAGAGAATCTCTTACATGCGATATTTAGTATTCCCTCTGGTATTAATTATAATAAAAATTATTAATTTTTTAGTATTAATTATAAGCAAACACTATCCAAATTTAAACACAATTGAAAAATGTTTCCAGTTGTTCTCTTCATTAAAAATTAGAAGAGACGAGGAATTGGAATTGTTGTAATAAATAGAATAGAGGCGTTTGGGGAAAAAGAATTCAACTTCATATATAATTAAGATGAATAATTAACTTATATATTGAGAAAATGTTTCTTTTACTTATAATTAACGCCAAAGGGAATATATATTTTTTGAAGTTAGCAAAACATTTATGCTTCATTGGTGAAAAAAAAAAGTAGCCCTTCTTATCGTAAGTTAAGGGAAAGTGCTTCTTACCAAAATAAAAAAGGAGTTTAGTTTTTTCATGTTGCATGAGAAAACTAAGATTTATACATACACATGAAATGGTGGGACCCACACACACACCCACGCCCACACATATATATGAATTTATATATATATATATATGTGTGTGGGTCCCACTATTTCATGTGTATGTGACATGAGAAAACACTTCTCCTATAACATGAGAAACATTTTTCCCAATAAAAAAATGACAATATTGCCTTAAATTATAAAAGCACTCTGACTGTCATGTCCTTCTGAAATTAAAATATTTTAATTTTCAATCATTAAAAATAAGTATTATTTCACATAAATCATTAAATTCTATCTCTTTTAAAAATATTCTCCTTCTATTTTATTTTTGAAATAATGAAGAATATTCATTTCATTGCCTCGACCTAACTCATTTTCTCTTTCGTTTTCGATTCATACCGAACATTAAAAGCGCCCAAAACAAAATCAACAATTTTTTTTTACCCACTAATTACTAAACGTATTTTTATTTATCACTCAAAAACCAATTTTTTTTAATGAATTCCCTCTCCCTTACTTCATTTTCATTTCCCAAAAGAAAAACAAAAGACTGAACGTGCTAAACAGGACTACATTCCCCCAGATATATAAATTACTATATAGTGTGTGTGTATTCAGAAATAGTATTATCTTTAATAATCATGACTAATATTTCTAATGCTTTATCTATGTGATTCCACAATTTCATGCACACTTAGCTTATTTTAAAGGCATATTCTGAGCATCATTCCTTTCTTTAGTGCCTTATTCCCACCTTTTGTTCAAAATGGAATAAGATAGGCTCTTGCTTCCTTTATTTTCTTTCTCAAAATAAAGCCCATTAATTCATCAAAATTATAATTGAACAAATAAGATATATGTCTAAAAATAATAATTCATTAAGATAATAATAAAAATATATTAAAATTTTTTGAGTGAAATACTCTAACCTTTTTTTCTCTGTTATAGAGATCTATCTCCCTTTCATTTTATAACCATAAGCATGATTTTTTAAACTCAAAATTTATATTATACTAATATTTCTAATGCTTTATCTATGTGATTCCACAATTTCATGCACACTCTGCTTATTTCAAAGGCATATTCTTGGTATCATTCCTTTCTCTAGTGCCTTTTACCACCGTTTGTTCAACATGGAAGAAAATAGGCTCTTGCTTCCTTCATTTTCTTTCTCTACATAAAGCCCATTAATTCAACAAAATTATAATTGAACAAAAAAGAGATATGTCTAAAAATAATAATTCATGAAGATAATACTAATAATGTATTAAACTTTTTGTGTGAAACACTATGACTATTTTTTTTTTCCCTTTTTATCTTAGTTATAAAGATCTCCCTTTCATTTTATAACCATAAACATGATTTTTCTTACTCAAAAGTTATATTATAAAAAATTTTCCTATATTTTTGCATTATATTTGCATCCTCAGTTCCTACCTATTAATTCGATATTAACTCACAATTTTTTTATTTTTTTATTTTTTATTTTTTACAAAAAATATCCTTCCTTCACACGAAAAATTGTTTGGTAATATTTTTTAAACAAGTTTTTTAAACTTTCCATTTGAAATATTCGTTATCTTCTTGTAAATTTTACTTATTTTTAATTTAAAATTTTCAAAATTTTAAAATAATAAAAAGTATTTTAGAATCCTTTACACAATAGTTTTATTCATATGAAAGATTGGGCTAAAATGTAGATTTTTAGTAGAACTAAAAGTAGTGCAGATTTTTAACGATTGAAATGTTTCTTAATTATAATAGAATCAAAAGGAGATGAATATACTTCATTTCGAAGTTAATTTTAACTAGAAAAATAGTGTCAAATCTTTCTATATATTAGTGTTTTTTAAAAAAATCTTTCTATATATTTTTAACAATGAAGTATATTTTATATTTTAGAATCATTTACAAAATAGTTTTATTCATATGAAAGATTGGGCTAAAATGTAGATTTTTAATAGAACTAAAGGTACCTAGTGCAGATTTTTAACAATTGAAATGTTTCTTAATTATAATAAAATTAAAAGGAGATGAATATACTTCATTTCGAAGTTAATTTTAACTATAAAAGTAGTGTCAAATCTTTCTATATATTAGTGTCCAAAAAAAAAAAAAAATCTTTCTATATATTTTATGTTCACAATTTTTAAAAAATTTGGCCAAAAAATCGTTCAATTAAATATAAGGCTTTTCCGGTATGCAACCAGCAGGGCATCTAAAGCTTTTAACTTAGAATTCTAACACTACTCATAAAAGATAAACGCGTAATAAAATCAAGCCCACCACTAATTATTAATTAAGCTCACTTTTTATATGATCCATTTAAACAAAGCGATTTATTGGCCACGTAACATAAGCAAAAGCAGGATTAAACTTATCTCCACGATCTCAGTTAAACGAATCCCATAAGTTAGGTAAAGAATCAATACCACATTAAATAGTTAGTTAATTCGGTTAAATGGTAATTTCATCCTCAAAGCTCTAGTAATGCAAATTTCTTATTTGTTACGGGTTTATCAGGGATTTCCATTGGAGATGTCGTGTTTCAAACACTAATTATTTCATAAATAGACTTTACGTTATCCTGCTCCTTATGTTTTGAGTCTTACATTGGGAAGCTTTATAAGTGTAGTGTGATTTATAGGTCAAGTGGCTCTTCCTTTAGATTTGTGTTCGTCTTATTAATGCTTTCATTATAGCCCGATATTCATGGAAAAGGCTACTCATAGAGGATTTTAATTGGCAAGGGAAGCCCGGTCAACCTCAAAAGTGTAATTTGGTTTATAAGTTAAAGGTTCCTTTTCCTAGTAAACTAGTCTCTTAGGATGGATTCTCCCTTTGGCTGTTAGAATAGAGGGACATTGCATTAATGTTTTTCACACTCTCAGTTACTCTTACACAGATACTGAGAAAATTATCCGTTAACCCTAGTTATAGTTATTAAAGTTCATTGCAAGTATCATACATACATAAGAATATTTCTTCAAGTCATCATGATGTATTATATAATAAGATTAATTAATATGCTCTTATCTCTTTCTTTTTCTTGCTTTGTTCACAAGCACAACACTCGTCCCATTATTCCATTAATTGAATAAAGTGCCATTTGGTGGCACCACTAACTTTCAAAGTGCTCTTATTAAAAAAAGGTAGAGAGAAAGATTTCATATAAAATAGAAATATATATATTAATACATGATTGTGTTTGGCAAAAGTTCACACCTAATGTTGTTTTGTTGCAATCGTGCAGGCAGGGAAGCAAATAAGAATTTATTTAAGGTAAGCATTTGTATTACATAAAGCTCTTTTATGTTGCATCTTAAGAGACAAAATATTTATAAGGGACTTTACTTATCTACAATATATTTTTTTTTATTTTGTGATAGCTTATCTAAGTTTTTATATGAGGTCACCTTTAAGATCTACTACTCTCGTCCTTCATATCAGATCTATTTAACTAATATGGGTGATTAAGAAAATTAATTATTTATCAAAAATATGTGTGTTAGTTTCTCTAAAATACTTCTATTAAATTATTTTCATTGAAATTACCCGTGATGTAAACTCTCCTAAATATAAGACCTCATCTCTTTTTAACTTCAATGAGGAAGTAGTTGAAAATATGATTTCCTTTCCTTGATGAGTATTTTAGTATGAAAAGCAATTTTTTTCATAAATATGTAGTTGAATAATTTTATTAAAAAGTATTTTAAGAAGATTATTGAATCTAATAATTATTGCTAGGATTTCCAAAATAATGTAATTTGGAAAAAAAATTAGTGTTATAAATAAGGGAAGGGTTGGGTTGGGTACCAATTGAAGAGAACCAATACCCTTCAAATAAGGTATCGAGTTCTGAATATTATCAATGAGAAGTTTTAGTTCTAGCCGAAAATAGCTATGATCTTTTAAGTATAAGGTCTCATAAATGAATCTGTGTATATACATAAAACATCTTTAAAATATAACGATCATAATTAAAAAAATAAATAAATACTACCTCCAGTTCTAAATATATGTAAGATATAATTTATAATATGATTCAAACTACAAAATATGACATATATTTAGAATTGGAGGAGTATCTATTATGTACTCTAAACGAGCCTTTAAGTAATAAGAGTTTCAATTGGAGATACCAAACACGCCCTTAATCTTATTATTGTTTATATGTACTTCCCTTTCTATATATAATATAATTTAGTTATTTTATCAAAATGTATACAACTGCTTTTGGTTGGCTAAATTAATGTGACCAATTGAGCAATAATGTGGTGTGAGTCATAAAGCATACATATGACAGATCAATCAGGAACGTTTGGCTCACTCGTTCTCACAAATAATTGAAAGATAACTCACTCCAACATGATGAAGATCACTACATATCACCTATCTATTTTTAATTATTATAAATTTTGTGGCTATGAGTAATGGAAGAATTAATGGGATCATAATTTTTAAACAATTAATTTATTAGAGTCTACCCAATATTTTTCCACACACCCCTCAATCACATATAGATATTCCCAAACAAATGATAGTGGATTGCTTATGAAAGCCCACTATATATAACATAATATATGAAATATAAAAGGACAAAATGTTGATTAATGTTTTCTATACCTATCCAATGCAATGACAAAAGGTGTTTTGTCCCATTAATTCTCAAGTTATGTTTTATTAGAAAGATATTAAATAAAAGTATAATTAGATCCTCCTTAGTTTGGAGGAATACTTAGACGCTTCTGGAGTGTGATTTCATCTGTATTATCATTAATTAAAACACAATAACCCATTTTATTTTAATCTCACATGGCTGATAAATTACCTGGAAAAATTCAAATTTTATGATTTTAAAAAAGAACAACTTAAGGGGGGAATTGCATTTTTTATTTTTCTAAATTATTAGTGTATGTTTTTTAAAATCATAAAGTTTGAATTTCTTCATATAACTCATCAGCTATGTGGATTAAAATGAGATGATTGGTTGTATTTTAGTTAGTCAGAATATAAATAAAATGACATTCTTAAAGTATATAAGCATTTATCCATAGTGGTTTAAAGGGTATATGGAGAGTAACACTGCTTGTTTATTGCATAGGATAATAATTATTGAGATTTCTTTGATAAGAAACCACGATTATATATATTCCATGCATAGCAAAAGACTAATTTTTTCTCAATACTAAAAATAGACAGTACTCTTCCAGTCCTTAATATAACATATATTTGAGGAGTTGATCTTAATTATAAATATAAAATAAAGTTTTCATATTTGTCAACATTTTTCTAATTTATCCCTATTGACGCTTTCTTTGTAATAATCAAGGAGGAAGGGGAGTGAGGGAATCAAGGAAGACGAATATGATGTTTTAGAAAATGCAATGTTATATTAACTAATTCAATCAACTTCCTTAATTTAATTAAATTAGATAAATATATCTTATATTAAGAATCCGATGAATAGATTCTTCTCATTTAAAATTGAGGTTAAGATTCACCTATCATCTTGAAATATTTTCCTAGATACATCTAGCACCTTAGAGTATTATATTATTCATCCATCACCTTGAACTACTTTTTCATGTGTGTTCAACAACCTGAAATATTTTTTAAAGTATGTTCAATATACACCCTAGAAAATATGGTATTGAAAAAATAATTTAGTTTATTGAATGCATATTCAATTGATGGACATTTTGAAGAGCTAACAGCCGGGTCAAAATTGATTCAGGAAAAAAAAAACTGATGTCAAAATTTCTTTTGAAAGAATTAATAGTTTAAGGATAAAATTGCACAACAAAATAGTCTAGAGTGCTGAACACACATAAAAAATATTTTCGAGTTTATGAACCACAAAATACTTTAAGATATTATACCTACCCAAACAAATACTTGAAGATGCTGGAAAAACCTAATCCCGCCAGATTTATTCTATACACAAAAATTATGAAACACCTCTCCCCCAAAACACCCCCCCAAAAAAAACTATGACGTTAAGTTGATAGATTTAATATAAACATATATATTAACTAAACTTCAAAATAGCAGTATGATATTGTAAACATCTTCAAAATATCATTAAATTAAACACATATTGATTATGAAAGTTGTGTATGTGTTAATTTAACTTAATACGGACAAGAAAACTAAATGCTCCAATACAAATTAGAACAAAACTTGATGTGGATTATGTTATATCCTTACTTATTATCATTGATTTTAGATAACATGACTTTTTTTCTTTTTCTTTTTCCCTCGAAATTTTTAGATAACAGGACTTTCTTTTCTTTCTTTCTTTTTTGCTCGAGATTTTAGATAGCAGGACTTGAAATTAACCTAGGAACTACTATTTTCTCTTCAATTATGAAATGTTACTTTCGATGAGGAGGGGCTGGCATATAAATTCATTTTTTTGTCCTAAAAAAAAAGACACACACACACACACACACAGCAACTATATGTTATGTCTAAACTTGCTTATCAGATTATTAAAAATGAGGTAATGCTTGAAATCGGTCATTGTTGAATTTGGCAAAGCATCTTATTACCCAAAAACAAAAAAGCATTGATTTTTTTTAAAGAAAATAATCAAAAATTAATTTTACAGAGGATAATTCGATCTTAAATAATGAGTTTCACGAAATTTTCTGTGACAGATTTTATGACATTTGCGAAGTAAATAAATGAAAAATAATTACGGCATATTTGCACTGATATACTTTTTTTTTTTTGGGAATTAATTATCAAAATATGATGCATGTGAAACTTACACCATATCATTATCCTAGTCAATTCTTTAATCTTTTTATCTTTTTGAACGCATTATAAACTTCTTTTTGAAATAAAAAATTAAAGTTCTGTTAGGCAGAGATACAATGTTTGGCAGAATATTGAAATACAAAGCAAGATTTGTTGAGTGAATATATTCCAAGAATAATATATTTCTAATTTTTATTCTCTTAACTAGGGATACATTCTAAGTAATATTCAATAGGACAAGAACCTAAAAACCAAATAATAACGTGACAAGACATTATGCGTATCTCTTGCTTATTATTCTGATTAATAAATAATTGCGTGAAACAATCAAGTTTATCCACTCGTCCCCCTCAATTCTTATTCACGAATTCTAAATTATAATATCATTGCTTGTGTTTTTTTAATATATATTAATCTCAGCTGTCCGGGCAAAAAGAAAAAAAAAAATCTCAGCTGGCTTGAATGTTAAAATAAAAGGTTAATATAATATTTAGTCCATCAAATTTTAAATTATAAGTTTTGTCCCCGGACTTTCCTCGTCCCTCTCAATTCTTATTCACGAATTCTAAATGATAATATCATTGCTTGTGTTTTTCTAATATATATTAATCCCAGCTGTCCGGGCAAAAGAAAAAAAAATCTCAGCTAGCTTGAACGTTAAAATAAAAGGTTAATATAATCTTTATACCATCAAACTTTAAATTATAAGTTTTGTTCCCGGACTTTCATTTTATTCAAAATATTATTCCTTATAATCTAACAAAAATTTGAACCATTTTGTCGAATAAAACCCATGGTTTGAAATTTAAGGAACTAAAATTAAAATAAAGATAAGCTTGAGAGACCAAAAATAATATTAATCCTAAAATAAATTAGATATATTTGTATATGCATTTGAAAGTTTTAAAATTCATAATAAATCTGAAGTTATAAAATTAGATTGATTTAAGGGATGCCCTCGAGACTCATGGGACCCAACTCATCAAAATTTTGGATTTTTATTTTTATTTTTTTTATATAATTTTTAAGAAACTAGGGTATCCTTTGATTACTTTTGCAAAAAAACTAATTTCTCTTTACATAAAAAAAAAGTAAATTATTTAAAGCACACATGGCAAAAAATGCAAACTATTTCTAACTAACTAGATTTGCTTTACACATATAGAAACGCATTGTTATTATGATTAATGTGCAAATTTGTCTCTAAAAGTTTTCATTAAGAAGTAATGTTATGACCAGTGGCGGAACTAGAAAATATTTTTAGTCCAGGCCAAAAAATAAATATGTTGAATTATTTACTGAATAATATCGCATAATATTAAAAATACAAATAAGTAATAACCAACAATTATAAATCAAAACGAGATATAAGATGATAACATTTTCAGTAGGTATCTCAAACAAGAATTTTACTTTCCTTTTACAGTTTAGTGAGTAA
Source organism: Acacia confusa (assembly GCA_037074495.1). NCBI lineage: Eukaryota > Viridiplantae > Streptophyta > Magnoliopsida > Fabales > Fabaceae > Acacia > Acacia confusa. The sequence continues at coordinate 10,877,850 of CM073514.1, forward strand.
CGAACCAAATATTATCCTAAAGATATCACAAACACAATAATAATAATTATAATAATATATAATGAAATTGAATAAAATTAACGTTTAAATACGCATTCCACCTACCTCAAACAAAATAATTGGAGAAAATAAAATAAATATAATATGAACCCAAAAAAATATTTTAAAAAAATATAAAGATCTAATTAAATTTTAGCTAAGCAAATATATAAACTTATAAATTATTTCTTAAAAGAGGAATTTATTATAAAATCATAAGACAACTAAATAATAAATCCAAATTGATTAAAATTAGCCATTAATCATTCTTTACACATATATAGTCATCTATTGTAAAAATTCAAAACTATGCCAAAATCATTATCCCAAAATGTTTACTAATCAACACAATATTACCCTTATTAGAAATAGTAAAATATGTAGATAAAAGACTTAGTTGGGGCCAAATTATTGACCAAAATAAAATATTATATGATATATATATATATATATATATATATATATATATATAAATACATAAGATAAGAGAAGGCCAGCTGGGGGGCCAAGGCCCCAGCTAGCTAGAACGTGGCTTCGCCACTGGTTATGACGAAAGTTTTTTTAAGTTTAATATACCTTTGAAAATTATGTTGTCTTATACTATTAAAAAACTAATGTTGGTTGATAAAAAGTTGATGTTAATAATTAACTTTTTGACAATAAGGGGTAACATTATTCTATTTTAACATTTATAGGACAACATTTAACCTAAAAAATTTCTAAAATAACATTATTCCTCAGTGAAAACTTTTCGAATAAATTTAAACCAAACCTTTTTTAATATTCACGTAACAAAGATAAAGAATGGGGGAAAAAATGCAGACCCAGCTCCAGCGTTTTAACATTTAGTGCATACAAAATACGAAGAACTTTCACCACAAGCAAAATACAAAGAGCTTGGCAAAGATTCGATATCCTTGTACAACACTACTATTATTTTACAATTTTTTTTAAAAAGGAAGAAAAGCCACCATCATTCCAGTCCAGATCCCAGTGGCAGTCGGTGCTTTTGCTTTTGTTTTTGTTTTTGTTTTGCTTTTTGGCATTGTGGAATCAAAAGTATTCTCCACTTGAAGTCGAAATTTTTGTCAACTGTAATTAGATCAAGTAGAACAAATCTAATGTTTTTTTTTCAATGGTTAAAGTCTTTAACCACGAAAAATTTCACGAATATATAATTTCAAAGAAAAAAAGAAGAAGCGTGTGAATAGATGGTAATAATAAATTTACAATAACTTCTATTTTATTTTGCCATAAAAATTCTATTTTATTTTAACATATCCTCCCTCTTTATCTTATTTATCTTGTTATAAGGAGTCTTTTTGTACCTGATATTGTTATAAGGTGTTTGTACTTGTTTTATAATATTTTATCTGAAGTATTAATTTTTCCATTTCAGTGAGGTATCCTTTACTAATTATAAAACTTAATCAAATTAATTTTTCAAGAAACTATGCATACTTATTAAGTGCACATAGACATAGGAAGGAGGTTTCAATTAAAGTGGGTTTCAATGCTAATAATGAATAAAACGGACTACATTTTAAGAAAATTGACATATTTTTTTAAATAACTAATTTAGCTCATTTTCTTAATCCTTACAAATTAGTTACAAATCTCTTGCATTAAAGACGTGAGAGAATATCAACTTTAATTAGTATTTTACAGAATTGATCTTTTTATAAATAGTTAAAGTCTAAATTTACCCTAAAAGCTTTTTTAGGTTTAATGTTGTTTGCCCCAAAAATGTTAAAATGGAGCAATATTGTCCTTATCTTTAAAAAATTAATGATTAGCATTAATTTTTTAATAGTCGATGTTCATTTTTTAACGATGTAGGACAATATTACTACGTTTTAGAGCTTGTAGGGCAACATTAAACTTAAAAAAACTTATCAGATAACTTTGCTCTTCGATGAAAACTTCCATAACAAATTTATGGAGCAACACGGACTATTTTATAAAAGGGTTTAATATTTCTGTTTCTGAGACAGAAACATTTTTTCTGTCTTACTCACATATAAGTGAGTGAGGCCCATTATTAAAAGAAGAGAGAGAGAAAATAAATGGACCACACTCACTTATATGTGAGTGATGCAGAAAAAATGCTTCTACCTCAGAGATAGAAACATTATGTTCTGGTGTAGAACACAAGAAGACTTGGACTTGGCCTGGGGTAAAATCCCAGGATCCTACGTACCAAATTTATGGATCAAAGTCTATGTAGTTCTAGAGTATACGATAGGCTAGTGATAGCTAGAAGGAGTGGGTGTGTGTGCTCTGTGTGAATTGAAGAGCTAAGGTTAGAATGAATGTACCTTGTTAGGGTTTCTCCCTATTTATAAGCATACCTAGGGCCCTATTCTGATGGGCCTTGATATCTCTATTATTTTGAGAGATTAAGATAAAGATATTCCTTTTTGATAAACTCCCTTTATCTTCTGGGTGGTTATGATCTTGGCCACTATCTTGATAACTGCCCCTAAATTCAAGGGAGTAGTTAAGATTGTGGCTGGAGCTATTTGACTGGGCTCTCTAGTCATTGGGCTAAGCCCATTTTTATCATGTCCGTAACAATTGCCCCCAGCCCGATTGTTCAAGGCTCTGAATTGCCGGGATGAACTAACGGGGTTCGTATTTGTTTGTTGATCTGAGAGAACATTACCCCGAAATTTTAATTTTAGGCCGGAATCCTTTCATGCTTTTTCAGACTTTTCCTACTTCATTGATGTCGGACAATGTTGATATTTCCACTCAGGTTTTTTCCCTATTTATGGGTATTCTATCCCGTTTTTTGTGGCCCGGGACTTGTTGCCCCCTAGTTTGAAATCGCATGGAAGGTCGGCATTGGTTCGGATGACCGAGGTGCATCTATGTGGTCGGCCACCTGAACGCTGTAAGCCGGGATCATCATCTAGCTCATTTGTTGATTCAATGTTTGCCTATTTTCGAGGCAATGAGTGTCATCATTGCCCTCTGCTGCTTTGATGTTCGCTAGCCATCCTCTGAGTGGAACCACTGTTCCACTATTCTTGGCTTTCGTGCGCATTTAATATCAACATTAAATGCGCATGTCTTTTTATGTCCACGTCATCATCTTCGTATGGACCCTTTGGGCCTTCGGCAGTTAGTTTCCTGGCTTCCATCCGCTGGCCTCTTTGTTTATAAGCCCTCGGCCTCCCTCTTTCTTCACTTCGAAAACTGCCAAGCCTTGAACTTCCTTTGAGAGAATTGCAACCAGTAATCAGTTCGTCTTTCCCAAATCTCCATTTCCAGCTTCGTGGCTCGCGCATTTCCTCTTCCTCTAAGTTATCTGAAACCAGGTATTTCCTCGCTTCTTATTTGGTTTCTTGTGATTGTTTCTTCTTTCTTTCTTCGTTTCTTGGGTAGGCTCCTGTAAGTTCTTTCGAGTCTTCCTTCTTTCTGGGTTCTCACTTGTTGTCTGTTCATGGCTTTGGTTGTATTGTTCTTTGAACTTCTTTAAACTTTGGTCATTTTGGTTTTTCTTCTTGGGGGTTTGGCATTGGTGTTTTGTTTCGTTCACTCCATTATTTCACCACCCTCCATTTTCTTTTAGTTCCCATGAATTTGGGTGAAGCTTCGTCTCCTTCCAAGCCTACCGCTCTTTCCCCTGAAGAGGAAGAGTTTGTGAAACGCCTTCCTCCCAGGACGGCCTGGTGGTTGTATGGGAAACCTCTGACCAAGGAGCAAAAATTAGAAGCTGTGCTCCGAGGGTATGGCAGTGGGGGTAGTGGTCATCTAGGTCAGTCTAGTAGATCCCGAGGTAGGACTAGGGGTCGGTCTCGATCTGTAGAACCCATGGGCCGGGGACGGGGAGGTATCCTTTCCCGGTCGACTTCCTTAGAGCCCTCCCCTGTGAGTCACGGTGGGAGGGGTTTCGTCCTGTCTATCACTCCCTTAGCTCCGCAATCTTTGCCGTCCGGCACTTCATCTCGTCCCCAGGGCCCTTGTGAGGAGTGTTCGTGGTTGGTTTCTAAAGCTATGATGGTAGGTCAGTCATGGGAGGCTAATGAGATAGCCACGTCATGTTGGCACGGGCCGTTGTAGGGCGTCTCATCCGTGCCTTCCCGTTCCAAATTACCCCTTTTAGGTATTCTTTATTTGTCATCTCCTAATTTATTTTGCTTCTTCTTTTCTAGGTAGTATGTCAGTTTCTTCCGATCCTGTTGAAGAGTCCAGTTTTGTAGAGTCGGTCTCGACCGTCGTCCCTCGCCATCTAGTGGAGAAGTATGATTGGGTGGCCAATTCTGTACTGTCCCGGTTGTCCACTATTACCGTACAACAAATTTCCGAGCTCCCATTAGGGGACCGGAGTCACTGCACAATATCCCTTCCCTACAGACGGCACCAATGTTCTGGTGTAGAACACAAGAAGACTTGGACTTGCCCTGGGGTAAAATCCCAGGATCCTACGTACCAAATTTATGGATCAAAGTCCACGTAGTTCGAGAGTATACGATAGGCTAGTGATAGCCAGAGGAAGTGAGTGTGTGTGCTCTGTGTGAATTGAAGAGCTAAGGTTAGAATGAATGTATCTTGTTAGGGTTTCTCCCTATTTATAAGCATACTTGGGGCCCTATTCTGATGGGCCTTGATATCTCTATTATTTTGAGAGATTAAGATAAAGATATTCCTTTTTGATAAACTCCCTTTATCTTTTGGGTGGTTATGATCTTGGCCACTATCTTGATAACTGCCCCTAAATTCAAGGGAGTAGTTAAGATTGTGGCTGGAGCTATTTAACTGGGCTCTTTGGTCATTGGGTTAAGCCCATTTTTATCATGTCCATAACACATTAAACCCTTTATAAAAAGTGAGAGAATAGCAACTTTATTTAGTATCTCATATAATTGATTCTTTTATAAAAAGACGGCCCAGTATATAAAGCTCCCTCTAAGGTAGTGTTTGGAAACATATTAATACCTAAGTTTTGCGTAAGCCGAAACAAAACTCCTCTCATATATATACTTACCTCGTAAATCCTAAAACCTAGATTTTGAAAGGTTTGCAAACACTACCTAAATAAGGTCTGAAGGCAAGTAAAGAAACTATTTTCAGTATTTGAATCCATACGCTCAAAGTCCAAGACATATAGCCACAACCTTATGCATGGAGATTCATCCTCTTTGATATACACACACACACACATATATATATATATATATATATAGTTAAAAAAAAAAAAAAAAACGCTCGGCGGCCCCACTCGTTCCCTACTTAAAGGCGGCAGCACTCCTGAAGCTGCTTTCATCAATAACTTGGCTAGTTCCTCCCCTTTTCTTCTCTCATTCCTGCTTTTCCAGTTTAGAGATTCTTGCGAAGGAGGTTCAATTAATGGCTGCCGGTGGAAAGGAGAATGTAGTGAAGAAGTTGCAGAAAAGCTACTTCGATGTTCTCGGACTATGCTGTTCTTCAGAGGTACCTCTCATCGAGAACATTCTAAAAGCTCTCGACGGAATCAAGGAGTTCTCCGTCATCGTGCCGTCCAGAACCGTCATCGTCGTCCACGACAGTCTCGTAATCTCACAAGCTCAAATCGGTAACCATTTTTCCCCCAAAAATTCTCTCTGGAACAAAGAAAGCAAAATCTAAAACTCTTTTTCAACAGTAAATTGATCTATGATACTGGACTCCGTTGATTGCTTCATCCATTAGTTTATCTTTCAAACCAAACAAATTGTGTGAGAATCGCAATTGAATTCTCCATTTCTGGGCTTCATGATTGGGTGCCGGTGCTTCCCACGTGATAGAATGCACAGAAGTAATGATGGAATCGAGAAATGGAAGTTTTTAACTGACATGGATCACACCTTTCTACACTAGAGCAATTAAAAGAAGAATTCTGCAGGTCCATATTTACATATTAACAACTTGTTTTAATTTTAAAATTTTTAAAAATATAGATGCAATATCTAATTTACGGTAAATGAAATTTATAATTAGCGAAATTCACCAATTGTATTAATTTCTTTTAGCTTTATAAATGATGGGGTTGGTTATTGTTGCTGTCGTTGTTCTTATTATTACTTTTACTGTAGTCTAGAGTAATTTTATGGTTTGAAACTAAATTTCGTTTAGTAAATTTATTTAAATATAAATTATGAAATGTCCTAGTGTATGGAATATGAGCCGTGATTAGTCCCCTCCTTCTTTCCGGGCAAAAATGCGGAATATATGCCACCTTAAAGACTTGAAAGGAGAGGTTAAAGAAAGTGACTTAATACCTAAAAAGTAAAGAAATCTATTAGTCATTTTGTGTATAAGAACTTGTCAATACATTGTTTTTAGTTGTTAAAAGACTTATGGGCGAGTAAATCTTTTTCTTAGGACCTTATAGTAATTTTTCTAAATCTGTTGGTATAAAAAAAATGAAAGAGTAAAGTCAATAATCATGCTTTGTAGCCTAGTAATATAAAATATTTTCTGTAAATTGGAGGTTGCGACATAAGACAATTTCTTATTTCTCCTATTATATATATATATATATATATATATATATATATATAAAATAGGAGAAAAGTAAAGAAAAGCACGTAAACCATGAAAAGTGAAAAAGGTTGAAAAAAGTTTGAGGCAACCCCTTTGGAGTTATCGTTTGGGGCTTTCCATGCCATTTTGAACACTTTTATGTTATATTTTGTGCGAAAGACACATTGCTGATGCCAACCCAAAGTTCCCTGTTTTATTTGGTTACCCTCTAAAGAGTAGTATAACTTTCTGTTTGCTTTATGACCCATTCACTACTTTAGATTGCTTAATTAACTTTGCCCCACACACACACACCCATACACCCACCCACCCACCTATACCTATATATATTTCCTCCTGCCCTTAATATAAGATATATTTAAGGAGTTGAATTTAGTTATAAATACAAAATATAATTTTTATATTTGTCAATTTTTTCCTAATTTATCTTTATTGGTTCTCCATTGACAATAATTAGGGAAGAGATGAAAACAAGGAAATTAAAGATGACTAAAGTGTCTCAGAAAATACATGTCATATTAACTAAGTTAACTGAATTCTTGAATATATCAAATTAAATATATATATTTTTCTTTATATTTGCATAATTTGGTGGCTTATGATGGGAAAACTTCTTGGGGATGACAGTGAAGGCACTGAATCAGGCAAGATTTGAAGCAAATATCAGATCAATGAATGGGACAGAGAAGGTGCAAAGGAGAATGCCAAGTCCATATGCAATTGCATGTGGAGTATTGCTTTTGCTTTCCTTTCTCAAGTATGCGTATCGTCCTTTGCAATATCTGGCCCTTGCTGCAGTAGCTGCTGGTGCTTACCCCATTATTTTGAAAGCCTTAGCCTCCATTCGCAACCTTAGGGTTGACATCAATATTCTCATGCTCACTGCAGGTATATATATTATATTTTTCATTATTTTTTCATTACAGTTAGGTTTAGTCTAAGTTGGTACTTAGAAATTTAACTGCATCATAACTAAGTGTGAATATAATGTTTGAACATCATAAATTTACTCTCTCTCTCTTTTAGCCTCTATAGTTTCAAACCATATGTTTGTTTTGGTCTATCGTGTTTTTTTAATCTAAAATGTTAGTCCCTTGATTTTTAATAAAAACTTGTATTTTTCCAATCCTAAATATAGCTAGGATATAATTTATAGTACAAATTACACTATAAAACATGTCTTATATTTAGGATTGGAGGTAATATTATTTTATACTTTGAGGAATTAAAATTTATGATTTGAACTTATAGAGACAAAAACTAAAATGAGGGTAAACTATAAGACTTAAATACTCTTATAACCCTGAAAACAAGTCACTCCATTTAGTTTTAAAGGTAAAAGTCATATAAATAATTTATATAAATTAATAAAATTTAGTATTTATGAAAAATGTGTGTTGATTTCTTTAAAATACCTTTTAAGCATTTTAATAAGAAACTACTTGTATTAATGAAAACCCCCCTTTGATATATGCAATAATAAAAAGGGTGATTTGTAAAACACACACATAAAGTGAAAAACACAATAAAATAACACTTAAATTTCAAGATCTCAAATCAATGATTTCTTATTAAAATAGGTTGTCAATTGTTATACTATTATAGTTAATACCTATATTTTTGTTAGCAACAAGACTGATTTGAGATTTTTAAAATATAAGTGGTATTTTTTGATTTTTTCACTAACTATGAATTTAAGAAACAAGTTGAATACTTGAATTGATAGAATAATAATAAAAAACATTCTTGTGACTAAACAAAACGGATACTACTAGCTAGGCCCCGCCTTTCAATGCCCACACAATGTTTGTTTAGAATAGGGATTGGAACATTTAAAATCATCTTTTTAATCACAATTTATAATATACGAGATAAGAGATAAGTATGTGAGATGAATTTTATCTTAATTTAATTACTTTTAAAGATATCAAACTTATTGTCATAAAGGCCTAATGTCTCATTCTTCAAGAGGCCAGGTTAACTTTTTGCGGTTTTTGCCCGCACTAGAGAGGTGTAGTTAACTATCTGGTAAAATAAATAAATAAATTTGAAGTTAACTAATATATTATAATTTGTTTAGGCACCATTATTATTTGCTGATCTATAATACTTAACTTTCATCGGCGAGTGGCTATATGGATTTTGCAAGAGTCATAACTATTTTTTTGACTTCCACTTTAAAGTTTTATTTTTTATTATATGAAAAATGCGAGTAATTAAATTAAATTTATGATTTATAAAAAAAATAATTACACAAAATACTTTATTTCAAAAACAAGCATATGTTTAGATTTAATTTAAAAAATCAAAGATATATAAATCAAATCATACTCCTTCCTCTCCTATTTTATAATATCCTAATTTTTTTTTATTTGTTTTGATAGGTTTTAAAAGATTCAATTTGCAATGTATATCCGTCCAAAGGAAAAAAAATTGCGTTGCATGGACATTAAATACATTTTTATTAACTTTTTATCTCTAAATAATTTTATTATCTCTCATTATGTTTTTCAAACTTTTTTTTATCCCTTTTCTCATCACAATTTCTTACCCTTACTTGTCCCCCTTATAAAATTAGAAATTAAAGATTGAACAAACGTTCAATACAAGCAATTTCTCATTTTGCTTCTCATTAACGTGACCTTTGTATTTTGTATTTTTTGGATTGTTAGAAGTTCCTATCATTTGTTATTTAAATTATCTGATGATTTTTGTTTTCTCACAATTTTTTTTTTTAAAAGAGAGAAATAAAGAGAGATATATCATTGCTAGAAAAAGAAAACTTAAGAATTTTAGTAATGGAAGCATTTCCAACGTTAAAAACTTATATTTTAGATAATTTTGGCTAATGTTGTGGTACATATTGAAGTGGGAAGTAAGTTACAATTTTCAATTATGGACTATAGTAGTGCACGGCATGTGGGGCGAATTAGTTGATATTTCTCTGCAGAAAATACGCTTAAGAAAGTTCCTAAAATGAAAAAAATAAAAATGATTTTATTTTGTTTTCAATTGAATATTTCCCTCTTTGAACTTGATGACAATTAGGGGGAAGAAAAATGCAATTGGCCTTGTTTGATTTTATTTTTAAAAACAATTTTTTTTTGGGGAAAACTGTTAAGTTGTTTTTTTTAAAAAAATTGTTTTAAAAAATTAAAAATAAAATTAATTTTTAGTTATTTTCTTTCTTTTTTTAATTGTTTTTTGAGACCACCATCTATTCACTATTAACACTATACTATTAGTTGCGACCTTACCATGTCACTTCAAAAACAGATTTATTGAAACAACCATCTAACTATATTTTTTTGTTTTATTTTTATTTTAAAAACTTATTTCCAAAATTAGCTTTATAAAAATGCTTTGAGGAAAAAAAAAAAGAAAAGAAAATAGAATAAAACAAGGCCTAAACTTCATTCCTTTTGCTATATGTTCAAATTCAGAACTGAGGATGTACACTTGTTTTTTTGGTATTGACGACAGTTATTGGGACAATTGCTATGAACGATTATATGGAAGCTGGCACCATAGTGTTTTTATCTTCAATCGCAGAGTGGCTAGAATCAAGCGCAAGCCACAGGGTAAATCTTATCTCTCAATTTTCGTTTTTCTTTTTCTTTTTTTAAATACGAATACCTCAATTTTTTCCATGAATTTATTTATGAGTTTAATGTTTCTACCTTTTTAAGGCAGAAACATTTTATATGTCTCACTTACATAAAAGTGAGTGGGCAGAAAAAGAAAATAATAATGGGACCCACTCACTTTGCCCACTCATTTTTATATGAGTGAGACAGATAAAATGTTTCTGCCTTAAAAGTAGAAACATTAAACCTTTTATTTATAGCAATTAATAATCTCTAATTTTGTGTTGAAACTTTTATTTATAGCAATTAATAATCTCTAATTTTGTGTTGAAACTTAATCAGATGGATAAGACCTTCATGCCTTTTTTTTCTTTTGGCAAAATTAGAACAACTGTATATATTTTTTGACCTTTATTTTTTACCGACATATATTTGAAATTCTAACTCAAATATTTTTATTAACAAATATATGTTGTGATTATTTCAGACATTTAAATTATGATAATGTTACAAATCATTAATTAATTACCATCTCTCTTAAGTTATAAAATTTATCTAATGAGGAGCATTCGCTCTCATAAAGGTGATTCTTAACATAAAGAAAAACTGCCTCCTATCCAAATTTTAAATTATTTTTTTCATTTTTACTCTTATTAAATAATAAAATGATAAAAAATCATTTAAATTTAAAAATATTATTGAAAATAACAATAGTAAGATTAACCATAATAATAAAACAAGTCAAAATTACCTGTTTGAGATTTTATAATTCAAGTAATACTTTTTTAGGATTCTTTTTATTAAACATATGTAATTCATTATCTACTCGTAATAAATTTTCACCTGGAATAAATTGTTACTCGTTATTTTTCATATACCCTACACTTATAAATAAGTTTATATATATCAAGTTGGGCGTTGGATCAAGGCTCTAATCAATAAAGGATTAACTCAATTATTTTCTTGTAATAAGGAGGTGGGACGGGCTTGACAGTTGACGCTCCAACCATTAATTAATATACAAAAGACCAAAAAATAAAAATTAATTAATATGCAACAGACATAAAATCAAGGTTAAAAAAAAAACATACAAAAAAATTATTCGTTCCCAGGCTAATGGTCTGTAATTGTAAAAAAATTCCTCAGAAAGCACCGTAAAAATATAAAATTTTCAAATGTGTCCCTGTGTTGCAGGCGACCGCAGCGATGTCGTCGCTGACGAACATAGCCCCTCAAAAAGCAGTGATAGCAGAAACCGGAGAAGCGGTCGACACTGATGAGGTGAAAGTGAATACCATTATAGCTGTTAAAGCAGGCGAAGTGATACCCATTGATGGGGTTGTTGTAGAAGGCAGCTGCGAAGTTGATGAGAAGACATTGACTGGGGAGTCATACCCTGTACTCAAACAGAAAGACTCTTATGTGTGGACTGGTACAATCAACTTAAATGGTAACCTCTTTCTCACTCCATTTTGTTCCCCACTGGAAATAGATTATTATTAGATAGATCATTCCATTTTAGGCACATTTTTTAACATTAAAGAATCTTTTGAAAAATCAATCCTATTCATGTGTTCATAATTTAGTTTTCTTAGTATATTGTGTTTATTGATGAGGCCAACAGGAAAACTTTAAAACTTACTTTACTTTTTTAAGTTTAACCCATTTTTCATTTTTTGTATTTAGAAGTCTTATTAGGTGCAATGTTGGTGCTGGTATGGCAGACTAGTTGGAGAAAATAATTGCGAAGTGGAATTTTGTTATGGACTGAGTATAATAATTGTGTTTGGTTGGTTTGTTGAAGGTTACATTGCTGTGAAGACTACTGCACTTTCGGAGGATTGTGTGGTGGCCAAAATGGCGAAGCTTGTAGAAGAAGCTCAAAACAGCAAAACCAGCACCCAGAGATTGATTGATAAATTTGCCAAATTTTACACCCCAGGTTAGTCAAAATTTCCTGTATTTGTTTCAATGACACCTGAAAGTTAAAAGCAGATAAAGCAGAGTATTACTCCATGCTTTGTAAAAGTTAACTTTAGTGGCTAACAGCTCAATTTCACTTCCATTTACATTTTCTCACATGCTTTCTCTTAAACATCAAGTCTGTTACCCAAGCCTTGGCAAGTCCAGGACTTAAATCAAAGATAAGTGGACTTGTATTATATAAAACACTCCACAAAGTTTGATGATGGTAAATTTGTTCATCCATAAACATAAATTAGCGCCTAAGCATGGACCAGCACTGACCTAGATCTAGTGAAACAGAAGTAAGACCTTAGTATGTTTTAAAAGAGAATCATATAAGTAGTGGCGCACTTATAAAGAATGTAAACATCTGGTATATTTGAGCATAGCCAGAATCTGTTAGAACATGTCTAGTGAGTATCAAACAAATTTCTAACAGAAAATTCTTATACCGCTGTCCTTGTGAGCTCAAGAATCCATGGCTTAGTTAGATTGCGTCAAGCATCTGTCACATCAATTTTGAATGCTATTTTTTACAGTGTTCATGCTTCACAACATAAACCCTGAATTTATAATTCATTAGCATCCTAAATGCATTCTGTTCAGTTTACTAATATTTTAATTTTTTGTCATTTCTTCTTTTTCTACATACAATATCATAGGCCTTAATTCTTGCTGGTAATATTTTTCAGCTGTTGTGGCCATATCAGCTCTTATAGCGGTCATTCCACTTGTGTTAAGAGTAAATAATGAGAGACATTGGTTTCACTTTGCCTTGGTTGTTTTAGTAAGTGCATGTCCTTGTGCACTTATCCTTTCTACGCCAGTTGCAACTTTCTGTGCTTATACCAAAGCAGCTAAATCTGGTCTTCTCATCAAAGGGGGTGATTCTCTTGAAACCCTAGCAAAAATTAAGGTGATGGCTTTTGACAAAACGGGTACTATCACAAAGGGGGAATTTTTGGTGTCAAATTTCCAGTCTCTTTGTGATGACATCGATCTGAACACATTACTACAATGGTAGGAATTTGCTCCTCTGCCTGTTATCTGATCCCTAACTATCAAGAAAACAACATATATTCTCAAGAAGAAAAATGTTATGTCTTTTGCATTACATATCAGAAATGATCACGTCACAAGATTTTCAATCCTATTTTATCTGTCAACACCAATTTGTGTAACTCAACGTGGACTTATTCTACGAAGCTCAAAGAGAAACATTTCATGAATTTTTTATATTTCATCAGAAAAGACCAAGAGCTGGGAATATGGACCTAACTTGTTAAGTTGGCCTACTTAACCCACCAGAAAAGGGTGGGTTGGGTTGTAAAAATTGCAACCCATTTGAAAAACCAATTTTGGCCCAACCCACTTATGGCCTTTTTTAATTTGTATTTTTTTAAAATAAAATTTGGAGTTCATGATATAAAAATCTTTTGTCATTTCTATATGTAAATTTTAAATTAGTTTCATTATATAATTATTACTTTAATGATTTTGTTTTATTATTCTTTTATTAATAACATTAATAGTTTGTCATCTATGCTATATTATTTATTTTATTTTATGGATTTGGATATAGTTAATTGCATTCTTTAAATTTGTAATAAGATATTGAAAATTTATGGTGGGTTGACCCGTCCAACCCACCAACTCATTTAGTGGGTTGAAGTGATAAAATCTCAACCTACTCTTGGTTGTGGGCCAACCCATAAAATTTGGGTCGGTTCACTTGACTAATTTTGCACTTTGTGTAAGGCTGTATAGATAGTTTTGGGATCATTTAGTTCAATTTCCAGGGTCACAAGCATTGAAAGCAAGTCAAGCCATCCGATTGCAGCAGCAATTGTGGACTATGGAAGGTCACTCTCCATTGAACCAAAGCCCGAAAAGGTGGCTGAATTTGAAAATTTCCCTGGAGAGGGTGTTCATGGAAAAATTGATGGGAGAGATATTTACATTGGAAATAGAAAAATTGTCACTAGGGTTGGGTCTGAAACAGGTAAATGCCTTTCTCATGTTTAGTGTGAAATTACTATTTTCAGACAAATGAAGTGTATCGTGGTTATTTTGAAAATAAAACAAGATTTTCATATCTTGCATATTTTTTAGCCAATACACCAATGATCTATTATATTTTTAATTTTTAATTCTTGGGACTAAGTAAATTGATAATTTGAATTGCTTGAATTTGAAGTTCCTGCCTCACAAGGTGACATTCTGGTTGGCAAAACTACTGGCTACATCTACTCTGGAGCAACGCCTATTGGATTTCTCTCTCTGACCGATGCTTGCCGATCTGGCGCCCGGGAGGCAATAAAAAAGCTGAAGTCATTGAGCATCAAAACCTCAATGCTCACAGGGGATAGTCAAGCAGCTGCCATGCAAGCACATGACCAGGTGTGTGCTTTTAATAACAATTTATTTAAATGAGTGTCTTGAGCTTAAATATTCTTTAATTCCTATGCACTATTGGGACATGAGTTTAGGGTGTTCTCAAAACTATGATGTTTGCACGTGTTTGTCATGTGATTAAAACGCATATATGTGAATTGGTCTAAGTGTATTCATTTAGTGTCCTTGGGTAGAATACTTTTCATGTTGGTTCGTACTCTTTTGTTACCCCATTTTAAGCATGGATAGCCTGCTAGTCTGCAATCATAGCTGCAAATTCAGAACTTTGAAGCACAGATAGATGGTCCATAATGAATATGCAGTGGGAGCTGGAGCTATTTACATTTTGTTATTAATCTTTCTCTCTAGTCCTAAATATAGGACCTAATTTGTATTGCAATTATTAGATCTTCCATTTTGGACCGGGGGTAATATATGGCTATATTTTATCTATCTACTAGTTTTTCCATGTAGATTGATATCAAAATTAATGTAGTTATATGCTCTAACAGATTAACCAAACATATTTTAAGTTCTTAAATGTCTGAATATGTTCTAATCTTAACAACAGCACTTTATCTACAGCTAGAGCATGTTCTAGAGATAGTCCATGCAGAACTTTTACCTGAAGACAAAGCAAAAATCATCAAAGAATTCAAGAAGGAAGGACCGACAGCTATGGTTGGAGATGGCATAAACGACGCACCTGCACTGGCTTTAGCGGATATTGGCATCTCAATGGGGATCTCAGGTTCTGCACTAGCAAGTGAGACAGGCAATATAATTCTTATGTCAAATGATCTCAGGAAGATACCTCAAGCCATCAAGCTTGCTAGAAGATCTCACAGGAAAGTAATAGAAAATATTATCTTGTCAGTAATTACTAAAGCTGCGATTCTTGGCTTGGCCATATGGGGTCATCCACTTGTCTGGGCGGCAGTTCTTGCTGATGTAGGAACATGCGTGTTGGTGATCTTAAACAGCATGCTACTTTTGAATGGCTGGTCCAAGCATAAAAGAAAATGTTGGAGACCTTCCTCTGGACCACACATCCATAAACATGGATGCAAGGCACCTAATGACAAGTTCCCTCATCATTATCATCATCATGAACATAAACATGAGCATCAGAACGATCATCATTGTTGCTCAGACAAGAAGAAAGTGATGTCTCAACCTCATAAATGCGCCTCCCTGGTTACTGTCTCCAAGTGCCAGTCTAGCCCTGCAATTTCAGGCTTGTGTGGACATGCTGTGCATGGTAATATCATGGATAGTCATGCTCAATGTAAAGTCAATGATGAGTTCCATGAACACAAGCATTGCCATCAAGGAAGCTGTGACAAGAATCAAGATGGAGTCCATTTGCATGATGCGAAAAATCTAAGTTCTTTGGGTTCTCACAATTTGGATCTGCCTGCAGAAGAGAAGCACACAACTGCATTAAACAGCATTGGTAATTGTTTGGAATACAGCATGTCCCATGAAACAGCAAACTGCCATAATGGAAACTGTGACATGGGAACTCATGGTAGACCATCGCCCATTTCTCCTTGCCATCTCAATTCTTCTGCTTCAAAAGATTGCCAGAAATTTGATAGTAAGCATTGCCACTTGATCTCTGGTTGTGAAAACACAAAATGTCATTCTACTGGGCATCAAGACGCAGAGTCTCATTCTGAACCTGCCAAAAAGCACCAGGAAGATCACGTATGTGTTGACATTGGCGATGAGTTTTTGAAAGAGAAAGAAACAGGGTGCTGTCACAGGGGCTCTACGGAAGAATGTGAGACATTCACAGTTGTGTGCACTTGTGAGAGTTCAAAAGACGGACAAGTTGGTGCATGTCGCATAGGCGAGAATAACTCTTCAAAGAAATCCACAGATTTCACAGTTGTGCATGCTTGTGTGAGTCTATACAAGGGAGAGAGTGGTTCATGTTGCAAGAGCCACAACATGAAGGAATGCTGTGGCAAGTCTGAACATTTACATGCTGGTTTTGTAGGAGGCTTATCAGATATTATCATTGAATAGGTTTTTGCTGATGTCGGCGTAAGCAACATAGATGTCGGCATGTCTTACAAATTATACAAGTCATCGGTACGTAGAAAACCATGTTGTATTGTGTCCTGTCCAAAAATTACTTGTGAGACACAATGCGACACTTCAAAATTTATATATATCTATTCCTGCTTCATAGCTTGCAAATGCAAAATAGATATTTAGAAGATTTCCTTGCACCACATTAATTGAGGAAATTTTCCGTCCGAAATACATGTATGGTATCACTCTTGTATATAAATTTGAAGATGACGTGATGTGTATGCATCAGAAAAATGGATCTTAGGGGTAATGGCTCTAAAGTTATTTAGAAAGACATTTATATACCAACCACGAGTATCCTTGCTGACAACAAAACTGAACTATGCCTTTGTGAAGTAGAGGAATTAGACCTTAATTGCTAATTACTACTTAAGCAATTTTGTTCAAAGATATTAATGAGTGGTCAAAATATGGAAGGGTCAAGGGTGACATAGCCTATAAGCTAAATTAAGGAAATGACACTTACCTTTAGAGTAGTCAAAACAAGCTAAAATAAGTCGAATGAGCTTAAACTTAAAAGCTAGTTTGGATGTCTCAAATTTTATCATTTTCTCAGGTCCAACTCTACTTGACTTGGCTTAGAGTTGGATCTAAAAGTCTGCATAGCCTTTTTTCAGTTTCTCCATATGATAATACATACATAAAATCTCGAAAGGATCTCAAATGAGATTCTAAAGTGGAGTAGTAAACTAAGCTCCAAACTCCAAAGTTCAAACTAGGAGCTTAGTTGGCTTTATCTTTTGAAGAATAATTTTTGGGACTTATAAGATGAAATGATTTTTTCAAAATGGCTTTTTGTAGAATAGATTATTAAAAAAAAGTGATTTTAATAAAATGATAGTGTTTGGATATTCTTATCAGATAGCTTTTTCATGATCAAATTTACTAAAAAAGATATTAGCTTTTGGTATAATTACATAGAAAAGATAAGATTGTATTTTAAATCCTAGATACATCTATTCTATTTTGGACCTATTTGGAGTACATGGATTTGTGCTAAAGATTTAAAACCCAAATTTCATAGTAAATACAAAAAATTATATAAATTTGTGTATAAAATTAAAATACTTAAAGGTACTGACTAATATTGAAAAAAATACTTCACGATCAACTTTTTATTGACAATTCACTTTTGATTTTTATAATATTATGAATACTATAAGTAATGACATGCATACAATATAAGAATGACTCAAAAGGAGTAAGCAAATGGTAGATGAATGCAACTTTGTGTTTAGGTGAAAAGAATTGAATGCTTCTTTCATTTTCATTACCCTAATGCAAATGTTGTTCCGAAAAAGAGTGGAAACAAGTTCAATAAAGTGAAATACTAAGTGAATCATAAACACATGAAAAGAGCTCAATGCCCAAATAATCTTCTAATTAACAAGGTTTTTCTCCAATATTTCTTCTACTACACAATCAATTGCATAGTATGCTAACCATAAAACATCTACTAATTATTCCTAATGCTAACCCTATAAATACAATTAATGAAAACATTGCAATCAAATACAATAATGCTAAACTTTTAAATGCACTAATGATATATAAACTCTCTTTTTCAAAATGAGGAGTAAGCAAAATTCTATTTGTGGGTTCATTTATTTTTCAATTCAATTGAAAAACAAAACATGTTTTTTTTTTCTTAAAAAAAAATGTCAAAACACTAGATCTCATGAAAAATAAAAAAAATTCCCCACAAATTACACTTCTAAAGTGAAAAATACACCGCTTTACCACTCAGAACGTGAGTTTATTGTTGGAGATAATTGGGTGTTTCTTAAATTACAACCCATACGTCAAACGTCCTTAAGTACACACACTTCGGACAGGCTTGCTCCTAGATATTACGGTCCCTTTAAAATCTTGGTTCAAGTAAATTCGGTGGCTTATACACTTGAGTTGCCAGCAATAGCTAAAATCCACCCCACCTTCCACCTTTCACTCCTCAAACCATGTCCAGATCCATCTGTTCCACAATTGCCACTTTTTGAAGGTATGGATGGAGGAGAGATCAGAGAGCCTTGTGCAATTTTGAACCGACGTGTTGTTCCTAGGAACAATAGGGCCGTAACCCAAGTCTTGGTGCACTAGAATACTGGATTGCCAGAGGAAGCTACATGGGAAATTTGGACAGGTTTTGCTCATCGTTATCCTCAGTTTACTAAGCCGTCCTATACTTGAGGTCAAGGATTTTGTTAAGGGGAGGGTACTGTTATGATAATAAAATTAGCCAGGGTTATATTTATACTTCATTTTTTCTAGATTAGTTTTGTAACAACCTTCTGTCATATAGCGCAAGACTGATTGCATGAGGGCGCGTATTTGTACCTTGCTCCATCTTATTGGGGGACTATCGAATGAGTACAGTTTTCACTTCCTCCCTAGTTTTCTCTCTTCTTCCTTTCTCTAAATTCTCCTCCTTCTCTATCTGATATCCTAACTTTCTTGAGTATGAAATATTTGCCCTCTCCCTTATCATTTCTACAATTCTATTCTTTCTACCTACACTCTCATTTTCTTGTAGGCACTACCTCATCGGCCAGCTGGAAATACTAGCCAAACAGGACGAACAAATCAGAAGATCTCTCGACCTCGAGACAAAAACAGGAATGGCTAGAGAACAAACTGGATGTATTGATTGCTCGTCAGTGGGGCAATCTGCCACCGCCATCGGAGAATCGTGCACCACAGACGGAGCCTAAGCCGAAGAATCCCCCTAACCTAGGGCACCTTTAATCGGTGCTAAAACTCTTAAATAAACCTCGTCCTTAGGTAGATGATCGCGGTTTAGGAGCTGTGCAGTCATATGAATACTCTGGTTCTTGATAACTTTCCATATTTTATATATTTAAAGTATATTTTGAAAATATTTGAAGAGTTATCTAAACAATTTTAAAAGATTTCTATGAAATTATATGATTATAAGATCAAATCAAATTGGTACAACATTTGTGGGGTTTCAATTTAGAATAAATGTTTTTGAGTTTAGGAAATAAATAATACTAATTAGAAGTTTTAAAAAGAAAAAAAATGAAAACTAATATTTATTTCTAGTATTACTATTATTATTGTTTAATCTCTTGTGTTTTTTTTAAAAAAAAACAGAGAGAAAGAAAGAAACATCATGGTACAAGAATCAGAATTGATGAATGATTAAATATTGTGTGGGGGCATGAGATAACATTGATTATTGAATTGGGCTGAAGAAGAAAGAAGGCTGGAACGCGGAAAAGAGAGCTGGGCCCATAAATTGAATGAAAGGGGAAGACCTAAATGATTAATTAAAAAAAAAGGCACGCACAGGAATGAGGAGATAGGCGGCTGGGCAATACAGAGAGACGCGAGGGAATTAATGAGAAGAGGAGCTGGAGACGTGGAGGCGGCAATTGGGAATTGAGGGAGCTAACACGGGAAAAGAGAAGGACGAGAACGGAATAACCAGGAGGCAGAGACGGCATATTCTGGAGAGATTGTTGTTGCTGACTCTTGTTCTTATTCTTGGTGTTGTTATCTTCCTTCTCTCTAGTTGGATTCCATTTATATCATTCTTGATGTCTCTGAATCTCGATTTAGTTTTATGTGCTGTCATGAATTTGTTTAAAGCCCTGTGTAGTTGATTTTATTTTGCAACCTAGAGTAACTATGAACTTATTAATGGATTAAACTGAGTTTCATCGTTTAATTATAATTAGTATTAATTTTGGTTGTTTAATCTTGTTTAATTTTATCTGTTTAGTGACTGACCATCATTAAATAGGAATTTGAGAATTAGGATTTACCTTGGCGAAGGGAATTTTAATTAAGCTCTCAGATTAAGCAATATGGGATTAAATTACAATTTAATTTGCGATTAGGATAGGAATATACCTAATAGCCCCATATAATTGTAAAAGAGTGTGTCCGGATTAAATTGTCTCTAGAGTAAATTTGTTAGGCATAACAACTTTTACTTAAGAGAGGGTTGTAAGTGGACCGGAAGGCACTTATAACTATTAATACTCGAGATTGACAAAATTAATATTAAGAGTAATTAAATTGATGAAATAAAGGTTTATGAAGTTAATAAGGGATTAGTGACTCTAGGTTGCTTATTTGATATTTGTGGTAGTTAGTTTATTTTAATTTCTTTTCATTTAATTAAATTCACTTTGGTTTGCTCAATTTAAATGAAAGTGTAAAATCAATGCTTAATTGAAGTTGTGGATACTAAGTCCTCGTGGGAACGATATCTTACTTACTTTTTATTACTTGATACGGCCCGTATACTTGCGGAATTATAGGCTTAAAAGTTTTGCCCTACCAATTCTACTAGAGTTTGAGTTTCTTAGGAGTTTAACTTTGCACAAATCTAACAGCAACTTAGGTATTATATGCATGATATATCTCTGAAAAATTTGTTATGTGGATTGATGTTGATACAATATTATCTCAGAAATTTAGGTATTATAAGCCCATGGTAATAGGTTAGTTAGGATTAATAGTTGTGAGGCCTTGCCTATATATAAGACGTATAACTCTCCACTGTATCTTCTATATGTTTTCCTGAATAGTATTGTGAATTCCTCAGTCCCTCCTTCTCTGTTCTCCTTTCCTGCCTCTCTTCACTCTCTTTCTCTTCATTCTCTTAACGGTGACAAATGAGATATGGTGTAAGGTTGATTTATGGATTATAACTGCCATTATCATGTATGTGTTGTTTTGATGCTTCGGCTTTGATAAAAATGACTGATGAAGGGTTCCTTTTCATCGGTCGATCAGGTTCAGAAGGCCAAATGGTGGCCAATTCTAAAGTAGGTTTTAATTTATTGTAAAGTAAGAGAAACATTTAGCTTGTAGATTGTAGCAAGATAGTGTTATTCAAGGGTATTCAAACGATAATACTTCTCCTCACCTTTTTATAAAAGAGATAAAAATTTAAATAGTCTTAGTTATTTTTATAAGAGCCCCATAAGAGTTGTTTAAGCATTTAATAAGGTTTTTTTCCCCGTTTTTATCCCTCATTAATTATATCAATTGTATTAATTAAAAGATTGATGATGCTAATGTTTATCTTATTTCTCTCTCATAATTTCCCCTTACATGAAAATAAAGTTTATTTAGTCATATATATTATTTTTAACCAATTTTAACTGTTTTTTTAAATTGTGTAATTTGGTTATTGAGCTCTTATAAAAAAGATAAAAGGGGGGCTAGTTTGGTTTGTTGATATTTCACTTGATTGTAAATGACATACAAGCCAGCCATATATAAAAACTTTAGCTGAATACAATATTGGCTAATGAAACATGCTTATATATGAGCACCTAGGGGAAATGATGTTTTCTATTAGTAGAGGTTATGGATTTGATCTCCCCTATAATTTCAAGTCAAGTCATTACTGCATTTCCTTTTAATTCCAAATCAAAGGGACTGTTATTACCTAATTTTCTTCAAAAGTGTATAATAAAATTAGTGGAGACAATAATATGTTGGATTCATTTCATATGATTTCCAAAATAATTATGTATATGTACTCATATAATCTTTTATAATGTAAGATCTAATTAACTAATTTTAATAGATTAATGATTTTAGTTAAATTAGTTGATATGATTTGTTTTTTTTAAAACAACCTAATTAACTTTCTTAATTCTCTTCCTCCATCTCCTATTTGTTTATTTTGAGGGGATAAAATTAGGATTAATTTAGAAGAAATAGATAAAAATGTGAAATATGTATTATATTTATAATTAACATTAACTCTTCAATTAGATCCATCTAGGAGTTTATATCATATATATACTCTCCCATAACAAGCTTACAACTTAGAGCTACATATATATGCATATAACATCACAATATATTCCTGTGCGATTGAAAGTTAGAACCATATCATGCTGACAGTGATGCCTCATATACATAGGTTGTCAAACTTATAAATTTTAAAAAACTCGTGATAATGATGTAAGTTTATAAGAGTTTATTTTTATTGTTAACTATGTATTAAAAACATATAATTAAAACTAAAAAATGACAACCATTTGATTCAAATACATTTTAAATCTAAATAATTAAAATTAAATCTATCAAGATTCATAATTTATCATATTTAATTTTTTTATTATAAAATTTATGTATAAAACCACCAAACATGATCAAATAAAAAAAATTTAATGTGAGTTAAAGGGTGAGTTAATATAATTTTATAAACTAGAAACATAAAATATTAAACTTGGAGAATCAATTTGCGAGCTTGAAAAATATGAAACAACCAAAGTGTCGTCATTTCGTTTTCTTTTTCTTCAGACTGTAGTCAGAAAGGAACGAAATCAGATAGAGAAAGAAAAGAGAAAGTATTCAATGTTGCAATTTGCAAAGCAGGAGAATGTTAAATTTTCTCAAAATTATTCCAAGCGATGACTACTGTTGGTTAATTTTCTCAATATTTTCAGGTTTAATCTTGAGATTGTTGTTCGTTTTCACAATCATTTTCAATCATTACTGGTCCTTTTTCCCTTAATCATGAGTTAAATTATTTCGAGAATTATATACTTGAATATAATAGTAAGTTTGTTTCTGTTTTTATTATGTAAATTGGATCATATTTTTGTAATTCTCAATTTTTTTATATAAATGACTAAATCCATATTAATTATTTTAGAAGAAATTCATTCGTATCTATTATTGTAAGATGATACACACTGGCTAACATCTTTCCTGCGAGTGTTGAAGTGGGGAAGGCCGGATCAATCCGTCAAAAGAGAAGCCATCTTTTGACCTTTTTGTCTAGCATCTTGAGTATTATATCAAATTGTTGAAGTTTAAAATAAGAAACCTAATTTATATTTATCCCAAAAAAGTAATTGATATTTAATTAGATTAAAAAATTATAAATAATATTTTTATTAAAACAAAACTATCAACACTTGCATATATTTTTTAACCTTAACCGTAATCGTGCTTCAAACCCAAAGGCTTTTTTATTTTTTAGGCGATCACCTAACAGTGTAGGGCTACCTTTTTATTTTTTTATTCTAGTGATGTAAACCTGACATCCTGGGAAAAAAAACCAAAATGTAAACTTGACATCTTTTTTGAACTATCAAATATTTCGTTCTTCAAGTTTTCTTTTTTTGATAAAACAGAAGCCTTCGTTCTTCAAGTTCACAGTGGCATGAGAGAGACTCTTCTTCTTCTTCTTCTTCTTCTTTAAAATAAAATAAAAAAAGTCAATGCGTATTCCTAATTTCCAATGTATAATATTCATGATGCTATTGAGATCAACATCATCATTATAATTTGGTTCTTTATGTGACTATTCTAATTGTGCTCTCTGTACTTTTATTCTTCTACCATAAATTAAATGAACATTCCGAAGGAATAAACTTTCCAATTTCCACCATCACTGCATTGTCTTTAAGGAACATATTTTCCAAATTTTGGGATATAGCTGATTATTATATTCTTGTGCTATCACAGTCAACGCACCACCAAAATTATGAAGTTGGTGAATAACCTAAGTACTAATGGACTTTATTGATAAACAACCAATTTATATAAGTTCTCTAATAATTCGATTTCATAAATAAAATATATATATATATATATATATATATATATATATATATATATATATATATATATATTTGGAGAAAATCATGTCTAACAAATGAAATGACCAAATTTTTTAATTTATGCTTTGTATCTGTGTGCTATTCTGCCTCTTGAAAACAAATATTTTCAAGGTATTGTCAGATAACTTTTTTTTTTTTTTTTAAATGAGAATTCAAACTTTAATTAGTTCACCTCTTGTAATGGATTAGCCCGGTCCTTCTGCCAACCATTCTTTTTTTAATTATTAATACTACTGAAAACCATGAGAAACAATCGCCTACAACATTACAAATTAGTGACTCCCTAATGTTCATGTAGTAATCTCCAGGGCCCAAAAACGTTTTCATGTTCGGCTTTGTGTTTGTTTGGTTCTCTGTTTTTTTCATTATGTTTGGTCTAAGCCTATCTACTTCTAACTAGGTCAATCTTGCATCCTTTTTTTTTTTTTTTTTGTAATCACTTTATTATTAACATAATTTGATCTTTTATTAAAAAAAATACTAGGAAAGTAAAAATGACCTGGATTTTAGTTAGAAAAGTTACTTTTACTTATTGTAGCAATTTTTTGATGACCGCATTAATTCTTTCATTGAAATCACGTAGTGATTTTACCAAATTCTAAAGCTCAAACCATGATTTCAGAGAAGCCCACAAATCCAACTTTTGGCAAAATTTATTCTTCTAATCAATTTTTCCCCAAAAGTAATCCAGACACACTCAAGCATATATATATATATATATATATATATATATATATATATATATATATATATAAACTTGGTGGGAATTGGGAAATAGAATATTCATGTGATTGTTGAATGGTCATTTCATGTTTCAAATGTGATATTGTCAATCAATGAGAATTTGTTCTAAAAAACAGATAGAGAACTTAATAAAGCAGATTTTGACATTTAGTTATTAGGTTCCATGCCGATGAAAATATATGACCAGACAGGCTTCTTTCTTTTTCTCACTATTTGATTTGCTTTCGTTGTGTGTACGTGCCATGCCTTGAAAGACGTACTGTGTGTTTTATTTTTATAGATTCTTTAATCCTCCACATTCTTCTTTTTGTAGTGTAATACCCGGATAATTGTTATCTGGACTATTATGTTACCATAATAAAAATATCAATTTATGATGATTATGGTCTCAAATAGAGTATAATTGGTCTATTTTCAAAGGAAGGTATTAAGAAAAAATTATGGAAAATTCAAGAAAACATGGAATAATTATTGAAAATTTAGGAAATATATTATTCTTAATTTAGATAATTTAATAAAATATTTCCTATGAAAATATAAAGAAGGAAAATTAAAAAGTATTTTAGAATCAAAATTGATTCTATGACTTTTAATATTTTGCATAAGGCTTAAATCATTAATGTTAATGAAATTGTTGTGAGAAAATAATTAATTCTAATTAAGAAAAATTTAGGAATTATTAAAGGATTAATTAAGTAATTTTCAGGAATTTTATAAGATTAGAGAAATTTAGGAAACATAAAAATAAAATAAAATAAATATAAATAATAATTATTAAGGACCGAAATTTTTGGCTAATTAAATAAATAATAATGGTTAGGATATAGTCTTAAAAAGTAAAGATCTATGGTTTAGGATTTTTCAAGAATTTATGAAAGCCTAAATCCAAGTAATTAGTTATGGACCAATAGGAAAATTTTGTGGGAAATAAATATAGGATAAATATAATATATGTGGTTAAGGAAAAAAAAAAATATATATATATGGTGTGTTGGCCAAAATTTTTGGGGAGATAAGGATGAAGAAGATATTTGAATATAATAGTAATATAGGTTTAAGCATGTGATAAATAAGTAATAATATAATAATTAAAAGTGGATAGGATAAACGAGAACGGATGGAAATAAAATCCTACATAGAAAACCGTGACCTAGGTTTCTAAAGTCAGGGTATATTGTGAACGACGGAATTTTTATCCCGAGATGGCCGGTCTCCGAAGTCATTTCTGTAACCAACGGAGTGATTTGGAGATCCGAATAGGAAGATATTTTGTATAACTAAAGCAGATAGCCAAAAGGAGAACTGATAGAAAATAATCCTGTTGTGGGAATCTGGGGATAAGTGGGAAAAAACCAGAGTATAATGTTAATCAGTGAATTTTTGTCTCGGAGTTAGTACCGGACAACGTTATTTTTGTAGCTGGGCACGAATACCGAGGATTTTCAGCTGATAACGGAATGTCCTCAGCGGGATCAAAAACTGAGTTAAATTAGATAATTTGAAAGAGGAAGAAAAGACCTTCGAAGTGTTGTTCCCGGAATTTTAAGTTTCTACGGAATTTCGCGATCAGGACACCGAACCAGGAACTTATCAGATAAAGCAAGAGGATAAGGTTTGATGATGCATCTAGGATGAGGTCAGCAATTTTGTCTTTTAGGGGGGGAGAAGTCGGCCTAATAGGTGTAAGGCCAAGATCAAACCACCTAGCAAAAGTGCGATCCTACGGTCAGAATTCAACCAGACAAAGTTCAACGAAATTACGAAAATGCCATCCAGGTTTTCCATAAATAGCTTCCATTCCTCTTCATTCTTCACCAATTCACTTACAATCCTAGAGAGAAGTTAGAGAGAGAAGCTCTGGGAGAAGTTCATAGAAAAGCTCTGAGTAAGTTTTCGGTCCCTAGTCTTTAGTTCGGTAGTTCTTTCAATAGTTATAGTAGAAATGCTAGAGTAGTCTTTAATTTCTCAAATTAGTTTAAATATCTTTTTTTAAGAATAAATATGATATTTATTTTAGAAATATGTTAGAGGAAAAATTATAGCAAAAATTTTGAAAGTGTAAAGTCAAAACAGCGAAGCTCTGGCAAAATTCCGCCAAAAAGTCAAACTAGGGGCAAAATGGTAATTTGTACCTAAAATGCCTATTATGGTCTTAGATATTCATACCGGTGATATTATCCTTATAGGATACCCAGAATCACGAACCGCTGTCACCGCTGTCAAATCACCGTCGTACCGCCGTCAAACGTACCACAACGCTACTGAAGTGCCCGAAATCGTCAACGGAGGTACGGACGCGTATTGTAACCTTAACACTTATGCTGCTCATATTCATATATATGGTAGACATGTTTATATACTGAAACTCTGTCGCGGGTTGTCAGTCATATATACAGCTTGTTAGGGGTTATAGTCTTGATAACGTCGTTGGGTTTTCCTAGCGCTGAGGACACAATGGGAAATCGTGGCACTGGTGTATGTGCAGACATAGTGTGGGGCTTTACATATTGCTATGTGCTTATGTTCTGTCCATTGTTGATCATGCATCTGCTGTGTGCTTATGTATTGATATGCTGTTATGTGGTTATGATTATTTGTTGCCTATATATGATTTATTTGAGCATAAGGTTAATCGTTACCTGAGATCCAATTGAGAATTGGATCTCAGTTGTAGCCTTAGGTTCAGGAGGATCCAGGGTGGAGGAGAGCGGCAAGTAGCCGGTATAGGCGGATTGAAAGAGCTTATATGTTATAGTTTTTGAACTATTTAGATATTGTCTTTTTGAAAACAACAGATGACTGTATAAGAATGATTACACTATAGTTATGTACTTCTAAATATTCAGTTACTCGTTTAATCGAAATGCTTGACTCTGATCACGGTTCATTTTTAAAAAAAAAAAAATTTCGGCATTGTCAATTGGGATGTTACATGTAGAATATTTTCTTTTCCTTCTTTTCATAATTTTAAATTGCACCTTGTTAGGAAACATCATAACTTAATTAATCTTCAAGTCTGAAAGATTCCACTTAATAACTATTTGACTCGGAGCTCAATAACTGTTTTTTGAGCTTAAAATATACCCTAATCTTAGTGAGCTCCTAGACCCACCTCACACATAAACACACACTATTTTGAGTGTTGATAAGCATTATTGTTCTTAGAAGTATTGTAGTGTCGATAATATAAGTACACATGACCAACACATGTATGATACGAACCTCGCTCTCTCACACTGACACAAGTGCGCACACATAACAGAAAGATATTAAAATAAAATTAGGTTTACGCCATGTCTTAGTGAAATGAGCTATCTTCAATTAGTCCAAATAATGCTTAAATCCAACTCTGCCATATATATATATATATATATATATATATATATATATATATATATATATATATAAATACAAAATGATTTTTATTTAAGATTACATGCAAGAACTTAATTTTATGAATAAGAGTAGTGTCTCGAATTTGAACTTAGTTTAGTATATATATTCAAACAAACCACACTAAGAGAGAGCTTTCAATAATAAAATATAGCCCGACCCAAAATTAGATTAATTACTTAATGATATGAAATAGATCCAAGTGAATGGTTGAAGCTCTAAAAGAGGCTTATATGAAAGAGGAAAGAGAGCAAACTTGGCTCAAGGATGACAAGCCAACAATACTCTCTCTCACAGATCTATATCAGAGAGAGACGCCGGCAAGTCATCCTTGGCTCAAATATACCAACCTCCTCTTCATGCAAGCCTTTTTGAGCATGTTATAATAATAATAATCATACTGATTTACTCTTAGTTTGCTCATCTTTGAGCCTCATATTGAAGCCTATTTATAAGGTGGTGGAAATAGAATAATTAAAATCTTATATATTCTCACTTGCTATATTGATGTGTTGATACCTCAGGATTTTTTGTACTGAGTAGTTGACTAATATATAAGCTCTTATTGCGGGAATAGAATGATTCTATATTTACTGTTATTTCGTTACGACATGTCTGGCATTTGAATTTGTCGATCAATAATGACAATTATTCTTGCCAAGAAAGGAGGTAAGAAAAAGGAAAATGATTTTCCTCCCTTATAGATAGATGTAATTAGAAAGAGAAGGTGAGTCTTGATGTAGCATTGATGTAGCAGTAAGGTTGTTGTCATGTGACCTAGAAGTTATGGGTTTAAATTCTGGAAACAGTCTCTCCACTTACAGGAACTAAGTTGCATATATTTATCCCTCCCTAGATCCACTTGGTAGGAGCCATATGCACTAGAATGCCTTTATATATTAATGTAAGAAAGAGTAGTAATAAAACCATTATATATAAACTATCAACACACACATATGGGAAGTCATGTTGTTTACAAAGTTAAGGTGAATATATATTATTCTGATTATAAGTCTAAGGAAAAGTTTTGGTCCTTATTATAAATAAACTTCTAAAGTAATAAATGAGATTGTCATAATTTTGCTCTATTAAAGGTAGAGAAAGAAGAAAGAGGTGAAAAATATACTAATTGGAAATTTAGTCCATAATTATTGAGTTAACTAACTCTCCTTGATATATGAGAGGATTATAGCAACTTTTATATCTAGTTAATCATGAGTAGAATTATATATGGGCAGTGGCCGTTAAACATAAACGGTTATAGGCATTAAGGGTACCATTATGAAGTGTAATTGAAGAAGAAGATTGATTGATCATGATTCTTATATGAGTTCATTATTTAATTTAAATCATTTTGCTCTTCCTTTCTCAAATAGACTGGTACATACATTCTGGGCAGAAGTAGTTCGAAATTCATTATAATTTCATGTGTTACATAATCAATACGAGTACAAATTAATTTGACTTTAAAATATCGGTACATATAAATGCTCATGGACTAAGATGAGTTTTCCCCCCTAGATATCGTAGAACCAAAGGCCTTTCTTTGAAAATAGAGTAAAGTACTCTAACCACCCCTATATTTTATCTTAATTACACAAACCTCCTCTCTATGTTGAAAACTCATATATATAAACCTTCCTTGTAATCAAAATATATGTTATACAAACCTCCATCATATTTTTAAGATTCATTTTCAATCCATCGAACCATTAGATGCTAATGGACTATTAAGTTTGACTATCAAAATTTTTTTGGGGCCAAAATACCCACATTTGAAATAAGAATTGTTTAAATATATATATATGTCAACAAAATTATACAACCAAAAAATAATTCTAATATATATTTTCAAGATTTATAATTTTATAAAATTTATGAATTTTGATTATGTTATAAAATTTTATAATTTTAATTTATCATCATATTTATTGAAATATGTTTATTTTGGGTTTTTTTAACCGATAACAAAATATTTCAAATACATATTTTTGTTGTCATATAATATAAATTCCAGATATTATGTGAATAATTCATCGTTGCGGCCACTGACCCCCCCCTCTCAAGTGTCCAAAAATAAATAAGGGAGGCGATGAAGGTTAAATTAGTAAAAAAAAAAACTTATTTTAATATAAATTTTAACTAAGAAATATTTTTTAAGAATTTTTTTGGAGCATTCTTAATGGAGTTAACGGTTTAATTAGACCTAAGTGTATATTTTTAAAATAGATGGGAGATCTAGTACTCTTTAAAATATAAAAAAGTGTAATGAATGAAATGCCCATTTATTTATCTTGTTAGCTTGAATATATAATCATACAAGGAAAATTTAAAAGGAATTTAAAAGTCACACATGGGGAATTTAGGGGTTGCTTGATTGAAGATAAGTAGGGAGTAGAAGTTAAACTCTGATCTCGAGAAGTAATGAAACCCATCTTTACTTTATTCATTAAAAGCTCTAATATTCACTGAAAAGAAGTTAAAGGGAAAATCCTCCCCAGGGCCCAATTAAATAAAATAATGTCAAAAAAAACTTCAACAACTTTCACATGTCAAAAAAGGCTCTAGGGTCTTTTTTAACATGTGAATATTTGCTGAAAAGACAAAAAAAACCCTTCACACTACCCTTTTTCTCATTTGTCAGTGGGCTTTTTTGTCATTTTACACACTTTCACATGTTAGAAAAAGACCCCAGGACTTTTTCTAACATGTGAAAGTTGTTGGGGTCTTTTTTAAAATATTTTATTTAATTGGGCCCTGGGGAGGATTTTCCCAAAGTTAAATCTCACACTTTCCTTACGGTTAAAGTAGTAGGAAACTAACATAGAGTTAATCTAACAGTGTAAAGTCTTATTAGATCCCTCTAGATCTCAAATTTAATTCCTGTATAAGACACTTGTTAAAAGAGGCATCCATTAACTCCAAAGTGGACAATAATATAAAAAAAGAAGTATGAAACATATTGTTATTTTCTGCATTAAAAATTATCCTTTCTTATTACTTATGTGAAAATTTTTTATAAATACATTCCTTCCTTAAAATCTTATAGTGATTTTCTCAATAATCTTAGAATTTTATGAGTGTCTGGCTAATTTACCAAGAAATTATGGCTTGGATTAAAAAATGCTTTTGGCATCTAATATCCAAATTAAACACACTTCAACAATTTAGGTACCTTGTAATTAGAGGAAAAAGTCCCACATATAATAATAAGAATGTAGATACGAATACATAAAATTTGGGATTAAACTAACCCAGTGACTTAATAAGAAGAGTTTGATAAGTTGGTCATGATCAAGTGGCTCATCAAATATTTCGTTATTCTCTTTTTTCGAAAAAGGAAAAGAAAATTCGTTCTCCAATTCCATATAGTGGCATGAGAGAAACGCTTTGCTGGTAAAAAAACAAGGGAGAGAGACGCTTCATTAAAAAGTTAATGCGCATCTCAATTCAAAATCATGATGATGTGATCACATTTTCATAATTTGGTGTTTAATTTTATTCTAATTATAATATGTGCTCTGTACTTTTCGCTCCCTTCTTCCACCATATATAAATGATCATTCCAAAAGAATAAGATTCCAATTTCCACTAGCATTTCATTGTCTTTAAAGGCGCGCGCGCGCACACAGAGTTCATGTATGATCAAAATGGCATCTGGACCATCTAAAATTAAGCTTCTGAAGTTGAATATAAAATACCATGGTTTAATTTTCTAGATTATTGTTTCATTTACGTACTTAGAATATATATATGACAGAAGGAATTGATAATTTTACATATGATCAGCTTCATTAATTTTAATGACTCTTAACTTTGGAGGATAGAATTCATCATATTCTCATTTGTCAATTATTATATCACTCCATCTGATTCTACATTATTTGTTTTGTAGTTATAAAATACATATGAAATTATCCGGCAAAAAAATTCATATGAAATTATAAATCGATCTTCTCCTTATCAAATTACCAATCTGCCATTCTATCAAAGTTTTTGACTTTTTATTTACCCAAAAAATATTTTTGACCTTTTTCCCCGGCAAGAATAAATTCTCATCAATGATTGACAAAGTCGTA
Organism: Acacia confusa; assembly: GCA_037074495.1. Classification (NCBI taxonomy): domain Eukaryota; kingdom Viridiplantae; phylum Streptophyta; class Magnoliopsida; order Fabales; family Fabaceae; genus Acacia; species Acacia confusa. The sequence goes on from CM073514.1 coordinate 10,910,283, forward strand.
TCCCAAACACTTCGTAACCAAAGAAAACTCATTAGTCACTGTAGAATCTATGCCCTATATTTAAGACTAGAGGTAGTAGTGTGTGTGTGTCTCCCTTATTGCTAGCTTGTAGGAATAAGCAGATTATTTTACTTCCACCACCTTATGTGTATAAATAGGCTTCAATATGAGTCTCATGAAGATGAGCACAAAATTGAAGTGTATGTTTGTAATACCCGGATAATTATTACCTGGAACATTATGTTATAATGATAATAATGTTCATTAGGGATAATAATGATCTCAAAAGGTTGTATGATTAGTCTATTTTTAAAGGAAGACATAAAGAAAAATTAGAGAACATTTATTGTCAAAAATGTGAAAAAAATGCATTTTAGGGCCATAAAACATCCTAAAGAAAATTATGAAATATTCTAGAGGGTATGGAATAATTATTAAAAATTAGAGAGAATATTGTCCTTAGTTTAGACAATTTAATAAATTATTTCCTTTGAAAATAAGAAGAAGAAAAATTAAAAAGTATTCTGGAACCAAAATTGACACTATGATTTTTGATATTTTGCATGGAGCTTAAATTATTAATATCAATTAAATAGTTGTGAAAAAATAATTAACCTTAATTAAGAAAGTTATCAACAATTAATAAGGGATTAATCAAGTAATTCTAGAAGCCTAAATCCATGTAATTACTTATGGACCAATAGGGAAATTTTGTGAAAAATAAATGCAAGATAAATGGGGTATTATGGTTAATGAGAAAATAATATGTGTGCGTGCGTGCGTGCGTGCGTGCGTGTGTGTGTGTGTGTGTGGGGGGGGGGGGTGGCCGAAATTTTTGAGCAAGGGAAGGGATAAGGATGATGCAAAAATAATAATATCATAAGTTAAGATATTTGGTAGTTAATTAATATTATATTAGTGAAAAGTGAACAAGATAAATGACCACGGATAGAAATAAAATCCCACCTAGAAAACCTTGAACTAAGTTTTTAGGGTCAGAGTATATTATAGACAAGTGAATTTTTATCTCGAAATAGGCTATCTCCGAAGTCATTTCTGTAACTGACGGAGTAATTTGGAGATCAGGATAAGAAGATATTTTGCAGAATTAAAGCAGATAGTCAAAATGAGAACCGATAGAAAATAATTCATAAACTAGAATCTAGGGATGAGTTGAGAAAAACCAGAGTATATTATTGATCAGTGGATTTTTATCTAGAAGTTGGCGCTGACCGACATTATTTCTGTAACCGGCAGCAGTTACCGAGGATATTCGGTAGGCAACAGAATGTCCCTAATGAGAGTATAAGGTTAGAAAAATCCAGTATTCTCGAAGAGGAAGAAAGGACCTTCTTTAGAGTGTTGCTTTCGGAATTTTAAGATTTTACAAAATTTCGCAGTTGGGACACCGAGCCAGGGATTTTATCTAATAAAGCCATGATGAAGTCATTGGTATGATGTCATCATTTTTGTCTTATTGTGGAGGGGGGGGGGAGGTCGGCCAAGAGGTGTAGGGCCAAGATCAATCCACTTCAAGAAAATGCGATCCAACGATCAGAATTCGATCAAACAAAGTTCAGGAAAATTACGAAAATGCCATTCGGTTTTTCTATAAATAGCCAACCAATTCATTTGAAATCCTCACACCAAAACCCTCTTGGGGAATCCAAAATTTGAGAGAGAAGGAAGAAGGAGGAGTTCGGAGAAATCTATAGCGAAGCTCTGAGTAAGTTTTTCAGTCCTTAGTCTTTAGTTTCAATAGTTCTTTCGGTAGTTATAGTAGAATTGCTAGGGTAGTCTCTAATTTTTCAAGTTAGCTTAGGTATCATGTCTTAGGAATAAATATGATATTTATCTCATAAATATGTTAGAGGAAGAATTATGGCAAAATTTTGAGAGTTTAGAGTCAAAATAGCGAAGCTCTGGTAAAATTCCACCAAGTAATCAAACTAGGGGCAAAATGGTAATTTGTACCTAAAATTCCTGTTATGATCTTAGATATTCATATAGGTGGTATTATCTTTATAGGATACCTGAAATCACGAACCGCTGTTTCCGCTGTCACCGCTGTCGTACCGCCGTCATACCACTGTCAAACGTACCATAAGTAGGCGAAAGTGCCAGATATCATCAACGGAGGTAAGGATGTGTATTGTTACCTTAACACTTATGCTGCTCATATACATATATGTGATAGACATGTTTATATACTGAGACTCTGTCTAGGGTTGTCAATTATACATACAGCTTTATACGGGTTATAGTCTTGATAACGCCGTTAGGTTTTCCTAGCGCTGAGGACACGATGGGCCATCATGACACTGGTTATATGCAGACATGCTGTGGGATTTTACATACTGCTTTGTGCTTATGTTCTGTCAATATTGTAATCATACATCTGTTATGTGTTTATGTAGTGATTTACTGCTGTTATGTGTTTATGATTAGCTGTTGTCCATATATTGTTTTATTTGAGCATAAGGTTAACCGTTGCCTGAGATCCAAATGGAAATTGGATCTCAGTTGTAGCTTCAGGTTCGGGCGAACCAAGGAGTGAAGATAGAGGCAAGCAGACGATGTAGGATGCAAGACGGAGTTTTTATGTTTCTAGTTTATGTATTCGCCTTCTTTTGGGTATTAGATGACTGTATTAGAATAATTACACTATGGTTATATATCTTTAAGGTTCAGTTACTCACTTATTAGAATGCTCGACTCTGATCACTGGTTTTTTTTTTTAAAAAAAATTCTGCTGTTTTCAAATGGGATGTTACAATGTTCGCTCAAAGAGGCTTGCATGAAGAGGAAGTGAGTAGATTTGAGCCAAGGATGACTTGCCGGCATCTTCTTCCTCTCTCTCTCTCTCCCTGAGTATTGCTGGCTTGTCATCCTTGAGCCAAGTATGCTTTATTTCCTCTTTCATATGAGACTCTTTCAGAGCTTCAACTAGTTGGTACTATGTGATTGATGTGCATCATCAACTAATCTAAATTTGGGTCGGGTTATATTCTACTTAAGGAAAAGCTTTTCCAGTTTTTGAAAACAGCTGTAAAAATGTGGTCCGAGACATACTCAAAGACACTATCATTAAGAGTTATTTTGTCACGTAGATGGTAAAAAATGTAACAAATATGGATTAAACGAATCGTTCTTGCAAGAAGCAGGAAAGCAAGATAGCACAAACCTAATGGTTTGAATGAACTAATGAAGGGACTTGATTCCTTCTAAATAAGGCTGCATGGGGATCAAAAATTAGGTCAAAAAAGCAATCTCTAATTGAACTTGACTATTCTCAAATATGACTCAATAGGGGCCATACCAAATGAGTGTATTGAAAAAAAAAAAATCAAAGATAATAAACTTAAAGAAGTTAAAATTACCTAATACCACCCTCGTTCGTGGATTCATTGGTCAAAGGGTTGGAAAAGTTCACTAAGGGAGTGAGTTCGCTTCTTAAGGTCATTGCAGTGCAGGGTACGTCCTTTATTTTTAAAAAATATTGTTGACGTTGGGGAGACGTCTTTATAGTCAAGTGAAGCACTTTGTAAGTGGACACCGCCTGGACCCATAGTTGATTCACACACACACACAAAACCTAACACTTGTTAATTATGATTGACTTTTGGAAAAAAAAAACTATGATTATCTATTATTTAGTGTCGAGTGTGATTGATTAAAAATTAATTAGGATATTTGCTTTGAGTTGATTTTGTAATTAATAGGGAGATTATCTCGCTTATATATTGTCTCTATAAATAGGATCCTGGTAGGTCCAAATTCACTAGTTACATTTCACATTCTCTTAGTTTTTTCCACCTTGCCACGTATTTCTTCTTCTTGTCTTTTTTATAAAAGTAAAGTGCATTAATAACTGAAAAGTTTTTACATAATTAGGAGGAAGGAACTATCTTTTTAGGCAAAAACTTGCTATCCAATTCAAGAGTGCTCTAAAAAGAGTAGATCAAAGGAAGCCTTTGATTTTCTCCGTCCAACAGATTGCATTGACTCTGCTTGATAGCCTATGCTTGTCTTCAATAGCTTTTAATATTGCATTAAGAACTTAACTTGACTTTTTATAAGTTTTATATGAACTAAATAAATCAGTACATAAATTCTGTGTTTCACCATTAGAAAGTTCCACATATATTTATGCCAATTCATCCTTTTTTTTTGGGGGGGGGGGGGGGGATTCCATATTCATCCTGTTGAAAAATAGCTTCGTCCTCCCTTGGTGGATTAGGCCTAAGCCTAATAAGATTGTTGTCAAAGTAAAAATAATAGAAAAGTATGTGTTGATATATGTGATATTTCTCAATTATCACAAGTCATATTATTTAACCAATATAATATGACTCTATGAGTGATATTATTTCACCGATACATTATGTCTCTTTATGGAAAGGATATAATACATTACGTCTCTTTATGGAAAGGATATATTGTCTCTATAAGGAAACAATAAGTATGTAGAGAGGAAGGTGCATGTAGAACACTATAAATAGACGTAAGGGGTTCAGTTGTGAATATTTGAATAGAGATATCCATATACTAATTCCTCTTTTATCTACTATAACTCTCTTATTCTTCCTTTCTATGTGGTATATTTGTCATGATCATAATCACTACTGCGGATTCAATTAGAGTGGGTATTAGAGATTAGCAGTCACACTTACACACTCAAATTATAGATTATGCTAAATGAATTATATAAATTATTGAAGGAAACATTAAATATAGGGTAAGAAAATAAAATCTCGTGGTCACATCACCATAAATTTGGGTAAAATAAAAATTTCAATTTTTTTGTTATATATTTAATGCTTAATTATACTTTTAAAAATATTGATTTTTCATGTAATCATAAAATCACATAATCAGACGAGAGAGAATAATGAAACAAAAAAATTGAAAAACACACACACACACCCTAATTTTTTCCTTAAACTTTTTATATTATATCCATATTAAATCATTTTAATAAACTTGAGTGGGTTAAAAATCCAAAAGAAACGAAATAAGCACATAAACTCGAAAAGAAAAATTCCTAGCAACAATCTATTTTAAAGGTCAAACTTTTGTGTGTGTGTGTGTGTGTGTCAAACAACATTATCTGGAGTTATATAATAAAAAAATTATGGTTTTTCAATATAGAAATATGACACTGAGACTCTTGAAAGGAAATAATAACTATATATTTTCTAAGAAAAAGTATGTGTATTGTCTTCATCGAACTGAATAATATCAATGAGTCATGACGTTTTGAATAAGTTGATTGCTTTTCTGTAATGACCAGATGCACTTTGAGCTTATAATAGAAGAAAAAGCACATATATTCTTTTCTTAAGGGGAAGAAAAATACTGGAGGAACAAGAATCTTTATAAATAAAGTATGTAGTACATATTTCAAGGATTGTAACGTACACAAGCAAAAAGTAACATAGCTTGTCTGGTCACATTTTCATTGGTATGGAACCCAATAAACTAAATCAAAATCTGATTGATTAAGTTCTATCAATTTGTACATAAGAACAACTTCTCATTGATAGACAAATGTCAAAACCAATTTAATTAATAATTCACATCACAAATATTCTATTCCCCACAATGAGTCAACTATTTAGCTGTTCTCAATTATTGAAGCGACACTTATTGCTACATGAATAAACATTAATGGGTACGGTTCCAAACATAGAAAAAGAGTTTTAGATAAGAATTATTAATATTTGTTCGAACCATATTTTTACATGATTTTTTATAGTCAAATTGAGATTATTAATGCATTTTCTGGGACATTATTATATGATTAAGTATTAATTTGAGTTAAAGACATTTGTATTGAATTAAGTGAAATTAGGGGCAAAATGATTATGATTTGTTAATTATTCATACAAATGATTTCTTGGACTTTTGATACTACCTTTTGCTTAATTTTGCATTGTAGGGGTTTTGGAAGAAAATTGAAGAATTTGGAAAAATATTATTTGGGTCAAAATTAATATTTTTGAAGGCAGGAGAAAATTACATAAAAGAGCCTCAGAATTCCTGGAAACCACAAATCTATGAAGGAAAAGTCCAGAGAAAATTACAGAAAAGACCCAAAATTTTTAGAAAATTCATCTCGATCCCAGTAACATTTCACAAATTCTCACTTCAATCCCTCTACAAAACTTTTTAAAAGTTCAGTGAGATCCCTGCGTGAAGCTTTGCGCTTTGATTTAATTAGGTTTGACTTCATGATTCACAGAAAAACGTGAGCTGGGGGCGGTGGAATTATTGGATATAAGGATTGAATAAAAAAAGGCAAAGGGGGGCGGCGACTGTGACGAGTTACAGAGAGCAAGAGCGCCGCGACATTCTCGACCTTCATCTTCATCCTCCTTCACTCTCCCTCCGTCGCCGGCGACATTCACCTCATCTTCATTGTCGCCGGCGACCACAACTCCTCCAATACCGCCGGTAGAACTTCAAAGCCCAGCTGGAGATCCGACGAGACAGAGACGCGAGAGTGAGATCTGAAAAACGAGATCTCCAGCCTTTCTCCTTCTTTCTCGCCGGCGGTTTCCTCTTCCACCGTCGCCAGCGACCAAAACCCAGCCACCACCAGAAGATACAGAGACAGAACCGAGATGCAGACAGATCTAAATGCCATTTGATTTCTGATTTTTGGGGTTCTATTTTGATGTTGGGCAGTGGCTGAGTTCGTTGCTTCTTGTGATGGGATTTCTTTTTGAGCTTAGTGAACTACAAAGGAGCTTTTCTATCGTTTCATTAGTCTAGATTTATATATTTATATTTAGATTGCCTAGGAATTATTTTGTATAATTTTGGAACTGAGATTGATGTTAATTGTCTCTGTTGGTTTGATATATGTGATTGATATTAGATTTTATAATGTGAAAAATATATATTTGAATTTCTTTATGGTTGCAATGAAATTATATTAATTAGCGTGTTATTGTTTAATTAATTTAGTTGATTTGTAACTTTTGAGGAATTGTTTAGTACTCAATTTCAAAAAGACCCATATTACATTATTCCAATTTTAATTGCACATTAAGTGGTTTTAAACAATTTCTCAAGAGATAATGGTTAGCTATGTTTGTAGGAGTTACTATTAATTGAAAATATTAGACTCAAGTGTTATCTTGAGGTTTTTCTTAAGACTTGATGAATTTTAACTCTCATAATCTTTTTGAGCAAGGATAGCAACTATCTTCATTACCAAGAGCATATACCATTCATATTTTCACTTCAATACATTTTCATACTCCATTCCATTTTATAAAGAAAATACCAAAAATAATAGTTTAGCATTTCATTTAATTGCATTCATAGTTTAGTTTAATTCAAAAATCTAAAACCAAATTTTCCCTTGTTTTATTGCATTTGCATGGTATTTAGATTATTTAGGAATCAATAAAAGGCTCCTCGAGAAGAGAGAATGATTCCAGATTTGTCTATACACAATCTTTAGTCAATTGTTGATTGTGGACCCCAAGCTAAAGACGAAAAGGCCACCTGATCAATATTCCAATATAACTTGTGTTGATAATGGTCTTATAAATAGGGTTAAATATTGAGGGTTAAGAGCATTGTAAGTGTGTTGTGTGTTCGCTCAAAATGGATTGCATGAAGAGGAAGAGAGTGTAGTTGAGCCAAGGATGACTTGCTGGCTTCTTCTGAATTTTGTGGATATTGCTGGTAAGTCATCCTTGGCCAAGTTTGCTCTCTTCATCTCTCATATGATCCATTTTAAGTGTTTCTGATTTTGTACTAGAAAAATTGTAACTCTTCATCACTATTTGCTTATATGTAGTACTAATATTGTTGCGTTAATGATCATTACCATTCGCTAATATAGTCATGTTAATAACAAGATTTATTCGGATAAGAATTAGCAGATAGCACAAAGAAGTTCATTGCTATGTGGAGCCATGCTTAATTAGCTTCGAAAGAAAGAATTACCAAGGGAATAAACTTTAATTTTCAAATGTATATAAGTTACCAGTAGTTATTCATGACTCGAGTTTGTTATATTTGGCTAATAATGTTGTAGTGACATAAAAACTTTCTTATAATATACTTCCTTTAATCCTTAATGTAGGACCTAATTAATTAGCGAGTTGTTGTTGATTATAAATGTAAGACAAATTTCACAATGTTATCCCTTTTTTTCTTCAAATTAACTCTATTGATATTCCCTCAACAATTATTAAATTTTTTTTTTTTGGAGGGGGGCAGGGGAGAATTAAGGAAGATTATTAGGAAGTTTTAGAAAAAAATCATCTTAAATATTTTAATTAACGTCTTTAATCTATTCAAATTAGTTAATTATATCTTACATTAAAGACCATAGTAGTACTAAAGTGAGAAGCTCTTGGTTTCGATCCCATCTCTTCATACGGTTAATTAGTATCTGCTCTCTAAATAAAAGAAAGAAAGAAGTTTGCTCCCTTTCCTCCCAGAGACTATGAACGAGCTTTTGATTATTGTGCCTGCAAATATATATAATTGCAATGTCTACACTTACAAGTATATTGTTATAGAAAATCTTGCCAATAAAATGGTGTTAGAGATGTGATAGAAGAATATATTTCAAAATATTATATGTCTGATGAGAATCTAACATGTATGATTTCGCTAAAAATTAAATTAAAAAAAAATATATGCTTGAAAAGTATTGACAACTATCACAAACACTTCCTAAAACCAAACAACGCTAATCATTCCATTCCCACACCACAGCCGTAATATAGAAAAAGAAAAATGGAGTTCAGTCAACTATTATCAGGACTGAAAACCCTGCCGTACGTGATAATTCATTATAATGATAATAAAAAAAAGGAAAATTAAAATAAAGGACCTAAATAAAATAATATTTAATTAGAAGGACCATAAAAATTGTAATTATTAAAAAGGACTGAATAAGCTTAAAAGTACTAAATTACCCTTTAACTTCCCCAACGTAGAAAGCAAAGAGCAAAACGTTTTCTTCTGTCTTCCCGTGAATATCAAGGTCAAGTCATTTGAAAATCCAGTATTGGAAATTAAAAATGATGATATTTGGTAAAAGTGTATGCATAGTAATGAAGTTCAAGAACAACTTTATTCTAATTAACTTCTTGTTTTCACGGGATTACCAAAAATCACTGTTTTTAACTTATAATATTAGATTTTCAAATGGCTCCACCTTGATAATCAGGGGAGGACGGAAGAAGGTACCTTATTCTTTTTTTTTTTTTTTTTTTTTTTAATTTTACGTTAGGGAAGCAAAAAGGTAATTTAGTACTTTTAAACTTATTCGGTCCTTTTTGATAATTACAATTTTTATGGTCTTTCTAATTAAATATTATTTTATTTTAGTCCTTTATTTTAATTTTCCCATAAAAAAGGAGAATTATAAAAGAGGTTTTAGATAAGAAATATATAATTTTCTTTTTTGGGTTAATGTGCAATTGCACCAATAAGTTTTTTCTCCGAGGGTCATATAGCACAAATAACTATTGTAGAGTGCTATTACCATTAAATAACTTAATATGGTGTAAATTCACCAAAACTATTAAATTTGACCAAACAGTGATTAAATTATAAGAAAAGAAAACCATAATGGCATTCGGTGAAAGTTAACGGTTTTGATAAATTTACACAATTTTTATTTGTTTATTGTTATTTTTGCCTCTTCCAAAACTTATTTGTGCCAAATGTGCCTTAGAGAAAACTTTATTGGTAAAATTGCATCTTAACTCTTTTTCTTTTGTTCTTAAGGATAAAATGACAATTATATTAAACTAAGATAGAGTTACATAAATAGAGCTCCTAACAAGAAGAGCCATGATTGGAAGCTCACAACTAGTATATAAACAACAGAGATTTTCACACCAACTTGGAATTGAGCCATAGCCCACTCCACAAGCCAAAGTCTTCAAAGCTCTAGCCGTCATAACAAAGCACCAAAACAAGTAGAGAAATTGATGAGAAATTGTTGTTATAGACATCCAAATAGTCACGCTACAAGGAAGCACTGAACAAGTTCGATGATTCAGGACATCGACACCACACGGTGAATGTTTGAAGAAGCCCCGATGACCACCACCAAGGACTTGAAGCTGTAACTAGTTGCAGTTGATTCATGGAATTCTCCCAAAAACTTGCTAACATTTGGAGAAGACCTACAACCTGCATAAACATAAAGAAAACAAAAATAAAACAGAACTAAAAAACAAACAGTGAGGAGCCTCAGCTTGGACCAATTTAGCACTGCACTACCCATTATGTGATGAATTGGAGATGAAAGGAAAGAGAAAAGAGGTAGTGGAGAGGAAGAAAGGCGGCAAGCATGGCGATGGAGATGGAAAGAGGGTGGAGAGAAAGGAAAGAGAAATCAGGCAGCTGGGCTGGAGAAAGGCAGTGTGCGATGGCGGTGGAGATGGAGAAAGGAGAAGGGAGCAAAAGGTGGTGAAAAAGGGAGTAAGCTGGTGGACGATGAAAGCGGTGGAACAGAGACAGGTTGTGATCATGCTGAAGGACAGATGAGGGAGAAGGAGGAGCGATGAAACAGAGGAGGAGGAAGAGATAACAATATGGAAGTGGGAAAAATAGAGGCAGAGAGATAGAAGGGCAGTGAAACAGAGACACGGAATGAGGTGCTGGGTCAGAATTAGGGAGTAAGGCAGTGGAGGGAAGAAAAAGAAGAAAGCCGATCGAGAAAGGAAAAAGAAAGATGGTGGAAGGAAACCTAAAGGCGGTGGATGGAGCAAGAAGGCAGGAGAAACTGTGGAAAAGCAACACGGGAAAAGATAAAGAGAGGATTTGCGGGAAAGACAATCAAAACTAGGCAGAAAAGAGCCAGAACGATGCCGGAAAAGCACCAGAACGGTGAGGGAAAGTGGTTGAGAAAGCACCGCAAAAGACGCAAAGTGTTTCTCTCATTCGATTGACTTTCAAATGAATTTTCCCTATACAATTCTATGTGTGCAAATAGGCTTCAATGAGTCAAAGATCAGTGAAGATTAATGCAATGTTTGTTCAAAGAGGCTTGCATGATGAAGAGGAAGTTAGTACTCCTTTGGTCCTTAAAATAATGCACATTTAGAATATTAATCTTAATCTTAAATAGAAGACACAATTTTTATATTTATTAATTTTTTTTAATATACTCTTAATCAAGTTCCTTTAACAATAATAAAAAAGGAGTAAGAATAAGTGAATTAAAAAAGCTAAATAGAATGTTTTAGAAAATAAATATCATCTTAATTAACTCAACTAACTTTCTTAATCTAATTAAATTATGTAAATTTGTGTTATATTAAAGATATAATGAGGGAGTATATCTGAGCCAATGATGATTTGTCGGCGTCTTCTCTCTGAGTATTGCTGGCTTGTCATCCTTTAGCCAAGTTTTCTTTCTTTCCTCTTTCATATGATACTCTTTTTGGGCTTCAACTATTTGATACTATCTATATCATTAACTAATCTAAATTTGGATTGCGTTAATTATATTCCGTAAGGAAAATTTTTTGTAGTGGTTGAAAACATGCAGCTGCAAAAATGTGCTTCAAGTCATGCTCAAAGACACACCATCTTTAATGGTTATTCAGCCACGCATACATTAAAACAATGACAACTTTTCAGAATTAATTAAACGAATCCTTCTTGCGAGAACGGTAGGAGAACATAATAGTATAAACGTACACAATGGTTTAAATGAATGGACTTAATTCACTATTATAAAATATCGATTTTACTTTTTTAAAAATGTCTCTTTTAAAAAAGGGAAATGAAAAAGAGGTGGTGACATTTTTGTAATTATGTAGAGAAATTTTAGTATATTGAACTTCCCTTTTACATAAATAAACGCCAAAAGTGAACTTTTAAAATTGTGATGCCAAAGGTAATCAGTGTCACAATTTATAATTGTGATGTCTAAAGTTCTATTTTAGCGTCCTAATTATAATTTAGGAGGTCTGAAGTCCCAATTTAATTACAGAAGCCCAAAATTGTGGTGTCTATCATCGATCCACGTCCTCTGCAGTCTAAACGCGCAACTTGATGCAGCGGATCTCCTTTTTGTCTCCCGCACTCCAGATCCACAAGCACTTCCTAGTTCCACACTCATCTTCGCTGTGATGTTCCTCATAATTTTCATGAAGGCGTAGTGTTGTACGTACTCACCATCGGCGAACTTAGGAAGTGAGAATTTTCAAGATGTCTTTCATGGCGGTCTTGGAATCTGGCCTTCGCACTCTTTCTGTAGAAGCTTGCCGTTGGTAGCTGTTGTTCTTTCTTCTTTCCTCATGCTACCTCCTTCTTTCCTTCTCTCTTTTTGCTTTTTAGCATAGTGATTTCTGCAGATATGTGATAATCTCTTGGCTCTCGCTTCCATGGTATTCTAGGGATGGCGAACTAGACTTGTTTAAGGCGACAGCGACGACCACCAAATATCGTCATTTTCTGCATATATGTGATAATCCGTGACGTGTGTTCGGCCAACAAATTTACAATGACTACCAGACTCTCACCCCGGAGCCTCCCTCTCTATTATATCCCTCTATCCCTTACGGCGACAGTGACCCACCAGCAACGACATAGGATAGCGAGGCATGAGTGATCTCTAAGTCCATCGAATTTTGTTGATCCTCTTCCTCCAGCCACAGCTCGTGTGTGCAGGTCATCAGCGACAGATCCTTCACCACTATGAGGCATATCTGCAACGCTGAGTCATTCGAACCTCGATCTCCCAGATTGATTTGCCATGACCACCAGACGACAATGAGTTCAACCTTCCTCCTTGCAATTATTTTTCTTTGGATTTTGATTTCTCTATCGTTCTTCCTCCATCTTCAAACATGTTTTTTGGGTTTTTTTTTCTTAAAAAAAATCCTTACAGCGTCCTTTATAAAAAAAGACGCTGTAAGTCTCTTCCGGTGTTCTTTTTATTTTTTATTTTTATTTTTATTTTTAAGAGACATTATTTTCAGAATTCACTGTACTATGTCATATAGGTTTCCGTTTGAGAAAGGAAGTAGAAAAGGTCTGAAAAATAGACGTTAAAATTAGGCTGCTTGTGATTCAAAAATTAGGTTACAGAAGCTATCTCTAATTGAACATGACTCAATAGATTGGAAGGGTCATTGAATTAATGACCAACGGTGACAGCCCAATTCGAGATTTTGAGCAATATATGCCTTGGCTTAACCACTCAAGTTAATATTGAATTCAACCGCAGCACAGTAGCACAACTTGTGCCATATTCTCTGCATGAAGTGAATATTATATTTGATTCCTATATTAACTAAGCGTGCAGAACACCAAACTTCAAAAGAGTAATAATTTTTGGATTTTTATGATTAAAAAAATTGACAAATACACATAAGATAGGATAAATTTTCTGAGGACAGATTCGTAGCTAACATGATTCAACAATAAATATGGAGTTATATAACTACTAAATGAATATCATAAACATTAACAAGTCGTTAAAGGTTAAAAAAAGAAACGTTATTCAAGAATCTATTTAAAAACCATTTAGCATGTGAATTAAATTTTTGATTATAATTTGTTCCTTTTAAAATATAATTGTTCATAAAATTTAAAAATATTAGTCAATATATATGACTGGCTCGTCAATTTATGGTTATATGACGTTTTGAATAAGTTGACTACTTTCCCTTTAACCATATGCTTTGAACTTATTAATGGAAGAAAAAGCAAATATATTCTGTTATTTCTAAAGGTAACAACAAGAATGGAGGATTAAGAATTTATCTGAATAAAGTGTGTGTGTGTGTAGTACATATTTCAAGGAATGTCACGTACACAAGCAAAAAGAATAGAAAGCCTGTGTGGTCACATTTTCTTTGGTATGGAACGCAATAAACTAAGTCAAAATCGGATTATTGATTAAGCTCTATATATGATTTGTACGTGAGAACAAATTCTCATTGATTGATATATGTCATAACTAATTCAACAATATAATATTCACATCAACACAAATATATTCTATTCCCAACAACGAGTCAACTATTTGCTTGTTCTCAATTCTTGAAGCGACACGTACGTAGAGCTACATGAATAAACATTAATGGGATTCCCAACATTAAAAAAAAAAGGTTTAGATCAGAGTTATTCATATTCCAATCATGGGCCTATAAATAGGGTTAAATATTCAGGGTTTTAAGAGCATATTGAGGTGTGTTGTGTTTAGCTCAAAATGGATTGCATGAAGAGGAAGAGAGTGTATTTGAGCCAAAGATGACTTGCCGGCTTCTGAGTTTTGTGGACCTTGATTGCTGGCAAGTCATCCTTGGCCAAGTTTGTTCTCTTCATCTCTCATATAATCGTTTTTATGAGTTGCTAATTTTGTAAAAGAAAACTCGCAACTTTTCATCACTATTATATATAGTTCTAATATTGCGTTAATGATAATTACTATTTGCTTATAGGGTCAGATTAATAATGTGATTTTGAGAAGTATTAGCAGCTAGCACAAAGAAGTTCATTGCTATGTGGAGCCATGCTTAGCTTTGAAAGAATTGCCAAGTGAATAAACTGTTCAAACGTGTATATAAGTTGCATGTTGTTATTCTTTTGGCTCGAGTTTGTTCTCTTTCGCCAATAATCTTGTGGCGGCATACAAACTTTCCAAAGTTTTGGTTTCGGTCTCATCACTTATAACCTCACGTGCTTGTTAGTATCTTCTCTTGTAAGAATATTGGGTGTACCTGAAAAGGTGCGACCACTTGTCTCTAAGTACGTACCCATACTAACTGGATCACAGTTATGGGCTCGCTTATGGACTCACGGCAAATACATTGATTCGACTCACCCTTAGTCGTCTCGGGGTCGAATCACTATTTACCACGAATTAAATGCAATACAGTGCAATTAACTCGGGATCGTTCTCTTAATCAAGGAGCCAAATTTATTTTGTATTTCCTAAGATAAATTAAGTGATATAAACATGGTTAGAAATTTGGGGTTCCTAAATAAGTTTTTCTTTAATTAAAATGCATAGGAAAAATAAAGAAACTATTCCTATATTTTTTTTTGATCTTTTTGGAGATAAGGAAAAATACTTTGGATAGAAATAAGATTAAATGGTTAATGCTCTTGGTAATGAAGAAATGACTATCCTTGCTCTTAAAAAAATTATGGGAGTTAAAATTCATTAAGTCTTAAGAAAAACCTCAAGATACCACTTGAGTCCAATATTCCCAATTAATAGTAGCTCTTATAACCATAGCTAACTACTATCCCTTGAGAAATTGTTTGAGCCCACTTAATGCGTAATTGAAATTGGAATTATGCAACATGAGACTTCTAAATTTGAGTACTAAACAGTTCCTCAAAAGGGTACAAATCAACCACATTAATTAGACAATACCACGCTAATCAACATAGCTTCATTGAAACCACAAAGAAATTCATTCACATATAAAAATCATACTACGAAATCCAATCTCAACTACAAATATCAAACTAACAGAGATAATTACCATTAATCTCAGTTCCAGAATCATGTATCAAAATTTAGCAATTCAAATATATAATCCTAGACTAATAGTAAGATAGATAAAACTCCCCTAATGTAGTCCAATGAGCTCAAGAACAAGTCTTCATCACCAAGAACAGAGAAATTCAGCCACTCATGGTAAAAAAAAATCACTCGCCGGAATCTGGAAAATGCTCGCCGGAAAATTCAAAGTCTCGCCGGAATCTGCATAAGCTTCGCCGGAAAATTCCAGAACTCGCCGGAATCTGGGATTTTCTTTCTTTCTTCAGTTCAGTCCGACGGTGGAGCCTGGTACAGTGAATGAAGAAGAAGAAGATGGTTTCTCTCCTCCCTCTCCGTCCTCCCTCCGGTTTCTGCGTTTTTCTTCGTTTTTCTACTCTTGGTTCAGTCCGACGACGAATGACGGCGTGGCGGAGGTGGTGGAGTGAAAGAGGAAGAAGAAAATGCTCTTGCTCTTGCGTCTTCCGTGAACGTCTCTCTCTCGTTCCCCTTTTTCGTTTTTTTCTTTCCTTCGTTCTCTCTTCGTTTTTCTTTTTCCAGCCGCCACTCACTCATGTCCAGCTCCAGCTCCTTCCAGACTCTCCGCGAATTCCCCTTCTTTCTGCAAAAACAGCCCTAATTAATTGGTTCCTGGTCAAAACACAAGTTTTGACCAGGGACCAATTTGCAAAGTTAAAAAGTTTCAGAGAGGGACTAAAGTGTGAAATTTTGAAACATGTTTGGGGTAAAACTGACATTTCCGAAAATATTGGGTCATTTTATGTAATTTTTCTCTGTCTTCAAAAATATTAATTTTGACCCAAAGAACATTTTTTCCAAATTCTTCCATTTAATTCTAAAATTCCTATAATGCAAGATTAAGCACAATAGCATCAAAAATCTAAGAAATCATTTGTATGAATAATTAACAAATATTGACCATTTTACCCCTAATTTCACTTAATTCAATACAAATGTCCTTAACTCAAATTAATGCTTAATCATGCAATAATATCTCAAGAAAATGCATTAAGAACCCCAATTTAATCATAAAATATCATGTAAAAATATGGTTCAATCATACACCATAGTGAGAAGTATAAGAAAGTTTAAGAGGAAGAGAATAGACATATATATAGTTTAGTATATTATGTCTTGTAACCCTAAACCCTTATGTAATCACATATACATAGGGTTCTATATGCCTCTTCCTCAATCGATTTACCATTTCCTCATCAGTGGATATATTGAATATTTTCAATGATATATATATTAGAATGATCGGGGAGTATCACAATCTTCCACCCAAGCTTTTCTATTATTTATTTTTTGAACCCAACGCTTTTGGAATTGAGTCCTAATTCACCAAGAATATATTAGATACATTCCAACATCTTTCTAAATAAAAAGAAAGAAAAAAGTTTGCTATTTCATCTCATATTGGACTATGAAGGAGCTTGATTATTGTGCCTGCATAATTGCAACTTCTACTCTTATAAGCAATACCTCCAATACTTAATGCAAGACCAATTTTACTAATTTAGGGAGATTAAGGAAATTAAATGAATTATTTAGTTATATTATATATGAAATGATCTTTTTAAAATTCTTACATATATCATTAAATTATATATCTGTTTATAAATTAAGAAAATTAACTTCGAGAAAAATTATAAATATAAAATTTTAAAGTAATTTATTTAGCTAGCTTCCTTAATTTCTTCAAATTAATTAATTGAGTTTTCTATTAAGGATTGGAGTTAGTATATTGTTATAGATATATTGCCAAGAAAATGGTGTTGGATATGTGGTAGAAGAATATATTTCAAAATATTATATGATGACAATCTATATCATGTATGATTTCGCTAAAAAAACAAAAAGAAGATATGCTTGAAAAGTATTGACAGCTACCACAGACACTTCGTAAAACCAAACAACGGTAATTATAGAATCATTCTATTCCCACGCCACAACCGTTACATAGGAAAGGAACTACGAGCCCAGTCAACTATCAGGACTGAAAAATTCTGACGTGTTAATACATTATAATGATACGAAATTAAAAAGTTTTGAACAAGAAAGACATATCCTTTAATTTATAGCTAGCTATAAGGTTATTGCACGTTATATGATCGTATGTGTATAAATATAGGCTTCAATATGAGTCTCAAATTAAGATCAGCAAAAATTGCAATGTTTGCTCAAAGAGGCTTGCATGAAGAGGTGGTTAGTAGATTTGAGCCAAATTTGCTTTCTTCTTTCTTTCCTATTTCATATTATGAGACTCTTTTACATAGAGCTTCAACTATTCAATACTTTCTGATATCATTGACTAAACTAAGTTTGGGTTGGGTTAATCATATTCCATAAGCGAAAGTTTTTCAAGTTGCTGGAAACATGCGGCTACAAAAATATAGTGAGGCTTGAGTCATGCTAAAGACACTATTCTCAAGGGTTATTCTGCCTCGTACACAGTAAAAGCTACGATAATTAATCTCAATATTAAACACGGATCCTCCTTCAAGAACAGAATAGCGTAAACCTAATGGTTCAAATGCCATCTAAATAAGGCTGCTTGTGATTCAAAAATTAGGTTAAGAAAACTATCTCTACTTGATCTATAACGCCCCTAATTCTATGTCCATTATATATTCTTATAACTCTTATTAATCTAATTAGTGTGTTCAGAGTGATTCGTAACAGAGAGCATACATTAACGTTTGGACGATGAGTAACTAATAACATATGCTTAGAAATATACTGGTTAATTTAAATCCCTTGAAGAATATGTATGATACAGTAATTCAACATGTATATAATTAAGACATAGTATACAGCCTCAATATAAATTTCTTAAACTTTTCAAGACACTCTTCTTTACCAATATCTCTTCATGGCTCCAACCACATCGCCTTTTTAGGTCCTAAAGCTTTAGACAAGTCTGAGGTTCAATAACATTGAACCTTATGTAACAATTAACCTTATATACAAGTATAAACAATATATGATAGATATTCATAATTTGAAAAATAGGATAGCATTCAGCAAACATACCACAACCAGACTACAATAGCATACAACACATGTATCGTTAACAGCGTAAGCACACACAAGTGCTATGTGTCTTAGACATGAATCCTCAGTGCTAAGAAAACAAGCATGTAACATTATCATATAATAATAATCCACAGCTAGCTTAATGTAAATAAAAACATGACCTAAGACCCGTCTTAGTGATGAGCACTTATGACCCAAAACCCAGTTTTAGTCACAAGTCCACAATTATAAATCAATCAATCATATATAGGCACACAAGACACATAAGATTTGAGTTACTATATGCAAACATATCTTTCTTTGCACAGTTAGTTAACGCTTGTCTTTTGGAAACAATTCCAAGTTTTCTTGAAATCCTATAATATTATGATCGCATTATTAATTATCCAGTATTTTATATGATATTGTAATAAATATTATATTACTTAAAGTAATACTTAAAGGGTTATTTTCACCACTTTTGACCTTTTTACTTTTAGTGGATAAGTAGTTATCCAATTTTTAATTTTATTTTTCTTTAAATTCGAATTCCTTGCTTTTCTGGCAATATTTTTCAATAACTTTGAAACGTAATTATTAAATGCACAAAAATCAAACTGATGTGCTTCCAAAGTCTAATTAAATGACTCTTCACATGTCTATTTTCATGGAAAAATATTTTTAGAAGCTTGGAAAATATGAGTATTCCCAGTTTAATTATTTTTTACCACCGTTCAAATCACATGTCTAGAGACATGGATCATTTTGAAAAATTCATATCTTTATCTTAAAAACTTTAAAATTTTCTTGTTACCTATCAAAATAAATATATTTTTGAAAAGTTTCAGAATTTGTAGACATCATTTGATTAGTCCAAATCCACGCACAACCACTATTGTTCAAATTGAACTTTGAAAAATGTGGTCAAACTTCAAAAATCATTTTCTCTTTCTACAGTGCTCTAAAAATTACATAATACTTATCAATTTAAAGCTATAGATGTCTACTTTACTTCTGCAAAATATCATAATTTTTTGAAATCATTTGATCAGTCAAAAATAGTTCACAAGTTGGCTGCCTCCAGAAAAAATCAAATTTGACAAATTTCTCAACTTGTGCAACTTTGATCTTTTGTTTCGAAAAATCATTTTCCACCATGTTTTCACTCCGTTTTTTGTTTCAAACCTTTTAGTGACCTTTAAATCATGCAAATAATTTTGCTTCACCTCTTTCTTGCTCAAGCCAAATCATTATCTAAAAACAAAGAAATCATTTTTTAATCAACTTCATGATTTTAGCCACATGTTTTGTAATATCCCGAATTTGGGACCCTAAGTATTGAGAACAAGCCTAAAATAGGCGGACGACTAGGCCCAGTTCAGGAAGAGTCTTAAGAATGTAGAGAGTTAGGAAGCCTCTATGGGACTAAGTAAATCGGCCATATGGGTCAATGGATCTAGTATGATAAGACGTGGAATTAAAGTACCAATGAATGAGGGGCACAAAAGGCCTACATAGTGTAAATTCGGTTGGAAAGGATGTCGTCCAACTATGTCTTGAGGTAATAGGACAATTAATTGAGCGAAAATATGCCAGTATAAGTAAGTATGTGACATTTTCAGGGAAGTCATGGATGTCCTACGTTTATTTTGAAGGAAATAAGAAGGGAAGAGAGAGAGAATATGTATCTGGATCAAGTGTGAAAGGAAAAGTCAGTAATAGTAGTGCTACGTTGGACATGTGGCATTTCAGGGCCAGAAGTTGGAATATCGGGAAGCACGCATTACATGGTAGATACGAGACACTAGAATAAGGGTTTCTTGATCCCCAAGGTATTATATTCCGCCCACTTGTGGTCAAGGAAAAGTGACTGATGATCTGGGCTCACACAAGTCCAGTTGAAGGGCACAAGTTATGAGGAAAGGTATAACCGGCAAAAGATAGCTAAGCGGGACCGGTTAGGGGTTTCTGGAATCAGGCCCAGGCCCAAATACAAGAGGGGGACAAAAAATAGGTAGGCCCAGGAGAGAAAAAGCAAAGCCACGTCACTTGTCAAGAAAGTACAAGTCATATCAAGCAATTATGATGAGAGAGAAAGAAGAAAATAATCCGATTTAATCTAGACCATATCTTTTGAACTTGACATGACGATGGAATGACATATAATTATGACTATTAAATGGAATTCATGGCATATCCAAGGGCAGATTACGTGGGACCCACGACCTAGGAGAAAGAACAATGTGAAATGATCGTTTTACCCCTAAACCTAAAACCTACAACTAACTATACCAGAGACCACCACCGAGGGAAATTTTGGAATCTTATTTTTGTATTGGAATACGCCACACATCTGCCCAAGGAGTTATCTAGAAACCTTGAGAATCAAGTAAAGAAATTATAATTTAATCCAAAGTACTATTTTAACCATTGGATAATAACCAAATTTGGGTAAAAGCACCCTTGGAGCCTATAAATAGAGCACTTCCTCCTTCATTTTCCACCAGCCAAGCACGAAATTGAGGTGAAGAGAGTGATTTTCCAGCTGAAGGTTTTGGTCTAAGGGAAAAGGAAGGCACCCGCAATCGAAATTTCAAGGTAAGTTCCCTAATTGACAACTTGGAAGCTCTTATTTATGCCCTATGGTGATTTCGTATAGATGCAGTGGGATTTCCATGTTTCTGAGGTTCTCAATGGGTCCATAGGGTTTTTTTTTTTTGTGTGGGGACATGTAAGATCACCTTTTTCTAAATTCTCAAAGCCTAAGTCTCTAATATACAAAAATATGCCAATTCTTTCGGTTTCTGAGCAGTGAAGACAAATCCGTGGTTTTAACATAGTAGATGAACTTCAAATGCTTTGAGATTTTACATGGTAAAATTAGACATCCTGGTAATTATTTTGATGTTAGGTTTTGTGTCATTTTGGTGTTCCAACTGGGAGCTATTTAAGAATGAAAATGACCTAAAAACATGATTTTTCTCTCGGACTAGTGGCCAAAGGCTGGGAACTAGAAAAGGATTTGAACCCAGTTGACCTTAGGAATTATTTTTCTTATAAAATATACATATTAAGGGTTCTAAGGCAACTTATTTCATGTCAATACGATTTTTCTAGAATTTATTAAAAATCTGCAAAGTTGGGTAAGATATTATGGACGTTCTAGTGCTCTGCAAATTTTATAAAACTAGAAGTAAAGTTTGAATGTGTGATTGAAAGAATGGTGTTTGGCTGTATCTAAGGTATTATTACATGTAGGACACATCTCCGATAGTAAGGGAAGAGTCCACCACTTTTGAGAAGTGCCAGGTAGTAACTTTAAACTTGCATACTATATGTTACTTTCACATGTGTGTTTTATCATGAGGTAAGGGATTGGACTGTGGTACCTATGTGACTGTGTGTTCTTAGGTCGCCATTAAAGTCCAGAGTATGTTGGGCTGCGAAGGCCCTTGGCCTGTAGGGTAGGTAGTACCTATTGGACTGCGTGTCCTTAGGTAGCTACTGAGACCCAGGTTATGTGGGGTGTGTAGAGTCTATGTGACTATGTTTTTATAGGTGTCCACTGAGGCCTATTAGGATTGGTCATTAGGGTTGGCCGCCCTAGCTACTGAGGCCCAGTAGCGCACCGGATCAGGGGGCTTGTCTTGACTAAGCGGTCTTACGAAGGCAGTACATGCCAGTATACTGTGCCTGAGGTTGATTTATTTTCAATGTTATGATTTGCATTACTTGCATTGTATACATGTTGTATATGAGTTTAACAATTACTTTGGGGTTCAATTTTGAACTCCGGACTGGTTTAAGGATACATGTGCTTCTGATGGAGATGATCAGGAGTTTAAAAGTTAAGGCCGAAAGTATTGTTACGAAGAGATGAAGATGCTTTAAGGAGGCTTAATGTTGTATTTGTTCTGGATGAGAGAATAACATTATTTATTGTTCAACATTTACTTTGGACAAATGTACCCTTAACCCTATGGGGACTTATGTACTTCTTTGGTTTATTATACTTTTACCTCTATATTGTATTTGTCCAAACTGATAGCATGCTTTGTTGCGTTCACTTTGATACATGACAAGAAGGAGCAAGTAATAGTGGAAAGGTAATAAGTAAAAGAAATCCTTCTAACCGGCCACCCGAAAGGGCGGGGTCGGTAGGGGTGTAACATGTTTGTTTCAAAACTTAATCTTTTTGACTTTAGTGATATTGAATCTTGTTCTTAAGATCTTGGAAAACATGTCCCCTTAGGGTCCCATGCCTCCAAATTCCAAGACATGATCCAACCAGTTTATTCTTTCAACATAAAATATCATAAAGTTGAGTTAAGATCTTACCTACTTATCAACTTTTGGTGTTTTGTAGCACTTCTCCTTTCTCCTAACTACTAACATCATTATTAAGATCACCATGAGAAAGGGATCTTACTAAGGTTAAAGGTTAAGGAAAAACATAAACAATTAAACCATCACTTTCAAGAGACTTACCTTGTATGTGCTTTGGATCTTTCTCTTTCCTTCTCTACTCCTATTTCATTCCACTCTCACTCTTTAAGTTTAAATATATGTTTAACTTTTTATGACATGCAAGAGGCTTTCCTTCCTCTACTCCTATTTCGTTCCACTCTCACTCTCTAAGTTTAGATATGTGTTTTAACTTTTGATGGCATGCAAGAGGGGACGATGTGCTTATATAAGGGGATGACAAGCCTCTTGGGGACCCCACATGTCAAAAGACCATTGCCCTTACAAAATATCTCATTTTCTTGGCTTAATCACCAAATTTTCTCATCTTCCTCTCCTCCTTGCATCTTTGGACAAAATTTATGACTTATTTAAGGATCTTAGATTGCTTTGCCATGTGTCATCTCCCTATCGTCTTGACCCCTCCATTGATTTAAGAAGGTTCTAGAAGTTTTTGGCATTAAACACGTGATATTATCTTGGATTTTGGCTTTTCCCTTGCTCCACTTAGCTAGCTGAATTTCATGACTTTTTGGGCAAGTTAATGAAGTCATATAATGTCACAGACAAGAACTTAGGTGTCCCTTGATGACAAGTGTCAATGAATGGTTGGTTTGTTGACTTGTCGACATGCACATATGTATTGTTCTTCAAGCTTCTTTCTCCTTTTTTGGCCCTTGCTTTGGATGAAATTGTTGGCACCTCAAAGAGGTCTTGATTGCCTTTCCTGGCGTGAAGACACATGCAGAATTTGGGTATCAATGAATTATATATTAGTCCCTTGCTTAACATGTGTTAACTTGGCACAAGATGTATTAAATCTTACGTTCCCCTTGACATCTATCAATTTTCATTTTCACCTATCTCTTTGTATCTAGTCGAAAATATGGCCTTGATAGGAAGTTAAAAGTGTTAGCCTTTAATCTCTATTGGTGTAAATTCATGTGCCAAGGGTTTGTTGTCAATATGTACCAAATTGGCTAAGTGTCACCCATTGCCTTTCTTGACTCCTTTAGATTGAAATTAACCATTATTTTATGTGATTTTTATGTCACATTATTAACCAATTTGATGTGGTCACATATTCAACAATTTTCACTTAGCTTTGAAGTGTAAATTTCGAATTTGAAAAATAATCAATAGATTATTAATCCTGAGACAAATATTCATTTCTGTATTTTACTGTGTATTCATAAAATCAGGGTTTTTGATAATATCAAAATTAATAATGTTCCATGATCTACTTGACTATTCCCATGTATGACTCGATATATAGGAGCACATACTAATGCACCTTGAGATTCATATATCAACTAAGTGTATCTGCAGAACACGAAAAAAAAAAAAAGAAAAAGAAAAGAAAAAGAAAGAAAAAGAAAAAGAAAAAGAAAAAGAAAGAAAGAAAGAAAAGAGATATAATTTTTGGGGCTTTTTATAATAAAAACTAAAATTAAATTTAAAAAGTAAAAGACAAATACTGACACGATACGATAAATCTTCCTGAGAACATATTGGGGGTTATCATAGCTCAACAATAAATATGGAGTTATAATAAACCTTGAAAACTCGTTAAATCCAACTTTCTTGATTAATGATTATTCCTATAAACTATAACAGACAAATCTTATTTAAGAATCTATTTAAGCACCACTTAGCATGTGAATTAAATTTCTAATTATAATTTGTTCTTCAAAAATAGAATAACCAAATGATATATCCTAAGGTGTACACACTAACGTCATAATAAATAAAATATAATTAATCATGCTACAAAATTAATAGCATAAAATAAGAATAATAATAATTATAAAATAAAACTGAAAATTTATTAATTAAATTAAATACTTCAAATATAATTCTTCGTAAAGTTCTATAGCCATGACTGACTCGTCAATTTATGGTTGATGATGGTATGACGTTTTGTACAAGTTGATTACTTTCCCTTTAACGGATGCCCTTTGAACTTGTTAATAATAGAAGAAAAGGAAAATATCTTTTATTTCTAAAGGTAACAGAAACGTTTGACAATTAAAGAATCTATACATAAATAAATTATATATAGTATATATTTCAAGGAATGTGACGTACACAAGCAAAAGGAAACATATCCTGTGTGGTCACATTTTCATTGGCATGGAACCAATAAACTAAGTCAAAGTCTTTGGTTGATTAATGAGAACCAATGCTCATTGATTGACAAAAGTCATAACACGAATCTATTCCCCACAATGAGTCAACTATTTACTTGTTCTCAATTCTTGAAATGACACGTATGGCTACAAGAAAAAACATCAATGGGTTCCAAACCTTAAAAAAATGGGTTTTGGATAAGAACTTTTCACATTCCAATATAAGTTGTTGTGATGATGGGCTTATAAATAGGGTTAGATAGAGGTCTTTAAGAGCATTATTGAAGCGTGTGTTGTGTTTTGTGCTTGCTCGAAATGGATTGCATGAAGACGAAGAGAGTAGATTTGAGCCAAGGATGACTTGCCGGCTTTTGAATTTGTGGTTTTTGCGGGCAAGTCGTCCTTGAGCCAAGTTTGTTCTCTTCATCTTTCATATGATCCATTTTAAGAGTTTCTGATTTTGTTCTAATCATATTATGTTAACGATCATTACGATTTTCTTATGATGTATATATTGTTCTAATAATATTACGTTAATGATCATTACTATTTGCTTATAGTCAGGTTAATGATGATGTGCTTTGGATACGAAGCAGCTAGCACAAAGAAGATCTTTGCTATGTAGCGCCATGCACATGCTTAATCAGCTTAGAAAGATTTCCCAAGGGAATAAACTTTCAAACGTGTATTTGGTGGTATTGGGATGTTTCGTCAATGATCTTGTAGTCTAGTGATATAAAAACATAACATTAGCGGAAAGTTTTGGGGTTGACCCCATCACTTATAACCTCATCATGTTGTTAGTATATACATCCTCTAAATTAAATAAACAAAAAAAAAAAAAATAAGTTTGCTATCTTTAATTTCCTCCCATATGAGACTATATGAAGGAGCTCTTAAATATTGTGTTTGCATAGATAATTGCAACATTTACACTTATAAGTACTACCACTTGACTGATTTAAGGAGATTTAAAAAGACTAAATAAATTATTAAATTATATAATATGTTATATGATTCCTCTATAATACTTATTGTGCATCATTATATTATATATCAATTTATAAGTTAAACAAACTATTTTGGAGAAAAATGATAAACATAAATACTTTAATGAAGTAATTTATTTAGCTTCCTTAATCTTCACAAATTAGTCAACTATATCTTATATTAAAAGTCAAAAGTAGTATATTGTTATACAAAATTTTGCCAAGAAAATGGTGTTGGAGGTGTGATAGAATAATATCTTTCAAAATATTATATGATGACAATCTATCATGTATGATTTCCTCGTTAGGAAAAATAAAGATACGCTTGAAAAGTGTAATATTCTCAATTTTGGTGATACCAAAAACCTGTATTTTTAGATTGTTCAATAGTATATGGAGGTGAATAATTGTCTTAGGATCAAAAGTATATTGATTATTTTTCCAATCCAAAATTTCACTCCGAAACTAATTGATAATTGTTGAATATGTGACCATATTAATTGGCTAAGATGTGACATAGAAATCACATAAAATAATGGCTATTTTCAAGCTAAATGAGTCATGAAAATGAATGGATAACACTTAGCGAAATTGAAAATGAATGGATAACACTTAGCCAAATTGGTACATATTGACCACAAATCCTTGACATATGAATTTGTATAAATAGAGATTAAAGGCTAATACTCTTAACTCCCTATTAGGACCATATTTTCGGCCTAATACAAGAGATAGGGGACAATGAAAATTGTTTTATGTCAAGGGAAATAAAACACATATTTTTTAATGCATTTTATGCCAAAATTATACATGCAAGCAAGGGATAAATATCTAGTTGGTTATTATCCAAATTATGCATGTGTCTTCAAGTTGAGAAAGCAATAAATATCTCCTTGAGGGCTGATATTTTCGAATCAACTAAGGGCCAAGGAAGACACAAGGCTTGATGAATAATGCACAAATACATCTTGATAAGTTAGTAAACTAACTACACATTGACACTTGGTATTAAGGGACACCTAAACCCTTAATTGAGTCATCAAATCACTTCACCAACTTGCCCAAGAAGTCCTTCATTTCAGCTGGGCACATGGGGTGATGATTAAGCCAAGAGTTCAAGATAAGATCATAGTCTTTAAGCCAAAAAGCTTCTAGAAACTTCTAGAACTCTCTTGGGCAATTGGAGGAAATAAGACCATAGGGAATTAACACTTGGCAAAGTAATCCAAGGGCCCTAAATAAGTCTTAAATTTCATCCAAAGATGAGAGGAGGAGAGGAAGATGAGAAAACTTGGTTATTAAGCTAAGAAAATGAGATATTTTGCAAGGGTAATGTGGTAATTTGATATGTGGGGGCCCACAAGGGGCTTGTCATCCACTTATATAAGCACATGGTCCCCTCTTGCATGTCATCAAAATTGAAACACAAATATGATCTTTGAGAGTGAGAGAGGGACGAGAATAGGGAAGAGAAGGAAAGAGAAAGGATCCAAACACATACAAGGTAAGTGTTCTTGTTATGTGAAGGTTCCCTTTGTACATTATTTTTCCTTAACCTCTAACTTTAGTAAGAGCTGTTTTTCATGGTAATTTTAATAGTGGAGTTGTAAGTTATAAGGAAGGAGAAGTTCTACAAACACAAAAAAGTTAGAAAATTGGTAAGATCTTAGCTCAACTTTGTGATATTCCATGTTTAAAGCATAAATTGGTTGGATCAAGTTTGTCTTGGAATATGGAGGCATAGGACCCTAAGGGAACATGATGTCTAAGATGCCAAGAACAAGATTCAATAACACCAAAGTTCAAAAGACAAAGCTTGGAAGCAAACCTATGGTTAAAATCATGATTTTATGTGAAAAGGGATTTTCTTTGTTTTTAGACAAAGATATGGCCTAAGTAAGAAAATTGTAAAGAAAAATTATTTGCATGATTTCAAGGTCACTAAGAGGTTTAAAATGAAAAATAAAATGGAAACATGGTGAAAAATGATTTTTGGGAAAAAAAGATTAAAGTTGCACAAGTTGGGAAATTTGTCAGATTTCAGTTTATTGGAGGTAGTCGACTTGTGAACAATTTTTACCAATAAAATGATATCCAAAAATCATGATATTTACTAGAAATAAATTATACATCTAGAGATTTATATTGATAGGCAATACATAATTTTTAGAGCTTTGTACAAAGAGAAAATGATTTTTGAAGTTGGACCACATTTTTAGAAGTTCAATATGAGCAATAGTTGTTGTGTGTGGATTTTGACTGATTAAATGATGTCTAAAAGTCCTAAAAGTTTCCAGAAATGTAATAGATTTATTTTGATAGGTAAAAATAAATTTTTAGAATTTTTTACAAAAAGATATGAATTTTTCAAATTGATTCATGTTTCTAGACATGTGATTTGAACAGTGATGAAAAATAATTAAACTGGGAATGAATCAGATTTTTCAAGCTTCTGAAAATATTTTTCTATGAAAATAGACATGTCAAGGGTCATGTATATTTTTTAAGCACATCAATTAGATTTTTATTCATTTAATTATGATTTTTCAAAGTCACTAAAAATTTTGGCAAAAAAGTCAGCAATTCGAAAATTAAGGAAATATAAAGTGAAAAGTTGGATAACTTGTCTACTAAGGGTAAAAAGGTCAAAAGTGGCAAAAATAACCTTTAAGTATTATTCTAAGTAATATAGTATTTATTACAATATCATATAAAATATGGAAAAGATAATAATGTGGGGATAATATTATATATCTGAGAAGTAGGGATCGTTTTTAAAAGGTAAGCGTATTACTGACTACAAAAAGAAAGCTACATTCACGTACAGTAACCCTAATATCCTATGTCTTGTGTGCCTATATATACTTGTTTGATTCATGATTGTGCCCTTCTTGATTAAATCAAGGCGACAAAATTGGCGGTAGATAAAGTGACTCAACAAAAGATTACTAATGTTTTCTACTTATCTTTTCAAATGGTGCCACAATTTGGATATTTGTAGACAATGAATCAATGTCTTTAAAAGGTGCCTCTTGAACACTACATCTCTTTAATTAGAGAGTCATAACCATCTATTAAATTCATGAACTATGTTGATTCATGAACCAATATAAATCTCTTAATTTATAAGAACATGACTTCTCAAAATGTATATTCTCAATATTGGAAAGACTCTTTCTTTGACACACCTATATACAATATTTACAACAATTCCCCCCTGGGTGTGTCAAAGAAAACACCATTAGTTAAGTTACACCTATGGATATGTATCTGGTTGTTTTTAGAACTATGAACCTGACTTAAACCAATAACACTTGATACACAGAGATGTCAGGGAAGCATGCTTCTATGAACTAACAAATTTTGGTGTGTATTAGAGGCAGTAATGGTCAGATTATATACTAATATGTTCACCCTGTTAACAATAGTTTTGCACGTTATGTCAACCTTGCACATGCTTGGTGCATAACAAATGCTTTAGAGATTTCGCCATGATCTCATAGGAGCGGCTATACTTCACATTCGTAGAGATGATTTCATGTAAGTGTACCTGCACTGAGCATATCGTTTTGTAAAACTATGAAATTATTAAAAGCTTCACTCATCCTAAAAAACATGCATTCTAGTACTCTCCCATTGTTGTAGAAAGGGACAACTGATATTTTTCTTGCTAGTCAGAACTGACGAATGACTTGCTCTTATCTATTGAACCTTCTTCATGGGATCACCAATCACAAAGGTTGGGTTGTCATCGCTTTCAATTATGAGTTGGCTTTAGTTTCATTCCTCTCGACTAATTTATTTAATCTGTTGGGTTTTGTTAACGGCCGATAGGTCTATTATTGACCTCACCAAATTGATTGAGATAACTCCACTACAATTCTTAAGCTAGCTTATCACATTATATCTCAAATGATTTTTTATTTGCATCGTTGTTTTTTTTTTCAATGGCTATTTCCATTTGACAATCACAGATCATTGGTGTTAAGTGTCGGGTTCTTGTCAAAAAATTTGCTAAGAGGTTTTCAACTTTCTCAGCACTCAATCCATTTCTAAAATAATCAACTCCGACTCATGTAATTCTAATTTTGTCACCACTAAAAGTCAATGATAACTAGTGGATTTTCACACATAGACTAGATCTTAGTTGACATCCATGTGCATATATCAATACAACCGGAATCCCCTATGTGATGCCAAAATTATTAATGGCATTATCCCTTAACTATTTCTTTCTCTTCATGAGAGTTTACATATTCTCAATCTCCACATATCATTTGTTATGTCATGAGATTAACATTTATCAGTACTACAAATTCTCAACAATTTGTGCATATCTTGATTGAGCTTTAGAATCATGTCAAGTAATATCATAAGAACTATTCACATAGTGGTTTTCAAAACCAATATTTAGAACCATTTTCTCATTTATCATCACTATTCTTTTATGATCTTTAAGATCCAAAATTGCATTCAATTCTCTCATGGTTTCAAGCATATAACATGATATTTTTGACCATGCAAGTCATCCACATTAAATTAAATGTTTCATGATATCATCCATGCTTATACCAAGAGAAATTAGTAATACTATGCAAATTGAAGCACATTTATCTCTATACTAGGTCAATGCCACTATTATATGTTTGTTTCAAGTCACACAAAATCTTTGATAATCCACAAAATGTGCTTTCAGTAGCGAATAACAAAGCCTTCATTTAATTGATCATTACACATGACAATTTTATAATTTTCAATATATTTTCTACCAAACTAATAATTTTTAAGGTACATCATATCTTAGATGCCCCACACTTTCAAATATTTTATAATCAATAAAATTAGAATTAAAAAATTAGAATCTCACATAATATATTTATGGGCTTTGGTTTTCTCATGTTACATGAGAAAAAAAAGTTTCCTACACACACATGAAATGGTGGGACCCACATATACATATATGAATTAATATATGTATATGTGGGTCTCACCATTTCATGTGTGTGTGACATGAGAAAATAATTTTCCTACAACATGAGAAAATGTTTTCCCTATATTTATAAAGATTCACACTTTATAAAACTATATAATCATGAGGGTGTATATTACAACAAAAAAGTCATACCAATTTAATCTTCCACTCTTATTAAATGAGATTTAATCTTCCATTCTAATTAAATGAGAATGTCTCAAACATTGTCATTTATTTCTTATAACAAAATTTGCTTTTCAAAGAAAAAGACAATGCCTCAATTTAGATAATTTCATTTTGTCAAAATAATATATATTTTATATATTAATATTCTGTCCTCACACATAATTTTTCAATATTTAGTTATTTTAAATATCAATATTTTATAACATTTACACGTATTTAAATATGTGAAACTAATGCCACAAAATTCTCTTTGAAAATTTCAAATAATCAGATTATAAGAATAACTAAAATATAAATATAATTTGCAGCATTAAAATCTATTATTTTCAAGATTCAAACTAACTGATATGATATATCAAAATAAATCACACAGCATGCAATTTATTATTTATATTCATTGATCATGAATAACAAATCCTTCTAGTAAATTAAATAGTGGCCATAATATTCACAAATATTTGTAAAATTATTATTGTTGTTGTTATTATTATTATAAGGCTCATCATTTAATTGTTAAATATATTTAATTTCTACAATTAGAAACCAAATAATAAAATAACAAGTATGAACCCAATAATGATCTCATTATCATCAAAATTTCATCTCCATATGATAACTAATTTAATTCAAAATATTAACTAATAAAAAACAACAAAATCTCCAGATGAAACCAAGGGCATAAGATATATACTATTTTCACTTAATCAATTTAAATTCATCAAATCCTCATTGAAATAATAGGAGAAATAATAGCATATCTATCTACTACCTTATCAATCAAAACTAATATATTTATTAACCAAAGGTAATCAAAATTTCAATGGAAGAAAATTCATCATGCAAGTAATCAATAATTCACATAAATAATCAAATCACATATTTATTTTAGGAAATTTACCAAAATAAGAACATTTTTGAAAAAATTTACCTAAATAAGACACTGTTCAACCTATTTACCAGAATAGTCCAGTTGATCACGTCACTTGACGCGACGTCACCTACAGAGTAGCGTCAACACTATTGATGCCACAAGTGTTGATGCCACTTGGGTGTCAACAATAATTGACGCCCTGGGCATCAATTAAATGGACGCCCAAATTGACGCCTTTTGGCATCCCATTTTTTATTTAAATATAATTATTAAAATAAAATATTATAATAAATAAATAAAAATATAGTTTTTTTAAATATAATTCATAAAAATAAAATATTATAATAAATAATGAAATATAGTTTTTTAAATATAATTTTTAAAAATATATATTTTTATAAATAATAAAATATTTATTAGTCAAATTTTATTATAATTAATTAGTGACCTAAATAATTTATAATGTATCTTAGTGTACTCTAAAAATTTGACTAAAAAAACTACAAAACACAATACACTATTAAGTCACTAATTAATTATTATTCTCTATTCAAACTTATTATATATATTCTAGTGTACTCTATAAAAAATAATAGACAACATATTTCACAATATATTTTTATCAATTCACTAATTATTATTCTCAAAAATTTATTTAATTAAATTTAAGTAATAAAAATTTACAATTTATATATCAAATTATTAATGTACAAAATGTTAAATAATTAGTCATCTATCTTATGGTTTATAATAAATTCACTAATTAAATAATTTGCTAATTATTCTTGTAACATCTTATTATAAACAAAAAGATAGATGACTAATTATTTAACATTTTTTACATTAATAATTTGATGTATAAATTGTAAATTGTTATTTCTTAAATTTAATTAAAGAAATTTGTGAGAATAATAATTAGTGAATTAATAAAAATATGTTGTGAAATATGTTGTCTATTATTTTTTATAGAGTACACTAGAATAGATATGATAACTTTGAATAGAGAATAATAATTAATTAGTTAGAGAATAATTAATTAGTGACTTAATAGTGTATTGTGTTTTTTTAGTTTTTTTAGTCAAATTTTTAGAGTACACTAAGATACATTATAAATTATTTAGGTCACTAATTAATTATAATAAAATTTGACTAATAAATATTCTATTATTTATAAAAAAATATATTTAAAAAAATATATTTAAAAAAACTATATGTTATTATTTATTATAATATTTTATTTTTAAGAATTATATTTTTAAAAAAAATATATATTTGATTATTTATTTTAATATTTTATTTTGATAATTATATTTTAAAAAATTAAAAAAATGGGATGTCCAAAGGCGTCAATTGGGCGTCCATTTAAGTGACGTCCAGGGCGTCAATTATTGTTGACGCCCAAGTGTGTTGACGCCACTACACCACTCTGTACGTGGGTCAGGCAACACGGCGTCACTTATGGCGTCGCGTCAAGTGACGTGATCAACTGTATTACTCTGGTAAATAGTTTGAACAATGTTCTATTTAGGTAATTTTTTTCAAAAATGTTCTTATTTTGGTAAATTTCTCTATTTATTTCTATAGGCATATTCATATTGAAAAATCAGCACATTAAATATTGAAAGCTATAATCACATTATTAAATTTTTAAAGGTAAAGGTGCAAAAATACCCATGGACTTTGCCCTCAGGAGTGTCCAGCACCATGCTCTTTTTTTGGGGGCAAAAATACCAATGTGGTTAACTTTTAGGAGCAAATGTCACACAACCTTCAAGAAATCTGACGTTTGACCGTTAAAATTGGGATGTTGACTAACGGAGCTGATATGGACGGCCAAATGGAATAAAAATGCTGACTGGATGCTGACTATGCATGAAAAACAATTGCCAACGGTGAGGGAAATGGTGGAGCTAAGTGAGAGCTAGGGTTCAAGTGGGGAAATCGCGAGCTGAGGGAGAAACTTGAAATCGCGAGCTGAGGGAAATCGCGAAGCTGAGGGAGAGCTAGGGTTCAAGCGTTCAATCACGGCTTGAACGAGGATCGATTGAGGGAGTTGAGAGGGTTCAGCTGGTCTTCGCCATACCCAGATCTTTGTTTCTCAATAGCTGCGACACAGAGGTTTTTCAAGGTTGACAGCTTCTGTTTCTATTTCTTTAGCTGCGTTCAATCTCCATTTTCTTTTTTGTTTTTTTTTTTTTTGCTGTTGAAGTTAATTTAGTTCGTGTCTTTAATTTTGGTTAGGAGTTTCAATCAAAGGCACCTTTTACTCTGTTTAACATTTTGTTCCGCTCTCTCTTGGTCTGAAATTTCTATCAGGAAGAAAGTTGCTCTTATTGATCTTATAGATAGATAATATCGCACGGACTTATAGGTTTTTATGTGTGTGAGATAGGGACTTTGTATTTGTCAATCACGTCCTCCATCTATCTCGATCTGGCCGAAGCTCAACATCATCCTCATATATTTTGCCGTCTAAGTGATCTACTCCTTTTTTCTTTGTTCCAGATCTTTTTCTTTTTTGTTGTCATTCTTTTATAATTTCTCTTTTAATCTCCAAGAAAATTATTACTGCTGATGTCAAGTTTTGCAAATAATTCTTCAGTTTTGGGAAAGGGTTCAGTTCTGGGCACTTTTTCTTTAGTTTTGTGATAAGGTAACATTCTTGATAGATGAATATTTCTGATTGATAGATTGTTGATGAATATATCTGTAGCAAAGGATGAATCGAGAGCGGGAGAGTGATAGATTGTTGATTGGGCCTATTGCTAGGGAACTTCATTGATTTAACAATGAAGCACTTCCACCTGAAATTTTTTTAGTTTAATTCATCTAACAAGACTTGCAAAACCTTTTTTTCAGTAGGTTTGTCTGTCGGTTTTCATACTCATGGTTTGATCGATCTCATTATTTCAGTGTTTTTAGGGTTCTCATTTTCTTGTTCAGTTCGACCAGAATGTTTAAGTTGAATGAGAGTGGATCTGTTTTTTCCAGTTGCCTTTTAGAATTTTCTGATGTGGCTTTATCAAATTTTCCCAGTCATCATTTTTCCCCCTTGGCATGCCACCTCAGCTCCGTTAGTCGACATCCCAATTTTAACGGTCAAACGTCATGTTTCTTGAAGGCTGTGTGACATTTGCTTCTAAAAGTTAACCACATTGGTATTTTTGCCCTAAAAAAAACATATAGTGCTGGGTGCTCCTAAGAATAAAGTCCATAGGTATTTTTGCCCCCTTACCCAATTTTTAATATATGCCCGCCAATATATATTTGTTAATATTCTAATCAATCACGCGCATCTAATTGCAGTCTAATCACAGTGGAGAAATAGGACTCTTTCTTCTTTATCGGAGAAGCTGTCGTTGCCAACCGACGTACGCCTTTTGTTTTTTTGAAACAGTCTCTCTGAAGCAAATGACCATTTTTGTTACGCAAGCACGCAACAATCTGGACGACACTTATGCCGGAAGAAAAGGAGAAATCTGGTGTTGAGACTGTTTTTTACAAATGGCGTGCTTTGTGATTCTCCCTGTCACATCATCACCGGTTCCTATCCGTCGCTGCATCATGCCTGTTATGGCACATCCATTATTCCCTTGAATGTCATCAGAACAAGCGATGCAATTCCCTTGAATGTCATCGGAACAGATGATGCAATTTAACCAAATAAATTGAAGAATACCCATCATCACTTCACAGGAAATATTAGCAATTGTTTTTTTTGGGTCAAACTAACTCTATAGATTGTTGTATATTATGAGTAGTAGATGATTTGATAGATTATCTAAGTCATGTTCGAGACTTATAGGATTATTCTGCAACCACCGGTAAAGAAGAAGCGGTACTCCTCATGATTAAACATGATTAAACAGACCCTTCTTGATTAAATCAATGCGATAGAACTAGTGGAAGATAAAGTGACTCAATAAGATATTACCGATATTTTTTAGTTATCTCTTTAAATTATGCCACAATTTGGATATTTGTAGACAATGAATCAATGTCTTTAAAATGTGCATCTTGAACACTACACCTCTTCAATTAGAAAGTCATAACTATATGTTAAATTTATGAACCATGTTGATTCATAAACCAATATAAATCTCTTAATTTATAAAAACATAACTTCTCAAAACACCTATTCTATAATATTGGAAAGACTCTTTATTTGACACATACATCCATATGCAATATTTACAACACATATTTCAAGGAACGTCCCGGACACAAGCAAAAAGAAAACAAAGCCTGATCACATTTTCATTAGCATTGATTGAACGATATTTTTACATGATTTTTCATAGTTAAATTGGGATTCTTAATGCATTTTCTGGGATATTATTACATGATTAAGTATTAATTTGAGTTAAAGACATTTGTATTGAATTAAGTGAAATTAGGGGTAAAATGGTCATAATTTATTAAATATTCATGTAAATGATTTCTTAAACTTTTGATATTATCTTTTGTTTAATCTTGCATTACAAGTGTTTTGGAATAAAATGGAAGAATTTGGAAAAATGTTATTTGGGTCAAAAATTAATATTTTTATGCTTGGAAAAAAAATTCACAGAAAAGATCCCTAGAAGTTTTGGAAATCACAATCAAAGAAGAAAAGGAACCAGAGAAAGTTACTGAATGTTACCCAAATTTTTCATAAATTATGTTTTGACCTGGAAATATTTCATAACTTTGCACTCAAGTCCCTCTCTGAAACTTTTTAAACTTTGCAGATTGGTCCTGTCAAAACGCACATTTTAACCAGGAACAAATTAATTGGGTTCAGTTTCAGACCCGAGAAAGAACGCAGACCCGAGAAGCTGAAGAATTGAATATTAAACAAGGTTATGAAAACCGGACGGACATCGCCAAATCGGCCGGAAAATCGGTCTGAGTTAGGTGTAAACCGGGGTTCCGAGTTGACCCAGAGTCAACTCGGTCAACTCAGCCTGAACAGGCCGAGTTGCCCCGAGTCAGAGTAAAAATGATAGGCTTTTTGGAAAAAAAAAAAGATCCACTGATCTGAAGAGCAACGATCTGGGAGGGGAGGAGAACGAGAGAGAGAGAGAGAGAGACAGATCTGAAGATTGTGAAGAGGGGGAGAGAGATATTTAAAAACTGAAGTTTGAAGAGGTGTGAGAGAGAGATCTGAAGTGTGTAGACCATAAAGCACCATGAACAGCTAAAAATTCTTAACCTTCTTACCAGTCACAGTAAATGATCAAGAGGGAGCCGCGAGACAGAACCCTAAGAAAAGATGGTTGACAAAGTGAAGTAGAAGCTCTTGGCTAAAAAAACGAACAGAGAGTGAAATAGGAGACGAAACGGAAATGAAAGAGAGAGAGTGTGAAAGATCAAGATATCATCACGATTTTTGTTAATAGGTTTGCTCGTCACTTTCCATTGCTAAGGTTGTGTGACTATTTTGGACAAGCACAATTGTGAAATTGATGGGTTTGTCCCTCCGTTTAATGCCTCTATTCTAGTGAGATTGACATGTGTGAGGGACAAAGTTGGAATGTTGGAGATAAAAAAGGAAACTGGGGGAAGCACGTGAAGGTCAGCTGTGATCTCAACTTTATTGCACATCTTCCAATATTGATTAATCACATCACATCCCCTCTCATATTTTAATTATAAAATATTTTTATCAATAAAATATGAATATGTTTAACTATTATAATTAAATTATATTTTTAATTAATACCAGTTTGACCCCGGTTTGACTCCGGTCTGACCCACTGACCCTTAACCCACTATCCCCACCGGTTCAGTAGTCGGTCTGGTTTTCAGAACCTTGATATTAAAAATGAAGGAGAATATCCAGGAAAGGGGGCCCGACATCGAGATTCAGAGTGAGCTCCACACATCGCGAACCACCAGGACCTTGACCCCACCGTCGCCGGCGACCATCCTTCCTCCATCACCGACGACTTGACGAAAACAAATCTGAGAACGAGAGACCACGAAAGCGCCGCAAGCTTCGATCCTTCCTCCTCCATTGTCTTCCTCGTCCACCATCGGATCACCATTTTCTTCTTCATCATTTTCCTCAACACCATCAACCTTGCCACCATAGACCCAGCTCTTCACCATTAACCTCCAGCTCTTCACAGCCGACACTTCCTCTGAGCTTCCATGCTGTTTGATTTCTGATTTTTCTTGGATTCTCTAATGGCTATCTTGATGCTGGGCAGTAGCTAATTTCCTTACTTCTTGGTGATGGAGATTTGTACTTGAGTTTAGTGAACTACAAAGGGAAGTTTTTCTTTCATTCCATTAGTCTAGATTTATACATTTAGATTGCCTAGTTTTAGGAATTATTGTGTATAATTTTGGAACTGAGATTGATGTTAATTGTCTCTGTTGGTTTGATATATGCGATTGATATTGGATTTTGTATTGTGAAAAATATATATTTGAATTTCTTTGTGGTTGCAATGAGATTAAATTAATTAGCGTGTTATTGTTTAATTAATTTGGTTGATTTGTGCCTTTGAGGGACTGTTTAGTACTCAATTTCAGGAAAACTCATGTTGCAATACTCCAATTTTAATTGCACATTAAGTGGTTTTAAACAATATCTCAAGAGGTAGTAGTTAGCTACGTTTGTAGGAGCTACTATTAATTGAGAATATTAGACTCAAGTGTTATCTTGAGGTTTTCATTAAGACTTAATGAAGTTTAACTCCCACACTTTTTGAGCAAGGATAGTCATTTCTTAATTACCAAGAACATTCATCACTCATATTTTCAATTACATTTCATACTCAATTCCATTACAAAGAAAATACCAAAAATAGTAGTTTAGGATTTAATTAACTTGTATTCATATTTTAGTTTATTAATTCAAAAATCCAAAACCAATTTTCCCTTGTTTTAATTGCATTTACATGTCATTTAGATTACTTAGGAATCAATAAAAGGCTCCTCGAGAAGAGAGAATGATCTTAGGTTTGCCTATACACAATCCTTAGTTATTTTGTTGATTGTAGACCCCAAGGCTAAAGACGAAAAAAGCCACGCGCATGGAACCCTATAAACTAAGTCAAAATCTGATTTGATTAAGTTGTATCATTTGTACATGAGAACGTACAAATTCTCATTGATTGACAATGTCATAACCAATTCAACAATATTCACAACACGAATATATTATATTCCCCACAATCAGTCAACTCTTTTGCTTGTTCTCAATTCTTGTAGCGACACGTATCTCTACACGAATAAACATTAATGGGTTCCAAACATTAAAAAGGGGTTTGAATAAGAAGTATTCATATTCCAATATAAGTAGTACATTGTTTTGGTGGGATTATAAATAAGGTTATATATTGAGGATTTTAAGAGCGTTCAAGTGTGTTTTCTCGAAAGGGATTGCATGAAGAGGAAGAGAGTAAATTTGAGCCAAGGATGAGTTGCCGGCTTCTTCTGAATTTTGTATATCTTTTGCTGGCAAGTCATCCTTGAGCCAAGTTTGTTCTCTTCATCTCTCATATGATCCTTTTTAAGAGCTTCTCTACTATAAATACTTGCCAACTCTGCTTCACTTTTAATTTGCTTATTATAGTTAATCATAACATTAGGTTAATGATCATTGCTATTTTTCTTAGCAAAAAGTAGTTCATCATTGCTATGTGGAGCCATGCTTAATAAGCTTTGAAAGAATATATAACTCAAAAGGGTATTGTATTATGAGAGCTTATGAAGGGCATAGAGTGGATTTGATCTTCAAGGTTGCCGGTACTTATTCTTGGCTTGAGTTTGTCCTCTTTCACCAATGATCTTGTAATCTAGTTATATCATCTATTAAAGCTTCTTTAATAATATAAATGGAAAGTCTTGGTTTCGATCAAGTTTGCTCTCCTTCTGTAATACCCTAAAAATCCTACTTGGGATAAGTATCATAATTTAGTAAATAATACCTATTGAAAATAGGTGAATTTGTGGTTTCAAAACTAGTGAAATAATTACCTTATTTCCTAAGGTGATTTCTCATGAAATTAGAAGACATAAAGAGCTAAAAATTCCTAAGTGCAGTTATGGGTTATAAAATACTTTGAGAATATAATGATAAATCCTAAGAGGCAACTAAAGATTTGTTAAAAATTATAAAGTATGTTGTCTCTAATTTAGGTAATTCGTGAATATTAAAATCAATGAGAGGAAATTAGTAACAATTATTGGGCAATTGAAATTGTAATAATTGAGATACTTTAGTAATTTTTGAAATTAGTTAACAATTAATTTATAAAGGTCAGAAATAAGGAAATATTAATTAAATTAAGGATCAAATGATATTTAAAAGCTAAGATTAGCATACAAAAAGTTGTTAATCATCAAAATTAAATTAGAAGCTTGTCAAACTTTTGGTAATTAAGTCTAATAACCCCTAAGGTTATTATGTGGGGCAAAATTCTTGATAAGTAAAGAGGCAAGAAATTAAACAAATATCTTCATAAATGGAAGGCCAAGATTAAATTTCATAAAGCTAAATCCTAAGGCTTAAAGATAATTTCACTATTAAAAAGCCTTAATCCAAGTAAAAGCCTATGGACCAATGGGAGATTTTTCTTCTAAGGTGTGTGAGGACATTAAAACATAGTTGAATAATTATAAATAAGGGGGGGGGGACGGATTTGCTAGGGAAATAAGAAGGGAAAATTGTTGTAATAATAATATAAACATAAAAGTCAATTGCTTGTGGGAGAAGATTAGAAAATTTGAGGAGCAAGTTGTTTGACTTGGAGAGTAAGTTGTTACCTGATGAGATAAAATTAGATAAAAATCTATAGAAAATAAATCATATCTTGAAATATTGGAACTAAGTATTAAATATAAGTACATATTTGAAATCAGTGAATTCTGAGCTTCAACTTGGCTATTCCCAAAGTCATTTTCGTATACTTTTAGGATTCATACCTAAGTGTTTTGGGAAGTTAAAAATCACCATAAATTTAGTCATAAAATTAGGATTTCAAAAGTGAAATTTGATCTTGAAGAACAACATTAGTTTACACTTAACTAAATTAATTAGCATTTGGGTAAAGTAAGTGATTAAAGCAACAACTTGTGAGGGAAGGAGGGGGGAGGACGGTTGGAGAGGGGTGGAGGGACAAGATTTTTGCCTCTTCCCCAAGTAAATATCAATGGCTAAGATCAATTGAAGTTTGCTTGGTGACTACTCATTGCTTGCCTATAAATAGAAGCCCTCCTCTTCACAATTTCCTCACCAATTCCTCAAGCTAAGCCGAAAATATAGAGTGAGAGGGAGAGAGTGAGGAGGTTCAAGAAGTAAGAGTCAAGTGTTCTTCAAGAGGTAAGAGAGCTTTTAGTTTTTAAGTTTAAGCTCTTAGTTTATGAAGTAGAAATGCTAGTAGTTGTTATTTTGATCTTCAATCTTCCAACTCCATTTTTATTTTCATGTTTTTATGCTTTCCATTGTCATTATTTCGAAAAAATGATGAAGGAAAGGTATGGCAAAAATATCTGGAAGATTATGATCAAAATAGCGAAGTTCTGGCGAAATTTCATCAATTAGTGATTTCCAGAGTTAGTAGCAAAAACGTTAGTATTTTATGAAGAAGATGATGTTCGAAAATTCATGGTGAAAGTAGACATATAGGGCTTTCCAAATATGTATAGAGTGTGTCATTTGAAGTTTTGTGCAAAGAGATAAAAATTCCAGAAGTTGAGCTACGTTTTCTGGGGAAAATTCTGGGCAGTGTTTTCAAACGTGGAAACTGGGAATTATCCATAAATTCTGGGTAAGTTCCAGTATTTTTCCTTGAAAATAGAGATCTCAAGGATTCCGGGAAATTTTACTGATTCTCGTTTCGATTTTTCTAGAATTAGTTATGATTTTTAGAAGTTAAGCGAAATTCTGCCCAGAAATGCTGTACCAGCGTTTTTTTCGAAAATTTAGGGAATAAATTGGAAAATGAATCTACCAGGGGTATAATGGTCTTAGATAGCCAAAATATCTCTTGAAATAATATTTGTGAATTAATAGAAATGATATTACCCTTATAGGATATCTGTGATCGCTTTCTGTCGAAACGTACGGAGAATCCTCAACGAAAGTACGTTCGCGTACTAGTAACTTTAACTCTGATATTTACAGTATGTGTATATGTGGTATGTGTGTTGTATGCATGTTGTGGTGTGTTGTTTGAATACATGTTGTTGTTAAAGGATAACTGTACATCTGCATGCACTGGGAGTGATATATTTGTATTCACTGGGAGTGGTACTTTTCGCTGGGAGCGATACATTTGCATTCATTGGGAGTGACATATTTGAAAGTGAATCAATTGCTGTGTTTTTATACTGTATATGTAAATATGAGGTTAACCGTTACCTGGGGTCTATATGTATGGGACCTCAGCTCTTAACATAGCATCAAGGTCAGGAGAACCAGAGACGGAGGAGAAGGGAAAGCAGCATGCTTAGAGACCCAGCGGAAGACTTTTCATTGTGGTTTCGGCAA
Source organism: Acacia confusa (assembly GCA_037074495.1). Classification (NCBI taxonomy): domain Eukaryota; kingdom Viridiplantae; phylum Streptophyta; class Magnoliopsida; order Fabales; family Fabaceae; genus Acacia; species Acacia confusa. The sequence goes on from CM073514.1 coordinate 10,952,912, forward strand.
AAGCCTTCCTTTTGTTTTTATACATCACTTTTTGAAACACTCGGTTTCTATACCGCTATTGTATCCAGCCAGACTTACGGCATTTTGAATATATATATATATCAGTTACTCTTTCGCTCAAATGCATTACTCTGATGATTTGAAATGATTTTAAATGATGAAAAATTTATTTCGCTTTTGAAAATTGGGATGTTACACCTTCCTCTCATGTAAGACTATGAAGGAGCTTGATTATTCTGCCTGCATGTAATTGTAGTACACTTACAAGTACGTTGTTATAGGAAATCTTGTCAAGAAAATGGTTGGGGATGTGCTAGAAGGATAAATTTCAGAATATTATATGATGACAATCTATCATGTATGATTTCACTAAAGGAAAAAAAAAATATGCTTAAAATGTATTGACAAATATATCATATTTGAGAATTTAGCATGATCTCTTTAACACACACACACAATATATGTGTGTGTGTGTGTCTATATGTATACATATGGACACACACACACATATGTATATATGTATACATGTGTGTGTGTGTGTGTGTGACACAATTTTTTTTTTGGTCCACACATAATTATTACGTATATTAATATTTCAAAACCAGATACACAAAATGATAACCAAAGCAAATACATCAAAACAAACCAAATACCAAATATAAGATAAAAACTAATTATCACCAATTGAAGAATAGGAATAGAAGTAGCATCAAACACTACACCGAGCTCCTGTAGATCTAAGGTTAAAAGTGATATGAAAGAAGGTGTTGGTTGTAAAACCCACCCTATAAGGCACACCTCCTTATAAGCATCGGCTGCAAATAGAGTAGCTACATAGTAACCCTATCTAGGGCTAAAAACATTAAAAAAAAACCCTCAGAAAGAAGATCAATGATATCCTAAATAACACTTTTGCTCCTCCATTAAAATAGATCTGGTGACATCGACCACACACCAAACAAATGCCTCTTGATGATGCTTAAGGCTAACAATGGTCCTCTTTTAGATAAAGCATAAGGCAACAGCTAGTGACCATTAATAAAACCATTCCCCCAAAAAACGTGAATTTGAGCCACCCAAAGAGGATAAAATCTATTAACGTTCAAATAAACTTCCAACCAAGAGGAGTTATTTTCAGATCTCACAGATTTATTTATTAACACCACCACTAAAACCCAACACCATAAAAACCACAAAAACAAGAAGAGAAGACAGACAACTCACACAAAGGCGAGGGAGAGAGCTCTCACTGCCTCAAGACAGATCTGGATAAGGAGAGGGAAAACTCACCCTAGAGATGAGAGAAGACCACAATCGAAAAAAATTAGAGGAAGGAGGCTGCAGCGGGAAGATTTGAGTTACGATCTACCTCTCTGACACAGTTATAGTATAAGATGATGCTTGCCAGCGACATGTGGTAGTGACACATGCCGCCGACGAGAGAGAGCCGAAGATGTGAGTGTTAGATACAGAAAAGAAAGGGTGTTGGTATATCTAACGCAATTGGAGTGATATATTGTTATCAAAGAGAGAAGTAATAATTATATTATTGTCAGTAGGAGGTGTAAATATCTCGTTGGACTCTCTTACGAGAGCACGATGTTGTCTCTATGGATTCTTTTGGTCGGGGTTTTTTTAAAAAGGCAGCGCGCTTCCATCAGTATTGTAAACTCTTTTTTCAATATTAAATTTGTGAATGATATCACTGCTATTTTCACTTGTCATTTACAAGTTATGAAAATTTTTAAATATTATTTTCTTTTATTAGGACCGTGAGGTATGTAATACTCGGATAACTATTATCTGGAATATTATGTTACAATAATAAAAATGCTTATTTACAAAGATTTTGGTCTTAACATGTTATATGATTTGTCTAAGTTCAAAGGGAAACACTAAGAAAATTAGAGGAAATTTATTGTCAAAAAGGTGAAAAATACATCTTAGGGCTATAAAATATCCTATGAAAAATTATGAAAAATTCTAGAAGGCATGGAATAACTATTAAAAATTTAGAAAGCATGTTATCCTTAATTTAGACAATTTAATAAATTATTTCCTATGAAAGTAAAAAAAAGGAAAATTAAAAAGTATTCTAAGACTAAGATTGACTCTATGATTTTTGATAATTTGCATAGAGCTTGAATTATTAATGTCAATAAAATTGTTGTGAGAAAATGATTAGTTTTAATTAAGAAAATTATTAGAAATTATTAAAGGATTAATTAAGTAATTTTCAGGAATTTTATAGGATTAGAGAAATTTAGGAAACATGAAAAATAAATTAAATAATTAATAAGGGACAAGATGTAATCTTGAAAGGTAAAAATCAAAGGCTTAGGATTTTTCAAGAAATTTTAAAAGCCTAAATCCATGGACCAATAGGAAAATTTTTGGAAAAATAAATACAAGATAAATAGGATATTATGGTAAATGAAAAAAATATATAATTATATATATATGTGTGTGTGTGTGTGTGTGTGTGTTGGCCGAAATTAAGGGGGGAGATAAGGATGATTTGGATATTTGCATATAATAATAATATAAGTTAAGGCATGTGATAATTAAATAATATTATAATAGTAAAAAGTTAACGGGATAAGTGACCATGGATAGAAATAAAATCCTACCTAGGAAACTGTGAACTAGGTTACTAGGGTCAAAGTATAGTATGAACAAGTGAATTTTTATCTCGGAGTAGGCTGTCTACAAAGTCATTTCGGTAACCGACAGAATGTTTTGGAGATCTGACTAAGGGGATATTTTGCAGAATTAGAACAGATAATAGAAATGAGAACCGATAGAAAATAATTCATAAACTAGAATCCAAGGATAAGTTGAGGAAAACCAGAGTATATTATTGATCAATGGATTTTTATCCTGAAGTTGGCGCCGGCCAACGTTATTTCTGTACCCGATTGAGATTACCGAGGATTTTCGGCAGGTAACGGAATGTCCTTAATAAGAGTATAAGGTTAGGAAAACCCAGTATTCTCAAAGAGGAAGAAAAGACCTTCAACGTGTTGTTCCCGGAATTTTAAAATTTTACAAAAAATTTCGCGATCAGGACACCGAACCAGGAATTTCATCTGATAAAACAAGATGAAACATGCATGATGATGTCATCAATTTTGTCTCCTTGCGGGGGGTGGGGGGAGGTCGGCCAAATAGGTGTAGGGCCAAGATCAAACCACTTCAAAAAAATGCGATCCAACGGTCAGAATTCAACCAGACAAAGTTCAATGAAATTATGAAATTGTCATTGAGATTTTCTATAAATAGCCCTTCATTTCTCTTCATTTTTCACCAATTCACTCACAATCCTAGAGAGAAGTTAGAGAGAGAAGCTCTGGAAGAGGAGTAAGAAGTTCATAGTGTAATACCCCAATTTTCATAATACATGTAAATATCATATTTTGATAAATAACACCTATTACAATAAGTGAATTTGTGGTCTCAAAATTAGTGAAATAATTATCTTATTTTCTAAAGGTAATTTCTCATGAGATTAGAGTAAATAAAAAGCTAAAAATCCCTAAGTGAATTTGTGGGTCATAAAATACCTTGAGAATGTTATAATAAATCCTAGGAGGCAACTAGATATTTATTAAAAATTAGAAAGTATGTTGTCTCTAATTTGGATAATTTATGGGATTATTTTCCAAGGGAAATAATTAAAGTAATTAGTAAATATTAAAAACAAGTATGGGGCAAGTGAATTTTTATTAATTAAGTTAATTTCATAATTAGTCATAATTGGTCTTGAGACTATCTAAGATCAACAAATTAGAATATTCTAACTTGATTAAGTAGTAAAAAGGGGTCAATATAAGTATCAAATGAGTTTCTAAAGATTGTAATTGGTTTGATAAATCAATTTTAATTTTGGTAATTAAGTCTAGTAACCCCTAAATTACTATATTAGTAATAGTAACCAAGAACTAATTAATTCTCTCTTCAACTAATAAGAGTGGCGAAAATTAATTAAAGAAGTGAAGAAATTATATTAAATCCTAAACCAATGAGAGATTTTTGGAATGTTAGAAGATTATTAAAATAAAATAAAAGAAAAAAAAATGAAAACCGAAAATAATATGGGGGGGCGGTGGAAAATCTTCAATTGATTAGAGATTGAGATTAATAAATGCATGTGGAAGAAGAAGTCAAACAAATGTAGTGTAAGGAAGAAGCTTCAAAGACTTGGTGAGCAAGAAGTTAAACTTAGTGAGCAAATTCTTCTTTAATTAAATAAAATTAGCTGAGAATCTATGGGAATTAAATCATATCTTGAAATATTAGAACTAAGTATTAAAGATGAATACATATCTGAGATCAGTGAATTATAAGCTTCAACTTGGTTATTCCCAAAGCTATTTTCGTATACTTTGAGAATTCATACCTAAGTGTTTCAGGAATTAAAAATCACCATAAATCTAATCATAAAATTAGGATTCCAAAAGTGAAATTGGATTATGAATTAAAGCATCTACTTACACCTAATTAAATTAGAGTTTGGGATTAAATTATGACAACTTATGAAGGAAGAAGAAAGACTTGGGGACAAAGCAAACATTTAAGAAGAAAGGGGGAGGAGGTGGCAGTTTTGAGGTGAGTTGTAAGGGAGAGATCAAAACTTTGTCACCAAGAAAAATCCAATGGCTTAGATCAAGTAAGAAGTGTTAGGAAGTTAAGCATGATTTTACTATAAATAGAGGCTTAGGCAACACAAATTCTCCACCAATTTCTCAAGCTTGGTCGAAATATAGAGGGTGTGGGAGAGAGTGGAAGAGCTTCAAGAAGTAGGAAGCTACTGTTCTTCAAGAGGTAAGAGAGTTTTTAGTTTCATAGTTCAAGTTCTTAGGTTATGAAATAGCTAGAAATGTTGTTTTGATCATCAATCTTCCAATTCCAGTTTTATTTTCATGTTTTTATGGTTTCCAATGGCTTTATTTCAAAAAAATGATGAAGAAAGAGTATAGTAAAACTTTCCGAAAGATTAGGATCAAAATAGCGAAGCTCTGACAAAATTTCATCGATTAGTGTTTTCTGGAGTCAGGGGTAAAAACGTCAGTATCTTATGAAGAAGATGATGTTCAAAAATTCTTAGAAAATTCATGGTGAAAGTATACATCTAGGGCTTTTCAAATATATAAAGAGTGTGTCATTTGAAACTCTGTGCAAAAAGATAAAATCTCAGAAGTTAGGCAATGTTTTCTGTGCGAAATTCTGGGCAGTATTTAAAAACGTGAAATCTGGGAATTATCCATGAGTTCTGGGTAATTCCCAGTATTTTTCCTCAAAAATAGACTTCTCAAGGATTCCGGAACATTTTACGGATCCTCATTTTGATTTTTCTAGAATTAGTTATAATTTTTCAAAGTTACCGAAAAATCTGCCCAGAAAATGCTGCACCACGTTTTTGAAGAAATGTAAGGGCAAAATTGTAATAATAAGGTCATCAAGGGTAGAATGGTAAATAGAGGTGGAAATATCTCTTAGGATGTTATTCTAAGTGATATGGTGATATGTTAGGATATCCGAGAAGTCCAAAGCCGGAATCAAAGATCGGATGTTTGACGACTATGCGGTAAAAGGTACGGACGCGTATTGTAACATTAACGCTTATGCTTATGGTATGATTATATATGATAATTGTCTTCACATGTTGATACTCTGTTTTGAAATTGCTCATGGATTTGAATTGTATACGGGTTATAGTCTTAATAACACCGTTGAGTTTTCCTAGCGCTGAGGACACGATAGGCCATCGTGGCACTGGTTATGTGCAGACTTGGGTAACATACATATTGCAGTGGCTGTGTTATGTTACTTGCTGATATGATTTTGAAAGTTATAAATGGATTTTATCATTGTGAAATCTGTCATATACTGTTTGCATAAGCATGAGGTTAACCGTTCCCTGAGGTACAATGGGCATTGGACCTCAATCTTAATGAATAGCACAGGAAAGAAACCGGGATAGAGAAGATGCCGGTGGGTAGAGCCGTGAAAAGGCAGCAGTCAAAGTCAAAGGTCGGTAGAAGTTATTAGGACATAACTTCTGGCTCAAATTTAACAAAGTTACTCTGAACAGTTTGATGTCTAAGGCTGGGTTAATCTATGTGGGAAGCCAATCAGTCGCCGTATAAGTCGGTGAGGCCCCCATGATAGACCCCTACCTGGCCAATCTGTTTAATTAACTGATGTTATGTTCCATGTCATGGGTTTAGTTTACAACTTTCTTTATCAGAGGATTGTATTTAACCTCTGTACATTGTATCACATGAATATTCCTTCGGGATATTTAATATATCAGCTTATGTCGAGCATCATCATATGTCTGGGCATTTTTATATCAGATACTCGTTGTCCGGATCTTAGCGCACGCTATCAATTTCCGCAGTACTCTAAGCTGTAGCATCTCAAACTCTGTTGTTTTTCTTAAAATTAAGTGTCGATCGACACAATTTTCGAACCTGGAATTTGGGATGTTACACATAGCAAAGCTTTGAGTAAGTTTCTCAGTCCTTAGTTTTTAGTTTAAGTAGTTCTTTCGGTAGTTATAGTAGAATTGCTAGAATAGTCTCTAATTTTTCAAGTTAGCTTAAATATCATGTTTTAGGAATAAATATGATATTTATCTCAGAAATCTGTTAAAGGAAAAGTTACAGCAAAATTTTGAGAGTTTAAAGTCAAAATAGCGAAGCTCTGGCAAAATTCCACTAAAAGATCAAACTATGGGCAAAATGGTAATTTGACCTAAAATGCCTGTTATGATCTTAAATATTCATATCGGTGATGTTATCCCTATAGGGTACCCGAAATCACGAACCGCTGTTTCCGCTGTCACCGCTGTCATGTCGCTCTCAAACGTGCCGTAATTTGACGAAAGTGTCAGAAAAACCGTCAACGGAGGTATGGACACGTATTGTAACCTTAACACTTATGCTGCTCATATACATATATGTGATAGACATGTTTATATACTGAGGCTCTGTCTAATGATAACGCACACTATTTCCAAAATTGGTGTATGTATTTAAGTATATGCTGATTATTTGTTTCCTTACAACAAGAGCCATTATTAAAAGAATATTCTTTTTGCAAAAAAAAAATTACGATAATTGAATTATTAACCTTTTCCACATGATTTTGTAAATCAGTTTCATTTAATTTTTCTCTTTGGATTTAAAAACTGAATAGAAAATTTTAATTGATTAAAGATACTTTTATAATTTAACTAATTTCCATGTTGATTTATTTTACTTGTTATTTTTTACCAGAGATTCCCAACCCCCCCCCCCCCCCCCCCCAAAATCTAATTAAGCCTTATCATTTTCTTAAATAAAAAAAATGAAAATAGTAAAATACAGAAAGCATTGGCTAAAAATCACACAAAATAAAAATAAATTAATTAATAAATAAATTCTAGAAAGAATTAATGACTCTTTTAAATTTACAATGAAACAAAAAATTGAAACACACTCACAGACACACACATATATCAAACTTCTCCGATCCTTAAACTTTTTATATTATATCCATATTAAATCATTTTAATAAACTTGAGTGGGTTAAAAATCCAAAAGAAACGAAATAAGCGCATAAACTTTAAAAGAAAAATTCCTAGCAACAATCTATTTTAAAGGTGAAACTTAAAACTACACACACAAGTAGACACATGTATACATGTGTGTATACATGCATGCATACATACGTACGTACGTACGTACGTACATGTATGTATGTATGTACATACCCACACACACATATGCATATGCATATATATATATCAAACAACATTATCTGGAGGGTTTTTCAATATAAAAATATAACACTGAGACTCTTGAAAGGAAAAAATAACTATTTTTAAGAAAAAGGATGTCTATTGTCTTCATCGAACTGAATAATATCAATGGAGTCATGACTGACTCATCGATTTATGGATGATTATGATCATGACTGACAAGTCATCCTTGGCTCAAATGCACTCTCTTCCTCTTCATGCAATCCATTTTGAACAAAAACACACGACACACTTACAATGCTATTAAGACCATCAATATTTAACGCATAAGCCCATCATCACAACACCTTATATTGGAATATGAATAATTCTGATCTAAAACCCTTTTTCTATGTCTGGAACCCATTAATGTTTATTCATGTAGCAATACGTGTCACTTCAATAATTGAGAACAAGTAAATGGTTGACTACTCATTGTGGGGAATAGAATATTTGTGATGTTATTATTAATTAAATTGGTTGTGACATTTGTCAATCAATGAGAATTTGTTCTTATATATGTACAAATTGATAGAACTTAATCAAGCAGATTTTGACTTAGTTTATGGGGTTCCTTATCAATGAAAATTTGACCAGGGTGTTTCTTTTTGCTTGTGTACGTTACATTCCTTGAAATATGTACTATATACTTTATTTATATAGATTCTTGTTTCTCCAATATTTTTATTCCCTTTAAGAAAAGAATATATATGTTTTTTCTTCTATTCTAAGTTCAAAGTCATCTGATTATTAATATTGGAGAAACAAGAATCTATATAAATAAAGTATATAGTACATATTTCAAGGAATGTAACGTACACAAGCAAAAAGAAACACCCTGGTCACATTTTCATTGATAAGGAACCCCATAAACGAAGTCAAAATCTGCTTGATTAAGTTCTATCAATTTGTACATATATAAGAACAAATTCTCATTGATTGACAAATGTCACAACCAATTTAATTAATAATAACATCACAAATATTCTATTCCCCACAATGAGTAGTCAACCATTTACTTGTTCTCAATTATTGAAGCGACACGTATTGCTACATGAATAAACATTAATGGGTTCTAAACATAGAAAAAGGGTTTTAGATTATAATTATTCATATTCCAATATAAGGTGTTGTGATGATGGGCTTATGCGTTAAATATTGATGGTCTTAATAGCATTGTAAGTGTGTCGTGTGTTTTTGCTCAAAATGGATTGCATGAAGAGGAAGAGAGTGTATTTGAGCCAAGGATGACTTGTCGGCTTCTTCTGAATGTTGTGGATATTGCTGGCAAGTCATCCTTGAGCCAAGTTTGTTCTCTTTATCTCTGGTCCATTTTAAGTGTTTCTGATTTTACTAGAAAACTTGCAACTCTTCATCACTATTTGCTTCTATGTAGTACTAATATTGTTGCGGTAATGATTATTACCATTTGCTTATATAGTCAGGTTAATAACGTGATTTATTTGGATAAGAATTGGCAGATAGCACAAAGAAGTTCATTGCTATGTGGAGCCATGCTTAATTAGCTTTGAAAGAAAGAATTACCAAGGGAATAAACTTTAACTTTCAAATGTATATAAGCTACCTGTAGTTATTCATGGCTCGAGTTTGTTTTCTTTGGCTAATAATCTTTTAGTGGCAAAAAAACTTTCTTATAATATAATTCCTTGTCCTGTAGGACCTAATTAATTAGGGACTTGTTGGCCTAAATGTAAGACCTATTTCACAATTTTATACTTTTTTTCTTCGAATTAAATCTATTAATATTCTCTAAACAATAATTAAATAAAAGAGGGAGGGAGAATTAAGGAAGACAATTAGGAAGTTTTAGAAAATAATCATATTAAAAAATTTAATTAACACCTAATCTACTCAAATTAGTTAATTATGTCTTATATTAAGGACCCAAAGTAGTATTAAGGCAAGAAACTCTTGGTTTCGATCCCATCACTTATAACTTTATGTGTTTAGTTAGTATTTGCTATCTAAATAAAAGAAAGAAAAAAGTTTGCTCATCAGTTTAATTTCCTCCCATATGAGACTATGAACGAGCTTTTCATTATTGTGCCTGCATATATAATGCAATGTCTATACATATAAGTATATTGTTATAGAAAATCTTGCCAATAAAATGGTGTTAGAGATTCCATAGAAGAATATATCTCAAAATATTATATGCATGATGAGAATTTATCATGTATGATTTCGCTACAAAAAAAAGAAAAAAAGATATGCTTGAAAAGTATTGACAGCTATCACAAGCACTGCCTAAAACCAAACAATGCTAATCATTCTATTCCCACACCACAGCCTTCATATAGAAAAGGAAAAACGAGTTCAGTCAATTATTATCAGGACTGAAAAATCCTGACGTACGAGTTAATACATTATAAGGATAAGAGGAAAAAAAGGATAAATATTAGAGGTTTTAGATAAGAAAGATAGATTTTTTTTTTTATGGGATAAAATGACAACTATATTAAACTATGATAGAGTTACATAAATGGATCTCCTAATAAGAAGAGGCAGACACTTGATAGGAAGGTAACAACTAGTTAGGGATGGATTTAGGGAGTGGCTAGGGGTGGCCCCTACCTCTCAAAATTTTTTAAAAAATATATATAGGGAGATATCTTTCTGTATATGCGGCTTATTTTAATATTTCGACTACACATGAACAAACACACATGCAAGAGAAACTTATTATGTATAACTTGCTTATCTTTTAATCTCAATATCTAGTAGTTTCTTATAATATTGGCTTGCGTCTGGTCCTTACACTAGTGCAAAAAAGTGTTTTAAGACCGATTCATTTAGAGCGGAGTATCGACACCCTGGTCTTAAAGAAATGACCGGTGACAAATTTGTAAATATAAAGAACTTCTTCAACTGTATCAATTTTTAAGACTGTCTCATTTAGAGCGGATGATCAACACTCCGGTCTTAAAGATATGATCGGTGGCAATTTTGTAAATATCAAAGAACATTTTGGACCGTATCATTTTTCGATAGGTCTTAAATATATTATTTAGACCGTTGAAAAAAAAAAACAACCGCTCTTAAAACATTTATTAAAAAAATTGAAATATAAATTACTTTAAAGAGAAATCTCGTTAAACGCAACTTATATTTTATGCGATGCAAAATAACATGGAAATTTTTAAAAATAATTGTATAAAACTTTTAAGACCGGACATATATAAATGACGCTTTTAAAGTTAATATTCTTAAGAGCGGATATAGCTTCTACCTAATACTAAATAATGAAAAAAAAAATTAAACTAATAGTTTATTACATTTGAGAATGGACATAATAAAAGGACATTCTGAAATGTTAACATTTAAGACTGTCATTTTGTGTTTCTAAAAAAACAACCGCTCTTAAAACATTTATTAAAAAAAATTGAAATAATATGAAATTATTGAGAAATCTCGTACAGTCCGACTCATATTTTTTTGCGGTGCAAAATAATAAGGAAATATATAAATAAAATGGTATAAAACTTTTAAGACCGGACATATGTAAATGACGCTCTTAAAGTTAATATTTTTAAGAGCGGACGTGGCTTCTACTCGGTATTAAATAATGAAAAAATTTAAACTAATAGTTTATTACTTTTAAAACTAGACATAATAAAAGGACGTTCTGAAATGTTAACCTTTAAGACCGTCATTTTGTGTTTCTCCAATCTTAAAACTGCCAACTATATTTCTCGCACGAAACCTTAACTTGTGTCTTACGTCTTTCTGTCTGAACACTGAAACCCCTGTTCTTGTTGCGAAACACTCAAACACCTCTTCATGTTGCATTACATCTCTTCGTTGCAAACCGCCACCATCCTCTGTTACTCTCTCATTTGCTCTGGCATTCCCCTCTTGCACCACCACTCTCAACCTCTTTTCTTGTTTCGAAAATGAACGGAGGAAACGAGTATAGTCTTGTTCATGAAATGCTAGTTGATGATGTGACTGGTGTTAGTCAAAATGAACCATCTCCTTCTCAGAGTGAGCTTTCTCAAAGGCCCCACCTGATTGAAAAAGCTTGCCCTAGCGCAGATTGCCAGTGAAAAGCTCGATATACAGTTTGATAAACATTTGGCTCCTTGCGGCCCTAATAAAAGAGATATACTAGTTATGTCGGCTTACTAGCACGGAGCAAGCCAAGCATTTTGGTTGACGAGTGGAAAAATGTCGACAAAGAAAAGGTGAAGAATCTTATTTGGGCCTCTATCCGGCTTACGTACAATATACTTGACGATGAGAAGTTGAAAGACAAGACATTGTCGTATTGTGCTAATCGCCGGAGGAAGTTTAACACCCAGTTAGCAAACAACTATATTTTTGCCGAGGTTTCGATTGGTGAGCCTCGCCCTAATCCTTGCGCCAAGTATGCTGTAATACCCGGATAATTACTATCTGGACTATTATGTTACCATAATAAAAATGTCCATTTATGATGATTATGGTCTCAAAATAGAGTATAATTAGTCTATTTTCAAAGGAAAGTACTAAGAAAAAAATTATGGAAAATTCAAGAAGGCATGGAATAATTATTAAAAATTTAGGAAATATATTATTCTTAATTTAGACAATTTAATAAAATATTTCCTATGAAAATAAAAAGAAGGAAAATTAAAAAGTATTTTAGAATCAAAATTGATTCTATGACTTTTAATATTTTGCATAGGGCTTAAATCATTAATGTTAATGAAATTGTTGTGAGAAAATAATTAATTCTAATTAAGAAAATTATTAGGAATTATTAAAGGATTAATTAAGTAATTTTCAGGAATTTTATAAGATTAGAGAAATTTAGGAAACATAAAAAAAATAAAATAAATATAAATAATAATTATTAAGGACCGAAATTTTTGGCTAATTAAATAAATAATAATGGTTAAGATATAGTCTTAAAAAGTAAAGATCAATGGTTTAGGATTTTTCAAAGAATTTATGAAAGCCTAAATCCAAGTAATTAGTTATGGACCAATAGGAAAATGTTGGGAAAATGAATATAAGAGAATTGAGTATTATGATAAATGAAAAAAAAAATATATATATATATAGTGGCCGAAATTTTTTAGGCCAAAAAGAAAAAAAAATATAATAAATAATAATAAGGATAAAGGGAGATTTTTTTTTAGCAAATAATAATAAAATAAGATTTAAGACATGTGGCAATTAATTAAATAATAATAAAAGTGGACAGGATAAATGAGAACGGATGGAAATAAAATCCTACATAGAAAACCGTGAACTAGGTTTCTAAAGTCAGGGTATATTGTGAACGAGGGAATTTTTATCACAAGATGGCCGGTCTCCGAAGTCATTTCTGTAACTGACGGAGTGATTTGGAGATCCGAATAGGAAGATATTTTGTATAATTAAAGCAGATAGCCAAAAGGAGAACCGATAGAAAATAATTCCGTTGTGGGAATTTGGGGATAAGTGGGGAAAAACCAGAGTATAATGTTAATCAGTGAATTTTTATCTCGAAGTTGGCACCGGACAACGTTATTTCTGTAGCCGGGCACGAATACCGAGGATTTTCAGCTGATAACAGAATGTCCTCAGCGGGATCAGAAACTGAGTTAAATTAGATAATTTGAAAGAGGAAGAAAAGATCTTCAGAGTGTTGTTCCCAGAATTTTAAGTTTCTACGGAATCTCGTGATCTGGGCACCAAACCGGGAATTCATCAGATAAAGCAAGAGGATAAGGCTTGATGATGCAGCTAGGATGAGGTCAGCTATTTTGTCTTCTTTTGGAGGGGGAGGTCGGCCAAAGAGAAGGAAAGGCCAAGATCATGCCACCTCAGAAAAGTGCGATCCGACGGCCCAGATTTCGTCTGACAAGGCATGAATAGTAACCAAATTTTCCCTATAAATACCCCTTGCTCCTTTCATAACTTCCACACCAAATCCACTTGAGATTTTTGAAATTTGAGAAAGAAGAAAGAAGGAGGAGTCCGGAGAAAAATCCTAGTGAAGCTCTGAGTAAGTTTTTGGTCCCTAGTCTTTAGTTAGGTAGTTCTTTCAGTAGTTATAGTAGAAATGCTAGAGTAGTCTTTAATTTTTCAAGTTAGTTTAAATATCATGTTTTAGGAATAAATGTGATATTTATCTTAGAAATATGTTAGAGGAAAGATTATAGCAAAAATTTTGAAAGCGTAAAGTCAAAACAGCGAAGCCCTGTCAAAATTCCGCCAAAAAGTCAAACTAGGGGCAAAATGGTAATTTGTACCTAAAATGCCTGTTATGGTCTTACATATTCATACTGGTGATATTATCCTTATAGGATACCCAGAATCATGAACCACTGTTTCCGCTGTCACCGCTGTCAAATCACCGTCGTACCACCGTCAAATGTACCACAATGCTACCGAAGTGCCCGAAATCGTCAACGGAGGTACAGACGCGTATTGTAACCTTAACACTTATGCTGCTCATATTAATATATATGGTAGACATGTTTATATACTGAAACTCATTCGTGGGTTGTCAGTCATACATACAGCTTGTTACGAGTTATAGTCTTGATAACGTCGTTGGGTTTTCCTAGCGCTGAGGACACGATGGGAGATCGTGGCACTGGTTTATGTGCAGACATAGTGTGGGGCTTTACATATTGCTATGTGCTTATGTTCTATCCATTGTTGATCATGCATCTGCTGTGTGCTTATGTATTGATGTGCTGTTATGTTGTTATGACTATTTGTTGCCTATATATGACTTATTTGAGCATAAGGTTAACCGTTACCTGAGATCCAATTGGGAATTGGATCTCAGCTGTAGCTTTAGGTTCAGGAGGATCCAGGGTGGAGGAGAGCGACAAGTAGCCGATGTAGGCGGATTGGAAGAGCTTATATGTTTTAGTTTTTGAACTATTTAGATATTGTCTTTTTGGAATCAACAGATGACTGTATAAGGATGATTACATTGTGGTTATGTACTTCTAAATATTCAGTTACTCGTTTAATCGAAATGCTCGACTCTGATCACGGTTCATTTTAAAAGAAAAAAAAAATTTCGGCATTTTCAATTGGGATGTTACATATGCTTTTCTTGATGAAGCAACATGGCAACAATTTGTTCAGATGCGGACTACTGAAGAAGCTTTGGTGAGTCTATATTTAATTTTTTTGTCCCTTCTTGTATACTTATTAACCTGTGCGGATATGTGAACGTTGTTGTGTTTATTTATGAGGCCGTTAGTCAGGTTGCTTGCTTAGGAAGGTATTCTATTATAGTAGGTCATGTAGACATTGTTGTTGTTAGTTAGTATGTTAACTGTGTAATGGTATATGTGCAAGCTGTTATTGAAACTTGACTGAGTTGGAACCAGTTATGATGAATGAATGAATTGACTAAGTTGGCAGCAGTTCTGCAACTCCCTTTCCTCTGTTTCTCCCAATTTATTATATAATTCTTCATCTTCCTTAACAAAGTCTTGAAACTTGATGAAGTGAATTTAACTAGTATTTGAATTGAGGTCTGGAATTCGTAATGAATAGTTCTTTTCGATTCTGATTCATAAAGAAGAAGGCAGCAAGCACAAGAGATTGGGAGAAACAATGATTTCCCACATACGGCTTCTCGCGGCAGATATGAAAAGGCCAAAAAAGAGTTGATGGCCGCCAAGCGAAAGAGATTGGAAGATGAAGCTCAAACCAATCCTTATAAGATATGTAATCCGTGGCCAACATCTCCAATATGTCGTGAGGAGTTATGGCACTATATTCACAAAAAGAAAGGCGGGGCATACTCTAGTGAACAAACTCGTGTAGTTGCTGAAAGAATTGTAAGTATCGTTATTTTTTAATTTTTAGTTACTAAACATGTTTCGTTACTAATTATGCTCTTGTTATCTATATCTTATAGGAAGAACTCAAAATGCAAAAACAAGAGGGATCATTTGTGTCAGACGGGAGGAAAGATATTCCTACCGTTGCGACTGGAAAATCATATCACACGGGGCGTGTAAGGGGAATTGGAGGATGGGTAGGCCTGAAGGAATACTTTGGTAAATCCAAATGCCATAAACAAGCAATGGTTACTCGGGAGGAGATGGAACGTACGTGGCCAAAGCAACTAAGGAAGTAAAGGCCAAAGCAAAGAATAAAGCAGCTGAGCAAGAAGCTTCATTAAGGACAATGTTTCAAGACGAGCTGAAAAAGATGAAGGAGGAGATGATGATGATTGTCAGCTCTCGTGGAGAGAACACTGTTCCCTTGCCACACTCACCTCCACCTATCCAGCAGAGCACTAAAGGGAGCTGCATTGTTGGACAAACAACGAAACCTTGTGAGCTCTACGTGGAGGATCCTGGTAGACGATTGGTTGCAAGAGGGAATGTCTACAACTTGGGATCAACTGTACACTACCGACAAATGGCTGATGATGAAATCAGGGTGTCAGTTAAAGAGGTGATCATCGCTGATGCACTTATCCCTCTTCAAACCGATCAAATGAAACTTATGAGTGATTGCTTGGGAGGCTTCATCTCATGGCTAGTGAGGCTTGTACAAGTTTGTACTCCTCCTCAAGCCCCAGCCCTTGCTGATGAAGCTGCAGCGTCGTGTGATATTTTTCCCGCTCCTAAGTTGACTACCAAGGATGAAATTGGACTTATGGTAGTCAATCAAACTTTTGGAGTCAGATTATGGCCTGTAAATGTTGAAGTAGGCCTAAAAGAGAAGCAACTGGTCTTCGTTGACCAAGAAGATTTAGTCTCCCTGCTCTTTTCTAAAATGGAGATAACTAATGCAATTGTGTTGTTATTGATAAAGTAAGTAGTATCTTCTTCTATGAGTACGTACATAATTTTAAGAGGGGTTGTTTAGATACACTTACATATATACTAGCTAATTCACTGATGCATGTCATTATTGTAGGTTGATGCATCATGAAATGGGAGTACAGGGCAGAGAACATGATTTTGGATTCTTGTGCCCAGACTATATAAGTGCGACAACCGTAAAAGAAAGAACATCATACATATCTAGGAGGTTGTCTACCAATATGAGAAGGTGGTACCTTACACCATTCAACCAAGGTAACCATTGGCAATTGGTCCTCTTTTCTGCAGAGGAAAATAAAGTGGTCTTTTTATGCCCCCTTCACCATGAACCAGTGCCTACATTAAAGCAAATTGTTGATAAGTAAGCGCATGTCATTTTGTCACTGATTTTTGTCTGAAATCTCTTTTGTTAATTTTCAGTTACCAATATTGATAAATGAAATTTTTTATTTTGATAATAGGGCCATGTTGGAATACCAAAAGAAGGTCAAGAGAAAGGCTGGGTATCAGGTCAAAGATCCTGTATGGATCAAACTAAAGGTTAGTACGCATGGACACTGCCATGTAAACTTTGCCTTGTGAACTTGGTCATTGTGTAACAAATTATATGCGCTTATATATATATATATATACATATATATATAATATATATGTATACATATATATATATATATACGTATATATTTATTTCTTGTTTGATTTTAGACACGTCAACAACCAAATGCTTCTAACTTATGTGGGCAATACGTCATGCGACACATGTATGATATTATCACGCGAAGAATTCTATCTCTTACTGAACATGTAAATGTATTTGATATTATACATATGTTTGGCGTGCTGACCCCTTTGATGCAAGGAATTAAGGTCTAATATATATTTTAGTCTTTGATGTTACAGATGTTTGATTGCGCTGACCCCTTTCTTGATAGTGATATTGAGCGCATACACCAAGTCATTTGTGAATATCTCACTCAGGAAATCGCAAATGTCCCCTAGGATTAATTTGTAAATATGTGCTGTAGACCTATTACATCTTCTGTAAATAATAATGAACAATTGTACTGTTTAATGATAATAATGAACAACTGTAGAGTTTAATGATCAATAATTAATAAATTTGTTTATTCATTTCCAACAAATTATATTGATGCTTTCTATTTTTTGTTGCTGAATGTATTGCATAGAATTAGTTCTTAGACCTTTAGGACAGGATGCTGTAAATGAGCTTATTATAAAGTTCAAAATGTCCAGTGAGACTTTTAGGACCGTCTATTTCATATCTGTCTAGTCCTGAAGTTATTAATTTTAAAAATATACGAGACTTTTAGGAGCAACTAGTTAATAAATGCCCAATCCTAAAAGTCCTCGTATAATTTTTTAAAATATTGGAGACTTTTAGGACCATCTATTTCATAGCAGTTCGGTCCTGAAGGGCTTTTTAAAAATACGTTTTTAATTTTAAAAGTATGCGAGACTTTTAGGAGCGACTAGTTAATAAATGTCTGGTCCTAAAAATCCTCGTGTTTTCTCATGTGTAGGAGAAGTGTTTTCTCACGTCACACACACATGAAATGGTGTGACCCACATATATATGTGGTCCCACCATTTCATGTGTGTTATGTGTAAGAATCTTCTTCTTCTCATACAACATGAGAAATTTAAACTAAAATATTGGAGACTTTTAGAACCGTCTATTTCATAACACTTTGGTCTTGAAGATTTTTTTAAAAATACGTTTTTAATTTAAAAAATATGCTAGACTTTTAGGTGCGACTTGTTAATAAATGTTCGATTCTAAAAGTCATCGTATAATTTTTTAAAAAAAATTGGAGACTTTTAGGACCGTCTATGTAATTAATGTCCATCACTAAAAGTTTTTGCCTAGACCTTTAAGACCGGCTGTTTATATGTCTACGATCCTAAAGATCTTTTTTTTATTAATTATTCCATTTCTTTTAGACAGAACTGAAATTTTGTTCAAATCAAATCAACTAAGCAAATATATCATAGTTAATTTTAAAGTCAATTAGCGATGACTCACGAGGACTTTAATTTACATGTTTTGTATGTTCTTAATTAATGTTGTTATTATTTTTTTTAACAAATTAATGTCGTTATTATAACTTATGTTAATTTCAAAGTCATTTTTGTAACTTCTCAAACGCAATCAGGTAATCCAAGCAGGTTTGTCCAAAATGGCGGTCGTGGCCGCAATTATATATATGTATTTTTATGCTGCCCTCAGTGAAACATCCTTCGCTTAATTAATAAAATAACCATATTTAAAGAAGTCATTAACTTAGTAATGCTTCAAAATTTACGAGAAATTTAAAATTTTTATCAAAGTATTCATTATGAGCCATAACGTGGCAATATACAATTATCTAATATAAACCAAAAGAGATAGAAGCACTACTTTTAACAGAGTAGTCTGAGCTTCTGAGGCTTTCCCTGATGGACTTGGACGTGAGCTATCACCTGGAAAAATTTGGTAACCATCAATCCAACTTATTACAAATATTAATATGTGCTAGTGAGGTACCAAATGGAACAATTTATGTAGCCAAACATTAAAAATATATCTCACCAATATTGATATCACAAAATCTTATGAAATATCATAATCGGGTGTCACAAAACTTTTTGAACATAATTCCCTCCCTATCAATCCAACCAAACCACCTTATTTCTTTCGACTAGACCCATAAGCTAAGTCACACCCATGTTCCTGGTTACTCAAAAGCTCACTGGTCAAATGATGAAAACCGACCAAAATCCTAAGAGCACCTACCCCAAACCATGGGTTTTTTCCCCCACTTTACCCTAGTGAGGCGTTGTAAGCCCATCTCTCTGGTGGGCAAGTCTCATCACTCTGGTGGGATAATCAAAAGCCAACTATTATGCATCTATGGAGGCCTCACCACATCGTGAAAATAACTCTTTCATCATCTCCAAATTCTTCCCTTTCCATAATTACCATAATATTTCAATGTATATATTTCAACTTATAAAAATTCCCCATGGCAAATTTTATCTAAAACAATCATAATCAATTAAGAAAAATACTCATAAACAATATATTAATAACATAATAAGTGGAAAGTGGTTACCTCTCACCCAAGCTATTTACTATCACACCGCTCCTAATTTCAAAGTTCAAATACACTCCACAACTCAATCTATAAAAATTAATTTTGTAACCATTAATAACTATTCAAAATTCTACGTATGACAAGCTTTGATAATAATTCCATTGTTATTTATTTATCTCCTTTTAATTTATTATTAATAATTCCCTAACAATAATAACTTTATTATTATTGTTATTATTATTTATTATTATCACTCTTCCCAATAATAATAACATTATTTGTTATTATAACAATTATCCTAATAATCACACTAATTTCCATCTATTTATTCTATTAGTATTATTGACTCTCCATAATTAATATTAACTCCTATTAATTACTTATCATAATTTATTTATTTATTTCCCTTAATTTATAATAAATTTAATTTAATAAAGACCAACCATGTATTTATTTACTAAATATACACTTAGGTTCACAATCATTATTATTATATCTCTATAATCCCTTTAGACTCCATGTCCCCTAATTATGACATTTACTAGCTAACTCTTCAAGAAAATATACTTTATATGTGTAAAACAAAAATCTGTAACTCTAATATATATATATATATATATATATATATATATATATATATATATTTGGTTTGTATACTCAACACACACACTAAGTGAATATCCATGACTCAGCAAGTAAATATATCTATTTTTTAAAAAAAAAATCCTCTTTTTGCATCAGCAAGGCTCTGAATCCATAATCAAAATATTATAACAATAAAATATTTCTTTTGCAACTAGCTGGAGTTTATTAACATATCCATGTACATGAGTATGTTTTATTGTTTTATATGTATTTTCTCATAACCTCTTTCCTTCGGTCTATAACAATTACTTTAATGCATTTATGTATGAACATGTATAAAACAAAACAGTACCCATCGTTACTGTACAACTACATATGCATACATGTATATCCAGGAAAACTCGCTCCAAGCATTTTAGCACTTATATATATATTTTCCTAGTTCAACAGTTTTTCACCTCATGCACCTATACATACACGGCATATAGACATTCTCATATCTTCTTTTCTCCTCCACTGGACAGTCACGATACACACCCAAAAATGTAGAAAAATAATAGTAATCACTAAGCCACGTTCTCCTGTTTTCTCTTGTAGCATATAAATATTTTAGACACACAGTAGATGACAGCAAGCTCACGGTTAGCACTTATATATATATGGTCCAGCGTTTTTGTTTTCTTTCTTTTTCTTTCGGTATGCACACAAACAAAGGCTCACAGATACTTACACACACACATATATATTTATTTATCTATATACATGGCAGCTAGACTTTCGTATATATATATCTAGCTTGCTCTTTATTGAGTTTCAGCGTCTTCTTTCTTTAATCATAGAACCACTTTCATTTTATTTCGGACTCATCCAGAGACACAACCCGAAACTAACAGCCCCCTGTTTTGTTTTCCAGATTTCAGCAAGTTCATTTCGGTTCAGATTAGGCGCTTTATTTTCCTACAGTTTTAAATTCTGAACTTGCATTGGGAACTCAAGGAAACTACAAGGAAAAAAGAACTTGAAAGCTTACCTTCACTGGATCAACCTGAGTGCCGAGAAAGGTGACTAATGGTGCTGATATTCTCCTCTGTTTTCCAACGTTAAAACAGGGATAAAATGAACTTCAGCTTCTCCTTCAACTCTCACTCTCGGTTAACTCCCCTTTGTCTAACTCTCTCTCTTTGCGTTTTCTTGTGGCAACTTAACTGATGAATGAAGAGACATTTAAATAAAGCACTCATTGTCCAGATTTTTCCTTTCGGTCCAGGGTTACTCAATGGTTAATGATCATAGAGCTCGAGGGGCATGGTGCCTTTGGTCTGCTTTCGGCGCTGAGCTATTTGCGTGTCTGACCAAGGAATGATGATTTTATCTCTGCTGCTAATAAATGTGATCTTTCTTTCCCTCTGGTCCTGTCGGTTTGTTGGATAATAAGCAATGGAAAGATGGTATTTGACTGGGGTGACTTGGGCTGATTTTTTTTTTGGTAAAAGAAAAGTTTTGGAGGGATTCGACGCCAGTCCCCCACCAAAGCCAGAGCATAGCCCCAGGCTCTATGAGCACTTAGAGAGACTTACGAGATCGCCTACCAAAGAAGTCCCAGCGACGGCAGAGGGGATCGAACCCACGACCCAAGGGCCTAATCCTAGATCCCTTACCATCTGTGACAACTCCCATTCGCAACTTGGGCTGAATTGTTTCTGCGTATGATGAGCTCATGATGAGCTCTGTTCCTCTGGTTATGGGCTGAAGACATGGGCTTTTGTGGTCCAAAAGAAATGAACCTGCTTCTTCCTTCATTCATGTCGAACTGGAGTTGATGGGGTGAGGATTGAATAATTGCACTCATGTACGTGTTGGGCTTTCTATTTTTTTTTTATTAATTTAATTAATCAGCTAATTAATAATTATTTTTATTTACAACACTAATATATTTGCAATTAAACTTAATTGCAATTCTCTCGAATAATCATAGAAATAAACCCTTAATTAATATAGGGATTTTTCCTTCCCAAAATTATTTTAGGCCATGAGTTATCCCTTCCAAATATTCTTTGTCTTTATTCTTTGTCTTAATTAATTTGTTTTGGCCATAAAATATTATTTCCAATATAATTGGGCCAAAGTTTATTTCCCAATATTTCCTTAATTTTGGGAAAGTATGCCTTAATTTCAAATCCTTAATTTTAAAATTCCTTAAGGCCAAACTTTCCTTGATTAATTCTTAACTCCCAAAAATCCAAAATTTGGGATGTTACAAGTAGCCAGTACATATTTTTTTTTTAAAAAAAGAGAGAGACAAGAAGATACAAAAAAAAAAAATCTAATTAATCCTCTATATTGTTGCCGGAGGAGGAGGAGGATGTAATGTCTGCTTCAGAAGTAGGGACCTCGACGTCATTGGCGTCAAGGACCATGTTGATCTTGTTGTTGACGGTATGAAGGAGGCCACAGAGTTTGCCCAGTCATCAGTCAATGTGATCGACGCGGGCCAGCAGATGCTCCACCATCTACTTGACAGTTGGATTCGGCAGCAGAGGAGGAGGTCTCGCAAGTAGGAGAGGAGGAGAAGGAAAAGGAGGACCCAATAGTCGAGGTGGTGGGGCAACCATTATAGAATCGAGTCAGAGATTGTAGAAGGAAATGAGGATGTGGAGAAGAAAGTGAAGAAACTAAAGTAATGAGGGGCTTAAATAGATCGAGCACCATCATTGGATTGTCCTCAGAAGCCAAAGAGACTCTGAATCATCATTATAGAGTGTAAGGATACAACTACGCCTCTTGGAATTTGGAACGAGAACGCACTTTTAAGACCGCATATTCTAAGAGAACCGGTCTTATATGTACTTTTTAGATCAATAGATAACACAACTCTAGGATACGAGGAGATTCATCTGATTGAAGCATTAAATTTTAGGATGCGACTCCCAATATCGGAATTCGTATCGACGTAACTTTTAAAACTGCATATTGTAAGACAACCGTTCTTATAAATATAACGGTAAAAAAAATATTTATATTGTACTTTTTTAAAAAAAAATTAAGGACACAATTTTATGTTACAAGGAGACTCACCTGAACTGAAGCATTAAATTTTAGGTTACGCACTGCACCAATATATAAGTAAAAATATTGATTTGAAAATTTTAGGTTACGCGCTGCAAATATAAGGCATTTAATTATAATATGAAAAAAATTAGAAAAAATAAATTTTTAAAAAGTTTTTTAGGACCGATTATTTAAAAAGGACGGTCTTAAAAGTACTTTTGAGACCGGCTATTTGTGAAATGAGATCTTAAAGATATTACAAATTTCAACTTAAATTCTGATTGGTTCAAATTAAAAATTAATAATAGGCCTTTAGGACCGAACATATATAATTATTAGGTCTTAAATATTATTACTAATTATTTATATCCAATTGAATCTCAATATTCTTACATTCTCATTTCGTATCTCTCTGCTCTCCACTGCTCTAACTATTAACTACTAGCAAACTGATCTCTGCCCTAACTCTCCTAAATCAAAACAATGGTTAAATACAAGATAACCCCTCGCAGGGGCACTCCTGAAGCTCGTTGGAGGATCTTGAGATATCTCGTTGGTTTACGTCCTATTCAGACTAAGAAAACGCGTTCTATTCAAACGGAGGAGTCTCGGGTCGTTGGACCTATTGTTATTTTGTATGATGAAGAGGTTGTCAGCCCCCTCCAGCCTTCAGACCATTAAGAGGTTCCCGCTCCCCCTCTCCAGCCTCCTGGTCCCAGCGTGCCTACATCTAACCTTGATGAAGTAATACTAATGCGCATACAACAAGAAATTGCTGATATCCGGCGGGAAATTTCTGCAGATGAAGCCGATATCGACAAGACATTAGCTGATAATTAGCTTTAGGAATTTTAGTCACATTATATGTTGTTTTTGTTAATTATAAGTTTGTTGTTCTTATTTTTCTTTTGTATTTGCATATTCTCCATTAATGTAAAAATCAAAATGAACTAACTATATTAATGGAAAAAAGCTTATTCTCAACTATCCTTTATTTTCATTATGTTGCTGCTACTGCAATCTTTTAGTTTAATTTTAAAGAAAATGAGGACTTTCACTAAATTCTTTTAAAAAAATGAGACCTTTAGGAGCGGATGCTTAACAAGTAACCGATCTTAATGAATACCTTTAGGAGTGGATTCTTAATACGTAATCGATCTTAAAACTTCTATACCTTTAGGACCAGATGCTTTATAATTAACCGTTCTTAATAAAATTAAATATAAATGACTTTGTCGCGCGAAAAAGTTAAATTTTCCTCTCTGAACTTCTCTTGTCCCGCCGAAAGTGATAATAACTCCTATTCACTCTCAACTCTCAAGTGTTTGTGTGTTGCTTCATCGCTGCCACAAGACAAATCTCTCAACAAGCTAGTGTTGGTCAGCTTATCACTTTCTGGTTGGTTCCTTAGCTAAACGGCGATAGACCTGTAAGATGTGTATTTCAGTTACATATATTTTTTATTTTTCTGCTTTTCATTCTAGGTTTTTCATGGTTTGCACGAAATCGGTGAAATATTGACGTGGGTTACTCTGTTATATTTGAATACCGTACTTTGAAGTTTATGTTTGCACTTGAGACCTATCCAAATGACCAACAAGTACACTTAGGGTTACTTTTGTTGTCTGCATTTATTTTCCGTGTCATACATTTATTTTCCTTAGCTTCTTGGATTGACTGTACGTGATACATTTAGGAGCACAAGTGATTCTTCATGTTGCATTTAATGGCCAAAGTCTCTCTTTTTTTGGAACAATACTAGGATATTACTATTAAAAGGTAATACAAGCTAAGAAAATAGGCATCCTCATGAGGGAAATTTAAAGACAAATAAAGTGATTCTTCGTGTTGCATTTAATGGACAAAGTCTCACTCATATGCATTTGGACTTGGCTTAGTTTATATGCAATTTTCAATTTTTTTCAGATAATGTATGTTAACTCTTTCCATCTATAGGAATTCTAATCTACACATGGATTGTAGTTGGATAAATGTGTGAGATGGACGAGTGTTGAATATGAGAATGGGGTGAGGGAATTTATAGAGTTTGCTAAAGGAAATGCCCATGATGGTAGTGGGAAGTTTTATTGCCCATGTGTAGAATGTTTGAATGAGAGGCGAGTAAGTCCTAAAGTTATATACACACATTTAATATGTGAAGGATTTTGTAAGACCTATACAATATGGGTATAGTATGGTGAAAAAGTTCCAAGTGCATCTCAACATGGTGAAGTGTCCTTTGATGATAATGTCACGGATATGGATGATCGCATAGAGGACATTATTCGTGATGTAAGAGAAGAGGCTTTTGAGCAATCACATGCATATGGTAATATGTGCAATGATGCTGAGACACCGCTATACCCTGGGTGTAAAAAATACCAACTGTTGAACGCCGTATTGAAATTGGTCAACTTGAAAGCACGTCATGGATGGAGCAACAAGAGTTTTTTCGAAATGCTTGAGGCTTTTAAGGACATGCTTCAAGATGATAATGTGTTGCCTCGTCGATACTATGATGCTAAGAAAATTCTTTGTCCACTGGGGATGGAGTACAAAAAGATCCATGCATGCCCGAATGATTGCATATTGTATAGAAATGAGTTAAAAGATTAGCAAAAATGTCCCATATGTGAAACCCCAAGGTACAAGTCAAATAAGGGGCCTGCAAAAGTGTTGTGGTATCTTCCAATCATACCAAGGTTCAAGCGCTTGTTTGCTAATGAAAATGATGCAAGAAATTTGAGGTAGCATGCAGATGAGAGGATTTTTTATGGAAAGCTTCGACATCCGGCCGATTCTTCTCAATGGAAGAAAATTGATCAATTATTTCTGACCTTCGGTGAAGAACCTAGGAACCTTAGGCTCGCCCTTAGCACGGATGGCATGAATCCCTATGGAAGCCTTAGCAGCTACATAGTTCATGGCCTGTACTCCTGATTATTTACATAGTGCAATTTTTAAGACCTATTGTTTCTTACGTTCGGTCTTGAAATATTTCTTTAAGACCGGTTCGCTTCTGATCTTAAAAGTTACATACTTTTAAGGCCGCCTGGAACGAGACCGGTCACTGGTCCGATCTTACGGAGCCTATTTCATCCGGTCTTAAAATAATTTTTTATACCCGTGTTAATTTTTGAATTTGAAATTGTCACACATTAACAAAATATAAGGAGATATCTATATGTATATACAAGTTTAATAAGCTAAGCTTGTTTGATTCTATTGTATTTCATCATTTCTATTTTAAAAATTTAG
Organism: Acacia confusa; assembly: GCA_037074495.1. Lineage (NCBI taxonomy): Eukaryota > Viridiplantae > Streptophyta > Magnoliopsida > Fabales > Fabaceae > Acacia > Acacia confusa. The sequence goes on from CM073514.1 coordinate 10,979,482, forward strand.
TTAGTACTCATCCAATCCTAAATATAAAATATATTTACCTAATTTAGATAGATTAAAGAAGTTGGTTGAGTAAATTAATTTAATGTGTATTTTCTAAAACACCCCTAGTTATCATCTTCCCTAATTTTTTTCATTCACTATCTTCCTTAATTATGGTTAACAAATATGAAAACTATATGTTATATTTATGGGGGGAAAAAAATCAACTACCTAAATATGTGTTATATTATAGATTGGAGGGAGTAATTTGTTAGAATATATATAGTCCATTCTTTGTGGATTAGGATCGCCTATGTCCAAAGCAAGTAAGGTTATTATGTGATAGATTTATTTTAATTTTTTTTTATATTAGGTCTATCTTGTATTTAAAGTATTTTTGTTTATGATATGACATTTTTTATTCTTGCCTCAGACTGTGCCACTGCAACTAGTACAACAAGAGACAAAATAAACTTCATATAACTATATTGCTAGACCAAACAAACATCTCATTTTTACACCAACTTGGAATTGAGCCATAGCCTAGCCTACAGACCAAAGTCTTTAAAGCTCCAGCTATCATAACAAAGTACAAACACAAGCAAAGCATCTGATGAGAAATTCCTGTTATAGAGATCCAAATAGTCAAGTCACAAGGAAGCATCAAACAAGTTTGGTGATTCAGGATGTCTACACAATGATGATGAGTGTTTGAGGAAGCCTTGATGACCACTACCAAGGACTTGAAGCTGGAACTAGTCGCAGTTGATTCATGGAATTCTCCCAAAAACTTGCTAACAGATAGAGAAGACCTATAACCTACATAAACTTAAATAAAAAAGAACTAAGAAAAAACAGTGAGTAGCAGTGTTGTTAAAACGTCGTTCCAAAACATTGGAACGTACGTTTTTACGTTTTTTCGGCGAAAAACGTTTCAGATCGGTGGTTGAGACAGAAATTGATTTAAAATGGTAGAGACGACGTGCTAAAACGTTAGAAACGGTAGAAACGACGATTTTTCCATCCTGAGTCGACTTTGGCTTTCCTCTTCTTCGCTGATCGGAGCTGATGCTTCTTTCTTTCTTCAGTTTCTCACCCCTCTGTTTCAGGTCACCGGCGGCGCTGGTGGTGAGGGTGGAGGCCACCGGCAACTTAGAAGAATGTGGAGGAAGAAAAAACTGAAAGTCTAAGCTCGCCCCTCTCTCGCCTCACGCGGTGCTCTCAGCTTTGTGATCTTCGATCGGGTCTGTCTCAGATTCAGATTGAAGGGAGGAAAGAAGATGAAGACTAATTAATCCTTTGGTCAAAACGCCGTTTTGACCAAGGGACTAAAATGCAATATTCAAAATTCTAAGGAGGGACTAAACTGAAAAGTTTAAAATATTTTTGGGGCATTACTACAATTTCTAAGAAAATGCATTAAGAATCTCAATTTAATTATGAAAAATCACATTAAATTATGAACTTAATTATTTCTTTGAGTGTTTGGATTTAAATTTATCATGACTTTAATGTATTGTTGTGTTTAGGTTTTATATATGTTGAATTTTTATTTTTTTTTAGTATGTAGTAAACTCTTACATTTCGTTTACGTTTTATGATTTTACGTTTTTACTCACCCTTACTGTTTCTACATAGACTCTACGTTTTAACAACACTGGTGAGTAGCCTCAGCTTAGACCAATTCACCACAGCACTACCCATTCTGTGATGTATTGAAGATGAAAGGAAAGAGAAAAGAGGCAGTTGGGCTGGAGAAATGCGGTGTGCGATGGCGGTGGAGTTGGAAAAAGGAGAAGAGAGCAAAAGGCAGTGAAAAAGGAAGTAGGGCGGTGGACGATGATGGAAGTGAACGTGATGAAAGGCAGTGGAACAGAGACAGGAGGTGAACACGTAGAAAGAAAGATAAGGCCTAACGAGGAGAGGTGAAACAGAAGATCAGAAAGAAAGAGGAAACGGAATGCATGTGGGAAAAACAGAGAGGCGGAGAAAACGGAAAGGTGGTGGAGGGAAGAAAAAGAGGAAAGCCAATAGAGAAAGGAAAAAGAAAGGCAGTGAAAGGAAACCTAAAGGCATTGGGTGGAGCAAGAAGACCGAAAAACAAAAGAAAAGCAACACGGGAAGAAGAGAGAGAGAGGACTTGAGGGAAAGACAATCAAGACCAAGCAAAAAAGCGCTAGAACGACGCCGGAAAAGCACCAAAATAGTGCTGGAAAGTGCTTGAGAAAGCACCACAACAGACTCGGAGAGTTTCTCTTTCGTCTACTCTCTCTCCTCCCTGGTCATGTCCCCAAGATAAGAAAGATATATATATACTTTATGGCTAGTTAATAGGAATAAGTTTATTATTCTATTTCCACCATTGTTAGGGTCCGAACCTCTTTCATGGGCAGGTACAACTCTTTCAATTTCCACCGTACAGATTCAATTTTTTAAATTTGTGATTTTTAAATAAAAAATTAATTTTTAAAAAAATATTATTTTAGATACTATCTTTATTTTTAATTTTCTACCTATTAACATAATTTTCTTAAAAGTAAAAAATATAAAAAAATAAATAAATCAAAACTGTTCAAATCCAATCTAGACGACCCAAATTGAAGGAGCTCTTTCTGCTCATCCAAAAAGAAGAGCAGGAAACTAGTTCCTGTTATGGTCACTTTAAAAAACTGAATTACTCAAATTTTTAATTGGGTCACAAAATTTAACTAATTATAATCACATCAAATGTCCTAAAATAAGATTGTAGAATTTAATATTTTTACCTTACTACTCTCATTTTGATCTCTCCTTATTGGTTGGCTGCTTGCTACCTCTCTCTCCATCTCTCCGTGACAATGAATCACAACATCAACATTGAGGATATATATACCATTTTAGATCCCAACATCAAGAACCATTTTTCCTTAGGTTGTCCAGCCTCGATCTCTCTCTCAACCACTTTATCTTCCTACTTTTCTGTGCTGATTCGGATCATCTGATTTTGGGTCCTTAGTTCCAGTTAAGCATTCAAAATCTGAATTTTGTTGCTAAGTTGAGCTGTTCCTTACAAAAAAAAACTCAGCTTTCTGATTAATCTTTTTGTTTGTTGTGTAACAGGTGAATATGAATGACCTGATATTAACAATGATTTCATTGTACGTAAGTGTTTATGTGACTGTATAAACATATGGTTTGAAGGTGATTAATAAACAAATTGATGATGATTTGGACGAGGGATCTGTAAAAGCATAGTAGAAGGAGAAGCAGAGATGGTAAAGAGAATGGTGAAGAATGGTGAGCCGTCAGTGCGGAGGCCCAAGAAAGAGGAGGAAGCAGGTGAGAAGTAAAGTCACTAGGGAAGTAAATTAAAATGAGGGTATTAAAGTAAAATTATCAAATTTTGAAACCATATTTTAGGACGTTAGACCCGATTTAGAATATTTTAAATTTGATGACCCAATTTAAAATTGGGGTAGTTCGAATGACTTTCAAAGGAATTTTATAGAATTTTTTGTTTGTAAATAAGCTGCAATGAGTCAAAGATCACTGAAAATTGCAATGTTTGTTCAAAGAGGCTTGCATGAAGAGGAGGTTAATACTCCCTCCGGTCCTTAAAATAATACATATTTAGAATGTTAATCTTAATTTTAAATATATGACTTAGTTTTTATGTTTGTTAATTTTTTTTTATTTTACCTTTATTGAGAATGAGTGAATTAAGGAAGATAAATAAAGTGTTTTAGAAAATATATGTAATTTTAATTAACTCAACTAACTTCTTTAATCTAATCAAATTATTCAGATTTGCTGGTATCTTTCTCTCTGAGTATTCCTAGCCTGTCATCCTTGAGCCAAGTTTGCTTTCTTTCCTCTTTCATACAATACTCTTTTAGAGCTTCAACTATTTGATACTATCTATATCATTCAATAATCTAAATTTGGATCGCGTTAATTAAATTCCATAAGGAAAAGTTTTTCTAGTTGTTGGAAACATGCAGCTGCAAAAATGTGCTTTAAGTCATGCTCAAAGACACGCCATCTTTAATGGTTATTCAGCCACTCACACATTAAAACTATGACATCCTTCTCATAATTAAACGAACTCTTCTAGCGGAACTCTTCTTGCGAAAAGCAGGAGAACAGAATAGTATAAACATCATTGTTCAAATGAAGGGACTTGATTTGTCCTAAATTAGGCTGCTTGTCAATTTATTCATGATTGGCTCGTCAATTTATGGTTATATGACGTTTTGAATAAGTTGACTACTTCCCTTTAATAAGATGCTTTGAACTTATTAATGGAAGAAAAAGCAAATATATTCTTTTATTTCTAAAGGTAACAACAAGAATGCAGGATTAAAAATTTATATGAATAAAGTGTGTGTGTGTAGTGCATATTTCAAGGAATATCACGTACACAAGCTAAAAGAATAGAAAGCCTGTGTGGTCACATTTTCATTGGTATGGAACGCAATAAACTAAGTCAAAATCTGATTATTTACTAAGTTCTATCATTTGTACGTGAGAACAAATTCTCATTGATTGATATATGTAACGCCCCTATTTCTTAAGTCTGTTATGAAGTCTAATTATAGTCCTAGGGTTCTTATTAGGCTAATTCACGTATATTTATCAAAGTGTAGGCGTTAACAAATCAGAGTAGAACACAACAGAGAGCGTACTTAAGCGTTTGGACGACTGAGTAACTAATTGCATATGCGCAGACATATACTGGTTAATTAAAAATTCCTGAAGAAATAAAAATGTGATACAATTAAATTCGTCACTTTTAATTTTAGTTGACACGTTATGTTATAGTAATCCGAAAGGTTCAACAGTACATGTTTAATACAGTCCAAAATAAAATCCCTCCTGAGTCTTCACGCGTGTTGCTTACCCTTGTCTTCGGCTCCCGGTCCTCCAGATCCTGAAGCTAGGGTAAATTCTGAGATTCAATGGGCATTGAATTTCAGGTAACAGTTAACTTTATGCTCAAGTATAATGGTATGCATGATAGATATTCATTTACATTTCAGCATAAAACCATACATAGCATACAACACATGTAATAGTTTATATCTCAACAATTACAAAGCACACAGCAATTATAATGTTCACCTTTATATAGCACACAGCACATGTAAGGTTCATCTCTACATAACACACAGCCCATGTAAGGTCCACATAGTTTGCACGTAAACCGGTGTCACACCCCCAGCGTGTCCTCAACGCTAAGAAAACATCCATACAGCATTACCAAGACCATAACCCGTTATCAAATAAAAGCTTGATGCATAGTGACCTAAGACCCAGTCTTAGCCACAGTCTATGACCCAAGACCCAATCTTGTCCATGACTATATGAATCATCACATCACATATAAAGCATACAAGCAGCATAAGAGTTAAAGTTACAGTACGCGTCCGTACCTTAGTCCTTGGCGTTAGTGGTACGTTTACCTTTCAGTACTGGATCCAACCTTTCCGAATATCCTATAATATCATCATCGTGTTATTTCTCTTATAATCAGCATCCTAAGGGATGACATTGCCACTCATGACCCTTAGTAAATTTTATTCAATCTATCTCCTTTTTAATTTATTATTATTATTCCAAATAATAATAATAATAATAATAATAATAATAATAATAATAATAATAATCTCCCCATCTATAATTTGCCACTATCACTCCTTTCTTATAATAATAACATTATTTGTTATTATTATCATCTTAATACTAATTTCCCTCTAATTATTTTTGTCTATTTATTTATTTCCCTTACTCTATTAATAACCAACCAAATTTAATAAATGTCTATCTTCAATTAAAAAGATAATTAAATTTATTGATTCAATGTTTCTCATGGTTTCTTTTAAAAATTTTACTTAAGACAATGCTAATTACCATTATGCATTTTAATATTTCTCATACAAAAACACATACTTCATGCTCCTAAAATTTTCATATATAATTACACATGTGAAGAAGGTAGAACTCCCAAACTAAAATATATAAGTTAAGAAAATACCTTTTTTCTCAAGCCTTATACACGCACAATCAGGTACACATATACATATATTTATTTATTCAGAACACTTAGGAATTTAACAGTGACTTTATATACATACACCCAACCCTTTTCTTTCCTTCATGCAGAAACGACACACACATTAATCACACACACCCATATATGTACATCTAGGTATGTGAAGACCCAACTAAACTAGCTTCATTCCCTCTCTTTCCCACGGCTCACACACAGCAACTATATAATATGTAAACTCTCATATCTTGTTTTTCTTAAACACACACACAAAAAGAACCATCCGAAGGAGAATCATGCAGCAACTTTTTGGATAGCAAAATGACACACACACACACTCACGCATACTTCAGCAAAAATCTTCTTTCTTTTCTTTCCAAAACAGCTGCGGTTACACACATATATCCTTTCTTTTCATTGTAAGCTTACAAAACTAGCGTCAAACCGATGACAACACAAGACCCCAGCATGTACACTCACGTGACAGCAAAATAAGTATTTCATGCAGTAAAAACGAAACCAAGTGCAGGAGAAACATCGGTGACAGCCCCATGATTGATGGTTTAGTTTTCAGTTTCTATTTTAAGTTTGATCTCCTACTATTTCCAAAGGCAATCACACAGTAGCAACCCAAAGAAAAGAAGACCAACATCATGCACAAAGCAACCACGGTATGACTATATGTATATTGCCTAAGTCCTTATTCAGTTTCGGTTTTCTTTTTGGTTTATTGCTCTCTGTTTTCCTTTCATTTTCAGTTTTAGTTTGCTTTAGCTTAGCTTCGAGACTATGACAGAAAATGAAAGAAAAAGCAAGGATGATAATTACCTTCGGTTCCCAAGCTCCAAGGGTGGTGGGTGGTTGCTGATCTTTGCTCTGTTTTATCGATGACAAAACAGAGGAATATTGAGCTTCGGATAACTCTCTCGGTCTCTCTCTTTTCTTCACCTCTCTCCCTCTCCTTTCGGTTCCTCTCTCCTTCTCTTACTTTGTATCTTTAACGGGATGAAACATGAATTAGCAGATACATAGATAGGGCCCAATGATCTTGCATGCATAGTGAAGTAGCTGGATCTGTGACGTGTTTCTGAAATGCTGACTGCTTCTTACGGTTTTCGACTGATGCTGGTTAATGGGTATTGGATCGGGTTTGGGCTTGGGATACTGATCATTAAGTGTTGGGTTTGATTCCAAGAGAATAGTAAGGCTTGCCTCTTCTATCATTCTCGTCGAGTTCGGTGGGGAAGGAAGAAATAAAAAACTGATTCATTGCTTGCTGATGCATGCCTTGCGTTTTGGACCCCATTTAGCAGGAACTACTAATTGGTTCTTGGGCTGATATGGGCCTCAACATATAGCTCATCTGATTGTTTGTTTTAGTTGTTTTGTTGTTGTTGTTTTTTTACTTATTTAAAATTCCTATTTTCATTTTCAATTAGTTATCATTTCCTTTAATCATGATTATTGCATAATCATAGAGATTAACAATTTTTATTCCATAACACTAAATTTATTTGCAATTAGACTTAATTGCAATCATGAAAATAAATCCCAAAATATCTAGACCTACAATTATCTTTCACCATTTTTCCTTAAATTTATTCTCTTCTTAAAATAAATTAAGGAAAATTAGACCTTAATTTCAAATAATTTTTCTCATACTTATTTAAGCTCAAATTTTATAATTTAATTCCCACATAATTTTCCAATATCTAGATCCCAGAAATTTGGGATGTTAGAATATACCACATAACTAATTCAACAATATAAAGATCAACACAAATATATTCTATTCCCAACAACGAGTCAACTATTTGCTTGTTCTCAATTCTTTAAGCGACACGTACGTAGGGCTACATGAATAAACATTAATGGGGTTCCCAACGTTTAAAAAAAAAAAAAGTTTTAGATAAGAGTTATTCATATTCCAATCATGGGCCTATAAATAGGGTTAAATATTGAGGGTTTTAAGAGCATATAGGTGTGTTGTGTTTTGCTCAAAATGGATTGCATGAAGAGGAAGAGAGTGTATTTGAGCCAAGGATGACTTGCCGGCTTCTAAATTTTGTGGATCTTAATTGTTGACAAGTCATCCTTGTCCAAGTTTGTTCTCTTCATCTCTCATATAATCCTTTTTATGAGTTTCTAATTTTGTACTAGAAAACTTGCAACTTTTCATCACTATTATATATAGTTCTAAATTGCGTTAATGGATAATTACTATTTGCTTATAGAGTCAGATTAATAATGTGATTTGGATAAGTATTAGCAGCTAGCACAAAGAAGTTCATTGCTATGTGGAGCCATGTTTAGCTTTGAAAGAATTCCCAAGTGAATAAACTCTTCAAACGTGTATATAAGTTGCATGTTGTTATTCTTGGCTCGAGTTTGTTATCTTTCGCCAATAATCTTGTGTCAGCATACAAATTTTCTTACAAGTACGCACCTCATGTGCTTGTTAGTATCTTCTCCTGTAAGAATATTGGGTGTGCCTGACAGAGTGCAACCGCTTATCTCTAAATACATACCCATACTAACTGGATCACAATTATGGGCACAATTATGGACGCTTACACGACAAATACACCATAGATGGGAAGAATAAGAGGAAGTTTAAGAGGAAGAGAATAGACATATAGTTTAGTATATTATGTCAAGTAACCATGAATCCTTCCTCAATCGATTTACCATTTCCTCATCACAATGGGTTTAAATGATATATATTAGAATGATTGGGGAGTATCACAATGCTTTTGGGATTTGGCTCTAATTCACCAAAGAATAGATTAGATATATTCCAACATCATTCCAAATAAAAAGTAAGAAAAAAGTTTATTTCATCTCATATTAGACTATGAGGAAGCTTGATTATTGTGCCTGAATAATTGCAACATCTACACTTATAAATACTAACTCTGATACTTAATGCAAGACAAATTTTACTAATTTAAGGAGATTAAGGAAATCAAAAAAATTATTTAATTATTTCTTATATTACATGATGTCTGTGAAATACTTACATATATCATTAGATTTTATATCCGTTTGTAAATTAACCTAATTAACTTGGAGAAAAGTTATAAAATATAAAACTTTAACGTAATTATTTAGCGAACTTCCTTAATTTCTTCAAATTAATTAATTAAGTTTTATAGTAAGGATTGGAGCTAGTATATTGTGATAGATATCTTGCCAAGAAAATGATGCTGGAGATGTGGTTGAAGAATATATGTTAAAATATTATATTATGACAATCTATATATAATGTATGATTTGGATTAAAAAAAAAAAGAGAGAGAGGGAGAGATATGCTTGAAAAGTATGGACAGCTATCACAAACATTTCGTAAAACCAAACAATGGTAATTATAGAATCATTATATTCCCATGCCACAACCGTTATATAGGAAAGGAAATACGATCCCGGTCAACTATCAGGACTGAAAAATTCTGACTTATTAATACATTATAACGATAAGAAATTAAAAAGGAAAATTAAAAAGGTTTAAAATAAGAAAGACATATCCTTTACTGATTTATAGCTAGCTCTAACGTTATTGTACGTTATATAATTGTATGTGTATAAATATAGGATTCAATATGAGTCTCAAATTAAGATCAGCAAAGATTGCAATGTTTGCTCAAAGAGGCTTGCATGAAGAGGTGATTCGTAGATTTGACCTAAATTTACTTTCTACTTTCTTTCCTCTTTCATATTATGAGACTCTTTTAGATAGAGCTTCAACTATTCAATACTTTCTGATATCATTGACTAATCTAAATTTGGGTTGGGTTAATCATATTCCATAAGCGAAAGTTTTTCAAGTTGTTAGAAACATACAGCTACAAAAATAAAATGAGGCTCGAGTCATGCTAAAGACACTATTCTCAAGGGTTGTTCTGCCACGTACATTATATTGTAAAAGTTACAATAATCTCAGATTAAACGGATCTTCCTTTCAAGAACAGAATAGCATATACCTAATGGTTCGAATGCCATGAAAATAAGGCTGCTTGTGATTCAAAAATTAGGTTAAGAAAACTCTCTCTAATTGATCAACTTGACTATTCCCGACTATGACTGGGTATATAGGAGCACGTACTAATGCACCTTGTGATTCATATATCAACCAAGTGTATCTGCAGAACACAAAACAAGGAAAGAGTAATAATTTCTGGAATTTTTTATAATAAAAAAACAAAATAAAAATAAAAGACAAATACAAACAAGATAAGATCAATATTGGTGGTTATCTTATATGAACAATAAATATGGAGTTATAATAAACCTTGACAACTCGTTAAATCCAACTTACCTGATTAATGATTATTATATTGCTATAAACTATAACAAACAAACCTTATTGAAGAATCAATTTAAGTACCACTTAGCATGTGAATTAAATTTCTAATTATAATTTGTTCTTCAAAAATAGTACAATCAAAAGATATATCCTAAGCTGTACAGACTAACGTCATAATAAATAAAATATAATTAATCATGCTACTCAATTAATAACATAAAATAAGAATAAGAATAATTATAAGGGGGAACTGAAAATATATTAATTAAATTAAATACTTCAAAATATATAATTCTTCGTAAAGTTTTATAGGCATGTCACGTACACAAGCAAAAGGAAACATAGCCTGTGTGGTCATTTTCATTGGTATGGAACCCAATAAACTAAGTCAAAATCTTTGATGGATTAATGAGAACAAATTCTTATTGATTGACAAAAGTCATAACACAAATATATTCCCCACAGTGAGTCAACTATTCGCTTGTTCTCAATTATTGAAACGACACGTATAAGGTACATGAACAAACATCAATGGGTTCCAAACATTAAAAAAGGGGTTTTTGATTAGAATTATTCCCATTCCAATATAAGTTGTTGTGATGATGGGCTTATAAATAGGGTTAGATATTGAGGGTTTTAAGAGCATTATTGGAGTGTGTGTTGGTTGTGTGTTTGCTCAAAATGGATTGCATGAAGAAGAAGAGAGTAGATTTGAGCCAAGGATGACTTGCCGGCTTCTGAATTTGTGGTTTTTGCTGGCAAGTCATCCTTGAGCCAAGTTTGTTCTCTTTCATCTTTCATATGATCCATTTTAAGAGTTTCTGATTTTGTTCTAGAAAACTTGCAAACTCTTCATCACTCTTTGCTTATGATGTATATATAGTTCTAATAATATTACGCTAATGATCATTAATTACTATTTGCTTATAGTCAGGTAATAATGTGCTTTGGATAAGAAGCAGCTAGCACAAAGAAGAAATTTGCTATGTGGAGCCATGCTCATGCTTGATTAGCTTAGAAAGAATTCCGAAGGGAGTAAACTTTTCAAACGTGTCCTTGAGAGCCTATATATGAAGGGTAGAGAATGGACGTGAGTCAAGCATGACTTGGTGGGATCGGGATGTTTCGCTCTCTTTCGTCAGTGATCTTGAAGTCCGGTGACATGAAAGCAGTGTATAACATGAGTGGAAAGTTTTGGGGTGGATCCCACTTATAATCTCATGTTATTAATATCTATACCCTCTAAATTAAATAAACAAAACAAGTTTTCTCTCTTTAATTTCCTTCCATACCAGACTATATGAAGTAGCTCTTAAATATTGTGCCTGCATATATAATTGCAACATTTACACTTATAAGTACTACCTCCTTATTGGTTTTTTTTTTTTTTTTTTGTCAAAACTCCTTATTAGTTTGAGAAGATTAAAGAAACCAAATAAATTACTGATTTATATAATTTGTTATATTATTCCTATATGCATCATTAGATTATATATCAATTTATAATTCAAGCAAATTAGTTTGGAGAAAAATAATAAGTCTAAATACTTTAAAGTAATTTATTAAGCTTTCTTAATCTCCACAAATTAGTCAACTAAGTCTTATATTAAAATTCATAAGTAATATATTGTTGTAGAAAATCTTGCTCACCAAGAAAATGTTGTTGGAGATGTGATAGAAGAATATATTTCAAAATATTAATTATATGATGAAAATCTTTCATGTATGATTTCTTCGCTGGAAAAACAAAGATATGCTTGAAAAGTATTATTGACCAACTATCACAAACACTTTGTTAAACCAAAAGCAACGTTATTATAGAATCATTCTATTCGGGAACAGTTTCAGGAATCTTGAGTATTAAGAGATTATCGCTACTATAGATGGTACAAATCTTATTGAAGTGATGAGCACCAAAAACTCATCATTGTGATGAGCACTGAAATTGATTCTTCCCATACGACACCATTATATAAAAAGAGAAAAAAGGGGAAACACAAGCTCAGTAAACTATTAGGACTGAAAAATCCTGACGTGTTAATACATTATAATGATAAGAAAAACGAAAATTAAAAAATATTTTAGATAAGAAAGAAAGATATATCCTTTTATAGCTAGCTAATAGTAATAAGCTTACTATTCTACTTCCATCAACGTCACTGTCCATTATATAATTGTATGTGTATAAATAGGCTTCAATGCGAGTCTCAAAAATCAGCAAAGATTGCAATGTTTGCTCAAAGAGGCTTGCATGAAGAGGTGGTTAGTAGATTTGAGCCTGAGCCAAGTTTGGTTTATCCCCCCCCCCCCCCTTCCTCTCTCTGTGATTATTAGACTCTTTTAGAGCTTCAACTATTTGATATCATTAACTAATCTAAATTTGGGTCGAGTTATATTCCATAAGGGAAAGTTTTTCTTGTTGTTGGAAACATGCATTTAGCCGCAAAAATGGGTTTGAGTCATGTTCAAATATACTATTCTTAGGGCTTATTATATACATACATGGTAAAAACTATGGCAACTTCGTAAGATTAAACGAATCCTGGGAAGAAACAATAGCTCAAATGAAGGGACTTCTTTCCTTCTAAATAAGGCTGCTAGTGATTTAAAAATTGGGTTTAGAAAGCTATCTCTAATAACTTAATTAACTATTCTCGAATATCACTCAATAGATAGGAGCACCGATCATATACTAATGCGCCTCATTATTATCAGATTAGTACCGAATTAAACTGTAGGGCAACTCGAGTTGTATTCTCTACGCAGAGTCAATATTAAATTTGATTCCTAAATTAACTGTGTGCAAAACACAAAACAATGAGAGAGTAATTTTGGGATTTTTATAATAAAAACAAAATTAAAATTAAAGAATAATACAAACAAGATATGATAAATATTCCTAAGAACATGTCAGTGACTATCATAATTGAACAATAAACATGGATTTATATAATCACTAAAAAAATATTATAAACCTTAACTTGTTAAGTCCAGCCTTCTTGATTAATGATTATTCCTAAAAAATATTAGAAACATTATTCAATAATCAATTTAAAAACCACTTAGCATGTGAATTAAAAGTTCTTCCTTAAAAATAACATAATCAAATTAAACGCTATATCCTATGAAGAATAAGCTAACGCCATATTCAATAAAATATAATTAATCATGCTAGTCAGTTAATAACATAAAAGAATAATAAGAATAATCATATGAAAAAAAATGAAAATATATGAATAATAAGATACTTTAAAATATAATGGTTCATGAAATTTAAAAAAAAAATTAATCATAGAAATGATTCAACGAAAATATAGAAGTCATGAATGACTAATCAATTTATGATTGATAATGGGGAAAATATCAAGAAAATACCACTTAAATTTAAATATGTTAAATATGTGATTTTTCAATAAAACAAGAGTTATCAATTGCTTTAATGTTTTTGTTAATCCTATTATTATTGTTGTCAACTAGATTTTGAAATTTAAGTGGTATTTTTTTGTCATTTTTATTTAATTATGACATGAAATTTTGAGTAAGTTGATATTGCTTTCCTTTTAACTAGATGCAGGTTAAACCTGTTGATAATTGAATAAAAAGCAAATATATTTTTTATGAGAAAAAAATATAAATACCATTTGAATTTAAAAAATCTCAAAATATATATTAAATTAGTTAAAAGACAAATAGATATTTTGGTAGAAATCTAGAATATCAAAGTTTCAGGAAAAAAACATGTCCTTCTCTCTGTTTCTCATTATTTCTTCTCCCTATTTACTCTCTCTCCCCTTTCTCTCTATTTCCTTCCTTCTGACATCCAACTCCACCACTCATCTCCACTTCTCATAGACTCCCTCGATCTCTAGCATCTAATGACTATATTGATCGATGAGCCCAAAGGAGTTGATGAGGGTCTTTTCATTTATCGTTAGCCTTTCAGTTCATAATAAAAAATTAGCTAAGAATTGTGTATAGAAAAACCTATGATCGTTATCTCTTCTTGAAGAGTTTTTTTATTAAATCTTAAATAATTTAAATGCTATGTAAATGCAATAAAAATAAGGGGAAATTAGTTTTGGATTTTCAAATTAATAAACTCAAAGAGGAAATCAATTTAATTAAATGTTCAACTATTGTTTTTGGTTTTTTTTTTAAATGGAATGGAATATGGAAATGAGTATGAAATGTATAATGAATAATGAATGCTCTTGGAAATGGAGTAATAACTATCATAGTTCAATTAGATATAGGAGTAAATTTTCACTAAATTTTGATCAATAAAAAAACTCTAAGCAAACACTTGAGTTTAGTGTTCTTAATTAGTGATTACTCCGACTAACATAACTAGCAATCACCTCTTAAGGTTGTGTTTGGTTTGAGGGGAAAGGGGTAGGAGAGGAATATCCAGGGAAGATATTGATCAAATTGATATTAATGAGAAGAATATATTCCTTTTTGTTTACAATATATTTTGGGAATATTGAAAATTTTCTATAAGATATTTGATAAAGATGAGAGAAAAAATTTTCGCCCTCCTCTTCTCCTCTCATTCTCTCCCCTCAAATCAAACTTAGTGTAAGGCATGAAGTTCACTCAATGTGCAATATTAATTAGGATTAGATCTAATACAACTTACTTCCTCTTGATATGAATGTGACAATACAATACTCAATTGATCCAATTCAATCATACGTACAATCTAACAATAACACGTAAAAAGCACAATATCATTGAATCAATAAAGGAAATACATATATAAAAATCCAACAAGCTACAAAAACACAATCAAATCACATAGGTTTAATCCACAAAATTATCCAAATGGATAAACTAAGTCTCAACAATAAAAAAAGGGAAAATGAGCAATAATACACATGAAGTTTGCTATCAGAAGTGCCTAGCACCACGAAGTTTTTTCTGGACCAAAAATGCACACGAAGTTACGTTTTAGGAGCGCCCAACACCACGAGCCGTTAGTTAACCAACGTTGACCGTTAAATGTGACGGAAATGAACAGTAACTTCGCAGAAATTACAATTTTACCCCTAGTTTTAAGCTAAAATTATCATTTTGCCATTAGTTTTAAATAATGTTTTTTAAAAAAATAAAAAATAAAATAACCCCTCCCCCCGGTGGCCCCACAACCAGCCACACCACCGCCGGCCGCCCACCCCATCGCCGACCGCTGCCGCCGGCCTCCTCCGGTGACTTTTTTTTTTAAAAAAAAAGTTTTTTTCAAAAAAAAATAAGGGGAGTCCGGTGGGCCCCACCGCCGGCCACACCACCACCAGCGGTGGGGTAGGCAGCTGGCGGTGGTGTGGCTGGTAGTGGGGCCACCAGGGGAAGGGGTTATTTTATTGTTTTTTTAAAAAACATTATTTAAAACTAAGGGTAAAATGGTAATTTCAACTTAAAACTAGGGGCAAAATTGTAATTTCTGTGAAGTTACTGTTAATTTCCGTCAGACTTAACGGTCAACATTGGTCAACTAACGGCTCGTGGTGCTGGACACTGCCAAAATGTAACTTTGTGTGCATTTTTTGTCCAGAAAAAATTTCGTGATGCTGGGCACTCCTGATGGCAAACTTCATATGTATTATTGCTCCTTCTCCCATAAAAAAACAATATTCTTAAAACTCGGAAATACAGATATGATTAAAGAGAATAAATTGAACAAAATAAAAATCCATCTCAAAGAAGCAAACGAGAGCTTAGCCACTTATTGGCTTAAAATCTAACCACTCACCAAAATCTGGAAATGTTCACCAGAAAACTCAAGCTCTCGCCAAAAAGTTGCAAACTCGTCGGAATTGTGGTAAAAGAGGGAGAAGGTTGTCAGTGCTGCTCTGTATCTCTGGGTTCTCGTACCACCATCACAGCTGTCTATACCTTCTGCTTAAGCTCTGTCTCTCACGGTGAAGGTGGGTCGCCGGCGACAATAGTGAGGAAGATGAGGGCCGTTGGAGATAAAGCAAAAGCAAGGAAGGAATAGGTCGAAGCTTTTTCCATTCTCTGTGGCATTGTGCTCTTTTTAATCTCTGTCTCTGTCTCTCCTTCTACCTTCTCGGGTGTTGCTGCTGGGATGATGCTCACCAACGACCTATGGTGGTGGATGAAGCCGGCCGCGAGAAAAGAAGGAGAAGGCGAAAGGATGGATGAGGGTCGAAGGTCCTGGTTCAAAATGCGGTGCTCGTGATATCCGACCCTCAGCCCTATCTCTGTCTCACGTGTTTGAAGAAGGATTTCTGTTCAAAACTTAGGTTTTGACCAGGGACCTATATGAAAATTTAGAAAGTTTTGTAGAGGGACTAAAGTGTATATTCTTGAAACATATGTGGGGATATATATATATATATATCCTAATTGCTATTTCCAAAAATTTTGGATCATTTTCTACAGTATTTCTCTGGATCTTTTCCAAATAGATTTGTAATTTCCAAGAATTCTGTGACTCTTTTCTGTAATTTTCTCCATTCCTAAAAAATATTAACTCTAACCCAATTGACATTTTTCCAAATTCTTCAATTTTCTTCCAAAACACCTACGACAATGCAACATTAAATACAATGTGACATTAAAAGTCCAAGAAATTTTTGCATAAATAATTGATAAATTATGACCATTTTGCCCCTATTTTCACTTAATTCAATATAAATGTCCATACATCAAATTAGTGCTTAATCATGCAATAATGTCTCAGAAAATACATTAAGAATTATAATTTTAGTATGAAAAATTATATTAAAATATGGTTCAATCAAGAGCTTTTCCTATCATAAGCAGAAGTTGGAGTTCGGCATCTCCTTCCATGCTTGTCATCATCATCGACAAGGGCACCATTGTTATCTAGCTTCCATCATGAGTTTGAAGTCTGTTATAGTCCAACCGTTGTAAGTTCTTTGGCTTTCCTTTTGAAAAATACAATTTTTGATTGCTTTCTTTTTAGTGTGGGTTCAACTTCTTTCTTTCTTTTTGTATGTGTTTTTAGGTTCAATTTTGGCTTGTAGTGGTTGATCTTGGCTTTTAGAAGTTTGATTTTAGTGAGGGTTTAATTTTTGACTCGATTTCTTGTTTTTAGAAATGAAACAGTGATGGTTGTAATTTATAGTCGTGGATGGGTTTTTGTTTGTGTTTTGTAACACCAGTGGTAGCCCTCAAGAAAGGGAGAAGATGAGATAGAAGGGGATGCCGGAGGGGAGGCAATGAGCAATGGAGGTGGGTGACAGAGGTGGAGGTCGGTGAGGGATGATAGGTTAGGTCGGAGAATGGCTTAAGTTGTCAATCTCTATTTTAAAGTTGTTATTGCCTATACTTAACTTGTTAGTAACACTTTACGCTTTATAGGCATTGTTGATAACTTGAGTGTCGGCAATAACAACTTAAATATAACAATTATTAACTATCCCATCAGTCATCATTGGCAAATTGTGTATAAACAATAACAATTTGAGTATATCAATTATCAACTTAGGTATAGAGATTTATGATTTGTAGAGTTCATTGTCAATCTCTATATCTAAGTCGTTAGTTGTATATACTCAACTTGTTAACAATGCCTAATAATTGTAATTGTTAGTTGTTATATTCAAGTTATCATCGTCTATATTCAAGTTTTCAACGATGGTTAATTAGCGATATTAGTATTGAGTATGGGTAATGCGAGTCTAGAATAGCAATTAACAACTAGGGCATTTTGGTCTTTTCTTTCAGATATTAAAAACTCATATTCCTCTCCAATCACTTCTCTTTCATTTTCGTTTCTTATCAAACATTTTAGGATTTTCTAAATTCAAATTATATTTAACCTTGTATTGCCTTCCTTTTATGTCTAAAGGTAACAAGAAGATTGGAGGATTAAGAATCTGTACAAATAAAGCATATAGTACATATTTCAAGGAATGTCACGGACACAAGCAAAAAGAAACAAAGCATGTCTGGTCACATTTTCATTGGCATGGAACCCTACAAACAAAGTCAAAATCTGATTTGATTAAGTTCTATCATTTGTACATGAGAACAAATTCTCTTTCATTGACAAAAGTCATAACCGATTCAACAATATTCACAACACGATCGAATATATTATATTCCCCACGATCAGTCAACTCTTTTGCTTGTTCTCAATTCTTGTAGCGACACATATAGCTACATGAATAAAAATTAGGGAAAATCCTCTCCAGGGCCCAATTAAGCAAAAAAATCTCAAAAAAGGCCTCAACAACTTTCACATGTCAAAAAAGGCTCTAGGGCATTTTCTGGTATTATTTCAAAAAAACGTAGTTGTTAACGGGTACTGATATTGTTGTTAACGGATACTGATTTTATTGTTAACGGAATTGTTGTTAACATGTACTGATATTATTGTTAAGATTTCTGAAATAATACCAGAAAAGGCCCTAGAGCCTTTTTTGACATGTGAAAGTTTTTGGGGCCTTTTTTGAGATTTTTTTGCTTAATTGAGCCCTGGGGAGGATTTTTCCTAAAAATTAATGGGTTCCAAACATTAAAAAAGGGTTTTGAATAAGAAGTATATATTCCAAATATAAGTGGTACATTTTTGTGGTGGGCTTATAAATAGGGTTAAATATTGAGGATTTTAAGAGCAATGAAGTGTGTTTTCTCTAAGAGCTAGTTTGGTTTGAGGGAGGGGGGAGAGAGAAAACTTTTACCCCCTTCTTTACAAAAAAACCCATGAAATTTTTTTAATATTCTTGAAATATACTCTCAACAAAAAAGAATATTTCCTTCATTAATGACAATTTGGTCAATTCCCTTCTTTTCACACCTTCCCCTACCACATCCTCCCATCAAACCAAACACACCCTAAAGGGATTGCATGAAGAGGAAGAGAGCAGATTTGAGCCAAGGATGACTTGCCGGTATCTTCTAAATTTTGTAGATCTTTTGCTGGCAAGTCATCCTTGAGCCAAGTTTGTTCTCTTCATCTCTCATATGATCCTTTTTAAGAGCTTCTCTACTATACGTACAAGACTTGCCAACTCTGCTTCACTTTTAATTTGCTTATTATAGTTAATCCTAACATTACGTTAATGATCATTACTATTTTGCTTAGCACAAAGTATTTCATCATTGCTATGTGGAGCCATGCTTAATCTTTGAAAGAATATATACCTCAAAAGGGTATTATGAGAGCTTATGAAGGGCAGCGAGTGGATTTGATCTTCAAGTTTGCCGGTACTTATTTTTGGCTTGAGTTTGTCCTCTTTCACCAATGATCTTGTAATCTAGTTATATCGTCTATCAAAGCTTCTTTAATAATAGGTTTAAGGTTTCGGCCAAAAAAATAATAATAATAGGGTTAATAATGTGTAAAAATATATAAGTGGTTTTCCTAAAATTGCATCTAACACTAAACGCTTTTTTGGGTGTAGAAGTAAAGTTAGCTATGTGATTACAAAACCTGACTGTTAGTTTGACTTTATTGTATTTTTAAAATTGATATAAAAACAATAACTTAACTAAATTTCATCATACCTGATGGTTAAAAACTAGAGAAAATTACAAAAATAATATCATAAATAATTTTTAAATTATACTTCAGCCCCTCTCTCTCACAATGATAATATTATCCTTTGGCCGCCCATCTCTACCTCCTCGTCGCCGCTGTTGCCTTTCTATAATTTTCAAAACTATTTATAACATTTTCTATAATTTTCTCTAATTCTTCACTATCATCTGAGATAAAATTTAACTGAATTATAGTCCATATCAGTATTAAAAATACAAAAAAATTAAACTAACAATCAATGAGTATTTTTACTTTATTTTTATAACCACATTATTACTTTTGCAATTTATCCCATAACCCCATATATATATATATATATATATATATATATATATATATATATATATATAAAGA
Source organism: Acacia confusa (assembly GCA_037074495.1). Classification (NCBI taxonomy): domain Eukaryota; kingdom Viridiplantae; phylum Streptophyta; class Magnoliopsida; order Fabales; family Fabaceae; genus Acacia; species Acacia confusa. The sequence continues at coordinate 10,999,678 of CM073514.1, forward strand.
TAACAACTGGAGTGATATATTGTCATCAAAAGGAGGAGTAATATTACTGTCCGTAGGAGGTGTAGATGTCATGTTGCACTCTCTCTTACAAGACCATGATGTTGTCTCTATGGATCGGATTCTCTTCGTCCGGGGCTTTTTAACAAGGCATATTCCATCAGTATTGTAAATTCCTTTTTATTTATTTATTTTTATAAGAAATTCCTTTTTAATTATTAAGTTGGTCAATTTTTTTTTTAATCGAAAGCTAAATATATATTAATACTTGAAACTGATATAATAGATAAAAACAAATACAAACAAAACAATTTCAAATACAACCAAATAAACCAGATATAAAAACAACCAAGAGTACATAGCAAATTTAAGAGTAGAAGAAAACTCATAGATAATAGCGGTTTCCTCGATATCCAAGGTTAGAAGTGACGACAAAGGAAGTGTTGGTCGTAAAACCCACCATGAAGGGCACACATCCTTATAAGCATTAGTTGCAATTAGAGCAGTTATACAGACACCCCATATTGGGGTAAAGAACCTGGAAAACCCAACCTCAGAAAGAAGAAGACCCATAATGTCCTAAATAAAACTACTGCTCCTCTAATCAAGTAGATCCAATGATCTTGACCATACACCGATAAACACCTCTTTAAATCTTCCCGCAAGAACGTAGATCCGAGCTACCAAGAGATAATCAGATCTAATAACGTTCAAACAATCATCCAACCAAGAGGATTTAAACACAGATCTTACAAATCTGTTTATTTTCTTAGATAAAAACACCACCATAAAACCCAAAACCACAAAAAAAGGAACAAAAAATAGATAAATCTCACATCCGCAGATTAGATCTGGAGAAGGAGAGGAGAAGACTCGCCACAAGGACGAGAGAAGGCCACAACCAACAAAACTCAAAGTGAGAGGACTGCAAATATCAGATCTGGACTCCAAACTACACTTCTGACTTATTTGTAACACAAAAGTAGGCTCATCGGTAGCTTGTTCATCACAAGCCACTGGTGAGAGGGTGAGTTACAGATGGGAGCACAGAAGAGAAGAGAGAAAAAGTGGGGGGGTGGGGGGGCTAGGGTTGCTAACACTAGCTAAATGAAGTTATGCCAAAGGTTCTAGTTGAAGTATATGTTACGAAGTTGTATGAATTTGGTCAATGATGTCACTGCTCCTTTCACTTGTCCTTTATACGTTATGAAAATTTTTAAATATTACTTTCTTTCATATTTTTTTTTATTTTCATAACAATGTTTTTATTGTTTTTTATTTGATTAAGGGGATAAATCCTTTTGAGGCTAAAAACACAAATGGATTATACCTTTTTTCAATAAATGTGATTTTTGAGATTCAAATTTGTAATCTCTTTCAGAAATAAGGCCACTTACTACTATCTCAACAATCTGGTGGTATAATACTTTTATTATTTATATAACATGGAAAATGGAAATTATTGTCATTCGATATTAATTGATTCACTAATTACTAATGATAACGTACACCATTTCCAAAATTGGTGTATGTATTTAAGTATATGCTGATTATTTGTTTCCGGACAACAAGAGCCATTATTAAAAGAATATTCTCTTGGCAAAAAAAATACGATATTTGATTTATTAACCTTTTCGACATGATTATGTAAATCAGTTCATTTAATTTTTCTCTTTAGATTTAAAAGCTGATACAAAATTTTAATTGATTAAAAATTATTTTATAATTTAACTAGTTTCCATCTTGATTTATTTTACTTGGTCTTTTTTACCAGAGATCTTTTTTTCCCAATCTAATTAAGTCTTATCATTTTTTTTTTCAAAAAGAAAATAGTAAAATACGGAGAGCATTGGCTAAAAATCACACGAAATAAAAACAAAAAGTTAAAACTTGAAAAAATTTATTAAATAAATTCTAAAAAATCTTTAATGACTGTTTTTAAATTTACAATAATTTTCAGAGAACATACTAGTATAATTTTCTTGTCCGATTTTAATTTTAATTTTATTTATTTATTTTTTTTTGCTCCAAGACACAAATTATATGAATTATCAATATTTTTTCATGTTTGGATACCACATTTATCTTTCTCTTGGCATGAAAATGGACATATCTTTTATTTAAAAATAATAATAACTATTTTTAAAAATTACCTATATATGTAAAACACACAAATAGCCTGAGTCTCCCCCGCATAATTTGAATGCAGAGGGAAAGAAACTCAAAATAGACTCCAATGGCGACTCCAAAGCTCTTCTTCATCTTCAGCATGTTCTCTGCCTTTATGTTCTTTATAACTACACAACAGAAACTACCCCTCGAACCAGAGGATGCGATTTCATCTCTGAGGATTGAATTAGAGCAACTCAAGACGAAGGTTTCAATTTTAGGTGGTTTCTTTACTGACAACAATAATCTCTGTTTTTACTTTATGATTCGTGAATCTAGGTCTGACATAAATGAGAACTTTGAATAGCTGCTTTTGAGAAATTTTACATTTCGTCATGTTTATTAAAGAAAATGTTACATATTTTGCCTAGCCTTCATTATGAGCTGTTTCCTCATTTCATCAATTGTTTCGTTTATTTATTTGTTTCTGTTTCATCTATGTGTCTGTTTTCGATTTTTATTTGTCTTTTCGTACCATGCAAGGGTCCGCAATTGAGAAGAGCGATACTAAATTGAAAAGTAAAGATGTTGGTATTAAGCAGATGGAGAGTATTATTCTAGAGAAATCACAAAGTATCGGAACCCTACAGAATAAGATTGAAGCTCTTCAGGTAAACTTTGTATTTTTCTCACAGCAGAATGCTAAATTTTACTACCCCTTAATTTTTAGAAAAAGGATCCACCCATTGAGATTCAGGCAAGTCATGGCTATCAAGCTCTCTCGTTATAAGCTAAAATCATAGAGTACCTAAGATTCCTAAATAGCTAACTATGAGAAACAACTACGTTTATCAAGCTCATAAATTGACCACATTGTCTTTCTTAGAGGAGATAGACTATAGATGTTTCTAACCATCTTCGTTTGCCATTAGCAACATGGGTCTTTAGATGCTGAACAGGAGCTGAACGGATTGAATTCCCATGGGGCTGAGGTGAAGAAGCCGGTTAATTATGCGTTTACTCCTTTGTAAATACTTATCCTTGCTTGATTCAAATGTAAGAAATAGAAACACAACAACTGAGAAAGGTAGGATTGTCTTAAATTCTTCAGGAAGCTGACAAATTGAATCTACAGAAACAAAACAAATGTTTTCTTGTTCAACGTCGTCTTTTGCTTTTTGTGAAGCCCTATATATAAGCAAGCTTAAGATGACACTTTGCTAACCTTTTTATATCATTGTCCATCTTCCCTGGAAACGTTACATTTATAAAACTCTGGGCCTTTTGATTTTTCATGTATCTTTAGTTTATAGTTTACAGAACATTTTTTTTTTTTTCATATTTCTACTTAGTGTGCTATTGTGATTGCTTATATTATTTATGTATGGCAATGGAGTAGCTCTAATATGCTATACTTGATTTCCCTCATCCAGCTTCAGAATGTTAGTAATGAACAGGAGATTGAAATTCACATGACTGAAGAAGCTCCTCAAGTGACAGAGGTTGGTCGAACCTGAATCTTTGACTAATTTAATGTTACCTTTCTACTCAATAAGTTCCTGTTTTGGTGGAGCTTGTAGGAAGAAATGGTGAAGGCAGAACTGGCGGCCACTTTTATTAAATCCCTGAAGGTCAGGAAATTATTGAGATCTTAGTGTTGAGGTTGCCAATAGGTCTAGCCTGAAACTATACCAAATTCAATTGACTAAGGTTTTATGGAAGTCTTGCTAAAATATCTTGTTGATTTTATAGCTTGCTACTCTAGCTTTACTTTAATTGTTGTTTCTTGTAAGAAGACTTAAGAATCATATAACAAACCTCCAGTTCCAAGTAGTTATGAAGGAAAAAAAAAGACATAAGAACACTATCAAGGAAAGCCTTCAATCAGAACGTTTCATTGTATCATTTGCTCTGAAATTCAATTGGACTTGTTTCTTTGTATCAAGGCAAGTTTTTGGTTTGGAATCTGGGTTATCATATGTAGTTCTTTCACTGGCTGCTGGTCAGCTTAAATCATTTTCAGGCAGTTTTGCAGCTTTTTGTTGCATATCCATGTAGAATTTTATGTTCTTTCCTTAAATAATTGTGTCCTGCTGTCCTTAATAGCGGGTTGCTGGAATTATTCTTGGAGGGCATCCTTTGATGCATTGTTTCCAAAGGTTTCTCTTTTTCTTTTTTTCATGTACAATTTTAATGATATGGTGTCATAAATATGGTAAAGGGATACTGAAGTCTGTCACCATCTAAGAATATTTCTTTTTTTCACTTCTTTTATCCTCAGATATTTCTTAAATTGACAGTGTTTCCTGGAAATGATATATGATGATCCTTCTCTCATTCTATTAGTTTGGCTAAAATGGTGTGAAAATGAAAGCTGTCTAACTTGAAGCTCCATGTGAAAGGCATAATAAGATGAATATAATATTTTCTATTTGATGATGGGTACCTAAGTGAGAAGAGGAACGTAGCCGGAAAGATTGTTGTTGAGGTGGGAGAACCAATTTACTTAAAAACCCATTTAGCATCCCATTCTACTCAATGTTGGACTTAGTATCCCATACTACCAAGTCTTCATCATTTGACTATAAGAAAACGATCAAAATGATACTTCATTATCCGGTGTTCCTCTCTACTGGGGTCCTCCTTCCTCAAATAGTACAGTTAATCAACATATGCTGGCAACAATTTTCTTGATTGCTATATGATCCCATTTTAGTCATGGGTTAGTATCAATTGCATTTTTCTTTTTTGGAAGGAGTGGATACCAGTTATAGAGGATCAGTGGTTGCCTTTCATAACTTCTCTCAGTTCTCATTTTGAACCATTAACTGCAAAAGTTATGGAGGCCTATCATGTGACCGAGAACTTGTTGCTATCAAATAAGGCCAAGATACAGGCAACAATTGCTCTGTTCATACAGGTACTGATAAACATTTATCTAACCTTTTTTTTTTTGTGAAGTATCTGAAAATGTGGGATACCAGTTGCTGTTTGAAACTTACACTGCTCCCTCAATTGCTATGTTTTTTATGAAGGAGTTACCTGTTATGAAGGATCAATGGTTGACTTTCATATATTCTCTCCGTCCATGTTTTGAATCTATAATTTCATACCATAACCAGGTGCTCTCTTCTGTTATCTTCTTTCTTATATCCCCATAAAATGAATGTGACTTATGGATTGATTGGAAGGCTTCCTTTCAATGGGATTTGAAGAAAGCATGATTATATTGGGGGACTAAGACATTGGTATAGTGAAAAGAATCTGTAGTTGACAGACTAAACGTTTGAATATAGGGTTAAGGGGCATTTTTACCCTAAAAGTTTTCACTGAGGGGAAATTTTACCCTAACCGTTATCCTAGTTAATTTTGGCAGTTAGTTGACCAAATATGCTAAACTAACCGTCCATATGTTATTCACGTCATTTTTGTTAAAGTATAAATTTACCCCGGAAGTTTTAAATCTAACTTTGAAAAAAGATGATATAGGTGATACATGGACTTCCGGCTCAAATTTGCACTTTAACAAAAATGATGTAGATGACATGTGAACTATCAGCTCAGTATATTTAGTCAATTAACAGTCAAAATTAACTGGGATAACGGTTAAGGCAAAATTGCTCCATGTTTTACACTTTTTTACACTTCCGGAGCAAAATTGCCCCACGGTAAAAACTTCCTAGACATAATTGTCCCATAACCCTTGAATATAACCCATCATTTTGATTGGGGGTCAATATTTTCTTAAAAGAATATTGGTCAGTGTTTCTCACTTTGACACTTTTGAAACCTACCTATTAGCGTTCTTAGGATCGTTTAGGTGGGTGAAATGATATATGATCAAGCAGTGTAGTTGATCCAGTGAGTTAAAAGTTTATGCATTATCCATTCAACTGCATGTCATGTACTCCTCTAAACCTTAATAAGACCTATTTACCTAATTTGATTAGATTAAAGAAGTTAATTAAATTAGTTAATACGACATGAATTGTTTAGAACACTTTAGTCATCTACCTTAATTCCCTCTTTCTCTCCCCTACTTGATTATCGTTAAGGGAGTACCAATAGACATAAATTAAGAAAAAAATAACAAATATTAAAAATACGTGTTATATTCAAAACCAAGATTAACTCGCCTAATAGGTCCTATATTAAGGAGTAGAGGGAGTAATAGTTACCGTTCAGCTTGCCCCTTCGATCAAGTTGTTTTTGTTTTACTCTGATAGCCAGCAGAGCATCTGATGCTCATTTTTAAGGGGGGGGAAAAATTCTTGATGTTCATTTATTTTTTATCAACTTTTTATCTTTGATTAGGTTCAACAGTGGCTGAAAACCAATGAATTAACAAGATCACTTGCTTCTATAGAGCTTGCTTGGTTTGTTGTAAGTAATTTATATCTATATACCTAATAGGTCTATTGGAAGTTAGTTACATGACTGGTGCAACTTGTTAATTGTGATTGTAGTGTATCATATTTTATTCTATTTTTTATTCAGGCCACTTCTTTGCTGTGCTTGCCTGTTGTTTGCCTGTGTAGATTTTGTTCAGCTATTTTCGGGTAAGTGTCAATTGGATGTGCCGTACACACACACACACACACACACACACAATTTTTTATCAGAAAACATAAGCAGGCTTGTGTTAATGTTATCAGTTGTCTCGTTCTTGAGATCCTACATTGACATTTTATTTTATTTTATGTCTGTAGGAAAAGAGGAAGGAAGTTTGGGTGCACTTGTTATCAAAATAACATTCGCCGCAATTTGAAAAGACCTCTTGGGTTTGATTAGAGGAATTCCATGAGATATGGCTTAAGTCCTTCTGATTAATCAGTCCAAACATCCCTATGCTTTTTGATCCTCTTGGCTGTACATGCATATGAAACTTACTGTTTTGAGGAAACAATGGAGAAACTCTGAATTCCAGTATGAACAGTGTAGTCTGTAGTAATATTCAATTAAGCAATTTCCCAATAGAGACACATGCATACATATTTATTTATAGCTGCTTCTGATAGTGAATACATTAGTGTGGGTGGCCTTGTAGACAAAGTTTTTACTCTTTCTTTTCTTCGTAGAATGCTATATCCGCCATCATATGGGGGAAAAAAGTGATGTTTTAGGTTCAATAGTTTATGTTATTATTATTTTAAACATAAACAAATTTAAATTGTTAAAATATAATCTACATAATTTATAATTGCAATAAAAATAAAATTTTAAAAAATTATTTGATCAAATACTTTAATAATACTTTTACAAAATATTTAGTTATAATCATTTATTTGTTTTAATCTAAAAATGGAGATAAGATTATGAGAGTATCATCCCCTTCCCAGGCGGTAGTGAACTAACTAGCATGGTGTGGGAGGCCTAATACACAAGACTTTCCTAGGTGGTAGTGAATTAATTACTCCATCAAATAAACAACTAATGATAAAAGAAAGGGTTAAGAATTAAAAGGCAATTTTGCCTAGAAGATTTTTCAAAGGGGGTTTGCCTTGAAAGTGTAAAAAAAGAAGCAATTTTATCATAGTCATTATCTCAGTTAATTTTGACTATTAGTTAACAAAATATGCTAAGCTAGCCGTCTACATGTCATTCATGCCTTTTTAAAGTGCAAATTTGTCCCAAAATTTTTAAAAATAACTTTGAAAAGAAAAAATGAAATAAATAACACATGGACTTTTGGATAAATTTACCCTTAACAAAAATAACATGTGAACTACTGGTTTATCATATTTGATCAACTAAAAGTTAAAATTAATTAGGATAGTGACTTAGACAAAATTGATTACTTTTTGACACGTTCATAATAAAATTGACCCCAAAAAAATTTTAGGGCAAAATTGTTAAAATAAATCAAAACTCAAAACAACGTCAATAGGTACTTTATTTTTCCTTGTACATCGGCACTCTTCATTTTAGAGTGAGATGTGGGCAAGATAGCCTTTCAAGTTATGACATCGGGTGAAAATTTGACTCATAATTTGTTAACTTATAAAAGAGATTATGTCAATATCTCATATGATGTGACACTACTCAATATGCATTTAAATTAATTTTGCAACATGATCTAAATAATCAAAATTAGGAAAAATTCTAAATAAATGAAATTTAAATTTATGAAACTATAAAAAGTCCGTAAACATTTGTAAATGACAAAAATATAATAAATATCAAATTATGATTTTAAAGTATTATTGTTTTGAGGTAGGATATTTTTACTACCTCATAATCTTACTACCATCTTACTACCTTTTTGTTACTGTTACCGTTAAATCTATTATTTAATCCAACGGTCCTAATTTACCCTACTTAAAACCCTCTTCCTTCCCACATTTCTCTCTTTCCGTCTTCCGTCGGTCCGCCCTCCTCTTGATCCAGCGTTTTTAGGTTTTCGATGGCTAATCCGGTGTTACGCTGTGTTGATAGCTTTTATTGTGGTTGTGGCCGAAACGGAATCGATTTCCTCTAACCTTTATTGTGTTGCTAGGTTTTCCCGTTCGGTGTTTCCTCATGCTCGCGCCAACGAAAAACCCTCGGCTCTGCTGCTCTTCATCGCTCGTACCTTGTTCACGCTGTCGCCTACTGCCGTCTGCCACCATCTTGGGTACTGCCGTTTTCTCCTCCCAACAAAGAAAGGTTGCCTTCCCCTTTCATCGTTGGTTAGTAAAACTCTCTGCAGTTTAATTTGTCAGCTTCCTGAGTTATTTGGTCACTATGAGTTAAAGATCATTATAACGTTATGGTTTGCATTTGGATTTCTCCTTGGTGGCGTTACATCAATGTTGTTTCTAATTTTTAAGTAAATTTTGCTGTATTATTTTACAGGTTTTGGGATACTGGGCTGGCGGGGGTATGCTGCAGATTTTTTATGTCTCTGTTTTGCTGATGTTTTTGGCTGATTTTCCAATATTTTATTCTTTTAAAGAGCTTTTCTTCATTTGCCTTCATCATTCACACCTTGAAAAGCAACGTATAAATTGTAAGCTAATTTAAGTGTTAAACATGTTGAGTTGGTGAATTCTATCTAGTGTGATGGCAGACTAGCTTATTTTATTTATTAGCTTTGGCCATTGATGAATGCTAATATTAATGAGAGATATTGGTTTTTTTTTTCTGGAATTCTGGAGAATTTTGCGAAACTCAGTATTGAATAAGAATAGCTAGTTATGTTCTTTTGCTAGAGAAATGATGCCTAGAGCTTAAAGATCAGACCAAACAATACAACAGAACAAAATAAAACAAAACAAGAAACCACAAAACAATTTGCCACCCGTATGGCCGTATCTACCATCTATCAGCAAAACATAAAAGGCTAATTAGTCCCACAATATCCCTCTACCATTTCTGATCTGAGTCTATTTTCAAATTTCAGGAATAATTCACAATTTCTGTGTCTTTCAGTATATTTTCAGAATTTGGGTGTTTTATATGCTCCCATTTTAATCTCCATTCTATAAAGACATTGCTCTAATTAGAAATGTTACATGCTTCTATTGCCACTTATCAGGAGTTGTTGTGAACATTGTAATCTATGCTTACCAATGATGAGTTTATGATCCTATTATACGGGATACACTAATTATTTGCTTAAGGTTTCAGATATCCTTTCTGATTGGTCATGGATAGGCTCTTTTTTTTTTTTCTTTTAACTCTTTCTGTCTCTAATACTTGATCATAATGTTAGACAGCAAACAGTGAACAAAACTGCAGTATTTCATTTTTGTTGTCTTCATATTGGTGACTGACTAATGGTGACCGGCTAAGGCGCAAAGAGGAGCTTGAACAACTGCTTCTCCCTGAAAGAGTTTGAAACTTTTCAAACAAATGGTGACCGTAGTTATATTAATCTTCAGAGGATCAAGAATAGATTGCCTAAATATTCAAGTCAGGAAAAGGTGCGGAAATCAGAATTGAGAAGAAGATAAATTAGAAACATAGGCCTTGTTGCTTTAATTTCAAACACATGGTACAATTATTTTTGTAACCCCCCCTTCCCAATTATAAAACATAATTTGAGTCAATGTAAAATTTTCTCTGTACATGTACGTTTATTATGTCCTCGTTTCTTGCAATTTCCACAGATATTAGTATTCTTTGATGCTTCTTCAATCCCACTATGAATTCTACGTCCCTGTGACAGATTGTGCGATTCCTTTTTTCGACCTTTCGTCTGTGAAATGTTGGGGTCCTTCAACCTCATCATAGATGACTCTTCAATTTGAGAACTCAAGTACTATAAATCAAAATCCTCAAGACCAACACTATCATAAGGTCTTGGAAATTTTTCTAAAGATTCAGTAAGAGAATCAAGACCATCACAAGCGAATTTAGCTGCTTCATTGGACCTATCTGCAAGCTCAATAAGTTTGGAACATCTAGAGCATATATCAAAGCCGCGAAGGAGGCCTTCTCCATCAAAATGACAAATGTCCTTATTTGTACAAATTATATCATTTCCTTCCTTCCTCCATCTTTTCAAAATCATATGCTCAGGGATCTGCTCAACATTTTCAACAAAAAAAAACAGTAAGAATATGCTCACATGGGATTCCCATGAACTCAAAATACTGACAAGAACATCTAGCTTCTTTATTTTCCAACTTCATCATCACAGTTGCAGAATGATCCGTTTCTTTCCTATTAAAAACTCGATAGGTAACCCATTCACCATTATTCCCAAGTTTTTCCTTAGAGAGAGGAAAACTATGAGAAAATGCATCACTAAACTTTGTGAAAACTGCCCGTGTATAGACCTTAGTTGCATGCTCTTCCAATGGCATATTCAATGCTAAATGTCTTTCTTTGTGCCTAGATTCAAAGTCTTGTTTTTTGAATGACTCATAACGAGCATCCACTGCTTGATTATATTTTTCTACAAACTCCTTTAAGGTTGTGCCAGATGTAACAAAACCATTAAAGAATGAATTGATGCTTTCACTACGCTGAGTGGTGTTCATACCAACAAAGAAAATGGATCTGTTAAAGATTGGTATCCAAGAGGACTTAATAGAATAAAGTGACTGCAACCACTCATTCTCATGAAGACCATATTTATCAAGAATACGTTGCCATTTGTCTTCAAAATCTTGAGTGCTCTTTTTTGTATGGATACAGTTATTGAACTCACTTTTAAATGTGGCATGTTGCTGATAGACATGAGACAACTTTTCTGGGAACTTTTTTGTGATGTGCCACATACAAAATCGATGCTTGCTATTTGGGAAAACTTTGGATACTGCGTTGGTAATTGACATATCCTATAAATTCAATGACATATATAAGAATACAATCATTAATATATGAAACAATTGAAAAGATGTACTTAAAATGATTATACCTGATCAGTAATTATGGCACCGGGATGTTTCCCATTCATTCCTCGGAGCCATTCCTTAAATAGCCACACAAAAGTATCTTTTGTTTTGTCTTTCAATAAAGCACATCCGAACAAGATTGACTGTAAATGGTTATTTACACCAACAAAAGGTCTAAATGACATTAAATACTTATTAGTTCTGTATGTTGTATCAAATGTGATGGCATCACCAAAAAGCTTATAAGCTTGCGTGGACCTCGCATCAATCCAAAAAAAGCTTTCCATGCGATCCTCATTGTCATATTTAATGGAATAAAAGAAATTTGGATCTAATGACTGTTGTTTGACACAATAGTGTAACACAGCTTGTGCATCTCCTGTGTTATACATTCTTCTCCTCACACTTTTTAGATGATTATAACAATCTCGACTGTCAAATAATAACTCATCGCCTCTGAAGATGGTAGCCACTTTTCCTGTGGGCAAGCCTGGCTGATTAAATTTTTCAACCAATGATCTTGCAACATCAGGCATTTTTTTTGTGTGATTTGAGATAATGAACACTCTTTGGAGTCACAAGAACATGATTATGGTTGTCGTCAAAATGTGTAATTCTCCACATTTTTGTTTTTCCACTTTTAGAAGCCTTTACACAAGCTTCACACCCAATGCAAAATGATGATGTCTTTTTTGATTTGGTCTAACAAACTTGAGCAACATCTTTATCTATTTTTGGTTGTGTATAACCTTCTCTAGCACAAACTAGCTTGAAGTAGTTATCCCTCCTTGTTCGTGTTCTGACGCCGAAACCTTTTACCTTGCCATATGCTGTATACAAGTCCACTACATCCTTTTGTTCAGAAAATTCCATTCCAGCCTCAATCAAAATATTAGAATTCTTTGTCGGTGTCAAGGGAATGACATTTGGAATGTTATCAAATGAATCATTGGATATATCATCTCCTAAATTAAGAGGCATCTCTTCTATAATTTCATCATCACTGAAGTTGATGTAATCTATTGGATCATCATCCATATTCAAGAAGTCATCTCCCAACTCACCAGCTATGTCATCATTCCTATTTTCATCATTTAAGTCAATGTAGTCCGGATACTCATCCATAATACACCTACAAATTTAAAATCAATAAACATACAAATAACATTCAAAGGAAACATGTTTCATGATATGCTTTTGACAACAACTACAAAAAAGAAATCGACTAAGATAAATAATTAATCATGTTCATGATATTCTTTTGACAACAACTGTTCTGTCTATTACTAAATTCACCACTCTGATGGTTAGAGATATAAATTTACTTCAAACCAAAAAATGTTCATGATATGCTTTTGACATATAAATTTGCATTGTAAGCCCACAAACTTCAATTTACTTCAAATCTGTAATAGGAAAAAATTTCTATAATAAAAACGTAAACAAACTGAAAGGCATGTACAGTAGAAGAACCGCATAATTATGGTTAGACATATGAAGGCAAATGAAGGAAAGCTCATTAAAAGAATAAAATATTGGAAAAGCAGCCGAAAACATCAGCAAAACAGAGATATACAAGGTATGGGCGATGAAGAGCAGCAGAGTTGTGAGTTATTTTGTTGGCGCGAGCACGAGGAAACACCGAACAAGGGTTTATTTGCAAAATTAAATTACTATTATTTGCAAAAGAGAAGTTACAAGAAAACCTAGCAACGCAATAAAGGTTAGAGGAAATCCATTCCGTTTCGGCCACAACCACAATAAAAGCTATCAACACAGCGTAACACCGGATTAACCATCGAAAACCTAAAAACGCTGGATCAAGAGGAGGACAGAAGACAGAAAGAGAGAAATGTGGGAAGGAAGAGGGTTTTAAGTAGGGTAAATCAGGACCGTTGGATCAAATAATAAATCTAACGGTAACAAAAAGGTAGTAAGATGGTAGTAAGATTATGAGGTAGTAAGAATATCCTACCTCTATTGTTTTTACCATAATACTCCTAAATTTTTTATATTTAAAAAAAGAAAAGGCAACTCGCACGGAGCACTGCCTTGCCGTTAGAACTTCGGCGCCATTGGTTGTGTTCTTTTTCCTGTGGTGTGGGGTTTTTTCTTTTTAGATAAAAAAAATTATAAAAAAAAGCGCCAAAGTGGTGAGGCGCCTTAGTTCCAAAGAAGCATGGTGGCTATTGGGCCACCAGAGGCTCTTTAATGTGTGTGTAGTACAAATAAAAGTTACTAAATTAGCAATAAAAATGACTAAATATTTAATGCTATTGACTAAGTTTGTAATAGTAGTAACTAAAAGTGTAACGATGTTGACTAAATGAATAAGGGCATTGATTAGAGGCTTAATGGTATTAACTAAAAGAATAATGATATTCACTAAAGACATAAGTGAATTGACTAAAGGTGAAATGGTATTACACTAAATGAGTAGTTATATTGATTAAAGGAGTAATGTTATTGACTAGATGAATGATGACATTGACTAAAGACGTAAACAAATTGACTAACAACGTAATGATTTGACAAAATAAGTATGGCATTAACTAAAAGCGTAATAATGTTAACTAGATGAGTAATAACATTGACTAAATATATGTATAGTACAAATAAAAGTTAATAATATTGACTAAATTAATATTGAAAATGACAAATTCGTAATAATGCTAACTAAAGGCATAATGATATTTACTAAATGAGTAATGACATTGACTAAAAGTGTAATGATATTAACTAAATGAGTAATGATATTCACGAAAGGCATAAACAAAATGACTAATGATGTATTGATATTAATTAAAAGTGTAATGATATTGACTAAATGAGTAATAAAAATTACTAAAAGCCTAATATTGTTAACTAAATAAGTAATAAAATTGGCTAAATGACGAATGGTATTAACTAAAAGTGTGAATGCACTCACTTAAAGAGTAAATACCTTTAATCATAGTATTACTCAATTTGTCATTGTCATTACACCTTTAGTTAATGACTTTACTCGTCTAGTCAATATCATACACTTTTAGTTAATGACACAACTCATTTAGTCAATTATTGTTACGCCTTTAGTTACTGTTTTCAGCTCTGCCTATTACCTTTTCAGTTCCGTTTGTTTTCCATGGATGAAAGTTATTATTCAGTGGTAAACATTTTCATATAAGATGTTCTATGAAGGAGAAAAGATACAGCAAACAGTGCCACTTTGAAGAACCAGAAAGTGACTTACAAGGCCACCTTCACTAGAAAATCTAAGCAACCTGGTCCTGAGTTTTCAATAAGCTATATATATATATATTATGAGTTTTCACAACTAAGACTAATTCTTGCGAGTTTTGTAGGATTGTTGGGTTTTTGCAATATATATGCCTACAATTTTTAGTCCACCTCCTGTTTTTTTTTTCTCGTTAATTAGAAGGAAATGCTTGTTTATTTTACTTCCGATAATATATATGATCTTGCGTGCCTATTCCTTCATCAGCACCTTATTACCCTCATCCAAATTTCATTGTTCTAAATTGATCTTCAATTCATTTCAAGTTTGAGTAAAAAACAAAAGAACATGCATCACCCACTATTAAACCTTATTTTGTTTTCTCTTAATAAGAAAATGAAGAGTCGAAGCCATTTTAGTCCTTTTTAAGGCGAGCCAGCTAGTGTGATTCAAAGTAAAAAGAGCTTAGTAATTGATCTTTTTAGAAGAGGCACACAATTGAGAGAGATTGCCTAAGTCGCAAAAGATCTTGATTCAATTTGATAGATGCTAGAAATCAATCAGGCCTAATGCAAGCCAATATAGGAGTTTTGTTGGCCTCCTAACACATAACAAGCCTAACATGTTAATAGAGAAGTGGAGAAATATCGATGATCATGTAAAGCAACATATTTGAGACACTATGCAGGTACAAAATGCTTTTTTGTATGTTTCCACTGTCAAATTTGTAATTAACTACTTCAATGCATGCATTACAGCTCACTTACGATGTTTGTGAAAGCGACAAATTGTAGAATAAGACGATGACGTATTATTATGAACGCTAGAGGAAATTTAAGACAGATCTAGCTAATAAATACATGCATATCAAGGTGAAAGATGGTGAGCCTTGTCCTAATCCTCGCACCAAGTATTCATATTTTGATAAAGAGATTTGGCAAGAATTTTGTTTGATTCAAACTTCTCTAGAAGCTTTGGTGAGTTGATTTATTTTGGATTTTATTTAGTTATCAATTGTCTTTATTGATTGTATGTTTTGAATTCTAATCCATAGCAAAAAAGGGAAAAAGCACAAGAGAATGATAGAAAGAATGATTTTCCTCATACAATGTCTTGTATCGATTATGAAATGCCTGAAAAAGAGTTGATGACTACCAAGCAAAAAAAGAGATGGAACATATATTAGCTACTATGAGGGAGGAAGTCAGGGCAGAGGCAAAAGCTTCATTTGATGCAATAATAGAAGCCTGATTAAGCAAGATAAAAGATGAAATGATGATAATTGTAAGCATTCGTTAAGAGACCAATGTTCCCAAGGCAAATTTACTTTCACCTAGTCAACACAATAAGGGAGTTGTTGCATTGTTAAGTAGTTATCAGAGGGTCCTAGAATGCAAGTTGTTGAACCTTGTGAGATTTTTGTGGAGGATCCTCTAAGACAATTATTTGCACGTGGGAGTGTCCACAACTTGAGATTAATTGTACACCACCAACAAATACAAGATGATCAAGTTAGAGTGTCAGTTGAAGAAGTGATCATTACAAATGCACATGTCCCCATCCCTATTAGTGATTTGAAGATTGTAAATGATGTCAAGGGTATTTTCATCCTGTGCCCCAAAAACCTTGTTTCTATTCAAGCTGAGGAAACCTCGAATCCAATCCCAATTTTAGCTCCATCCACTGAACAAGTTTCACAACCTAAGTTGAATGCTATGCAACAAGTGATTCTTATGGCATATGATACATCTTTTATGACAAGATCATAACCTATGGATTCAGTTGCAGACAAGTCATTGTATCGATTTTTCTTGAGATGATGATTTAATGTTCTTGATAGCTCCTAAATAGGAGCTTACGGTAGTAATCATCGAAGTATTTTAATGTGAATATCTTCTTATAAGTGTGAATATTTTAACAATATAATTAAGTCGTTATAATTTGTGTGCTTGCATTATTGTAGGTATATGAATTATATGTTGGTTTCCTTGGGCAAGAACAATGATTTTGGCTTCATTTGCCTAGTTCAAATAACAGAAAATGGACCACTGCTTCTATTAAACACACATACTTATCATAGAGGTTCAATGAAACCAAAATTGAGAGTTTCTTGGCACCATATGTGCATGGGTAAGAAACAAATTCTTATTTCGTAATATATACACTACTTGAATCAATTTTATAGATTACCAGTCAATTCTTTAATTTTTAGTGATAATTGACAGTTGGTGCTTTTATACAAGACGAGTTATACCATCATTTTCTTATGCTCCATTCACTACAAGCCAAGGAATAAATTGAAGAATACCATGAACTCATAAGTTTTCTTATTACTAAATAAAGTAGTGAACTAGCAATATTATTTGAATAAGTAAGCTTTTTGATTTTGATGATATGTCAATGATGACATATCGACATGCTGCTAGTAGTAAGCATGTGCATGAGGTAAAAGACCGTAAACATATTATATCAAAGGCTAATCATATTTGTTTGTTTTATGAACTTGTTCAATAATAAGCTATGCTCTATATAGTTTTAATTATGTCATGTTCTTTTTTAGTCTCATAGGCAACCACTGGGATCCAACTTACGTGGTTTATATATGTTGATACACATATTTAACATTATCATCTTAAGCTTAACTAGAATCTTTCAAGAAGTAAATGTATAGTTCAATAATTTTGAACAACTATACTTCTTCTTTCTTTGTTTTTTTTCATAACTTAGCATGCAAGTTAATGATTTTTCTGGCTTTGATGTTACAGATGTTTGATCTTACTGATTCCTTTCCTGAAGAAGATATTGACTTCATCCACAAAATGTTGTGAATTCATTTTTGAGATCTTAGAACAATAATGAGTTTATGTCTTGTGTTTTTCGTCATGTATATATTCATTATTTGAAGGTTGTGAAATGTTGTGATATGTATTATGATATGTAACGAATATTGTTGGCATTATATTCTTTTTCAATAATTGATCATTTGATATATTCATTTCCAATAATCCAATTTTTTACTCATATTAAGTTGTTCAGAGCTTATAATTTAAACTATTTTTTAGTTGACTAATATATTGGATGGTGGGTAAGAGTGAATATGTGAAAAAGCACGACAAAATTTAGACTAAATGTTATAAATATCGGGTTTAAAAAGAATTAAGATGTGAAGTATAGAATATAGGGTCTAACTTTTAAGACAAGTTTTAATAATAGAAGATCTAAAAACTATTTTTAAGTAGTGTTTTCAAAATATTTGGTTTTAAAAACTTTTTTTAAGACATGATATCTTATGTAATTGTTCTAAAAAGTAAGATTTTTTAGACCTTATATCTTAAGCAATCAGTCTAAAAAGTCTTAATTTTTAAACCTTATATTTTATAAAATTGGTCTAAAAATTTGGACTTTTTATACTTAATATTTTGATAAACCAATCTAAAATGTGATTTTTAAAATCAATCTAAAAAGTAACAAACTTTTTACATTGACTATATCAAGTCTTATTTAAAACTAGTTTAAAAAACGATTTCTATTCGGTTTAAAAAAGCTTGCACTAGTGTTAAATTGGTAATGATTATAGGCACTAATACCTATAATTGAGCTAAAAAAACCTACAAAAAGAAAAACCTGATTTAAAAATAATGTAAAACTATAATAAGTGGTGAGTTAATTTACTAAGAAAAAAAAGGACAATCTTAAAAAATTGGATTTGGATCCTTTCAACCCAAGTATATTAGTCATTAAATTATCATCTAAAAGTGATAATCAAAGAGTTTCAATTTTTTATTAAAAAATTAAACAGAGATGTTCAATTGTTAATTACTTTTATTAAAAAAATATAATTTCTTCCAATATGAGGAATCCAAATTCTAGAAAATTAGAGCTAAAAATGTCAGCGCAAAAAAAAAAAAAAAATTGTGGAGAAAAAAGCCAAAGGGTCTGAACTCATTAAGGAAGTTAATTAAATTACTCTAGAGTATTTTTATTTTTTTCTTCAAACTAATTAGTTTGACTAATAAATTGATATATAATCTAACAATACACAACATATGAAATGATTCGATAACTTATTTAGCTTCCTTAATCCCTAAAAAAAAATTCAACTATATCTTATAATTGGGAACCCGGTAGTAACTTTCTATTATGATGACTTTTATTTCAGGAACACGTCACTCGACAAGCGCCGAGACTGAACTTGTGCCAAATATAATAAATATTCAAAAATAGGTAATTAATAAATACTTATACTGCTTTTATTGCCAAACACAACTTGTGAATTTATGAAACACTTATGAAATTTGAAAAAAGATAATAATAAATTATAAATTTGACCAATCGCCGGCCGCGATAATGTATTTTGGCTGGCACGGAGTTCGTCGCATCGTCTGTGACTGCGGCGAGATTCGTTTTAGAGAGAGAGAAACGGAAGCGAGAGAGTTTAGTAAAAGACCAAGC
Organism: Acacia confusa; assembly: GCA_037074495.1. Classification (NCBI taxonomy): domain Eukaryota; kingdom Viridiplantae; phylum Streptophyta; class Magnoliopsida; order Fabales; family Fabaceae; genus Acacia; species Acacia confusa. The sequence continues at coordinate 11,018,776 of CM073514.1, forward strand.
AAACGAATCACTGAATCAAACAACATAAATCCACTCTCTCTCTCCCCCCCTCCCACATCGCCTCACGCCTCCTATAATATTGTTATCTCTCTCTCTCTCACTTTCTCTCTCTGCGTGTGCATGCTTTTCTCCCCCCTTTGCCCTAGATCTTCCTGAAACATTGGTGGGTTCGATAAGATCTTTGAATTGAAGCTGGATTCTTTTGAATCTCTGATCTTTTTTGATACTTCGGTGTAGCTGAAGCTTTCAGGTAAATACTTAGATTGCTTTTAGTGTATTTGAGTTACTGCAGGGGAGGGAAACGGAGTCGGTGAGCGAGTGGGTTTCTTTGTTTGAAAGTTTAAGTTATAGTTGTTGGCGAAGTATAAAGAAACGTAACTGAAGTGAGAAAGGGAAATGAATGATTTTGCAATTTTTTATGTTGTATTCTAGTTTAGTGTTTTGCAAGCTTTCTTGGTAAGTGAACAGAGCATGTTGTGGATCAGCGGCGTTGGAGTGTGCATTTTGGATTTGAATTTTCTCTTGTATTTGGTACGGATTGATTGAAATTATGGGGGTTCGGATGGGTATGACTTGTTAAACCCAAGCTTACGAGTTTTGATGTGTCTCGTTGAAGGAAATTGTATTGTGTTTTGATCGCTTCTGGACTACTCCATGACCCTGAATCGATCCGACATATTATTATGATGATTACTTCCTGATTTGAATCTTAAATTACTTTTTTATATTCTAACTTATTTTCTCCGAAACATTCCTTCCTGATTCCTGAATGTTATTATTGTTTGGTAAACTAGAAAGGTTTGGTACACACTGCAAGTCATTAGGTAATGCCTGTTTTAGTATATTGTTCGTAGCTGTATATGGAAATTCCTCTCTCCCCTCTATCTTTCACTCACCCCCCCCCCCCAAAAAAAAAAAAAAAATCTCCTCTAGTGTCTTGACATAAAGCGTCTTAACATAAACAACTGAGGGTCGGTTTTTCATTCTAGTTTCTATTCTTGTTTTACCAGTGCTTCTTATCTATAAACTGGGAAAGGGTTAAGACTTGAGATTAGTGTGTAGGGATTAAACTTCCTCTTCATTCTCATGTAGAATCTCTTTCCATGTTGTCGAGTTTGGATTTGGAATATTGCTTCTAGATTTTTCCATGCATCTCTATGTTTCATTTGTGTGCTAGCTCTTGTAGGATTGTTCAATAAATGTTTTGATATGTTCATCTATCAGTTGGAAGACACAATTAGAAACTCAATTGGATATTCTGATTGTAGATTATGTGGGACTGAATATTGTGTTAGGATATTGTTTTTGTGAACATCCGGATCTTCTACTGTCAAAAGTAAAATTTAATCTCTATTACATATAGTGTGCATACCATCTGGATGGGCATGCTAGCATATAGGATTCAGTGGTTAGCATTATGTTGATTGCTTATATATTTGCTTGATGTGCTTTGATTTCAGGTTTATCTACATCATTCTGTCAAGGGTTCATTATAGGTGCTATACTGCTATCTATTGGTTTCTTTGTGCTTGAGGATGGTGGATACAGATATTAGGGAGATCTTTTGGAGGTGACGCTGTGATGCATTTTCTTAGATGAATGAAGAACACAAAAAATTGGAATCTAGGCATTGGAGATATATAGATCCTGCCTATGTCGCGCCACCGCCCTCCCATGAAGAAACCAATTTGGATAATTGTCCTGGTTTTATTTGTATGCCTGTTTCTAATTTTTGCTTACATCTACCCACCCAAAAGCAATTCACCCTGTTATGTCTTGTCTTCTAGAGGTTGCGATGTTATTTCTCAGTGGCTTCCACCTGTTCCTGCAAGAGAATACACAGATTCAGAGATTGCATCACAAGTGGTGATTAGGGATATTTTGAATGCACCTTATGTTCTTCCTAAAAATCCTAAAGTTGCCTTCATGTTTTTGACTCCCGGTTCCCTTCCATTTGAGAAATTGTGGGATAAGTTTTTCCAAGTAAACATTTCTTGTCCCTTTTATCTATCAATTGTTTTATATCATTAATGTTTGCTGCTATACATACATACATACATACCTACACACACACACACCTCTGTGTGTGTGTGTGTGTGTGTATTGTTTTTGTCTGTTACAAATAGTTTGTCAATATGAAGGAAGGTGACGCTAAACATGTTTGACCTACTCAATCAGAAGATTAGTGGCTAACTACTCTATATTTCTGTATGTAATATAAAATTTATAAGAAGCTATGAATTATGTGGTTCACCTTAGACTTCTTGCAAAGCACATGCCCCCAATCTAGATTGAGTGTAAATTTGCGCAAGCCCTTGCATTTTACTTTCTTAAATAATTGGTGTATTCTATTCACATATTTATGTTCCTGTGTTTTTTTGAATTATATATGATACTTCTGACCCCTGAGAGCATCTTTGCGTGATGAACTGATGCATGGGGAGTTACTGCTATTGGAACTTCATTGTTTATCTTTGAAGATTCTGAACTATGGAAATGCATTGTCCTTTATTGCACCCTTAGTTGATACTGAGGAAGTGTTTTGCATGAAATCTCCTGGTGGTTTCTCTCCTTTGTTAGAGGCAAAAAGGGTGAAGGAAATAGGAGCACAAATTGAAACTTATTATTCTGTATGGTGGGTGATCAACAGTGGTAGATATTAGTACGTTACAACTTACAACCTTTTACAAATCTGTGCTTTTTCCCTTCTTGATTAAGATTTTATTAATGGTTCAACCAAAAGAATGATTGTAAAAATGGAAAGTGTGGGATGATGATGTCAAATGTTGTCCTGGTGTTTGTTTTTGTAATTTTCATTTAATGAATGTTGTTTATTAACTCTGTTCATCTTTTGTCTGTGAGTATTTATGTTGAAGAGAGCTTTTCTCTTTTTGGCAGGGTCATGAAGGGAAATTCTCAGTTTATGTTCATGCTTCTAAGACTAGACCAGTTCATGTGAGCCGTTATTTTGTTAATCGGGATATACGCAGCGAACAGGTTCATAAACTGTCTTGTTCTTGTTTTTTGTTTTGTTTACATTCATCCGTCGATAGTGGCACCTCATCCATGTGAAAGTGTGTTCTTTAATGTAAATCAAAGATTAATTCTGTGACATTTCCCCTTGCATTTACTGTGTTTGATATCTGTTTTCGGTTATCCTACGTAATCAATGCAATTCTTAGCTCAAGATAATAGTAGTGCAAATCATGTGCTGTTGGTTAATGAACTGTGGTTATCTAATGAGCAGCCAAAGTGATCACTTGTAATGTTACAGGTGGTGTGGGGTAAGATTTCAATGATTGACGCAGAGAGACGGCTATTAGCAAATGCTTTACAAGATCCCGACAATCAGCAATTTGTTTTACTTTCTGATAGGTGAATGACTATGGGATTGGTACTTGAATTGTTTTCATTACTCATCGATTGACTGGTGTAATTTTGTTTATTCTTGAATTCTTTTTGCAGCTGCGTGCCGCTGTATAGTTTTGACTATATATACAACTATTTGATGTATACAAATATTAGCTTTGTGGACTGGTATGTCTTGCTTAATTTTGTGGTGAATTCCTCAGTGTTTTTGTGTGTCTTGGTAGTTTTCTGGTATTTTCTGTCTGTTATAATTTGATCTAACATCCTCATTCACCATTGTTTCCTTTATCTTTTCAGTTTTATGGATCCTGGTCCTCATGGCAATGGCAGGTATTCAGAACATATGTTACCTGAAGTTGAGGTGAAGAATTTCAGAAAGGGCGCACAGGTACATCTTTTTCTTGAATACTAGTAGTCTAGTACGTTATGTTAACTCTGTAGAAACTTCATCTGCTTTTAATAGAAGTTGGTTTGAATGTTCTCTTGGACCCTGAGGTTTCATAAATGTTCAAATTTGGTCTCCTTAGTTTAAACATAGGCAATGTCATTTTCCTTTTTTTTAAATGATACTTTTTTGTCCTCTTTTGTAATCCATGCAAAATTTAACATCAAAATTAGCAAATTTTCTTACTGAAGACGATATTTATGTGCTTGATAGTATTTACTCTCAGATTTGGGATTCTCTATGCAATATTTAGCTCATCGAGATATTAGTCACTAATTCTAATATGCCTACTTCTCATTATTTAAAATTTTCTGCAGTGGTTCTCTATGAAAAGGCAGCATGCTATTATAGTTATGGCTGACAATTTGTATTACTCAAAATTCCGTGATTACTGCAAGGTGAATTTTTTTCCAATATTTATTTTAATATTTAATTTATCCTGAGAAGTTGATGTAATTGGATTGAATGCTTGTTTTTGTTTGATATTTTAATTTAATTGTTTATGGAACTTTGCAACTTAAGCTTTTCCGTTGAAGTGGTCCTTAGGAATTGATCTTTGCCGCCCTCTATTTCCTTGATTAACTTAAGTTTCTTGAGCATGGTATGAGGGGCTGTGTATTAGATCAAGTAAAAAGGGCTTTTGAGGAGCCGTAGAGAGATAATAACAAAATTATGGCACTGCTCTTAATAGCTTTAAGCTCTTGAGTTGAAGTGATCTTTATGTTTTTTAATATATTCAAGTATATTTAGCTCACATGCCCACTGCTATATCTCTATTGAGTTCCATATTCATGGTTGGTTTAGCTGTTTAACTAATGGTGCAAAAGTTCTTGATAATGGCAGCCTGGTCTGGAAGGGAAGAATTGTATTGCTGATGAACATTACATGCCAACCTTCTTCACGGTAAGTATATTACTTTATTTGCATTCCAATTCTCGTGTACGACTATTTTCAACCCCACCTAACTTTGCATCTATTTTAGATTGTTGATCCGGGAGGAATTGCAAACTGGTCAGTAACTCATGTGGACTGGTCTGAGAGAAAATGGCACCCAAAATCATATAGGGCTCGTGACGTCACATATGAGCGTTTGAAGAACATTACGGTATATTTGCACCTTAACCTTTATAGCAAATTCCTTGCAAAACAAATTCAGCAGACATGTTTTGCTAGTCTATTGTATATTTTGGCTCCTTCATATCCAATCTCAGTATATTACACCGTACAGTTTCCCTGATTCTATCTTTCTGCCTTGTATTCATAATGATCATTTGTTTTCTTTGCAGTCCATTGATGTTAGTGTGCATGTTACCAGTGATGCCAAGGTAATCAATCTACCTAAAGAGATTTTCTGATCTTGTTCATTCGAAAATGCATTTAATAACTTTTTTTTTCTCTACCTACTTCAGAAAGAAGTACAAAGTTGGCCATGCTTATGGAATGGGATTCAGAAGCCATGTTACCTATTTGCTAGAAAGTTCACTCCTGAAACACTGGACAATTTGTTGCTACTTTTTTCCAATTACCCCACACCTTGAGCCACACGTATTCTTGACTCGATTCTTTGGTTGGATCTACCACCGATTGTTGCTTCTTTCAGCCCTCCCACTTGTCCCATTGTCTTCTCGGTTTCTCATATAGCAACGTTATTGATGAGGTGTGAATTAAAGCCCTTGTTGAGGCTTGAATGTGTCCTGCCAGCCTCAGATATATATAAATATATATAGTGCAAGGGGAAAATGGCATTGCAGTTATAGGGTAACCTTAATGTGGGAGAGGAAGCTAATTGTGTGTTTGCTTCCTTGGAGATAGATAGCCCTTTCTTCTCTTTTGGGTTATCAAAGTTTGACGTTTCTGATTACATGAGAAATTTTTGGGAGAAATCATGTCATCTCATTTGAATGATTGTTGATCTTGATTTTGTACCATTTGGTAAATTGTTTAGTTGAAAATACCAATGATAACACTGTTCTTGGCTTCTTGCTGGAATTACTTGCTTCCAACTGATTAACTTTTTGTCATAGAAGTTATTTTGACTGAGGATTTTATATTTTCATTAAAAAACGTGCGATTTGTTTTGTTTTGTTTTTTTTTAGTCAAAAGGAATAGACACTGACAATCTAAGGTACAAATAGGGTTGAACTTGCGATCCCTCACATTCACAGGAGTTCTCTTGCTACCAAGCCAATAGGCACATAAAGTGCAATTTGTAATGGTAATATGGATATGGTTAGCTGGGGAACACAAACATTTTGGATAGGTTATTGTTCAAGTATTGGACCAGACAGGATTGAAAAAGAAGCAATGGATGAAACATGATTATATCTTTTTTTTCCTGGACAAAATATCTTTCTAAAAAAGGAAAAGGGAAAAAAGAGCAATTGTAATTAGCCAAGCCCAAATTATTTTGATCATATGATTTTAAGCTTGTGAGACTTGGACATGGTGCTAATGCTTTTTTTTTTTTTTTTCTTGGCTAATGACCTGTTACCAATGTTGGTGAAGGGAAGACAGAAAATGTGATCCAATTTTATATAAGGGATGCAAGTCCTTTTTAAGGGTGAGGCCCAATAAAAATCCTGGGCAGAATGGATGGGCCCATTCAGCATCAAGCCCTATCTATTTGTTCCCTTTTAGAATCCCATTCATGCTAGGCTTTAATGTTTTTTTTTTTTGGGGGTCAAAACATAGACGGCAACTGTCTCATTAATGGACTTTCGGTTCACAGAATTAGATGTAATATAATATATTGTTTGGTTCTTTATTAACGTTTGATTGGATTATACCGAATATAACAATATATGGGAATAATATAGCAACAGACAAAATTACCTTGTCTATACAAATATATAAAGTATAATGTACATATTGAATTCATAGTTATTCTTTCATTTTGTGTAGTATACACGTTGAATTTATAGTAATTTTTTAATATTTAACTATGAAAATATTATGTTATGTACAAGTTGAGTGCATGGTGATTTTTTTAATATTTAATTGTGGAATTATTATTTAATAAGATGTTTTAATACTTTTAATGTTAGAATATAATTTTTTTTAATTTTTTAATGGCGGATATTTTTAAATTTCTATAATATTAATTAATTTTTAGTATTTAGTGGTGATAAGTATTTAATATTTAACAGCGTTTTATGGGGTACTTTGGTCAATTTAAAACATTATAGTAACAATAATATATTTTTCATTTGATTATAAGACATCTACATTCCCATCATAAGTTATAACAAAGTAATCATCTTTACATTATATAAGCTCAACCAAGCACTATAACACTATAACTGATCTGTTGCATTAGGATTACATATACTCATTTCTCATAAAATCGAACCAAATGTTCTATAAGTGATCTGGGTTACATAAATCACACAACTTAATTGTATGGCATTAAAAATGATTATTTTTATTCTTTTTTTTTTTTTTGTCAGAAGATTCTATTAAAACCTCAAGGAAAGAAACAATTACAAGCGAGGAAAGACAAAACAACCTGAAGACATCACAACAGAAAAGAGCGGGAAATCAAAGATACAACTGAACCAAATACAATTGAAACAAATACAACTGAAAAGAAACGTACAAACAAACAAACAACAAGAAACAACAAGAACAATCAAACCAAACAAACTAGCCACCATCCAAAGAATGACTGGAAAACGAAGGATTATCAACCCCAGCAAAAATCTTCTGAGCCTCCAAAGTTAGAAGAGATAACAAAGCAAGTGATGGTTGTGAAACCCACCCAAAAGGGCACATCTCTTTATAAGCATCAGCTGCAAGGAGATCCGCAACACGATTGCCCCCTCTCGGGGTAAAGTACAAGGAGAATCCAACCATAGAAGACAGAAGACAGATAACAACCTGGATAATACCTTTACATTTCCAATCATACAAATCCGGTGACTTGGCTTCAACATAGGTAGGCAGAGATAAGTAATCTGTTTCGAATATCACTTTATCATGATCTAAGTCCACAGCTAAAAGCAAGGCCCTTTTCAGAGCTAAAGCTTCAGTCCTAAAGGCAGAGATGGACTTAAATTTAGCCACAAATCCCCATCTAAAAGAGCCAACAAAATCACGACAAATTACCCCAATGGCGGCATCTTTCTCATGTGGTGAAAAGGCTTCATCACAATTAATTTTAAGGCTACCTAATGTAAGGGGGACCATTTAATGCCAGAACTATCATAGCCCCTCGACAAGAAAGGATCACCAATCCCTGACGCATAGTTAGCCCAAAATTCAAAATTACATTTCCTAGCCAGTTCAATAACCATGTTCGATTTCGGCTGTCTATGGTAAAAAATCATTTCATTTATAGCTTTCCAAATAAACCACAGAAGCCAGCAAATCAAAGAAAGATCATGCTTACTCATAAGGGGAGTACATATCGTCAACATCCACCAAGCATTGAAGTTGTAGATTTTGGAAGCATCGACTCTAGAGCCCAGCGAACAGCCAAACCAAATGCATCTAGTCCAAGGGCAATGGAAAAAATCATACTTGATAGTCTCCTCGACCACTGCACAAACTGGACAAAGGCTATATGATGACCTCCTGCGTCGATACAGTGTGGAATTGGTAGCAATTGCGTCATTCAGAAGGTGCCATATGAAATGTCGAACTTGAGGGATCACTTTAATTTTCCAAATTGAATTCCAGGATGTAGTTAGGATGACAGTCGATGACCCGACCTTATTGGCCCTAGAAAAGATCCGATCTTTTCGGGAGTGGTATCCCAATTTCACTGCACACACTCCATTCTTGGTGTTAGTCCACAGCAACTTGTCTTTCAACCCATTAGTGGGAATAGGGATTTTATAGATCGCCTCTTTGACTTCAGAAGACACATGGGTTAATAGGCGAAAGATCCCACTAACCATTGACAATTAGATCACAGACGCGACCCTCATGAATAATCGGGTCACTGGTGGTGTTAGGTCCCTCAGGAACAATCAGATTATTTTTATTCTTTTGAATAAACAGTTAATTCAAAAGGTGTCGTTCAATTACTTTTATCGAGTTTTTTCAAGGGATTCCATATAGTCTCTGATCTCCTACTTGACTACTACTCAAACCTACGCTAAGGCTTCAAATTTCAAACATAGTTTTTAAAGCTCCATGAAGTAAAAACCAAAATAAAAAAGTAGGATTAAACCATTATAAGAACTTAATATCTTGCAATGAACTCAATCACATAATTAAATAAACTTATTATTGTACCAAAAAAATAATAATAAGCTTATTATTTTATATGCATAATGATTTAATTTAGCAAGTTTTGTTATTTTTATTTAGCAAGTTTTGTTATTTTTATTTTTTATTTGAAATAATAGCAATTTGCTGTGCATGAAGTCCAATGTGGGCGTCTCTCCCAATCTTCTCTATTTGTCTTTTTCTTTTTTTTTCTTGTTGGCAAGTTGACTAAAATTATCTTCAACTTATTTTAAGTGTCTTTTAACATTTCATTGTTTCTTGACCCTTACTTTTTTTTTTTGGGGGGGGGGGGGGGGGTGTTCCTTCTTTTTTCTATGAATGGACCAAAACTCGGTTCACATGATCAATTGGTGACTTCAATAAAAACAATTTAATTTATAATTAGATAATAATGAAGGTGTTTATATGTGGCCATGAAAAGAGGGTCAACTTTCACAGTTTGCCTCAAACTCTTGTGCATAGCCACGTGCCAATTTGTGGTTTTTTTGTTGTTGAATTAATTGATATATTCGGCATTTGTTATTACAAGTTACCTTTAAGAATGTCTGCATCAAACATAATTAAAAAAGGAAAAATTCTGAAAATTTATCCTTTGGTATCTTGAAAGTCAGTTTCATTAATTGGTTTAATTTTACACTCTCAACGTGATTAAAAAGGGTTTTAAAAAATTTTACCAAAAAAAAGGGTTTAAAAAAAAGAAAAATAAAATTGTGGTATCAATTGTATCATTCTTAGTATTATTTAAACTTTGTTTATTTTTTCAGTTTTTGGATATAAATATGATAATTACCCATGCAACAACCATAGAGGATATGTACGTGATCTAACACAACGCGGTACGTAGGATGCAACAACTTTTGAAATTTTAAGTTACAAATGAAGAAATATATAATTATTAATATGAAGATATAATCATTGAATTATTTCTTTAAAAAGAAATAAATTATTAGATATTTAGAAAGTTATAACATAAATTCTAAAACATAACTATCCACACAAATTCACAAAATGTGTTGCAACAACAAAAATTCACCATTCTGTTCCCCAAAAAAACAAACAAACAAACAAACAAACAAATTTGCAACAAAAATTTGCAATAAAATAATATATTGTAAATCTATTATTCATACATCCTTTAAGTGTATCTCACATATTTACCCTAAAGACTTTTTCTTATTCATACAACTAGAGGCCGGAGGGAGTACAAAAGCTAAATGCATCACAAATCTATTACTAATAAATTCATCTAAAAGTTTCATCGCAAATTTACTTTTATTTATTTGTTTTCATTTTAAGATACAAAAGCCATACATAGATAACATGAGGACTCATCAACTTAGTGTAATACCCTAAAAATCCTACTTAGAATAAGTATCATAATTTAGTAAATAATACCTATTGGAAATAGGTGAATATGAGGTCTCAAACACCTTGTATTGAATTTATCTTATTATTAGGACAATTTGTCCTAAGATTAAATAATATGCAAATAGGTCCCTAAAATATTTATGGGTTATTAAATACCCTGCGAAAATTATGATAAAATCCTAAGAGACAACTAAATATTTATTAAAAATTAGAAAGTATGTTGTCTCTAATTTAGGTAATTTATGGGATTATTTTCCTTGAAAGATAATGAGTTAAAATTTGATATTATTTTGGGGAACATAAGTTGCCTCATGATTTTTAATATTATGCATGGCGCATAAATTACCAATGTCAGTAAAATTGTTGTGAGAAAATAATTAGTTTTAATTAAGAAAATTATTAGAAATTATTAAGGGATTAATTAAGAAATTTTCAGGAATTTTATAAGATTAGAGAAATTTGGGAAATATGAAAAATAAAATAAATATAAATAATAATTATTAAGGACCGAAATTTTTAGCTAATTAAATAAATAATAATGGTTAAGATATAGTCTTAAAAAGTAAAGATCAATGGTTTAGGATTTTTCAAGAATTTATGAAAGCCTAAATCCAAGTAATTAGTTATGGACCAATAGGAAAAATTTGTGGAAAATAAATATAGGATAAATATAATATATGTGGTTAAGGAAAAATATATATATATATATATATGGTGTGTTGGCCGAAATTTTGGGGGAGATAAGGATGAAGAAGATATTTTGATATAATAGTAATATAGGTTTAAGCATGTGATAAATAAGTAACAATATAATAATAGTTAAAAGTGGACAGGATAAATGAGAACGGATGGAAATAAAATCCTACATAGAAAACCGTGACCTAGGTTTCTAAAGTCAGGGTATATTGTGAACGAGGGAATTTTTATCTCGAGATGGCCGGTCTCCGAAGTCATTTCTGTAACCGACGGAGTGATTTGGAGATCCGGCTAGAAAGATATTTTGTATAATTAAAGCAGATAGTCAAAAGGAGAACCGATAGAAAATAATCCCGTTGTGGGAATATGGGGATAAGTGGGGAAAACCCAGAGTATAATGTTAATCAGTGGATTTTTGTCTCGGAGTTAGTACCGGACAACGTTATTTCTATAGCCGGGCACGAATACCGAGGATTTTTAGCTGATAACAGAATGTTCTCAGCAGGATCAGAAACTGAGTTAAATTAGATAATTTGAAAGAGGAAGAAAAGACCTTCGGAGTGTTGTTCCCGAAATTTTAAGATTTTACGAAATTTCGCGATCAGGATACCGGACCAGGAATTTTACCTGATAAAGCAAGATGACATAAGGCTTGATGATGCAGCAGGGATGGCATCATCCTTGAGAGGTGTAAGGCCAAGATCTTGCCACCTCCAAGAAGTGCGATCTAACGGCCAGAAATTGATCAGACAAAGTTCAATGAAATTACGAAAATGCCATTGCCTTTTTCTATAAATAGCCTTCACCTTCTCTTCATTCTTCACAAATCCTAGAGCTTTCTAGAGAGAGATTTTAGAGAGAAGGAGGAGTCTGTGAAAATAGCAAAGTGTCGGGTAAGTTCTTCGGTCCCTAGTCTTTAGTTTTAGTGTTTCTTTCGGTAGTTGTTGTAGAAATGCTAGGTTGATCTTTAATCTTCCAGGTATGTTTAGAAATCATGTTCTAGGGGTAATTAAGGTATTAATTTCGAAAATCATTATGGAGTTGGAGATATGTTGAAATTCTGGAAGATTAGGGTCAAAGTAGCGAAGTGCTAGCGAAATTCCGCCGATTAGGGGATCAGGGGCAAAATGGTAATTTGTACCTAAAATGTCTGTTATGATATCAAATATTGATAAATGTGATATTATCATTATAGGATATCAGTAATCTTGTTCCGCTGTCATTTCGCTGTCGTTCCGCTGTTTTCCGTCAAAAGTACAGTTTATCGTCAACGTACTAAACGCTCGTCAACGAAGGTACGTTCGCGTACTGTAACACTAACTCTGATGTTTATGTTATGCATATATGTGGTATGTGTGCATATAAAGGTTAGACAGTATTTGTAATGCTGGGAGCGATATGTTCATATGCTGGGAGCGATATGTCTGTATGCTGGGAGCGATATGGTCACATGCTGGGAGCGATATATATGCATTGGTTATGATAGTTTGCTTGAGTATGCGGTTTGGTGTTGTGGTATGAGTTGTCTATATATTGTGTACGTAAACATGAGGTTAATCGTTACCTGGGGTCCGCATGCATGGGACCTCAGCTCTTAACATAGCGTCAGGGTCGAGAGAACCAAGGACGGAGAACAAGGGGAAGCGCAAGCAGCTCGTCTAGAAGACCCGGCTGAAGATTTCCTTTGATGTCCCGGCAGAAGCCTTCCTATTATTGCTTTTCTTCACTTTTAAACCACGCGGTTTCTATACCGCTATTATATCCAACCAGACTTATGGCATTTTGAATATATATATCAGATACTCTTCCGCTCAAATGGTCTACTCTGATGATTTGAAATGACTTTGAATGAAAAAAAAAATTTATTCCGTTTTTGAAAATTGGGATGTTACACTTAACATATTTAGACAACTAATGATTGAATTTAACCTAACTAACGGCGGTCATTGCAGAATAGTTACGATTATGAAATTTTTGGAGTAACATTACTCTTACGTGATAACTTTTGGAGTAAAATTGGAGCTTAATGCTTAATATAGTAATAAATTTTAAATAAAATTGATTGTCCTATAAATCATATATACTTGAAAAGTGGAAGCATTAATTCTCTAGTTGTCAATTTGATGTGGTTGAAGCATTTTAATGGCGTTCTTCAAGATGATCTTAGCAATTATTAGTATATGGGTTAAAGTCCAATCTCATTCTGGAAGTAACTACTTAAGAATGTTGGGTATCCAAAAAAATTACAAGAAGTAATTTTGTTTTAACCATTATTTGTGGCGTCACAAGTAAGGGCTTAGGTATCCCTAAGTTTCTAGAAACAATTTGCTTAAAACATGTGACCTTTATCTTTATCAATTTGCTCATTAATATTCCCACATGTCCAGCTGAATTGAAGGACTTTCGAGGCATTTTTATGATGTAGTTTGATAACTCAATTAAGGGTTTAGTTGTCCCTTAGCTCCAAGTGTAATTAAATAGTTGGTTTATAACTATATTAAGGATATTTATGCATTAATGATCCAACTTTATCTTGAACTATTTGCTTATTTATTCCTCCACATGTCCAACCAAAATCCTTGACTTTTAGGGTAGATTTATGAAGCAAATTAACACCCTAAACAAAAGCTTACATGCCCTTTTATTACAAGTGTCATTATAGGATTTGTTTGTTAGCTATTAAGGTCATTTGTGCTTTATTAATCAAGTCTTATTTCACCATAATTAGCCCTTCAATTTTGAAATTAGGAACCCCTCCATAGCCTTATCTTTTAAATTTTATTGCCCTCTTAGATTTGAAGACACATACTTAATTTGGATAAAAATCAGTTAAACATTTATCCGTTGCTTGCCATGTGTAATTTTGGCACAAAATGACTTAATTCATATATGTTTTATGCCCTTTATTACCCACTTGTATTCATTGGCTTCTACCTCTTGTCCTTAGGCCAAAGTATAGCTCCATTAGGTAGTTACTTGTGTTTGCCACTAATCTCAATTAGTGCAAGCTATTTACTAATTAGTAGTTGCTAATTTGCTTTAATTTGACTAAGTGTCTACATAACCTTGTCTTGCCTCTTTTGGATATAAAATAGCTATCATTTTATGTGACATTAATTTACATTTTATAGCCCCTAGATTTAGTCTCAAATTTAACAACTTATTAATTAATTTCAAAGTGAAATTTGCATAAAAATATAATCAATAGATTATAATTCTTTGAGACACATATTCATCTTTGTATTTTGGTAATTATTCACCAATATACAAATCCCCAAAAATTGGGATTTTATATTAGGAATAACAATTTTAACTTAACAGAGGAGTGTAAGTGATCAGGAGATGTTTATATATTAATACTGTAGCTTAACAAAATTGACATTGAAACTAATTAATTCATGAAAACAAGGTTAATTTATAAAGCTAATGAAGGATTAGTAACTCTAGGTTGCTCGTTTATTTATTGTGGTAGTTTGATTATTTTTAATTTATTTCACTCATTTGAATTCAATTTATGTTGCTCAACTTAAACAGAAGTGTAAAATTAGTGCTTAACTAAAATTTGGATACAAGTCCTTAAGGAAATGATACTCCACTCACTTTTATTTGCTTGATATATAGCTTATACATTTACGGAGTCTCATGCTATAGTTTTTTTTTTCCTATCAATAGTACATATAAACAATTATGCAGTATGAGAAACATTTTCTCAATCAGCATTTTGTGTTGATTGAGAACTCAAACTTTAATGATTCTCTTTCATCCTTCCCAACTTAGACTTGCGTTTCCTTACCCTTTTTTTTCTCTTTAGATTGTTACTTTAAAAGCCTTCAATTAGTAAGAAAATGTCAAACTAACAGTCAAACGGTAATTTTACATATAATTTAGAACTAAATAGTCACTTTTACCTCTAAAAAAAACATTTAGTGCTGGGCATAGTTGAGAAAAAAATCACATATGTATTTTTACACTTTAACTTAAAAACTAATGTTAATCGTTAACATTTTTAATGACAAAAAGCAAAATTGCTATGTTTTAGTTATTTATAGGATAAAATTGCTCCTCAGAAAATTTTCAAACACTTAATGCTTACGAATGGTTACTCCCAGATAAAATTGCACCCTGGCTTAAGGATATTTTCAAGTTGAGGTTTATAAAGTCAAATATTAAAACAAGTTGTTAATTTTTTTTTATTATTATAGAGTCAAATATCATTAAAGTCATTTGACTTTTTCTCTCTTTCTTACGGTCCTTCCTCCTTAGTCATCACAATTATCTGATTACCTTTAGCTGACAAAAGGAAAAAAAAAAAAAAAAATCACAACTCACGGAGAACAATGAAAAGTAGCTTTAAAATCTTAGTACTATTTTCTGGTCTGTTTATAATAAATAACCTATAACCTAGTTTTAGGTTAAATTATACATTACGCCAAATTTTATCATGTCATGCACGTACATATTACCTCTATCATATTTGAAATTGTACATAAAGCCCTTTACATTCTTACATTTATACTCCCCTATTATTAATTTTAATTATATTCATTAATAATTCACAAAACTAAATATAGATTAGTATCCAATTAGTTCAACTTTTTTATTCTATTTCTATCATAGTATCATAACACACACAGTTTTGTGATATGGAAAGATCAAACAATAAAATTGGCTATAGCAAACAAAACAGAAAAAGAAAGAAGAAAGCTTACAGATTTTTCAAATAAACTTTACAACAATTAAATTAAATTGTTGATTTTCTGTGGTATAATTTTTAGGGAAAACTAAAATGAAGGACCTAGAGAAAATAATATTTATTATAAAGGATCATAAATATTGTAATTACTTAAAAGGACCGAACATCGTAATATAAATTTAAAATTACTAAATTATACCTGATCAAACCTCCTATATTATCTCTTATATTCATAATTAACAAAATAACTAAAATTAAAACTAAACTACCCATCATGATATGATCATATTTTTTTTCAATATATTATTTAATAAACAATTGTTAAATTCATATTTTTCTCAATTTTTATTTTACACCAATTTATATAATCAAGTTACTCGATTTATATTATCACGTTAATATCAATTAAGCTATTTTTATAAAAATAAAAACGAAATTTATTTAATATCTTTCAGGATATAATAGGTTAATTATATTTTTTTTAATTTTATTATCATTACATGAATTTTTTTTAACCCATATAAACTACTTCTATAACAAAAATAAATCATACAAATTTTATTGGTTTAACATATATGATAAATTATAAAAAAACCTTGACTTTTATTAAAATTATATAATTCCATTTTTAATTTTTTTATTTTAAAAATTCATAATTTTTACAAATTGAAAAATGTGTAATTTTTTTCCATAAATATACATTCAAGTTGTGAAAAATGAAAATTGAGAAAAATATTTTTTAATTTAAGGAAAATTATAATTTTGTATTATTTTTTAAAATAGAATGGGGAATAGAATGTAGGAGGGAATGCAGAAGATTTTGTTAGGGGCATTTTAGTACTTTTAATTTTATATTTTGTCCTTTTAAATAATTACAATTTTTATGATCCTTCTCCATAAATATATTTTTCTCTAGGTCCTTCATTCTAATTTTCCCTAATTTTTAAGTTGTTGAACATCATTTATTAATCACAACGCGTCTTTTGTTGAAACCGAATGGATCATTTGAAGATGAATTAAAATATTAATTAATATAATGCATCAAAATATTTATTTCTGCATATGGAACTGCCTCTCTAAAATATTAGTTTTTTAATTATATCGTGAAGTAAATAACTAAATATTCGCTCTAAAGTAAGACCTTTCTTCCGGCCTGCGATTCAGGTCATAGGAAGGCATAATTAAGATGATTCAAATATTTTATTTTAATATTTTGAGGCTTAATTAGAAGCTATTTTTTAAATTTAATGAAATGAAATGTGCGTGTATCATTATTTTCAACAGAAAGACCAGCGGGCTTTAGATAAATGGTAGTTTATGAAACATCAAAGTAACTAACTAATTCAGATTCAGACTTTTTGATCATAACGTCTCTTTCTATATATATATATATATATATATATATATATATATATATATATATATATATTCCTGAATTATTTAAAGCGCCCTCTCGTGTCAACAAAGTAGAAGTAGTGGTTGTTTCTAATATCTCCATTTTTCACTCAAAGGGCTTATCTAATAAAAGAAACTTTGATACTTTGAAAAAGAAAGATCTTTGATGCCGGCTTCAGGCTAAACGACAATAAGTGTGAAAATGAAAAGAAAAATTAATAACATAATGCTCACAAGAGCCACATTCTCATTAAAAATTCATCCTAATTTAATAAATTAATCCCAATTAATGTAGCAAAAACAAATTAAACAAAACAAAATCCAGTGCGTTAAGTGGAAAGATTCGAGTTGTCTTAAATAAAAGCTCCCACATTATGAATATATTAAGAAAATAATGTTGAGAGATCTATTCTTAATTTAATTTAATTGTATTAATTTGACTTGATAATATCAAACACTTGGTTGATTCATTTATTTTTTTTTTAAAAAAAAAAAAACCCCAAAGCCTTATGTGTGTGTATTTATAAACTTAGTTGAATATAAATTTTTAAATTAATGAAAATGTTTGAGAAGAGTTAGATTATTTATTATTTATAATCAACGAATATTGTGACCTTTTTTGACCTTATTATATTGTAACATTTTGAAGAATTATATATATATATATATATATATATATATATATATATATATATATATATATATATATGTATGTATGTATAGCTGACGTAGCAGCTGGCTACCTTGTAATAGGTTGATCCAGCCATATTTTCTTTAATAGATATGAGAAAAATAAACACATATTTTACACACACACCTCTAATTAACTGCTTAAAATAAAAAAAGGTGGGAAAGTGCTGTACTCACACTCACTACACATACATAGATTCTTAATTCAATAGAGTCCAAATAAACACCACTTGTAAATAGAGGATACATAGAGCATGTGTTCATTGACTTGCTCCATTTTTCAACCTTTGCAACAAGTTAAACCAAAAACAAAAGCCACCTCGAAATAATTGGTAGGTTAGGTGCACTTATATATCTGGCTAGTGGCCATTTCTTTAGACGAAACTTTAGATCCATTCTTTATATATATATATATATATATATATATATATATATATATATATATAACCCCCACTCGATTATTAATCTCTTCACTACACATTCAAAGAAATTACACCATTCTTCTTCTTCATCATCAGATCCAGATATGGGAGGCTGCGTTTCTTCTTGTAGATCGTCGTCAACGTCATCGTCGTTTGATAATGTTCGTGTCGTTCACCTCAATGGCTACGTTGAAGACTTTATGGAGCCAGTTTCAGTGAGGCAACTCACCGGCGATCCTCCCAAGCATTTTGTGTGTACGACACTTCAGCTTCTGTCGCCGTCGCCGGGGACCCCATTGAGAGGAGACACTCGGCTCCAGCCAGGGCAGCTCTACTTTAAGCTACCGTGCTCCGTCCTGCAGGCGGATGTTTCTCCGGTCGACTTGGCCTCCCTCGCTAAGCGGCTCACTGCCATAGCTAAAACCACGACTAGTAATACTGTGAGCCGAGCCGACGAAGAAGTTAGCTATAAGCCGCTGCGGCTCGGAGGCAGCCGCGCCCCTCTGTCGAGCCACCTTGGGTTGAGCCATAGAGATAGGGTTTCAGTGTCGGCGGCTTGTAGATTGCAAGGTGGAAGAAGGAGAGGAGGAGGAGGAGGAGGAAGAAGCCCTTTCGGTCATGGAGTTCAGCCGTGGAAACCTATCTTGGATGCCATCGGTGAAAGCTCGTTCAGTTCTAGATGTAGTGAGTGATCTGAATCTGTAAGAGGGTGAAAATTTGCATTTCTTTTTTTAAATCCCTCTTTTTTTTTTAAAAAAAAAAAATATTTTCATTATAATTTCATATTAATAACCTTAAAATCTTCAGTTTAACTCCGATATGATCCACTGACTTTTGATCGTACCTCAACCAGTTCAATAACCGTTCGGGTTTTACTAGCATTAAAATTCATTTTTTTATTTTTCGTTTCCGATACTTAATATAAAAGTTAATTGACTATTTTTGTGTGTGGAAAAATTTTAAGAAAAAAAGCTAATTAAGTTATATTAAAGTGTTTATATATTTTTTTTTTCCAAACTAATTTGTTTGACTTATAAATTGAAATATGACCTAATAATATATAACATGTTATAATTAAGTAATTTATTTAGTTTTTTTAATCGTAAAAAAAAAATTAGCTAACTCTTATATTAAAAATTAGAGAGAGAGTGTGTATATATATCATGAATCATGATGAAGTTGTTGTTCTTGAACATCAAAATTTCAAATGATAAAGCAAGTAGTGAAATTTCGCAGAATTTTTCTTCTTTCAATTTGCAAGTTTCTGGTTCAACTTTTTCCGATTGTGTTTTTAGGTTCATTCCTGTAAGAGCTCTTGATCACATACAAACACTCCCTATGATCCTTATCTAAGACACTAAATAATAAGCATTTTTAATCCTTTTTAATAAAAAGTACTTGTAAGTTTACAATGTTTCTACTCATAAGTCATTTTGTAGAATTTATGAAGCAATAAATATTATTTTTTCCCCTTACTTGAAATATCAGAATGATTTTTATTGTGGGTCTATTGCTACCCATGAAGAGGATTAAAGGAAGATGGAGTTGTCCATTTTCACTTTGAACAGGGGTATTTTGGACATTTATATTTTTATGTCATATTTTCGTGTATATATACTACTTTCCTTTCCTTCTCATATATTTTTCCCATCAAAATACATACCAAGCCGGTGCTAAATTTAATTCGTTTGTGTGTAAATATGTTCTGTGCAAATTGTCTTTTTGTCAAACATTATTTTTCCTTTTTTATTCACTTCCATCTATGATAGTCTTGAAGGCATGTCCAAGAATAATTGATTAATTAATGCAAAACTTGGCCTTCAAATCATCATATGATCCCTTGATATAAAATAAAAATTATAATTCTTACATTTTTCATTAATTTCTTTGATATTACTTGATTAAATATTTTTAAGAAAATTAATAATAAAACATTCAAAGGACATAGGCAAAAAATAAAAAGGAAAAAAAGGAAAGGAAACATAGAAATAGAAACATAAAGACAAGGTCATATGATTAATACGGGAAAAAGTTCTTTTTAAAAAAATAAATGAAACGTGGGTACGACATCTAGATAGTGCACATTTGAATTAGTAGTGGAAAATCGTGATCGTGATTTGCATGACTGACACAAGTTAAAAGTGTCGTTGGTTAATCATGGTTAATTGTGATTTTTAAGGTTGTCAAACTCATAAATTTAAGTAAATTTATGATAATGACGTAAACTCGTAAGAATTTACTTTTATTATTAAATATGTATTAATAGTGTATAATAAATAATTAAAATATAAAAAAACAACAATTTGATTTAAATATATTTTAAATCCAAATAATTGAAATTAAATCCATTAACATTCAAAATTTATTATATTTAACAAAGAAATTTATATAAAACTCATATATATAGCCACTAAGTATGATCAAATAAAAATGTTAGCACGAGTTTAAATATGAGTTAACACATATTTGTAAGTTAGAAACTTAAAAACGATAAACTTAATATATAAATTTGTGAGTTTAACCGAGTTTACAACGATAACGAGTTTACTAATGACTCGACTCGATTTGGTCAACTAGAAACGTAAAAATGGTAAATGCGGAGAGTCAATTCGTGAGTTTGACAATAATGGTGATTTTTGTTTGAATATTTTTTTTTTCAAAAGTAACTTTAAGAATTGTGATTGTGTTTGGATTTTATTTATTAAAAGCGCTTATTAATTACAATTACAAAAAATGGGATGAATTTTATAAAGTTATATTCAACAAAGGAAATAAATGAAATTGAAAGAAAAATTATACATGTTGGAGTATAATTTCAAAGAACATATTACGAGATCTATTATTATCACATGATTTAAATATTTAAATATGTAAATAAAAAATTGATAAATATAATAGCTAATTATTTTAATAGGATAGCACCAGATTATGTAATCAAGTTTATTTCTTCAATAAATATATTTACATTTTCATGATTATATATAATAATAAAGATAATTGAATACTTAACAATTATCATTTAATATGATTTAATAACTGATAGTAATATTTAAATATAATTTTCATTTTATAATTTTTATTATTTAAAATAATTTAAAAATTCATGTTAAGTAATGAGCAAACAATATTTAACATAATATTATTTGAACTACTGTAGTTGAGAAATAATAGGTTAAATTCATATGATATATAGAGAATATTTATAGAAAAGATTAGAAGGTAAATTGGATTCTTGTTGTGGAAGTTTCAATTGGGATTTTCCAATTGCATAAGCAATCCTCCTGTCACTTATACTCAACGTGAGGTTAGAAGGTGAAATTAGGATTGACCAGGATTTTGTAAAAATTATATAAACAAAACAATCATGATTTTATGATCACTTTTTTTTTTTTTTTATAATTTCAATCGGGTTTATTTGAAACTTTCACGGCTTAACACAGGCTAGTTTCATTGCTTGTGACTTGCTAAGAAAAACTTTTCTACGTACCAAACATTACATTTTCTTGCCCAACATTTCAACTTTTGAAGTTTTGTTTCATTAAAAAGCATATGCCTGTGATAGCATACTCTTCCCTTATTTAGGCATTTGAGTAGTGTGCTTGTTACCTTTATGTGCACGTTACTTATAACGACAAAACAAGTTTGACAATCAATCCCATAAATGTCACACAAGGGCCCCATAGATTTTTTTAAAAAAATTATAATAGAAAGTTGACCTGGAGGCTCACCTGTCAGATCAGATATTCCACTTAGCCCAAATAGCGATTACATATATAATCAAATTGCAAAAACACCGGCCTGTTTGGGTTCGCGGTAGGAGCGGTGACTTAAAAGCTATCTGACTTTTATAAAAGCCAGATAGAAAAAAAGTTAGGTTAAACTAATTGATGTCTCTGTTTGGATTGCTCGTTTGGCTTTTTACAGAAATGATTTTTTTCCTAACTAAGGTGTGTTTGGACTATGGAGGAAGAAAAAAACAAAAAAGGCAGAGTTAATCGCACGCATGATTCCATTTTCTGGATGCAAGAAATTTGTGAAATGCGTAGTACAGATTAAGGAGTCAGAATGCTTAAAGGAAATCATGGAAAGCAAGATAAAATCAACTACAACGTAAATTTGCCAACTGCTCCTCTTCTTTTTAAACAAGAAGTCACAAGAGGAAAAGACTAAGTAAGAAGAAAAGGTTGTAGACAACATGATATGGATATAAAAAAATGATTACTCTATCGCTTACAAAGATCCACTTTGTGACATAAAATACTGAAGGTTGAATGGATTTTTGTTAACAAGGTGTAGAAGAATATAGAAGAGAGAAGAGAAACTGAGAGAGAAGAGGGGGAAGAAGAGAAGAAAGAACAGAGAGAGGGAACGAAGAAAGAAGAGAAACTCAGTAGCCACAATGATCCATATCATATCAAATCTTAATCTAATTATACAACTAAGATATCCATCTATTTATAGGCTAACATTTGCCTCACTACTAGCTCTCCTTACAACTAACGAACCCTTACTCTAAACAACTTACTAACCCCTTTTTACATTTACATATCATTTTTTTTTAATTAAAAGATTGTAATCCCACAACTTCATGATTGAAAAATTTGGCATCCTTTGATGGAGATATAATCAAAGTTATCAAGTTCTGTTATCCACGAATACTGAATGAAGGATTGTACCATTAATATTTTGTGCTTCACCAATTAGATTTCTCCTCCTTGATAAGGAAAAGTATCTCACCATTGGATTACAAGAATCATCTATCCAAGGCACTTTTTTAGATAATAAAATCTGCATTTCATTTAAACACCATTTCAAACATGAATAACAACTATCACTTCAAGACAGTCTAGTGAAACTTTCAGACTCTTCCCAAAAAATGTGTGATATAGCACAAAGAAAAGATCCTTCTACAGTCAAAGAATCACATGACTACAGAAGAATATATCAACACAACAAGATGAAGCATGGGCACGAGAAATGGCATCGAAGAATTGTATCTGATATGTCTTTAGATATGGTTTTTTTTTTTTTTTTTACTGATTTAAAGAGAGATAATTATATTCCCAAAAGGTCAGTTCAATGTATCACTCTGAATGTTAAAGTAAAAGTTTAAAACACATTAAAGACCTTGAGAAAGACACAGATACAGCTCCTACCTATAATTGCAGTGTTTCAGAGACAACACAATATGATTTTAGAGGTAAGAATATATATTTGGCCATGTTTGATTTTTCGCTCAATTGACTGCCACATACATATCTTGTCACCTCCTCAAAAATTGTACTCCTTCCTTTCAGGTTCACTGTGTGCACCTTATCATCCCAATAATGGGACTTCCTAGTTATCTTATTAGTTTATAAGTTTATATCTATTCTCCTAAGAAAACCCATAAATTTCCATAAGGAAACTGCACAATCAAATTCCAGAAAATCAAACTCAAGTTTCAGGGAAGAGAAAAGAAACCTTGGAAATGATATCATCAGGAAGGGTAAGATGTGTATGGCAGTGCTTATAGCTATAGATGTTGCCTTCGAGATTGATCAAGAACAATCTTCCCATATCTCCACTTACCCCAATCTATCAACTTTGAGCCCACAAGAAATAATGAATCGAATTTCCCTTCACGAAACGACCGAGGAGAAAAAAAAGGATAACAAGTATAAGTAAAACACAAACCCAGAAAGAAAACTGAGAAATATTAACCTCTTAGAACCCAGAAAATCCATAACCAAAACAATAGACAAAATCAATAAGACAGAGGAGACATCAAAAAATGCAATTCAAAGTATGTGACCCAACCAACACGGAAACAGGATAGAGATTGAGGGTTTGAATCAGGAATGAAGACGGAAGGAATTCATTGAATCGGTTACTAGATTGAGGGCGTGAATCAGCTAAAGATCTAGCTGGACGACTCACAAGATTCAGCAGAAATCCGAGGATCCTGATGTAAGAGAAGAGATTAGTCGGATTGGAATTAGGAAGAAGAAACAGTAAAAGGAGCCCGTCGTCGGAGCTGAATGACACTCTGTTCTGATCCTTTCGTGAACGATGGCCGGAGGACGAGATGGAAGAGCAAGCGTGAACGATGGACGAAGGCGAGGAGCATGAAACTCAACGGTAACAGAGATGGTGGCGTGAGATAACAGGGAAAACGCGTGAGATGGTAGGTAACTCTTTATTAGTTATACTTGTTATTCTCTTATTAGTTATACTTGTTATTCTTGGTAGGTGATCATTCATGTAATTCTTGGTAGATAATCTTTGTTATTAAGTAAGTTTTAATGCCTATAAATAGAATGCCTTATAATCATACTTTGTATCGTAGAAAAGATTTGTATGAGAATTTCTCTCTTCATTCTCAAATCTGTATTATCTTCTAAATCACTTTAGTTTTATAACATCTATGACCTATTTGCGACTCATTATAGGCCATTTTTCAGCTAGGCTCTTGAGGCTACTAAGAAAGCCTGCAATTTTTTTTTTAAATTATTATTTTATTTTATTTATTTAATATTTATTTTTTTCATTACATTTTATTTTTTCCCAATGTCTTTTATTTTTTTATTTTTCAACTATTTATTTTTTATTATAAGAAATTTTTTATTTTTTTATGTAACCACTGTCTAGACCGCTTTTTAAAATTTTGCTTTTTTTAAAAAAATTTTATTATGTACAAGGTGAACTTCATGGAACTTTTTCACTAAACAATAATGTTTTTTTACTAACATTCCACCATATTTCAACAAAATAAATCTATAGCTTAAACAATTTTTTATATTTTATTTATATTTATATTTATAATCTTATAACAACTCAACAAGCCCAGGTTGCCTAACAAGCTTAACATGCTTTTTAATTAATAAGTTAGCTAGGCCTGACCTTTTAAGCTTAACAAATATGTTAAAAGCCCTGAACTTCTTCTTATTATTAAGTAGGCTAGGCTAAATATAGGCTTGGTCACAAGCTGGTTTGTTTCCACCCTTAAACTTGAGTAGTTAACATTTTTGTTGGAAAGCATCGCTTAAATCAATAAATCATCGTTAAATTAAACGACCAACAATAGTTTGTTTTACCATTATATCCTCACAAAAACATCACTTTTTTTCTTTATTTCCTTTTTATTGTTTTTCCTTCTCCCAACTGACAATCACTAGCTAGCTTCTAATTAATCCTTGAAACCGGGACCATAATGGGGAACAAAACATGGACAAGCTAGCCTCAATAATAATGCATATATACTCTTATGGATTTATTTATAAGTCAACATTTTCAACATCAAGATATCTATATATTTATGAAATAATTTGATTTCAAATTATGTGATGATGTTAATGCTAATATGATTATTACATAGTGATATTTCATTTGATTTCAAGCCTGACATATTTTGACACATGGTTAGTATATTTTAGTTATTTAGTATCTCAGATCATTTCTCATTTTATTTTCATCCCTATTTTCCTTCATACATCTAAATAAGAGGGGTGATAACATTTTCTCTCCGCTCGTTCACTCTCCTTCAAAATTTTCTTTCGATCCAAACAGAGCATAGATCTTATTGAATATGCCTTAAAATTCAGAAATGAAATAATTTTTAATGACTCATTACATTTCAGGGTTATATAGTGACTCAGCTCCCTTTTTTTTTAAAAAAAAAATAAGGCATACAAATGTCAAACTCTTTTCCAAAGATGATACCCCATTATGAAACATGTCACTTGGTGCAATTAGAGATCAGGAATAATAGGGGCTGGAGGGACCCACTTGTGGAGAGGAAAGCAGTCCAAGGAACCTTCTTCAGTATGAGAAGTGGTGAAGTGTTGGGGCCTCCAAATTTGGCCTTTTGATTCCCTTTCTTTAGAGAGCTTTCTCTGTGTGTTTTCAATGCTTCTCTTAGCTTCGTTAGCTTTGTCCCAATCTTTTCTCATTAGGGCTTCACTAACATCACTCCACACTGAGGCTGATTCTGTTGCCCACACATTCTGTTACACAATACAACAACAATCTCTTACTACTCATCTACACACACCATAATTATAATATTAATTCTTAATCATTAATTATTAACACATTAGAAAAGGAATAATCTCAAAGTGAGAAATTAATATATATGTGTTATGCAGGACGGGGAAGGGGGAAGGGGGAAAAGAGAGGAAGAGAAGGGGAACAGAGATAGAGAAACTAAAGAGGAAGGAGAAAAAAGAGAATGGAAACAGACGAATAGAGGGAGAAGATAAAGCTCAAAAAAGAAGGAAACTCAATAATTCACAAGGTGTGCAAACGAATGTGTTGATGATGTGCTATTTATATGTCTTAACCCGACCCCAAAAATCAACAAGAGCACATTGTTGAATTCTAAAATTAAATGCAAATAACAATTATTCCTTAATAGTTCTAAATATTTTAAAATATTTTTTTATGACAAGATATTTAAAAATCTAATTAATCATTATTCTATATCTCATGATATATGAGAATACATGCATCTTGGCAAAGTAAAAAGAAAGATAAATTTATTACCTCTAAATTCTTGACAGTTGGAGTTTGGAGATCTGAAATAACTTCTTTTGCATCATATATCACTCTAACACTCCCATTATTTTTATCCTTAATAGCAACAGTTCTGCGTTCAGGAATTCATATGGTCACAAAAATGTTAGGTGTATATATAATCCTTCTAGTCCTATTTATAAGATCATACCTTGCTATTAATACAAGATCTTTTACAAAATTTGATGAAATATTTGTCATTCATTTAAAAAAAAAAAAAAAAATCCCATTGACTCATTGTCACTTTCATTTGAAAGTTATAAACTTTCTTCCACTTAACTAATTTTAACTAAATTTCTTAATCTCATGATAAAGTAGTTCATATGGTCTTATAAAAATGACTAGAATAAGTATTTAATTAGCTTTAACCCATGACGGAATTTTGAATAAACTTACATCAGGTTCATTATACATTAAGAAGTTCTTAAACTAAAAACACAATAGATAATTATGAAAAAAATATGATAAAGTATATGTTTGGTCCTTACGCTAAGTGTCAGTTTAGTCTCTTAAGGTTATAAAATTTAGTTTTAGTTCCTTAATAACACTGTTAATTTTATTTAAAAGAAAATATTGATTAAACGAACTTAAATGGTGATTGTAAAATTAAATTCCAACAAAGAATGCTAAAATCTTAAAATATACTTTAGGGAAAAGACCAAACATATACTTTAGCTAAAAAACTAAAGAAAGTTACCTGTCCCAATGACCTTCAACATCATAAAGAACATGGGAAGAGGAAGAGTCAAGAATTTTTCCTTTGATGGACCTGCGGTTTCCCTTAAAACCTAGGAAAGATCGACCTTTGTAACACAAATCAGCCACAAAACCTGTCTCTTTGCACCGTATACGAACGTTGCCAACCCATTCAGTGCCAGGAATAGGAAGAAATCTGAATAGGAAATTAGGGCAATTCATCTCATAAGTTTCTCCATGGTTCATCAACTTCATGGTCCTTTTCCCTAGCATATGAACCTCCACTGAAGTTCCTGCGTTTTTTGTTTACATAAATTTATAACTCAGTGAATATGAGATCAACATTCGCATTCAAGCTGTTACATCTAGTTTTGCCCTTCGTTTGGGTTGAGAGATTAAATACGGCGAGAAAACTATTCTCTCTCTGGGTTTTCCTCTAAATCCAAACAAAGCCTTAATCTAGTCTTTATTGAGAAGAAAATATTTTGATGTAAATCAATTCTTCCTCCTAAAATTACACATCTCACATATTTATAATTTATAATTCATATTTTTATTTATGTGATTTAGTTATATGTAACTTATATATAGTACGGGAGGAAAGTGTAACTTGAAGTTGTTCATATAATGTCATATATTGAGAAGAGAAAGAAGATGTATACCATGGAACTTTGGAACAGGTCGAAGGCACCATATAATTTCTACGTTTTCCTTCTCGTCAGTTGCATGGAGGGCTGATACTTGAGGGTGATGTGATATCTTACAACAAAAACAGATAGAGGAATTAAATACTCTCTCGAGTCAGAATATAATTCATTTTAACTAATTTTAATAATCAAGAAATAATAGTTAACTTATTAAATTTTTCTTAAATTAATTTTTTTTTTAATTTTACCCATAGTAAATGATGTTTTGAAGGATAGAGAAAATACAAGGAATCATACTTAAGCTTTAATTACATAGACAAAACTAACAAATAAATATTAATTACTCTATATGAAACAAGTTAGAAGTGCTTTATGAATGAAGTTTAAGGTGTTTTTTTAGCATATCTTAAACATGCTAAAAGTGCCATACAAAGAAGACCAAAGAAATATGTTGTGAACCAAAGGAAGCGTGCGCGCACACCACTCCAAACACACACACTCCACGCGATGCCCAAATCTAATATATTAGGATAAATATTTAAATCTATTATAAATACAATGAAAGAAATGAGGAAAACTTAATCTTTTGATCATTCAAATTTTAACTTAGTTATGACCCAATATCACTTAATTATGACTTATATGACTCAGTCACTGAATTTTTAATTCAATATGACGTAGTCCTAAAACTTTTAACTCAGTTAAAAATCAGTCTTTGATATTTTCTTATTTAATAAATTAATCCACTCGAATAGATTATTTGGAAGCCACACTTCAGTTTTTATCAGTGTCAGCAGCCACATAAGAAGGACCGGATGATGACTTTAAGACTGACATAGATTAATTTATTAAATAAGAAAATATCAAGAATTAAGTTTTAACGCAGTTAAAAGTTTAACGAAAATATCAGTGAGGTCCCAGGGTAGAAAAAAAACCAAAAAAGTCTTAACCTCAAATCCTCTATCAAAAAAGCCTCTAGGGACTTTTTTTATATTAATTATGAAAAGTTATGGAATTCCTCTCGCAAAAAAGTCTCATTGTTAAAATGACTTTATTAGTTGTTAAAATGTCATTATAAAATCTCATTGTCAAAATAGCTTTTAATGTTGTCAAATTAGCTTTTTATATTGTAAAAAAATCTTTAGGTTTCTAAAATTCTATAGCCGGAGGTAAAATTTAGAAAATTTTTAACAATATGAAAAACTATTATGACAACATTATAAGTCATTTTGACAATGAGATTTTTATAGGAACATTTTAACAACTAATAAAGCTGTTTTAATAACATGAAAAACCATTTTGATAATGTGACTTTTTTTATATTGGAATTCCATAACTTATTCGCAATTAATATATATATAAAAAACAAAGTCTCTTGGGACTTTTTTTGTGAAGAGATTTGAGGTTGGAACTTTTATGATATTTTTTCTCTATCTTAGGACCTCACTGATATTTTCGCAAAAGTTTAGGGGATGAGTCATATCGAGTTAAAAGTATAGAGACTGATCATACCAAATCATAGTTTAAAGATTAAGTTATAATTGAGTTAAAATTTAAAGGAGGGTTAAGTAGCAAATTTACTAACAAACTATCACTACTAAAAAATAGCGAATTTGTGATGGAAAATATTCCGACGCAAAATTGAGACTTTTTGCGACGGAATTCACATTCCATCACAAAAAAGCGAAATTTTGCAACGGAAAAAAAATTTCGTCTCAAAATTTTTCAAATTTGCGACGGAAAATAAATTATGTTCAAAATTTTGTGACGGAAAATAAATTCCTTCGCAAAATTTTTCAAATTTTCAACAGAAAAATTTTCCGTCGCAAAACCTCAAGGGATTTGCGATGAGATTTTTTTCCATTGCAAAACCTCAAAGGTTTTGTGATGGGAAATTTTTCTGTCGCAAAATTTTGTCAGAAAAATAATTAAGAAAAAGAATTTTGCAACGGAAAAAAAATTTCGTCGCAAAATTTCGCCTTTTTGGCCGCCAATTTTGCCCTCCCCCTCCCCTTTTTCATTTTCTTTCTTCAACTTCCCCCTTCCCCCGATTCTTTCTCTCATTCTTCATTCCTTCCTTTCTTCATTTTCTTGTTGTTCAGTCTTGTCCTACTTGTGGTCACTGCCAGAGTTTTGCTCCGATCAGTTTCTTCTTCTTCCTCCTCAGGTTTGTGCCTTCTATTCATCTATTATTTTCAATTTTTTTCATAATACTTAGAAGCATAATCAGTTCGAAATGTTGATTTGTCTTATTCTTTTTAGTCTGATTCTTCTATATTATATGTTAGTTGATTTAATAATATGGATTTGGAATAATTATTTCTTATTTGACCATAACCTGCATCTAAATTATTATTGCTCTTATTCCTTATAATTTTTAATTTTAATTCCCATATATGAAGAAGAATTGAGAAGTTGTTATTTTTTTAGGTAAATCACATTTTTTTCCTCAATTAGCATGAAAATAATCTTTCTTATATTTTATCTATTATATATATTTTCTGATAAATAAATATTATATATATTATTTATCTAAATAAAAATTATTAATTTTTTTTATATAATATTTAACACCACGTTTTTGTATATTACCAAATCAAATGAATTTTTTTTGATAAATTTTGTTATATAATAGCAAAATTTATCTCAGCATCCATCATTTATTTAACAGCATGTTTTCATTTACTTATATAATAGTAAGATTTTGATAATAGATGAAAGAGCTATTTTTGAAGTATTTACTTTAAATATTAAGTATTGCATAGAAGCATTAAGTCATTCTTATTGTAAACAATTCTGTATGATTGTTATTTTATATTTTTATCATATGTAAAATTTATCATAAAATTTATTTACTTTTTTAATGATTTATATATATTTTTTATGCAATTTTATATATATATATATATATATATATATATATATATATATATATATATTCTGATTTTTTTAAAAAATTAAAATTAAATTTATTTTTTTAATTAAAATTATTTTTTGAAATTTTAATTTTTTTTGAAATTTTTTATTATTTGCGACCAAAAAATTTTGTGACAGAATTTTTTCTAAAAGGTTTTGTGATGGAAAAAATTTCGTCGTAATTTTTGAAATTTGTGACGGAATTAGAATTCTGTCGCAATTGCGAGGCCTTTTTTGCGACGGACGAATTCTATCGTAATCCTATTTTGTGATAAAAAAACCAATTTTTTTGTAGTGTATTGGCTCAAGAGCGTCCAGCACAATAAACTATTAAGTAGACCAAAACTACCAACAAACTTTTAAAAATGTCAAAGCAACATAACGCCGTTAGATTTAAGGTAACGTCCGTTTTCTGGGTCTGGAAAAAATTAAAAAATAGCACCCAGATGTTTATAAAACTATATTTAAGACCCAAAAAATTTCAAAAAATTTATTTTAGTCCCTCCACGTACTTTATATGGAGGGAGTAAAGTGAAAATTTTAAAAATTTTATGGGCTGGAAGATAATTTTCTAAAATTTTGGGTCCTTTTCTGTAATTTTTGCAGGGTCATCCCTGCCCCCCAAAATCCACCACTGGTTACTAGCCCTTTTTTTGAACCTTAGCCTGACCTAGCCTATGGCCTATTAAGGAGGCTTGTAATTTTAAAAATTTTGTAACCAGCCTAACAAACCACACGTCTCACCTCAATACAAGCCTACTTCAAACAAACCAAAAACATAATTACTTTAAACAGGCCAAAAATAGACCTACTTTAAATAGGCTGTTAGATGTAGATCTGTTTTCAGTCTGTTTAAAGTAGGTATGTTTTCACCCTGTTTGAAGTAGGCTTGTTTTGAAGCGAGACTTGTAGTTTGTTAGGTTGCTTACAAAATTTTTAAAATTACATGCCTCTTTAATAGGCCACAGGTCAGGCTAAAGTTGGGGGAAAAAAAACCAATAACCAGCGGCGGATTTTGGGGGGTTGGGATGGTCCCACAAAAATTACAGAAAAGAATCTAAAGTTTTTGAAAATTATCTTTTAGCCCCAATTTTTTTTTTATAATTTTCACTTTAGTCCCTCCATATAAAGTACGTGGAGGGACTAAAATAAAAATTTTGAATTTTTCAGGGCTTAAATATAGTTGGGTGCTATTTTGTAATTTTTGCCGGACCCAGAAAACGAACGTTACCTTAAATCTAACGGCGTTGTGCTACTTTGACATTTTTAAAAGTTTGTTGATGGTTTTGGTCCACTTAATAGTTTATTGTGTTGAACGCTCCTTGGCCAATAGTTTGTTGATAAATTTACTCCTTAACCCTTTAAAGAATCTAAGGATTAATTTTTCTAAAATATTACCTCCAATCTTAAATACAAAACCAAATTTATCATGTAGTTATTCTACAAAGTGTATCCTACATCTATGAGAGGAGGAGTATCTAAGTAACATAAATATGGTACGTAATTGAGCAGTACTTTACAAAAATAGACTTGTTGAGAGATGAAGCAGCAGGTATCATAAATGGGGGTCATCATTAACCAAACCAGGTCCACTTTATACTTCATATATGGCTTCGCATTAATACTCCAATTTAATGTGACATAATAATGGACAGTTGAGTGAAATGAAATTTCATCCGTGAAATATAAAGATGGAGATTAATAATGAAGAAGATGTGGATATACTCTCTCTTCGTGTTTCAAAATATAAATTTTATAATAGGAATGTTTTTAGAGATGAAGTTGATCATACAAATTAATATTTTTAAATATTATTGCATTGCTTAATATGTATGTAGCCTTTTTTTGTTTCACTTTATTAGATATGCCTAAAATTTTAATGCAAAATTTTTCTCTCGTTTTTACTAAATAGCCCATAAAAAATATTCAATATTTTAAAAATATATTCTCAATAAAAAGAAATATTCTTCTCATTAATGACAATTTGATCAATATCTACCTTAGGAGTTAGTTCTTCCCTTTCCACTCCATCCCGTCAAACTAAACAAGTTGTAAGGGAAATGGAGATGTGTATATGTAGGGAAAAAAACTATTTAATCCTCTATAAAACTAGCTAGTAAAAAGGGAGCACATTTTGTACTCATCAAAATGTGCTCATATACAATGGCGGATCTTGAAATAAAGATTTGGGGGGCTAAATATATACTCATTAACTAATTAAGAAAAGAAATTATTTGAGGGGGCCAAATGTATAAATTTTTAAGACAAATATGTACATATTTTGACCAAATATATAAAAACAATCCTACTTTCATTAAATTTTTTTCACAGAATTTTTTTTTTCGGGGGGCCACAGCCCCCCATTGTCTATAAGAAGCTCCGTCACTGCTCATATACACACAGTTAGATTGATTTTCGACGGTTTAGATTTAGTTTAATTTTTAATTTTTATATTTTAAATAATTTTTATTTTAATATAATCTCATTAATTTAATATATGTAAAGATAATCTTATAACCATCACTTCTCATAAAATGAATTTAGTATTTTAAGAATTATAGATAAAAATTTTAAATTTAAACAATTTAGATTAAATTCTAAATATTAGATAGATCTCATCACAGTGATAAAAAATTATTAGCTGCTCATTCATGTAATATATGAGAACCGAATGTAGACCCTTGTGAAAAGGAGTAAGATGACATTTTAAAAACGTTGACAATTAATAAAGAACATCTTTTAGAAAGTGTCCTATTCCAGGAAGGTAGCACCTTGATGAAAAACCTATATCTTGAAAAGGGATAATAGGCATTTTTGCTTTAAAAGTTTTTATGGAAGGGAAATTTTGTTTTGGAGTTGTCAAAAAAAAAAAGAGTAATTTTGCCCTGACTATTATCACAGTTAATTTTGATTATTAATTAACTGAATATGTTGAGTTAGCAGTCTACATGTTATCCATGTCATTTTTGTTAAGGTGTAAATTTGTGCCAGAAGTCTATATATAATTTACTTCATCTTTTTTTAAAGTTAGATTTAAGATTCCAGGACAAATTTATACTTTAACAAAAATAACATGAATAAAATGTGAATTGTCAGCTTAACATATTTGGTCAACTAACGTTCAAAATAACTAGAATAACGACAGAGCAAAATTGCTCCATTTTTACACTTATGGAACTAAATTTCCCTTCAATGAAAACTTCGGAGAAAAAATACCCTTGACCCTTTTCAAAAGGAAGGAGTGGATATATATGAAGGGAGGTAGGTTTAGGGACATACCTGCTCCAGCAAGACATTAAGAGAAGAGCGAGACACATGGTGGGTCTCACCAAGAATAGGATTATACGGAGCAACTCCAAAGGGACAAGGACGAATGGTAGATATGTTCCAAGCCAACACATTTATAAACCTTTCCAATGGGGTCTGCCCTTTATTGCATCTTCTTATTAAGTCTACTTTTGTCGCGTATATCCTTTCTCCATAGCCCTGAAGCTGTGACTTTGGCAGGTTGAACGTTGCTGGAAGCTGTATCCATTATATATGCACATCCTCACATTACATTACTGTTGTTAACCTAACACTTCATTATTTATATATGTCATACTTATCTGATCCTAATTGTAGGATCAATTGAGAGTTGGTTTTAATTAGTCCTAAATATATAATATCTTAATCTATTTTTATGTCTCTTATTTATCAATTTGTCCCTCAACTAATTTATCTAACTTATAAATTGATATGATAATCTAATATTATTAAGGGGTATTTTAGAAAGGTCATTTTATATTTGCTGTAATTAAATAATTTATTTAACATTATTAAACAATTCGAATTCATTAAGTAGTTCTTCCATTAAGGACAAACAACGTTGACACATATATAAATAACTTCCTATTCTTTAAAAGTAGACAAAATTATTTCAAAAAAAAAGTTATATACAAATAATTCTCTTATTATGTAGTGTATATATCAAATTATTTTAGTAAAATGACAGATAAATTAACATTAGAAATTTTATTTGCATAAATGTAAAAAAATTTGGGATTTATTGTAAAGTTTTATATCTACAAAAAAAAAAAAAAAGTTAATTAGCGACGAATTTTGTCACTGATTTAACTTAACAACAAAATGACATTACTAATTAATTAGTAATAGTGTATTTAATGATCGAATCGTTGCTAACCAATTGTTTTTTGAAGTAATAAAATATTATAGAGGTTTCCTGCAAATAATTCAAACTTCAAATTAATAGTTTATTATATACCCGCGACGCTCCTTATTACATTGATTCGATCCCCAAATTGAATTTTGTCTGGAAATAGCTCAAACCTCGGATTTATTGACTTGAAACAAGCTTAGTTCCATGATTAAGTTTGTTTTGAGTTAAAAGTTGAAGAACTGAATCGAGAAAGGTGGAACACAAACATGCCTGAAAGTTAGAGAGATCAGATCCAGGGCGGACATGAGAGAAAAGATTGAAGATGCGTTGAAGAAGATTGGGAGCTGAATAGCGTCCTCCATTATCACGAGCTTCATCTTCTTCATCAGTTTCTAATGAAAGTGGCTTAGTCAATATCACTTTTCTCTCCTTTTTCCCTTCTGTTGCCTGCAGCATCCATGCAACCATCTAACATGTTATTTCAGCACATATTTGTTATCATTAACATCTCAATAGTATAAGAACAACAGTATTGAGAGAGAGAGAGAGAGAGAGTACCATTAGAAAGGTGAGCTGATGTTGAAGAAGATAAGGGAATGGTAGATAGCGTGAAAACTGAGAAATTAAAGCAAGGGTAGGGATGATACATATATATACATACACACTCACATGTATATAATTTCGACAGCTTTGTCTGTTTCTTCTTTTTTTTAAAAAAAAAAATTTAAAAATCTGAACCATGGTTAGATAATTTTGAAATAAATATTTCTAATATTATTTCAAAATCCTAAAATAAATTTTTTAAAATCATGAAATATTTTTCAGTAGCAATTAGTACCCTAAAGTATTTTTTAATACCATTCAATAACTTAAAATATTTTTTTAAGATCCCCAAATAATTTTTCAAGATCATGAAGTATTTTTCAGTAGCGGTTACTACCTTGGAGTATCTTTTTAGTATCATTCAGTACCCCAGAATATTTTTTTATGATCTTGAAAAATTATTTCAGAATACTGAATGGTAGTAAAAAGATACTTCATAGTATATATTGAAAAATTGTTTAGGGTGCTAAAAATATTTTTAATCTTTTTTAAAATTTAAAAAGTATGATTGTGTGGCAGATTATGGGATGTTAGATTGATCTGATGGCTGAAAATTAAAGCTACTAAGAAATTCTGAGAATGCTGCCTCTGAAGAAATCCGGTTCCGTTTTTGGCTCGGAACCCCCCATGGAGAAAAAACTCAATATTTGAAAGTTTATTTGTGTCTCACTTATTAATTAAAGTGGAGAGATATTAGATTTAGATAAGAGCGACCGCATATTTTCATGTTCTCCCAGGAGAATCTTCTTAAATTGATGTTTTGTACTGAAATTTTGTCACCTTATTTGGAATATGTACTGCCTCTAACTTTTAAGGTAGTAATTAATAAATGTTTTTGATTTTTTATAAAGTATTTACTTATTTTTAACCTGAGTATTAATTTTTTTTATGTATGCTCATAATTAATAAGGATGGTAGATGATAGTAATAATTAATATAATATTAGAGTTAAGTACAATTAATAGAGATAATATTAGAAATTATTTAAATTATATGACAATTTTATTGACTTTAATTATTCTCTTAATATGTGAGAATTGTTAGTTGGTGTCTTATATTCTCTATGGTCCTTATTATAAGGCACCAACTAACAATTCACATCAATCAATAAAAAGTTAAAATCAATAAAGTTGTCCAAAAATTCAGATAATTTCTAATATTACACGTACTAGTTGTACTAAACTCTAATATTATATTATTATTACTCTCACACACTACCCCTGTTAATTATAAGCATATATAAAAAAAATTAGTACTCCTTAAAAAAAAGAATTATCTTATAAAAAAATCAAATATACTTATTAATTAGTATCTTTTAATTAAAAAAACATAGAAAGAAAGTAATAACGACTCGGGGAGAATATTGAGATGGTCATTCTCAACGGTTTGCCTAATATGGGTGTCATTGAGTTTGCCGAGGACCGTTGGTTTGGATTTTCTCAGCCTTTTCATTTTCTATTCTAATTTATAAACTTGTCGATTTGGTTATTCGCACTTGGACATCTAAGACTCTTCTATTTCCTATTTTAATTGGAGTGGGGCAAATTTTCATTGATCTAAGAAACTTATGATTTTTACCCTTATATTGAAGGTTTTCCTCCTTAATAATTTTAGTTTCTCTTGTTTACTACTGCTGTATTGTTTAATTTTTTTTGCCATATATTTATTTAATTTTTTTCTCGTTTAATCATTCAAGTAATGAGAATTTATTCATGTTCAATACTGCTTTGTGTTTAAATATAAATTACTTGCAGGAAAAAATTTTAGTTTAAAATATAAGTCATTTTAAAAGTAATCAATGATTTTTACTAATTTTATCCCTATTTAATTTTTGTTGGAAAGAGACATAGTGGAGAGAAGTGAGAAAATGAATTATAAAGTAAAGAAAGATAATAAATTTAATAAGGACTCATCATAATTAATGGGCTTTCTTTTAAAGAAACAGCGATGCGGGTCCCCATATTTTTACGCTGTTCTCTTTGTTTGCCACTTGGGTATGGTTTAACTGTGATTAGGTGGTAACATTAATGAATACTCGAAAAGTTGGTGAAGATTTTATGTATAAGATGGAACACTTTAATGAATTTTTAAATTTTATTAATTCTTTTATAAAATTTAATAGTTTTTTATTTTATTTTTATTTAAAATATATTATACTCATAAGAATAAAGTCAATACAACAATAAGTTGATGATAAAATTGTACATATACAAGCGGAATTATACTTTTTTACTAAATACCATCATAAAATTGT
This sequence comes from Acacia confusa, assembly GCA_037074495.1. Classification (NCBI taxonomy): domain Eukaryota; kingdom Viridiplantae; phylum Streptophyta; class Magnoliopsida; order Fabales; family Fabaceae; genus Acacia; species Acacia confusa. Next base: position 11,056,914 of record CM073514.1, read on the forward strand.
TTATAGGACTAATCAATTTATCTATGATATATTCGCTACTTATAAATGTAATTTGACTTGATCATATCATGCTTTGATGTGTTCTTGTTAAGAAATTAATGTTACTTATTCATAAGATTATTTCATTTATTCATAAAATTATTTCACTTGTTCATGATGTATTTACCACTTATAAATTATATTGTTTCTGCTTTAATTTTGAAAGTGCTAATTTTGTTTTTCCACTTCATAAATTAATTTCACTGCATGCCAACCGGACTGCAATGGAATTGCATATTCCTTTGGAAGCTATAAGAAATTAATTTGCTACAATTATCCTTATAAAATTTTCCCTAATATCTATCTTATATTTGGTGTTATGGGGTCATATTTGGTGTAAATAGTTTTATAAACCTCCCTAACAACTAAATGCTATACCGACTTTCTTCTTATTCCGTAAGCTATCCCCTTTCAAGATCCAACATTATATAAATCTTATTCGGTAATTAAGCTCTTTCGAGATGATATCCAGGGAAAATTGGACCTGGCAAATTAACTCTCATTACCCTATAAAAAATATAGGGTAATTCTATAAAAGATAAAAGCAACCATTTCAAGATCGATGAGGAAATAATATGATTTGTAAGTGGAAACACATCATGAATAAGTGAAATAATTCTATGAACACAAAATATATTAGAGCATGATCTAATCAAATTCCATTTACAAGTAGTAAATACTGTTGTTCAAATTAAAATACTTTAAAAGTAGAGTTTTCACAAAGGCAAGAATATGTGTAATCAATATGGAATAATCTATAAACATACAACACTCCGACACAAGAAGAAAAACAGTAAATACTCACAATACGCAAAAAATAACAATGAAATTTGAGCCCAACAAATATTGTTTCCTTAAGACAATTTGTTTTTTTTATACTAATACCAAAGGATCTCAAACAAATTGTCACTTGATAAAACAGACTATGTCTTTAGAAAAAAAGACACTATGAATTTGGAGCTCCCACGAACACAACCGAATGCCAAAGAAATTGCAGAGTACATGAAGTTATGGCAAAATACAGAATACTATATGTATGAAAACAAAATGTTAAGAAATTGAGTAAATTTTTTTGTTTATTTATAGGTGCAAACAGGAATCAGATGTACTCCCGCCAGCAAATCCACGCAACTATCGGTGGTGAATGTACTTGTTTGGTCAAATCCAACACGACTGGTTGTGGTAAACATACTTGTTCAGTTGCACTTCTTATTTATAACTAATGAAATTTAGACATAATCCAACAAACACATCATGAACAAGTGAAATAATCTTCTAGACACAAGTGAACTTCTACTTTTTCATTAAGTACCATCCTAAAAAATTGTTTATAGAACTAGTGTTCGCTACTTTTAAATGTAATTTAACTTAATCATGCTTTAATGTGTTCTTGTTAAGAAATTAATTTTATTTTTTCATAAGACTATTTCATTTATTCATAGGATTATTTTAGTTATTCATGTTGTGTTTACCATGCAAAATGTTGTTTCTACTTTGATTTTGAAAGTGTTATTTTTGTTTTTTAACTTTATGAATTAATTTTATGGTAGGCCCGCCAAAGTGCTGTGGAATTTCATATTTCTTTGAGAGCTAAAAGAAAGTAACTTGTTACAGTGGTCTTTATATGAAATTTTTCCTAATATCTATCTCATACTTCTCTCTGATCTTTATTATAAAGTATCAACCACTATTTCTCGTGGACCAATGAATGCAAGTTAAGTCATTAAATTGACCTAAAATTGATAAATATTTTCAACTTCACCTCTACTTTAATGATGTGAATTTAAAGAGTTAGGTGAAAACGAAGACATTATTGGAAAATAGTAATAAATGAGTTGGTTAAAGACAATTTGTATCTTATAATAAGGACAAAAAATTTCTTGTAGTTGGTGTCTTATAATAAAGACTAAATGGGGTATTTAGTATCATGGGGCGCGCCATGTTTGATGTACATGTGAATATTTTTATAAACTCCCTAAAAATTAAATGTTATACCGACTTTCTTCTTATTTTTAAATCCCTCCATCTAAAATTTATCCTTTAAATCAAATTATTAATCTTTTTTTAATTAGATCAAAGGACCTTATGTTACATAGATACTACCCGTATTATTTATCAATTCACACATACATTGTTCTGAAATCCGAACGGCAATCATGAAGCCACGTTGTTGGCCCAAAAACAAATCATGAAGCCACATTTGTGTAAAGGACACGTTAACGAAAAACAAGGAGTCGGGCCGCAGGGGCCTACTTGCCATCAATGACTCGGGTTGTTTCTTGAAGCTTCTCTTCAAAAATCGAAGATGGTGACAAAGTTCTTGTCTCAGTTTTGTGGCTGTTAGTAAATTCTTCAAAGACCCGAAGCTTAGCACTTCCCTCGAATTCACTCAAACACCATACTTTGAGTAGTTTCTTGGGGTCTAACTCCATCATAAAAGGGTTGAGAAGGACTCATTTTACAGGGTGGTTGACAAAGTTAAGGATAGGTTGAGTAGGTGGAAAATTACTTCTTTTTTTAGTTGGGAGGTCGACATTTATTTCTGTAGTTTCTTCAGCCATCCCAACATATACTTTACAAACTTCTCACCTTTCTATAGATGTTTGTGAAACTTTGAATAAGCAGAATCGCTCATTCTTATGGGATAGCACAGCAGAAAGTCACAAAACGCATCTAGTATCTTGGGAAGATATGTGTTAGGAGAAAAAGTGGGTTGGTTGTTGGGCTGAGGCATGCTAGATTGCAAAATCAAGGACTCCTCATGAAATTGGGATGAAGACTTGTGAGGCAGAGCTCGTTGGTGATTGGGGGGCAATGCCCCCAGGGGGAATTTTCAAACTTAAAAAAAAAAAAAAATAGGGAAAGAAAAAAATTTTGGAGGGTGAATGTCCACACACACACACATATGCCCCCTCTATTTATCTATTTCAATGTTGTTGTGTGCCTAAAACAGGGAAAGAAAAAAATAAAAGCTTGGAGTGATCACTTTAAATGTAAAAACCATGTTTTGTATACTTATTTTGTCTTCATTTATTCTATCCAGGAGAGGTAAGCTTAAATTTTTGTTTGTGGTTGCAGCTGGATTGAGAAAATAATAGAACTAGATATATGTATGTATTTATTAGTTAAGAGTAGTAAAGTTCCATTATTATTTGAGCTATAAGAGAGATTAAAATTTAAGTTTTTTCTATTTTTTTATTACTCCCTCCGGTCCTAATTATAAGACAACATTTGGGGGTTGGTTTTAGTCCTAATTATAGGACAACTTTTTAGTTTTTGCCAATTTTTTTTCTAAAATACCCTTATTTTATTATTTTAAGTGTGTTTAGTTTTTGGTAAATGTGTATGTGTGTGGGCTGCAATACACACACATGCACACACATGTATATGTCTATAAACATATATATGTATGTCTGTGTGTGTGTGTCTATAAATTGAATAGAAAGTAAATGTATATAAGAACATTTTAGGAAAATGGGTAAAATTAACTAATTTAACTCATTTCCTTAATTTTTCCAAAATCGGTTAAATATGTCTTATAATTAGAACCGGAGGGAGTATTATTATTGTAAATTGGAAATTATGTCAATTGTTATTATTGTCATTTACCATATTTTAGATTGGTAAGGTATTATACAAAATCAAGTGGTACTAGTATTAAACATTCTCAATCTGAATCTTCCTTTAAAAAAAAAAAATTCAGGGGCGCTGCCCTCGAACCCCCCCATGGTGCCCCCCTTGATAAAAATTCTAGCTTCGCCCCTGCTTGTGACACACATGGATGCTTTTTGGGTTAAGGTAGTTTGGGATCGGTACAAATGTAGGGAGGATCTTCTCCCTCGTATTGATTTGAAATGCCCTGGTTCTAATGTATGGACAAGAATTAAGAAAACATGGGACATAGTGTGCGGTGGAATTGCTAGTGATGGTGACCTTGTTCAGTCAAATGGAAGTGTGAGAGACATGCAGAATTCATTGTGAAATCTGCATATCATTCGCAGGTTCAAGAAAGGCACTAGTGTGGAGTGTGGAAAGTGTAATACCCCTTGATATATCAATATATATGAGAATATTTATACACAGTTCGGTGGGCAAAACAAAAATAGCATTTTTAGTGACATATAACCCTTGATTACATTACAAAAATATCCACATGATTCATACAAAATATTTACAAACTCTAAACTAATTATGGAATTCCTTGACAAAATAATCCACAACCGTTTAAAAACATGTTCGACACCTCCATTTGCCGAAATTCGTTGTCTTGCCTAGAGAACTGTGTCTAGTGTGCTTCATTATACATGCAGTAATAAGGGATGGGATCCCAAAGGTTTTTAGAGCAACAATTAATCTCATATAGAATGTATAAATAGTACATGACTATTAACCATATGCAGAAAACAATTTACAACAACGTATAAAATATTCAAAAGTCATATAACACCATTCTCAAGCTGCAACAACTGCAAACAGTTCACGAAACACATAACATGGTTTAATAAACATATACAGACATACATAATATGTGAATGTATAAATAGTTTTATGTTGGCTCCCGATCCTTTTATCATCCTAGGCAATTATCAAAACTTATAACCACACATTCACGGACGGTGGATTACAACTTATCTAGATCTAAGATTTAGTATCACATTAGGCCCAACATAAAACTTAAGGCCCTTAGTATCTCCAAGAGTTCATTTCAACCCTAAGTTAATTACTATTGACTCTTGTTCTTCTCATTTTCGCCCTTTCTTTTTCAATTTTGCCAAATTTTTCTACAAACTTTGAAAAATCATCACTCATTGTAAAAATCTCCAAATGGGATGGTTCCAAAGCTTATGAACTCATTATTGAGTTTATTTTCAAGGAAAATAATTTCAATAGCCAGTTACATGCATACCAATCTAGAATCAGTCAAATAGTGACTGTTTTCCATTTTGCATTCCAAAATCATAGGTCATTTTCAAAAATTCATATCTCAATGTACATATATCCAAATTTGACAAATGACCTAACAAATTAAAATTAATTATGACTAATTTATTCTAGAAACTTTCCTTGCAATTAGACATCATTTACTGCCTCAAAAATTCATTGGAAAATCTCTGTTTGCACAAAACTTACAAGACAATTTCAAGGCTTTAGCACAATTTAATCTCGGGGCTTCCAAAATTCCTACTAAATCTCTATCCTACACAATTTTTCATTTTGAATATAATGAAACCATCAAAATGGCCTAATTTCCACTCCCTTGGTGGCTGAACCTAGAGTCCTTTGCACCGAATTTCATTTTGGCAATTTCACTTCACAAATACCCTAATCTTGGTTTCTCATCATATTTTATCTTGTTATTTAGACCATACACACACACACACACACACACACACACACACACACACACACACACACACACACACACACACACACACACACACACACACACACACACACACACACACACACACACACACACACACACATATATATATATATTAACCCACTTTAGTAATTTGGGCAAAAACTCTCCCCTAGGGTTTCAACTGTCCAAAATTCACAGGAACTAGAGAGACCACCAGCAAACTTCAATATACAACCAATAGGCTTAGAATCACTTATTGTAATCGTTGTTCGATGTTTCTCACAAGATTTCTTCATCCCTTGGATTCTTAAATCTTTTAGCCCAAAGCCTCTAAAAATACCAAACATGAGAGTTTTTGTGATTAAATAGTAGGAAGAGGGGAGGACTAGAGGTTACAAGTCCGTAACTCAAAAGATTACCTCAATACCGCGAGTTTTTGCTTCCTCTTCTTCCTTGTACGAGTTTCAATACTTAGAGAGCTGTGGATGGAGGTGTGCCAAGCTGAATGAATGATTTAGGAGGGGAAAGATATTAATAAGGGTCAAAGGCGGTTTGGGGGCCAATTTACCAAATTGACCTTCAATCGTCGCAAAACTATGATTATGCCATTACTTACAACTTAGTTACAATCCAACTTTGAAAATCCATATCTCTTTATACAAATATCAAATTATGATGATTTCAAAGGATATGTGACCACTAAGAAGTCTATTTTCATGATTAAAAAATACCTCCCACAATAAATTACACCAACTATTTCATAATCAACATTTTGTACATGTTGCCTGGAATTATGTTCCAAATTTTAGGGCTAACTTTAAAAATTCATAACTCATTTGTATACTTGTCCAAATGACCCATATGACATATCAATTTAAAGTTTATTATGTCTACTTTGATTTTGAAAAATTTCATAGCCATTGGATACCAAAAGGCACATCACAAAATGACTGCCTTCCTAGAAGTCTTAATCTATCAACATCAAGGGAAACTCCCTTTATAATATTTGTCACTCTTTCTTAACTGTGCTTAGTTGTCTACTTAATGCAACCTCATCCTCAAGTCTTTAGGCCCAAAATTCAGGATATTACAAAAAGTCTGAGCGCTGCTACAATGTAAGACTCTATTATGGCTAGTAGCCTGACAATGTATGCCCACGAATGCTAACCAAACAAGAAGGGGGCCAATAACGGATGCGGGTTGTCCCCTGTGTGGGATAGCTCTAGAAGATACTATTCATGTGTTTCTTGATTGTAAACACTTGAAAGCTATATGGAGGAAAGTAGTGTCCCTGTCAAAATTGTGCATGTTCTACAATATGAACCTTTCAAACTAGGTGTGACGAATTATAAAGGGCAAGACAAAAGTTAATAGGAGGTGGGCGTCCAAATTTATAATCTTGTGATCGTGGCTATGGCAACAAAGGAGCTTATTTGTGTTTGAGAAGAAATGGTTTTCCAATGATAATCTTCTCGCCAACAATGAAACCTAACTATCAAGAGCCTGATAATGAGGTCCTCTCTCAAGGGGGTAGGATCAATACACTATCCAGAGGTAATTGCACCATTGTCATCGGCAGGATAAGGCAGAGGGGTCAGATCGATGGTGAACCTAAGCGCAGGCAAGGGCTATGGAATCTCCTCATTAGGAAACATACTAGAAAATGCCCACGACATCAAATCCCAGCTCTGCCTCTATTGAGCGTACCAAGTTTCGGCCTGGTCTTGAATCCTCCTGGAAATATCTTGAGTCCTTGCATCAACCTTTACTTCAACCATATGCTCCGTTGGCCCTCTAATGTTGGAGGTCCCTGCCAGAAAGATTCTGGCTTCAAAAGTGAAGCTCTTGCCATAGACCATGCTAGGCCTAGCGCCTATCCCCATCCCTATACCCCTGCAGCATCCTAGGTACTCAACTGGGCCCATAGCAGCTTTCAAAGAGGTAGTGGGATCCATAGACCCCTATGACTCTGAGGTCTAGGATTGTAGTTGCTTTGTCTGAGACTGTTGAATCCACTCCTAGCGCACTCGTTTTATACAACATTAATGAAACAATTTCATCTACTTTAAATAAATTACATAAATTATATAAATGAATGTATATAACTTATAATTGTATCCTTTGCTTGCTGAGAGGTCATCATCCCATCACGGTGTCTATGGGTGTATCATCACGGTGTCTATGGGATTGTAGTTGCTCTGTCTGAGACTGTTGAATCCACTCCTAACTCACTCGTTTTATACAACATTAATGAAACAATTTCATCTAGTTTGAATAAATTACATAAATTATATAAATGAATGTATATAACTTATAATTGTATCCTTTGCTTGCTGAGAGGTCGTCATCCCATCACGGTGTCTATGGGTGTATGTGAATAACTCCATATAGTCCGTCTGATGGTTCTCCTTCTGAGCCTTTCTCTCCTGAAAGAATTAAAAGAATATGAACTTTGTTGTAGTAAAAATAGAAAAATAATAATTTTATAATATAAAGCTAAAATTAATTTAACTTTAAAAATTACCAGCTCACTATAAGTGACAACAAATGTCTTGGATCTTGCCATGTGATGGATTATCTGCTACACCTAGCTCCTGGTGTTCCTTTAAGACAACAATCAAGGTCCCCTTGGTCCCGAGCATCCTCGCAATCCAAAAACCACTCTGCCTTGCCAATGGGAAAGTTAATGTCAAAGTCGTCATTTTGCTCAAAGTCGCTCAGACTTAGCTCAACGTCTTCTTCCAGAATATTAGGCACTAGGGCCTCCTACTGTGGGTTCATCTCCTCTAAGAAGAGTTGATGTAGTTGTATCCCCTCCTGCAGTGGCACGGTAATATTTCTACCCCCGTGCACCCGTTGACAACCATTATCATCGCCCCCTCTACTTCTGCCCCCCGGGGGGTTGAGGCGTTCTACCACATACCACCTCTTTTCCCTTCTCTAAATCTCTTCCATAAGTCATAGCTCCGTAAATGTTGCAACTAAACGTCACAAGCGAGCGCGTGAGAATGAAATTTGTGTGGCAAGAAAGAAACTTGTGTGGTTAATTGTTTAGTGGTGACGTGAGTTTTAAACACCTCACATTTGTAGTAGTTTTCATATGAAACCACTACAACATGTACATATTTGTAGCAATTTACATAAAATTGCTACTCTAACCGCTACAAAATATGAAACCCTACATCATTCACCATAACAATTTATAACAGTTTTAGATAACCGCTACAGCTGTGATTGACTGTTTGCATTATATAGTGGTTTTTAGAATTAACCGCTACAAAACATGAAACCTTACCTAGTTCACCGTGACACTTTGTAGCAATTTTATATAATTGCTACAAATGTCAAGATTCTTTGTATTTTGTAGCACTGCTACAAATGTGAAATATTCTTAGCATGTTGTATCAGTTACTAAAACTGCTACATCTTTTATTATAGATAATTGAAGTTTTGCTCATTCCATTCAAACTCAGAAAGCTATACAAGTCCAACTTCCTCTTGGATAGCATTCCCAGTTTGAATTGGATCAGCAAGTGTTCAAGCTTTAATGACACTAAAGACTTCAACTTTGTAGTGGTTTCTAATCCTAACCACTATAAATGTTTAAGATTTTTGCATTCTATAGCAATTAAGATTAAAAACCGCTACAAACTTTTGTTATTATTGAAGAATAGTAGTAAAAAGCTAAATATTGGTTTGAAAGTTGTTTCCCCTAAATGAAAATATGCAAATGTGATACTAGGTAACATGATAGGTATAACACGATACCCATCATAGCCCATTTGCAATTTTTCATCGCGGGCAACTACTTTGAAACCAATTTTTGGCTTCTTGTTGTTAATTCTTCACAGAATATAATTTCCTTGAAAGTTTGCGCTTATATAGCTTCAAATAGTGTAGCATTTTTATGGGAAACTGCCACAAATTTTCCAATTAATTGCATTTTGTAGCAGTTATTAATCTTAACCACTATAAATGTGCAAGACTCTTTGTATTTTGTAGCGGTTTCTTGGCAAAACCACTACAAAGATTCAAACTCTTTGCATTCTACAGTGTTCTTGCCTTAAATCGCCATAACCTTCACGCCACATGGCTTCAAGCTGGTTTCTGAAAGGCAACCGCTACAAAATTTGGCGCAAAAGTAGAGCTAAATTTTGTAGCGGTTATTTTGTTATAACCACTACAAAATTTGTTCCCTAACCAGCATGTGTCTTGGCGTAAGTGGTTTTGTTGTAAATATGTAGCGGTTTTGACCAAAACTACTACAAAATATGACATTTGTAGTGGTTTTTTGTAACCACTACAAATTAAAACAACAATTTTTTATAGTGATACATCATCTGTTATAGTAACTAGAAGTAACGGCTTAAAGTTACAAAGTATGCTCTGCATATAAATCATATTACACTAATTGATTTTACTCCAATCAATCAATCATCAACTTTATACTAGAATATTTGTAATACTCGCTAAATAATCCCATTAGATTAAAAACGGATCGGGTAAACACACCTTAAAAAATAAGGCATGTCACCTTCTATGATTGTAGGATATCTCCATAACTTGAATTTAATTTTAGACATTAAATGTGAATTCTTAATTATATTAATAATTGTATAATTGTGATTCAAGCATAACTAAGAATGACACCTTTCATGATTGAGGGGATCTCTATAAATTATATAAATAATTAATGATTTATAATTTATAATAAAACGTAGGTTATTACTGCAATAACATAAAGCTTTACAATTGACGTCAATGAAGTTTATAATAAAACGTAGACATTAAATGTGAATTCTTAATTATATTACTAATTTTATAATTGTGATTAAGCATACCTAAGAGAATGACACCTTTCATGATTGAGGGGATCTCTATAAATTATATAAATAATTAATGATTTATAATTTAAAATAAAACGTAGGTTATTACTGCAATAACATAAAGCTTTACAATTGAGGCCAATGAAGTCTGACACAAAATAAGGTTAGTGCAATAAAACAAAGCTTATTAAAATATATTAATTAATAAGTTTAATTTGAGGTATTTTATTTGCGTTCTTTAACACATTAATTCTTCAATCATTAGTCAATATCACGTGATGCTGAAATGGTGAATACGGAATATCTCAACCTGGGACCAATAATCATCATATACAACATAGGAGTATAAGCCAAGCATCACTACTCAGTTCTCATATTCACTAAAGGAAATTTATGTTCCTCTTAATTCAACTTACTTTATGCAAACAGGATGATCAAATTGAGACTTCTATCATTCAGAAGTGACAGATCAAACAATACACCAATGATTTAACTGAGGGAGAGATCTACATGTTCAAGAACTTTGAAGTCTTGGCCACCATTATGCTCCACTTGAATACATTTTTTCAGAAATGTGACTTCCCCCATCTCTCTACGTGCATTCAACCTGGTCCCAATCAATGACACGCCCATGAAGAAGCCAAAAACGAAGAGCTGATTGATTAATTAGTATACCATCCTATCATTGCTCATAGTCAAACCGTTTTATATCCTAACCTGGATATCAATTTCATCCAGATGTGTGATGGGCTTCCTACAAGCATTGGGGAGATTGGTTGATCATAGAAGAGACTCTGATACAAAGAAGAAAATGGCTTTAACAATTGTTGATCATAAGTAACATACTTTTTACATTTTACATTAACCTATTAAATGTTTAATGGTTAGTTATATGTTGCTTTGTCAAAGGTTAAATCAATGAAAGGCATCAAGATTTTAATTCTTGATTCTGACAAAAAACGCACCACTAAGACAACCAAGTCCAACGTGGTTAATTTATAGAGAGATTTTTCAAAATATTGTGTAAGAGTCATTTTTTGTTCCAAGATTCTTTGGATGATTTCTTTTAGTGAACAACCAATGTAGCCTATAGATAGATTTTTCAAAAATTTTCGTGTAAGACTCATTTTATGTTACAAGATTTTTTAGATATTTATGCGTGATCAATTTTTGAGTCGCACATGACCTCCCATTTATTAATTTACTAACACATTCCGTTGACAACCTAGGATGTAATAAATTCTCCAAAAAAACATTCTGCCTTCGGTGATACCAATAGAGCATGTACTTAATAAACCCTCTAAGCATTTCAGAACTAAAAATTATTTTTAGAGATATTAAATAAAGGTATTAGTCATAAAAATTAATTTCACAATATACCATGATTCAAGATTCACATTTCGTGCAATGCACGGGGTTAACTCTTGTTTTAGTTTGTAAAATGTGGTTGGGAGTCAAACAAAAGTTAGTTGAACTTATAAGTAATTGGCTTATGGTCCATAAAATTATGCGTTCAAATCACGCTACCGTTTTTTACCATCTTATTGATGAGTAATCTATAAATACCTCTAGAAGTTATCTTTAAACCCGGAAACATGCATAGCTGACCCTGGTGAGTGAAAGGTTTGCTTTTCAGAAAATAAAATTGAGGGAGACGATCGAACCATGCACAATAAGATATAAGATCTGCGAAAGAATGATTTTTTTTTTTTTATTCCGACAGAATGATTTATTCTCCAAACTTGAAAAAACAAAACAAAAAAACTGAGAATAATTTATTCTATAAATAGCTACAGGGGCTGCGGAAGCAAACGGGCATTAATATATCTTTAAACGATGGCAGTCTTCCTAGTTTTCCCTTCAAATATGCCGTGTCGGTCTTTTTTTTTTGGGGAATCACGTGAAATTATTCAAACAACATAGCATGAAAAGACTTTCTTTTTCTGTATTAATCAATTATATATTTCTAAACATTTATATTTATTTTAGACTCTAATATCTCATACATAACACCTTAAAATTCAAAGCTTGAGCAAATGCTCGTTGTTACCACCCACACCATTCAACAAAATTAAATCATTTTTAGTTTTTTCTATAGAAGCAATCAAAGACAATTTACGAACCCCAGTCAAGGAAATTCAAAGATAACCTTGCAAATTATGAAGGAGAAATCCTCCAGATGCCAAAGACTAAGAGACGAGAATTTATGTGGCCAATAGCTTGTGATAGAATGATGATCTACCAGTACCATCCATACCAGCTAACAACAAGGCATAATCTACTTATTCTTTGGGAGGTGTATCTTCTTAAAGTTTATCAAGGTTATTAAACACATACCTAACTAGCTGATTTGACCCAAAAACTGACGAACCAGCCAGTAAACCGGTCCGTTCTAAGAATGAACCCAGTTTTTCTAAAAAAAAACGAAGAAAACATTTTTTTTATTTTCTTTATAATTTTATATTAATAACCTTGAAATCTACACTTTTTCACTGGATTGACCTCGGGTGAGCTCTAATCTAACCCGCTGACCCTTGACTTAGTATCCCGACTAGTTTAGAGACTGGTCCGGTTTCAATAACCTTAAAGTTTATAGCTGTAAATTTCCATCGATGCTTGTTCAGAAAAGAGTTAAACAGTGGCAACAGGGTCACATATCTTGCGTCTATCCGAAATGTTCAGAGAGAAATATTTGAGGATTCAAATTATGCCATGGGGAAGAGATTGATTGATACATATAGAAAAACCATCTTCTTCAAGCATTTCAACAAAATCACAAGACACAAATATTGGCATAACTTTAGAAGTGGAAGAAACAAGAAATCTCTCCCCCTTACACCAGCTTTACCTTTACACCCTATTACATGTTATATATCTAGCCACATACCTTATTTCCAACAAGTTACAAAAGAATATTACAAGCATCACTTCCCTCTTCTGAGCAAACTAAGCTAACGTGGGTATCCATTGGCCATAACAGGAATCCTTACCTTGTGTCCTCTGCTACCTTTCATTAAAATCTCCCCAAAACTATAGGTTCCTGTCACTGAGCGAACGGTGAGTGTCGTCGTGAACTTTTGCGAGGAACCGGGTTTAATAGTCATGGCTGGAGGGCTTACGTCAATGGCAATGGCTGGTCCCATTCTGGCTGTGATCACATAGGTTTCTTCCTCGGCAACATTTGTGACGGTGCGAGTGACGGTTCTTGTTCCCACGAGATGGGCGACTGTAATTGATGGAGTGTTGAAATTTGATGGGTGGCCCATGCTACTATTGCATGGTGAGTGTGTGTAGTTCTTTACCTCGTTAACATCAATGCCGGGTGTGGTACATAAGAACCCCAAGTAATCTTCGTATCCTACAAAATGAATAAAAATTTAATGTTTGTTTACTCTTCCCTTCTCCCTCTTCTTTCAATGTTCTATTTTTGTCAAAGGAACTCAAATTTTCAGTAGAAAGAAAATAGATGCAGAATGGAAATGAAAAAGTGGTCCCAAATCTTAAGGTTATAAAATCATTGAAAGTAAATTTTAACTCCATCTTATATGCTGGTTTTTCAATAACTTTCAGCAAACAATTATCGCTTTTATCACAAATGTCATGATCATGAACTGTTCAGCCACTTTCTACTTTGCTCTATTATGTCAACTTTTTTGCTTCACTGATCCTCCATACTTAGTTCAAAGAAACTCATGAGTTTTACCCACACTCATTTTTAGCTTCCAGAATTTCATGCTTTCAATTTAGCTAATCATTCATTTTTAAATGTGACCGGAAAAGCAAGGTAGTTGTAAAGATGGAAAAAGAAAAAAAACCTGCATCAAATATGAGCCCAGGATCCAAGGCAGCTCTAGGATTAACATGTCCACTTCCGTAATCAAAAGGAGAAGCCGCGACCAGCTTAAAAGCTTCTGTCTCAGAACTCTGCTGTGCTAGAAGAGGCCTTCCTGCTCTGTCTAGAGTGGATGATGTTGTCATCAAAGATGACTTAATAGCAGCAGGGCTCCATTGAGGATGCTTCCGCTTTATAAGAGCTGCTATTCCAGCAATATGTGGTGCAGCCATACTGGTTCCAGAAATCATTGCGAATTCATCCCCTGAACAAATAGCCACTTAATAATTTCCATATTGTAGTTCAATGTTTTCTTTTTCCTCTTTTACCCAACCCTTAATATTATGCAATAATCCTTCCAATGATGACTCGAGAGACAAATAAAACCCACTAATATTAGGAATCCTTAACATATTTTCCAGTTTGTAGTGGGAAAAACAATCCAAGAAATTGTACAAGCCTGACTCCATGTTACTGAAACAAAAGGAAAACTCAATCTTAGTTATAAAAAGATTATTAAACAGTTCATTACTATGCATCCTCTTCATTTCTGCCAGCAGGATATCTCATACTCAGGGTTTATTTCTGAGTTATAACCCCATTTGGTTTAGCCCGAAATTACCTTTCCCCCAAAAAAATTTAGTTGAAGGTTTTCATTCATCAACAGTAAGGATAAAAATAATCAGCTGGATCACAATCTACTTACCAACAAAGTTGGGTTCATCAGTTCCATTTGGAGACCAAGCTGCCCAAATCAATGAACCAGGAGCTAATATATCTGGTTTGAGAAGATCTGCCTCTTGGAAGCTGAAGTCCTTTATATTTGGCCCCCGAGAAGAGAATAGTGCCACCTGTGGAGCGGATTTATGGAGAGTAGGCACTAAACCATCCCCTATATTACCTGTACCTTTGAAACTCTTCACACGCCCTGTCCAGTCCCTTGGTGTTGAGATATTATAATAATCTATAAGTTCCTGAAAAATAATGATTTCATGAAACAAATTACATGATGAATAGGGAGAATGAATTTTATATACTTGAGAAATTAAAAAGGATAAAAAAAATGTAGGAAGAGTGAGATAAGCACAACATTAACTCAAGAAGTGGCAGAAGATATGTGAATGAGATTGTACAGATACAAGTGTGCGATTATGTCATGTATATCCACGTATACATAACTGAGCCCATTAAGATGAGTCAATTACCTTTGTGTTTCTGACATCAGTGATAAGAATCCCAGGAATACTAACAGGAACTGGATCGAATTTTGTTCCAGGAGAAACATTTTCCACACAAAGAACAAATCCAACAGCACCAAGGGCCTTGGCTGTTTCAGAGACTTTCCTTATTGATGCAGTACCAGAAACAAAATTGAAAGAATAGCCACAAAGAAGAATATTCCCCTCCACCAATCTCTTGTTTAAGACTTCTGCTCTCTGGCAATCTGTGGGGCTGTACTTCATAACTGAAGAATCTAGCAACACATCATTGGCAGCAACTAATTTGTATGTTTGGTTTGGACGTGTGGAAGCTGCATATTGCCGTTATATATACTTTTAGTGGCACTCACATCAGGCATACATGGGAGAAAAACAGACAACAAATATAATTCGTATAACCATACATGTGCTTTTTAGAATACAGGGGAGACAGAGACTATGGCTTGCTTGATTCTGTTTTCTGTTTTTTTTTTTTTTCAAAAGTTTCATAAAATTGTTTTTAAAAAACAAGTTTTGAAAATTTTAAAAATAAATGAAATAAAGAAAAACTATTTGGATAGTTATATTAAAAAATATGTTTTTCTAAGTTAGGTGGCTGCAGCCGTTGCCATCAGTGAATGTCGCAGGTAGTGTAGTGTCGAAAGTGGATGGGTAGCGATTTCAAATAATTTTTTAAAAAAAAAACACCTAAAAATTTTTTTATTGTTTAGTTTTTAAAAACAACTTATTAGAACAGTTTTCCAAATAAGTTTTTTAGTTTTTAAAAACAAAAAAACAAACAAGCCCCGTTATTCTTTTGTTTCCTCACATCAGGCATACATGGGAGAAAAAGAATAGTCTTCTTTTGTTTATTCTCTCTTTTTTCGGATTATTTTGTAATTTCACTCACTGCACAGGAAAAAAAATCAGACGCAAAGTGCTCTTTTTAGATTATAATTTTAATCTTCGACATTATATTTCCGGGAAGCATTGCATAAACTATTATAACATATATCCAAGGAAACACAACATTAAGTCGGATAACTCACGTGACAGCCCAATTCCAGCTAACATCTTTCCATTTCCGAGGGTCAGATGGTTCTTATATCTACGATCATCAACTGCAGCTGCCACAGAAGTTATCCAAGGACTATATGAAACCAGTGTCTTAGGAAAAGGACCACCATTTCCAGCAGCCTGAGCAACAAATACACCTGCTTTCACAGCTCCAAGAAGTGTTGCATCAAAAGGATTCAAATATGTGGTTTTAGTAGTTGCTGGAGGACCATTTGGTCCAACTGAAAGACTCAGTATATCCACCCCATCACGCACAGCCTGTGGGCAATCAAATCTTAGTAGTTAGAAATTTGAGATAAACCTAGCAACGAAGAACCAATAGTTATAAAACAAGATAATGCACAACAAATTGGCAAAATAAAATTTTCAATTTATTTGGAAAATTTATTTATTTACCTGATCAATTGCAGCAACTACATCTGCAACGAACCCTCCAAAAAGTCTATACAGTGCCTTGTACACAGCAATCCTGAACACAAACATGTCAGGTGTCTGGTGCAAGTTGCAACAGATACTAGCGTTATAAGTTGAAAAAAGAACAATTAGAAGTTTTTCTTCTTCACCTTGCACGGGGAGCCATTCCACTTGCTTTCCCAAATTCATACCCATTCATCCTCACAGGAATTCCATTATTTCCAGCTGCAATAGCAGCTGTGTGACTGCCAGATATAGATGCAAGGAATAGAGAAGAAACATTAAAAGCTAAAAATTAGAAGATATGGCCTCAAGCAAAAGTGCTCATACTTTGACTTCGAATACTTTGAACATGTACAATAAAAAGCTACTAACCGACATAATTTCCTAAATTCAAGAAAATCCAACTAAGTATCCAATATTCGTCCACAAGCTAGAATACTCAGTTTTTGTTACTTTGTACAAGACAGCAAGGGAACAAAATATTGATGCGAGAGGGGAAAACATGAGCGTCATTTCTGTTCCAAATAATACGGAAATCTATGGGGAATTAAAATAAACAAGAATGCCTCTAAGCTCTGAAGAATTTTACATTAGTTCCTTCCTGCCAATATGGTTTTCCCAGAAAATGAACTACTGCCAGTATGAAGTAAATGACTAAATGTTGCATTCAATTTGTTGTACATAGTATGAAAGATTTCCGTCAACCCATTAAAAGTGGGCGAGTTAAAGTGTAGAACTTTATTTTATCAGCATACATTTATAGGCAAACCTCCCAATAAAAATTCTCAGACAAAATGAATCCCAGAAGTTCATTAGGAATCAAATCAAATCAAGTGAGATTTTCCTTTCACGTGAATTAAAGCAATAGTTATAAACGTAATACCAACCTTCCATGCCCATCCCCATCTAGGGGAGAAGCAAAATCAATAGACGGATTAAATGCCCCAGCAGCTATCGCAGCTTGAGCAAAATGTTGTGCTCCAATAATCTTCCCATTGCAGAAGTCCTTCTTTGTATCCGGATCAATTTCACATTTTCCTCTGTATCTTGGAACGGGTCCATATGGTTCAGCATTGTGACTGGCAAAGCTTGGATGATGTGGATAGACCCCAGAGTCTACAAATCCAATCACAATGTCTTCTCCAGCCCTGTCAAAGCCACCTCCTGTTGGCCATACCTCTGTTGGAAGCCCCAAAAATTGCGGGGTATGTATTGTAAGTCTCTTTACTTTCCAGTCTCTCTCTACAGATTTCACTCCAGGAGCACGTCTAAGGGTTTCTGCCTACTAATATAAGAGGATAGCGCAAAGAGAGTAAAAAAAACATTAAGCAACTCGTGATTAAAAGGTGAAAAATGGAATAGTAAAAGAATGTTACAAGAGTTCACCTGTTCAGGGGAAATATGAACAGCAAACCCATTTATAAGATGACTATAACTGTAGAGTTTCTTGTAGCTCCCCCGTTCAAACAGCATCCCAAGAAGCATATCATGCTTATTCTCAAGGTGATGAGCATAAGAAGTTACCAATTCACTGGAGGAAGTTGGAAGTTTTTATAAAAAGTGAGTAAGCACACTTGTTATGATATCTAGCTCTTCGTATGAAGTGCATAATAGGAGCATATAGCAGCCAAAAGATCTAACTTATTTTGAGGAGGAAAACACCACAAACAGCAGGGCAGTGGGATGGTAGTAATAGTATCATGTTCACTTAAGATAAAAGTAGTTTGAACCGGTCATTCGGAATACAAGAAATTATGAATATACCTGATCTTTGTAATGAATAGAACAGCTTTGACTGAAATAATTGACGACATTTCATTGGGATTATAATTATAGCATTTCCTTCTTTGTCCTCCGAAAGATGCAAGTAAAAAATCTTACACAAGAATAATAAAACAAGTGATTTGTCACCAAGAGAAAAAACAACTGATTTTGAAAACATATCGATGACTTTGCCTCACTAGTAAAAATTCCTAGACCCAAAAGGATAGATATCTCACAGATCACAAAACAAGTCAGAAAAAAAGTCGTATAAAAAAAATGTCAGAAAAATAGTAAAGCACAGTATATATTGCCTCCAAATTCCCCGTATGTAATCACAAAGTAACGGCCAAAGCAGACAAGCGGTGAATGCCAGTTGGTCCTTAAATTTGTCACCAAGAGTAGAGTTTTCCAACCTTTGGTTTGGATTCGTTGAAAAATGCTTATTAGGATTTGGGCATACGTCTACGCGCAAATCAAGAATATGGGAGAGATGCAGTAACTCTATTTCTTACAATTTCAAAACCCAAAAAGAAATATTGCAAGTACCTTGTGGTATCAATCTTCGCATCAGATTCCACAGCAATGGCTTCAAACCCATCAATACCTCCGGTGTAACTTATTACAGGTTCACCTTCAATAGTTACTATATAAATCTCTGCTTTTGCAGCAACCAGAAGAGATGATAAAATTATAAGGATGCACTGGAAGTTTGACAGCCTCATGTTCACTAACATCAATTGCAGTGGATCATAAGATCTGTTTCACCATGCAAACAATTTCAGTCGATTACATAAGACACCAATTCAATTGCTAAATTAAAAAAGCAATTGTCAATGAAAGTCAGAAATAAATAACTAAAACTAAAATTAAGCAAAAAAATGCTTGCTCTACCCTGAGATTAAAAAGGGCGGGAAGTAACAGCTTTTTTATTCCTTCTTTTTCCCCCAACTTTCGGTATGAAGCTATGAAGCTTTTTTTCCGATTTTTTGTTTTTTCCCATCTAAACCCAAGAGGACACTGGGTCGCAGAAAATAACACAAAAGAACCGATATTTTCCATTTTCGGAACTAAATCCAATTTAAAACAAACATAAATCTAAATACTTAAGATAACACTAAATTGAAGTAGACCAGCATGCAAAACTCTTATTTATAGAAGAAAACAGCAAGAAACACGCACCAAAAATTTAGAAAAAGACATCCAAGAGGAAGAAAGCACAGTAAACGCCTGTAAGGCAATGAGAGACAATATATAGTTCTGGAGTTAAAACAGTCAGTGAATGTGTCTCTCACAAGTAACTGTAAGAAAGATGCATCAGACCGAGAAAGCAAACGAGCAGAAAACACATAATGATCACAGTCGTTCATTACACAACAAGAAAGCAAACAGAAGAATTAAACCTACATTTCTAAATTTGAAGCAATTACTCAAGCGAAACCATTTATTTTCGGAATTCAACTCAAGTAATGGAATGGACTAGTGTCGCTTGGATCCGGAATGCTCCAAGTCGCAAACAGTCCAAACCAAAAACAGCACGCAAAGTTGTGAATAAAGCCAACATTCACCGGAACCCAAAAGAAACAAGACAGAGAAAGTTCTTCTGATAAAAGCAAGAAAAGCTACCGGTAATTAAAACAGAAGATCGTACGGAAAAAGGGAAAGGCAAATCAAATGTAACCACCACTCACTATCTCACAGTCACAGAAGTTAAAACGCACCGTATCAGTGAATCTGGCACCAGAGGATGAACTGACGAAATCGGAGAATCGCCGGTGACGATCAGAGATGGGATCAAGCAAAGAAAGTGCCGTACCACATTCACATTGCCGTGATCGGAGATCCGACGGTCACCATTAAATGCCAAAGAGTGTTAAAAGCACGAGATCCTAGTGAGAGAACAGTGGTAGAGTAAGAGTGAGAGTGTTGGGTTTTCCTTCAAGGTTGCAGTAGCAGTAGAGAGAGAGAGAGACAAGAAGGCGAAGAAGAAGGAAGAAGCCATAGATTTAAGGGAATTATTAAATAATTTTACTAATTAATACTCGTATTATTATTATTATTTTATTTAATAAGGCGACTTTGGCGCGCAAGTTGTCGGACGGTTGAAATGAAAAGACGATATTGCCCTTACAGTTTGACCTGTGGGGTCGGGTTTCGCTGTAGACTGTGTAGTCAAGTTTACGCGTATCCGAAATCAAAGGAAAAGGAATCTAATTATTGAAATTGGATCGATGGGTCGGGTGGGGCACCCGATTAATTATTCCCTTTATTTTCCTAAATTAATTAATCCATCCATTATCTTTTATTTTGCATCCTGAAAAAAATTTCAAACACCTTTAAGTAATAAATTTTGTAATAGGAGATATTTCAACCCTTTTTTCTTTCTTTGGGGTTTGTAAGTTGTAATCTAAGGTCAATCGCTTATGCACAGTTGAATGAATCTTCTCTTACTATTTTTCAACCAAAAATAAATAACTATGATTTTTTATAGTATTTCTCTAATTTATCCTTCAAATATTACTATTGTTAATTTAGTTCAAACCAAATCAAGGTTATGATTATGAAAAAAAGAATCAAAGTTTATGGTTAAATTGAACAATGTTTTGATTTAACAATTTATGACTTCTTTTTTTAACAAAGATAAAGAATAAAACATACTACTTTAATCCTATTTATCAATTCACTTTTATATAATAAATGAAATTGTAATAATTTTATCCACAAAAGTAGAGAGTGAAAAAATAGTTACAAAATAGTTGAGGGTAAAATTGAAAATTTCCTCTCGTAATCATTAAGTTAACCACTTCTTTTTAGTGTGTGAGATTTGGTCAAAATGGACTTATAAATAGGATCATAATGGTAAAGTTAGTCATATATATATATATGTGTGTGTGTGTGTGTGTGTTAATAATAATCTACCCCACATAAGGCTGATTTTTTTCCTGATCAATATAAAATATCTTCATGAATAAACCACTTTTATATGGTGTTGATGAGATTAGATTTTGTGGGCTTAGGTGTTGAACAATGAAACTTGTAATGATTGTGCCTCTAGCTAAGGTCATAATTATATGGAGAAAACAATTATGTATGCATTTAATTAATTAATTCCTAGTTTAATTTGTTTGTATGTGCTTGTGATTGTTTCATACAAAGACAATCATCCGTACGCACATTATATAAAAGGTTGACTAAGATAAAGGATTTTGTAGAGAATGATCATCTCATATATAAGCTTAGGTTTAAGCTAGCCTAAAATGGGTGGACAAAATAAATGAGCCAAGAGGACAGAAAAAATAATGGACAAATTAATTCAAGACTTAACATTCAAGCTAAGTTTATGAGCATTATTTTCCATATTAACTCAAGTTCATTTACACTTGGACAATCTAACACTAATGCTCATATAACCGGAATCAGTTTCGATGCCTAGCGCTCATCCCATTTAAACTGTTCATATAGGATTTTGACAGTCCAAATTTGATTTTTTTTTTTTTAAGACTAGTGATTTTTGAATTTTTTTAAAAAAAAAATCATTTTATAAAAAAATACTAGTAAGAGATTATTTTTATTTTAAATTTTTCAACTATTAAAATAATTTTTTAAAAAAATAAATCTAAATGATTTAGATGAGATGAATACTTGATGTCTATCAAATAATAGACACCGATTCCTTATATAACCTAATCTAAGCAATGTCTTACCTTCATCTCTTAATGGGCAGTATTTTCAGAGCAATGACGTTATTTAATCATCAATCCTAATCAATCTAAGTATATATTTCTTTGCCAACAAAAATGTCAGTCGTATTCTATTAATGGTTAATTTTAATCTCATTATTTAAATATTTTTATAAAAGGATAATTAATTTACAAGTCCTTATAGTTTTAACCAATTTTTAATTGGATCCCTGTAGTTTTTTTTAATCAAATCTTTACACTTTTACTTTTTTTTAAATCAAGTCCCTGATTTTTTTTTCTTTTTATCAGATCCTTATAGGTTCACATAATTTTTAATTAAGTCACTCTAATTTTTTATTTTCAACTTAATTTAATTAAAATAAAAATATTTATAGTAAATTAAATTTAATACTTAAATAATTATAAAAAATAAATTTTATAAATCCGTGTGTATAATTAATATAATTAGAATAATCAATTATAATTATAATTTTAGAACATATATTATAATGATTCCAACTCTATAATTATAATATAAATATATGATTGGTTAAATATTTTTTAAGATTATTAAAAAATTGTTATAATAACTTACTATTTATAGAGTATTATTATTTATACAATAATATTAAAAATTATTATAATTAATAATTTCATATTTAATAATTATAGAAGAATATTATTAGAGTTTATAGATTAAAGAATAAAAAAATATAGGGCATTAATTAAAAAAATGAAACTATGATGATATATTGATATGATAAAAAAAAACTATAAGAACATGATTAAAAACAAATGAAAGTATAAGAACCTGAAAAAAAAATTTAAAAAAAAAACTATAATGACCTAATTAAAAATTGCTTGAAACGGGCGGATTAATTATCTCTTTTATAAATTTTTTTCCCTGGGATCCTTAATATAAGATTAAATAATTAATAGATTACTTTAAAGTATTTATATTTATATTTTTTCTCTAAGTTAATTTGTATTACTTATAAATTGGTATATAATTTAATGATAAACAAGATATATATGTTATGCTTAAGAAATTATTTATCTTTTTTAATCTATCTAAAAAATCAATTAGGTCTTATATCAAGGATTAGAGAAAGTATGATAAAAAAATCTTATAAACTTTCAAAACTCATCTCAATTTCATGTGAAGAATAAAATGGGAGGGAGTGTTGTTCATAATATAATTAATAATTGAAGTAAGAAGAAATCAAAGAAGGTATTTCCATTCTTCAATTTTATGGTAAGGAAAGAGACCCTGCTTTAAAGTTTCATTGTATTGGCCAAAACAAAGTGTTTCATTATTTAATCAGTAAGTTGGATGTCATAACATATTGCTTTTATTTTGTATTGTCGTTTTAGTTAATGTTGGACCATACTTCTTTGTATTTTTTTTTAATGGGCAAATAATTTTTGTACATTCATTGAAATTGGCAACACTATCTGTCTTTTGGTATTTACTTCCTTGTTATTTTGTTTTATCAAAAATTAATAATTAAATAGTTATGGGCATTGAAATGGAGTTCTTGCCTTTTGGGTTGGGTTGTTGAGTTCACATGGTAGGGGTCCCATCATGCTTGTCCTTATTCTCATACAAGCATGTGATGAAAGATCCCATATTTTATTCATCTGTTTTTTTCCCTTTTCTTCTCCTTTTTTTTAGGAAAAAAAAAACAAAAAGAGATAGACAGATCTTAGAATCCTTAATCAATAACAATGCCAATATCAATATCAATATAAAATAGAATAAATGTGTGCATGTGTAGAGGAAATTTTAATAACTATATGGTTTACTCACTTCTCATATGAAGCATGGGGAGTCAACTATCTTAATTAGGGCATGAAATTAAAGTAATAGGTACTCTCTTCAACTATCTCACCGGAATTAAGGAGATGTTGTGTTGATGACTCATTAACTTTACCTAAAAATAAAACTTATTTTCACTTTTTCCTATTTTTAAGAATCTTATAAAAATGCTAATTACATTTTAAGTCTTCTCTTGTAAAATTCTAGTAAAGGTAATTTCTTCTTAAAAGTGCTGTATATTCAGGACAAGTGGGAGTAATAATAACAAGTCTTGTTCTTCTAGGTGGAGCCAGCCATATGGGTCGAATGATGTCATTATATCAAACAACCAAATCCTTGGAGAAAGGTTGTTAATTCAAGTTTTCATATTCATATATCCTGCTCACATGACTCCATATTATATGATCCCCTTCTTAATGCCGCCTCTAATGACCTTATTTATATATATTTAAACCATCTCAAAAGCAGTTTCTAACTATTTTCTCTTCAATAGGTGTCATGCATACTCTTCATCTGATATTATCTTTTATATATATATATATATATATATGTTCACATATCCATCTTAATATATATATCTCTAACTTTATTCTTTCAATATTATGATCATCTCAATATCTTTACTTGTATGCCCCCCCCCTCCACACACACACACACACACGAGGAGTAAGCATCAATAAAAACTAAAATGACTAATTGATATACTCTTTTAGGTCATTAATATAAGATATATTTATCTAATTTAATTAAATTAAGGAAGTTAGTTAGGTTAATTATAACATTTTTACTTAAAATACTATAATCATCTTCTTTAATTCTCTTCATATCTCTCTTACTTAATTATTGTTAAGAAGGCATCAATAAGAAGTAAATTAGAAAAAATTGACAAATTAAAAAATATATCTTATATTTAGGATTAATTTCAACTCTCCAATTATAATTCAACAATTCAAATCATCTAAGAGTAGCTCTTGTGATAATAATAGGGTGATAAGTAAAGGAAAAGCGGTGGCAGGCAAAAATAGTAGCACCTTGTAAAACAATTAACTTATATATTTTTATCATCCTTTTCAATTCACAATAACTTTTTAGATGCAACTCGAGATGATTAATAAGTTAATTTGTGTGTGTGTGTGTGTGTGTGATATAAATTTTTAATAAGATGCACCTTTAAAAAATGAGCAATGTGGCTCATTTTTAAACTTCATGCAATACACAAAACTCACAATGATTTAAATTTTAGAATAACGTCATTTTATATAATAAAAGTTGCAATCATATCTATTTTTTTTAAAAAAAAAAGATTATATCACAACATTATAATCTTGAGTTTGTTTTTAGGTAATTGAACGTAAGCAAAATATCATACCATGTGTAACCAAAAAAAAAAAAAAGTTATCATGGCATGAGTTTTCTAAGTATATATGCAACTATATGTGCATAGGCTCTTCACACACACACACGCACATACAAGAGTGAGCCTCTTTAAAATATTGTTGTCTCGTTGCATGTTAATTTAATAAATCAAAAGGCCCTTTCATAAAAAAATAAATCAAAAGGCCCACGCCCAACCTACCAATTTGACTCATCCACGTAGTCTAAGATTCCATATACTAAAGGCAGAAACCCATATTAATTAACTAAAATATATTCAACCATGATTATATAATATAAAACTCATTGTATAAAAAAAATAATATAATACTCCTCCTGTCTTAAATATATAAGCTAATTGAAGATTTTATTTTATTTTTATATTTAAGATTTCAATCTACTTTACCTCCTACATTTACATCCCTCCCATTTTGATTATATGAGCTAGTTAAGATACTTATCTTCATCCTAAATATAAAATATCTATATAAGTTTTATCTCTAATGTTTATTATATTTTTTAAACTAATTTACTAAACTTATAAACTAATTTATAATTTAACGTTATACATGGTTATTTTAAGGAGATTAGGGCATACATGTCCAAGCAAAAATAAAAAGGGGCATACGTGCTAATAGTTAATAATTTATTTGCTTTTTCAATCTATTCAAATTAGTTAAGTAGCTCTTATATATTAAATATGAGTAATTTTTTTCAAATTATCTCTTTAACTTGCATATACAAAAGGGGGCTTTCATTCATGAAAGTAATGATAAAATAAGGGTTAGAGTATACTTTTAATTATTTAAGTTTATACTAGTTCTATGTTTAGTCCTTTAACTTAAAAAAGTATGTTTTTAATTCTTTTAAGTTAACACCATTAAATTTATTAACAAAAAATGCTAAGTCAGCACATATAAAATGCCAACTCAACAAATTTAAATACTAACGCACCTTTCATAATATTGATTTTTAAATTAAAATATAAAAGTAATTGTCTTAAAGTATTAAAATTTGGGCACGTGGGCATTTTAGATTTGGTAGTTGAACATTTTCCATTATTGATGTTAACGGTATTAATTTAAAAATACTGAAAACATACTTTTTAAAGTTAAAGTTGAACAACGAAAAATATACTTTAACCTTAAAGAATGTATTTTAAGAAAACCAACATACATTATCCAGATATAGTTGGTCTAGTGATGGATCCCCGGCTAGATATAAAGTGGATGAATTGAGTTTGAATTCTACCTTGTTAAAAAAAAAAATCCTATTGGGAGAGGCCTAATTGTTGCAAAAGACCAAGGTTATTAAACCCAAATCGGCGATTAAACTAGTCAACGTACTAATCAAGGGTCATTGGGTTAAATTGAAGTCAAATTGGTGTTAACTTAGGGCTAAACCGATGAAAAAGTGAAGATTTCAGGATTATTTATATGAAACTATGAGTAAAATTTTAAAAAATAAATTAATTTATTTTTAAAATTTTAAAAAGGTTGAACCGGTCTAATTACCGAACCGGACCCGTTGGCCGGATTCCGACCCAATTTGGTTAATCCATTCTGGTTTTGATAATAATGCAAAAGACAACCAATACACATTTATTATAAACAAATGATTTGGCAAAATTTTATTAAATTATAGATAATTAGCAAACTCGACCGGAGGAGTTGGACTATATTGAGAGAAGTGATGTATCTTTGACTCAAAGGCCCTCTTGTATTATTAAAAAACGACTTTTGTAATATAAAACTGATGAAAAGTAAATACAAGAACAAGAGATTTTAGAGAGAGAGAGAGTAGAGAGAAGTTCTCATTTCAGTGTAATTTGAATGTTTACAGAAGGCCTCTATTTATAGAAGGAAAATGGGACTTTAGTGTAATTTCCACTTTGGGTCATTTGATGCAATATTCCCATAATTACATAACTGTATACTCACGGGAATGCATTCCCGTGAGTTGTATAATTTTGTGCGTGGGTCCCACCAAATAGTAAACTACTATGCAATGGTACTATGCGTGGGTCCCATGTCATCTTGTAATATTTGGAGACCGGGAGTCAATGGACATCCACATAATCAGTATATTCATAACACTCCCCCTTGGATGTCCATTTATGAATGTGCCTCATTAAAAAACTTTAACTAGGAAAAACCCAGTGGGATAAAAACCTAGCCAAAGAAAAGAGTACATCACTCATTGATACACTATCCAGTGCTGCCTCATTAAAAACCTTTCTAGGAAAAACCCAGTGGGACAAAACCTAGATAAGGGAAAAAGAGTACAGCGTGTATCGACTCCCCCTATTGACAACATCAGTTGAGATCTTTGAGTCTTCGAAGACCAATACCATAGACAAGCTTCTCAAAGATTGCTTCTGGAAGTGACTTGGTAAATAAATCTGCCAAATTTTCACTTGAACTGATTTGCTGGATATCTATTTCACCATTCTGTTGAAGATCACGAGTAAAGAAAAATTTTGGTGAAATATGCTTCGTTCTATCGCCCTTGATGTATCCTTCTTTAAGTTGGGCAATACATGCAGTATTATCCTCATATAGAACTGTTGGAACCATTTTACCAGAAGATAAATGACAAGTAGTTCGTATATGATGAATTACTGACCTCAACCACACACATTCTCGACTTGTTTCATGCATTGCTAGGATTTCTGCATTATTAGATGAAGTGGCTGATATAGTTTGTTTCATAGATCGCCATGAAATTGCTGTACCTCCACATGTAAATACATAACCTGTTTGTGATTTTCCATCATGTGGATCAGACATAAATCCAGCATCTGAATAACCAATCAGTTCATGTTTAGATACATTTGAATAATATAACCCCATATCCATAGTACCTCTGAGATAACGAAAAATACGCTTTACACCATTCCAATGCCTCAGTGTTGGTGCAGAACTATATCTTGCTAATAAATTAACAGCAAATGTTATATCAGGTCTTGTGTGATTAGCAAGATACATTAGTGCCCCAATAGCATTAAGATATGGCACTTCTGGACCAAGTAATTGTTCTACACCTTTTTTGTTAATTACTTGGGGTTGGAATGGATCTTTTTCTTTTATCAAAGATCTTACAACCATTGGAGTACAGAATGGATGTGACTTATCCATATAAAATCGTTTTAAGACCTTCTTTGTATAAGTTTCTTGATGTACAAAGATCCCGTCCTTCAGGTACTCAATTTGTAATCCAAGACAAAATTTTGTCCTACCTAAATCTTTCATTTCAAATTCTTTCTTTAAACAATGAATTGCTTTTGTAATCTCTTCAGAAGTTCCAATAATGTTGATATCATCAACATAAACAACAATTATAGCAAATTCATTTCTCGATCTTTTTATAAAACTGCATGGGCATATCGGGTCATTTTTATACCCTTCTTTCAACAAATATTCTTTAAGGCAATTATACCACATGCGCCCTGATTGTTTCAAGCCATACAGGGACTTATTTAATTTGATCGAGTATTGTTCTCGTGAATTTGAATTAAATGCTTCAGGCATCTTGAGTCCTTCAGGAACTTTCATATAGATATCACTATCAAGTGAGCCATATAAATAGGCAGTCACAACATCCATTAGATGTAAATCAAGCCTTTCATTTGCTGCTAGGCTAATTAAATAACGAAAAGTAGTTGCATCCACTACTGGTGAATATGTTTCTTCAAAATCTATGCCAGGTCTTTGTGTAAAGCCTTGGGCTACAAGGCGTGCTTTATACCTTGTAATTTCACCCTTTTCATTTCTTTTCCGTACAAAAACCCATTTATATCCAACTGGCTTTACATCTTTAGGTGTATGGACTATAGGTCCAAATACTTTTCGTATTGCTAATGATTTTAATTCTGCATTAATGGCATCTTTCCATAGGAGCCAATCTTTTCGTTGTTGGCACTCTCTAATGGATTTTGGCTCATGATCCTCTTCTTCATTCATTACATCATATGCCATATGATTAGCAAAAATGTCGTCAATGTTGACTTCATTACGGTTCCATTTGATATTATTTGTGACATAATTTATTGAGATCTCATTATTTTCATACATTTCAGATACCTGGATCTCTTCTGGGGCCTCAATATTCTCCTCTGGAGATAATTTCACTTTATGAAGTGGCTCATCCAGAGCTACGCTTTTTTCTTGATTATCCTCGACTTGGCCATCTATAATTTTAGCTTCTTTTCTTTTTCGAGGATTTTTATCTTTGGAACCGATAGGCCTACCACGCTTAAGGCGTGCTTTTGATTCATTTGTAATCGGTTGTCCTACAGGGACATCAATTCGAATTGGAGCATTAGCAGCTGGAATATGTGACTTTGTCACTTTCTTTGGGTCAGTGAATGCTTCTGGCATTCGATTAGCTGAATTCTGTAAATGAATTATCTTTTGAACTTCTAGTTCACATTGTTTTGTACGAGGATCAAAATGAGCCAATGATAATTCATTCCAGCTAATCTCTTTATTCAACTGCTTATTTTCTCCCCCTAATGTTGGGTAAACTGATTCATTAAAATGACAATCTTCAAATCGTGCAGTAAATAAATCTCCTGTAGATGGTTCTAAATATTTTATAATTGAAGGAGATTTATACCCAACATAAATTCCCATTCTTCTTTGAGGACCCATTTTAGTACGTTGTGGAGGTGCTATAGGCACATATACTGCACATCCAAAGGTCCGTATATGAGAAATATTAGGTTCTTCACCAAAAACCATTTGTAAGGGGGAAAATTTTAAATAACTAGTTGGCCTGATGCGAATTAACATTGCTGCATGCAAAATGGCATGGCCCCAAGCAGAAATTGGTAAATTAGATTTCAAAAGTAAAGGTCTTGCAATAAGTTGCAATCGTTTTACCAATGATTCTGCAAGTCCATTTTGCGTATGAACATGTGCTACAGGATGTTCAACATCAATTCCAAGGGACATACAATATTCATTAAAAGTCTGTGAAGTAAATTCACCAGCATTATCAAGACGTATTTTCTTGATAGGATAATCCGGGTAATGTGCTCTTAATCTTGTCAATTGAGCAAGTAATCTCGCAAACGCCAGGTTTCGAGAAGATAATAAGCACACATGCGACCATTTAGTTGATGCATCAATTAAAACCATATAATACCTAAATGGTCCGCATGGTGGGTGTATTGGCCCACAAATATCTCCCTGTATCCGTTCTAGAAATGTGAGAGACTCACTTTCTACTTTGGTTGGTGATGGCCGAATAATTAATTTTCCCTTGGAACATGCATCACATGAGAAATCATGGGATTTTGGTATTTGTTTCTGTTTCAAGTTATATCCACATGAATTCTCTATTATTCGTCGCATCATAATTGACCCGGGATGGCCTAACCGGTCATGCCAAACAATAAATATGTCTTTATCAACATGCTTCTGGTTTTCCATAACATTTATTTCAATTGTACTAATACTTGAATAGTACAAACCAGAAGATAACATAGATAATTTCTCCAGAACATATTTTTCACCATATCTAACAGTAACAATTTGTAGATATTCTTTATTGTCCTCATTTATAGTCTCAATATGATATCCATTTCGACGGATATCTTTAAAACTCAACAAATTTCTATGAGACTTAGAGGAATACAAAGCATCATTAATAACAAATTTCGTACCATTGGATAATATTATTATTGCTCTTCCAGAGCCTTCAATCAATCTTGTATTACCCACTATGGTATTGATGCTTGTACTACAATTTGTTAGATGTGAAAAATATTTCTTATCTTTAAGAATTGTATGTGTCGTTGCACTATCAATGAGACATATATCTTCATTCTTGTGTGCAATATTTGAAATGTCCATGAGCTTCATTAAAAGAAAAGAAATGCATCAAAACATATTCAATATAGAAGATGCATTAAAAACATATTTATTATACATAACTGGCAACAAGTCAGAACGAAACAAAATAATTATTACAATTTTTGCAAAACTTATTTAATCATAAAAATCTTCCACCTCCAAACTTATTTAATCATAAAAATCTTCCACCTCCAAGAGAGACATAACATCATCATTTGGCTCATTGACATCATTATCTTTATGAGCCTTATCATCACATTCCACATTATTAACACTCTTTTTTATAGAGGCTTGGTAAAGTTTCGCTAAATGTTCTGGTGTACGACAATTACGTACCCAGTGTCCCTTCATACCACACCGATAACATTTATGTTCAACAACTTTTGAAGGACCTTCTTTATCATTCTTTTGTCCTTCATTGTTCATCTTTTTCTGGTGGGTATAAGGACTATAATAACCTCTTCCACCATGATAAGGACCATGATTATTTCTACCTCCACGATTTCCACGTCCTCGTCCACGACCACGGCCACGACCACGACCGCGACCATGGCCACGACCATGATCATTCCGTACACTCACATTCGCTTCAGGAAATGGAGAAGATCCAGTGGGACGATTTTCATGATTTTTCAATAATAACTCGTTATTTTGCTCGGCTACTAGTAAACATGAGATTAACTCAGAATATTTTTTAAAACCTTTCTCACGATATTGCTGTTGTAAAAGCAAATTCGAAGCATGAAAGGTAGAAAAAGTTTTCTCTAATAAGTCCTCATCAGTTATTTTTTCACCACATAATTTTAACTGAGAACTTATTTTGAAAACAGCTGAGTTATACTCACTTACAGTTTTAAAATCTTGTAACCTGAGATGAATCCATTCATAACGAGCTCTAGGCAAAATCACCGTTTTCTGATGATCATACCTATCTTTCAAACTAGTCCACAATTCAAATGGATCTTTCACCGTTAAATATTCAGTTTTCAAACTTTCATGAATGTGGTGTCGGAGAAAAATCATAGCTTTAGCCTTTACTTGAGGGGACGCATCATTTCCTGGCAATATAGCCTTTCCAAAGTCCTTTGCTTGAAGATGGATTTCAGCATCTAAAACCCATGATAGATAATTCTTCCCGGTGATGTCAAGAGCATTAAATTCAAGATTTGAAAGGTTGGAAGACATGATTCAAACTAAAAATAATAAAAATAATTAGAATCTTATTATAAAAACTTATTATAAATTAAAACATAATTTAAAGAACGGTAAATAAACATGCTAAGAAAATAAAAATAAGATGAGATAGGAATGGGAGTAAACTCACAGCGAGACCTATCTCATCCGAAGGTAAGAAAGATGATGCATATATTATATAATATATAGACAACAGTAAAGAATTAATATAAACAAATGGAGCCCTATTAGTGCCACCACCATAAAAGGTAAATAAATGCATAAATAAATGGAGCCCACTAATATTAGTGTTTCCACCATAAAAGGTAAATAAATGCATAAATAAATGTTAGTAACATAAATTTAAATGTTAGTGGCATAATGTAAATATTAATAAAGTCAGTATGGAGCTTAATATCGCCACCATGAAATAAATAAAGCAGTAAGTAAAGAATTTAAATTAAACAAATGGAGCTTAGTATCGCCACCATGAATTAAATAAATAAAACAGTAAAATTAAATTACAAATGGAGCTTAATGTTGACACCATGAATTAATAAATAGGGAGTGGGAAGAATATATAAACATAAATAAATTACTGTAAATAGTAAAATATAAATTTACCGTGAATAGTAAAGTTACTATTCACAATGAATAGTGAATAAAATAAAATTACTGAAATATTAAATCTAGACTTCCATAAAGGAGTCAAAATGAATAGAAATATAAAATTACTGAAAAAGGTAAAATTAACATGAATAGTAAAAATTACTATTTACTGTGAATAGTAAATAGTAAATAATCTCAAATCTTAACCATGGAACCCGATGTTCAAAATAATCGGTAAAAGTAGAACTTTAATTCCATATCATGGTTAAGATTATCCCAGATAGAAAAAATAAACAAATAGTAAAGGAGATGGTAATAAAATCTTACCTTGGTAGAGTCTTCGTGCTGATAACGTAATATAAAACTGATGAAAAGTAAATACAAGAACAAGAGATTTTAGAGAGAGAGAGAGTAGAGAGAAGTTCTCATTTCAGTGTAATTTGAATGTTTACAGAAGGCCTCTATTTATAGAAGGAAAATGGGACTTTAGTGTAATTTCCACTTTGGGTCATTTGATGCAATATTCCCATAATTACATAACTGTATACTCACGGGAATGCATTCCCGTGAGTTGTATAATTTTGTGCGTGGGTCCCACCAAATAGTAAACTACTATGCAATGGTACTATGCGTGGGTCCCATGTCATCTTGTAATATTTGGAGACCGGGAGTCAATGGACATCCACATAATCAGTATATTCATAACATTTTGTAATTTATTGATCCCAATTCTTAACATTAATTAAATCACACCAACTGACTTTATTTCTTAAAGAGAAGAAAGTAAAGTGTCTAGATAAAGATATGTTATCTTTCAACTTTCTAAATTGCCAGCTGATAAAGTGAACAAAAGATCATTATTATGGTTCAGGACAATTCAAAGTCCCATGATTATCAAATTTGGGTGGAAGATTTGGAAAGCTCTAATGGGCAATATTGTAATTGAAACATCGGCTAATTTTATTTTCGGGAGAATGAAGGTTTTTCCTAAAGAGAATTATATACTAATATTTTGGTTTCTGCTCATAATAAAGTTATATACTGTTTTATGGTTCTCAATTTAAAAAATGTTATCATTTAAAAGGGTCAAAATATTTTTTTGAAGAGACCAAAATGTCACTCCTCCCTCTTTTTCACACATATACTAATATTAATATAAAATATCAAGTTTGTAATAAATTCCGATATTTATAAATACCAATTTACAACGAGACCGACATGATAAAATATAAAATTTATAATAAATTTATTATTTACAAATTACTCGTGGTCAGTAATTTGAACTATTTTTAAAAGATAAGATGTAGGTCAATTTACTTATATATATTAGATCCAATGTTTAATCAATTATTAACACTTGATTTTTAAAAAAATAATAAAAACATACGTGTGGCAGGATTTAGAAAAGAAAAAATCTCAGAAAAATGCTCGGCAAATTACAAAAGGACAAATCAGTGATTCTAATATACTAAATCCTCATATAGTAGTACTGCACCAATTTGGGATTACGAAATCATGGCAAAAAGACATCCCTGCCCTAGAGTAGAAAGAAGGCACCGTACAAGTTGTTGTAACCCAGATCGCCCCTCTGTATTCTTCAACCTCTAGGCAACTATACATGGCTTTTCCCCAAGGGTAATCAACCTCTACAAACCCTAATTTCCACTATGATGATACCAAAAGCTCTCCATTCGAAAACTCACTGTACATCTCTCCCCAGTCTATTGCCAAGCTCGCATACTCCTCTGTTATCCTCGTCGCTCCCTCCCATGGCATCTCCACCAACCTCCCAGCGGCCATTTTTCCAACTCTTTCACCTTTGCTATCGCATGCACTGTCAGCAATACACTGTCCACCGCATAGAGTACAGTCGATGAATGATTAGGGTTGTGAGATGAGTATGTTGCAAATATGTGTGTGTTTGTGCACGTTGATTTTGATAAGAAGGGAGGTGATTTCGAACTAGGTGCTCCCTGTTATAGTGTATATTGTATAGGGTTGGTTTAGATCAGAAGAGAAGAAAAGAAAATGATCAATAAACATATATATACTCTGACGCACACGAGTAGGAGCTGCTATGATGTGTTGAAGTGTAGACCTTTAATTATGTTAGGGTTTTAGATGGTGCTCCCTTTCTCTAGATGAGTTAGAGTTGGAAACAAATGTTATTAGTAGAGATTATGATTTTCCTTTTATTATATTTTGTTGTTGTGAAATACATTTTTTATATTAAAAGTATTATTTAATATTAAGACATGTCAAAACATATCAAAATATTAATATTTTTGAAGTAATGTATTGACCTCCTGTAGAAGAACGTATCAAAAATATCATGTCGGTGCTTCATAGATGAGAACCGATCCATCAAACAGTTAAGAGGTGCCTGCCGTGACTTACAATCATAGTAGTTAAAATATTGTTTTATCACTGCGATTTTATGTTTTTACGATTTTTTTTCATTAAAACGATTTTACTAATTTTCCAAACACTTTTATATTTTTATGATTTTGCTACATTACGATTTTACGTTTTACGATTTTATATCCCTCTTCTGATTTTACGTAAAATATGAATTTTTTGCTTGCCACAATTAATGTGTTCTAGGGCATCCTTTTGTCTTGTACGGTACCTTCTTTCTATGTAGGGTAGGAGCGTCTTCTTGTCATGATTTCATAATTCGAAGTTGGTGCAATATGCTGACATGGGATTTAGGATATTAGAATTATTTATTGATCCTTTTGTAATTTGCAGAGCATTCTTCAGTGATTTTCATTAAACATAATAAATATAAATAAATGGATTTAATTTTTTTTTCTCCCCTATTCCTGCTACAGCTAATTGTTGATCACTTTTTGAAAATGACACTCACTGGCACTCATTATTTTAGTTATAAATTAAGTGAAGACAAAACTAATTGTCAGTGTGATAAAAGTTAGCATACTTTTTGGTTCCAATTAAGGACACATAATCACTCTTAACCAATTCACTTTTTCCACCTTTTTTAATCACCTTTCTTAGAGTTTACTTATAACAAATACTTTTAACAGCCTAAATATCTTAAATTATAAATTAAAGTATCTTAAATATTGTAATTATTTAAATGACTAAATTCGTTATTGAATTTTATAGAAAAAACCACTAGACCTTTAGAAAGCCATCTTCAATGACAGAATAAGAGTTTTAAATAATTTAATGTATAAAAAATAGTTTTAAATAACTTTAATAGTATTTTTTTCATATTTAATTACCTTAACTCTATTGAACTTAATGGAAATTGTATCCTTTAGAAATACTAACAACCTTAAATATCCTTTTAATCTAGGAGTGTAATCCTCGAATATAATTTTCCCATATTTATAGGATATAAATGTAAAAACATACAAAAATATCTCAAAAAATTTGTTACATCAAATAGATATGTAATATATATTAATATATTTTCTTAAAGGCAACTTAAAATTGATAATCTCATATGACAAAAAAAAAATTGATAATTTCAAGTTAAACACACCAAATGACCCTTAATTATAAAATAGTTATGAAAGGTCCAAAAAATCATATGAAAGTAACAAGAAATATTGTCTTGGAAGATATCATGACATTTCTCTCTTTATTTACTAGATTGGACGTAGTAGTAGTTAATCATTTCTCACATATATGATGTATTCACTAATCTTTTTTTCCCTTTGTTATTGTTTTTATGATGTACTTGAATTTTTTTTTTCCCTGAGTACATGTATCCTCTTGTTGAATTGTTATTGACTTCATTTGGCCTTTTTATTCCAAAAAACATGAAATGTCCAAAAATTGCACAAAAATATGATAATTAAGGATATTAAATTAAAATGTGTGCTGAAATATTTTAAAATTATGTTTTATAAAATTCTTTTTTGTATTTCATGTGAGAGGCTTCGATGGCAAAGAGAGTTGGGTGGGCTCTGAATTTCATTATTATAATTGAGAGAATCACGGGGAAGTGAAAAAGAACATAATTATTTCATTTCCCACCATTCTTTATATTCTCAAAACATTTGAGTACCAAAATCAAATCAACATTTGAATAAGGACAAAAACAATTAAATGATCTTTTTATTAATGATAATAGAAATAATAATTTTAATATAATGACATGCACAAATTAATTTACATCTTGAAATATACCATTTTCATCTTTGATACAAACAAAAAGTTTGGATCAATTGATAATAATGAATTATGATGAGTAAATCTCAATGGCTAGTTTAATTTTTTTTTTAAAAAAAAATCTTGTATAAAGAACATTTAAATAATCAGTGTTAATTAAATTCAGTATGGTGGCCAGTGTCCATCAATCAAAACTAAATTTGAGTATTATAAACAGAGAAATAATTATCATAGAAAGCTATATATTCCTCATTTAAATATGGGTTAATAAAATATAAATATGAATTAGTCAATGATATTAAATTTTGCAATACTCTTATATAAAACTTTTATATTAAAAAAACTATGAACAATATAATATAAAATTTACAAGAACCCATTTCACTCATAAATTGTAAAAAAAAAAAGGGTGCATACCCTTAAATTCTTTGCAAACTTATTGGTAGAAACAGAGGGATGAGTACCATTCTTTGCAAACTTATAACAAATTGATGAATATAAATAAATAACAGATATTCATCTGATCCATTCTTTCTTTTGGGCCAAATGCCCTCTCTTTCCTCTTACTCAAGCCCAGAAATTCAAAGGGAGGCCTCCAAAGCCTTAAATATTTTGGGCCTGGCCATAAACACTCAAATATTTTATTTGTAAACATGAATATTTGAATAGGTGGTAAGGAAGAGAATACAAGTAAATTAGAGTATTGAAAGCGTATTTATTGAAAGGGGTAAAAATCCTTTGTGCTCTAAACTTTGAAAGAAACTAGTCTCACTTTCAAAGTGGCTTAAGGACACCTTCAAGAAAAAAAATTAATCTTTGGAAAAATCACCGTGAAATCTCAAAAAAGGAATGCAATTACAACAACAATAACAAATTTCACTAACAAGTAAGCAACACACACTTGTTGTCATTTTTTACATGAAAATTTATCATTGCATATTGTTCACTTATGATACTTTTCAGTAATTATATTCTTTTCTTGGTACTTCATACTCGTTCTCCTGTAATATTTCACACTTATGTTTCCTAGACTTGAAATCTTTTACGTAATGCATTTTGCAGGAGGTGTTTAGTGGGAAAAAACATTTTTTAAAAAAAAAACTGAAGGCCTATGATTTTTAGCCACTTCTTTTGCTTTGCTTGGTACTAAAGAATGGGGAATAAATTGAAAGACACGTTTTATAACATTAATAATAGAATATATGATTGCGGTTATGGTGTACAAGTTATATAGCTAATTTATAAATATTAAAAAATGGTTATATATATATATATGTTGATTTTCTTAGAATAACATTTTTATCCCTATTTATAAAAACTACAAACATATATGTGTGTGTGATATTGAAAAATAATTGAAAATTTTGGGAGACAAATAGAGCCAGGAAAACGGGTCAAGCTCATCAGGCCGACCCGTTTAAGCCCTGACCCTTTAAGGGCCGGACTTAAAAAATGGATGATATATTTGAAATTAGCCCTGACGGGCCTCGGGCTTAAATGGGCCGGCCCTGGAGGGTCTCAGGCCAACCCTACAAGCCCTTTTCACGGTAGATTTTTTTTTTTCTTTTTAAATTTATTAATTTATATATATTTTGTATTTGTTATAGATTTATTTATCCATTTAACTACAAATACATAATAACTATACTCTAATTTTATGATTTGATTTATTATTTGTTGTAAATAAATATTATGAATGTGTCCATATTACGGGAGAAGAATTCTATGGCATTCTTACTCATGAGCTAAATGCTACTACTCAGAGTGAAGAAGAATCAAATGTCGTTAAAATCGATAATAGTGACAAAGATGACAAAAATAATAGTCATCGTACTAATGTCTCTTAGTGATATACTTTTTTATGTTTTATGTGAGTTATTTGTGAATATAGTTTGCTTTTAATTATGAATCAATGACTGTGCTTATTCATTAGATGATTGATTCGTGTTGTAATTTACTAGTTATATTTAAAAAAACGTGAAGGAAAAATAATTAAAATTTAAAATAATAATTTTCGGATTCTGCGAACCTGCCCTGGCCCTAATGCTCTCGGGCCGGACTTTGAAAAACATATATTTTTCTTATTTTAAACCCTGGATGACCGGCCCTGTTAGACCTTGACGGCGGTTGCTTCCTAGCTTTAGAAACAAAGTGGTTTAATGACCCCATTCACTTTTGTCAGAGAATTTGATTTGTTAAAGAAACAAAAAAGAGAGAGAAATGAGCACGTGCGAGACGTACCATTGAAGTTAAGCGATGCATTTAGGATGGAATATTCCCTTTTCCCACTAAACTCATATATGGTGGGCCCACGGATAATGGCTCATTTATTTGCACATGATGATTTGATTTCATTTCAAAGCAATTGCTATGAAACTAAATATTTCTTTTGGTTTTAACTATAAGATAAGATTGATTTTTTTTAAAAGAGATTAAAGAAGATAAGTTACTTAATAATATCATATGTTGTGTATCATTAAATTATATATCAGTTTATCACTCTAGTTCTATTTATAAATCTTTTTTAACTAAACCTTATATACCAAAGAAAGATACTAAAATCAACGATTATGGTGTATATTTCTAACTTTGCATTTATTTATGAATGATTTTTTTTTTCAACTCTTTCTTCTCTCTCTAATTTTTAAAATTTATGGGTACAATTAATATAAATAGAATTGTCACAATCTCATTTATTATTATGAAATTAGATTTATAAATATGATCAAATTTTTGATAAAAAATGACTTATAAATAGGACCAGAGTGTTATATGTTAGACAAACTAATTTTTTTAAAAAACGATAAATATAAATATTTTGAAAATTTTTAATTAGTTTCATTAATTTCTTTTAAAAAAAATCAATTATGTCTTATATCTATATCTACATCTCAAGGGAGTAAATTATATAGAAATTAGATTTCAAATGCAAATGGATCCCACTTTAAACTAGCTAGTTAGGTAAGATTTGACCATCGATGATTTTGTAATTGAAAGAAGAGCTGGAATAAGCAAATCGATTATAGTGCTCCTCTTGATCTTATCTAAAATATAAGAAATTAAAGAATTTATCATGTTTGATTGGATCATCGCCTTTGACTTTGACCAAATATTCAAAGAAGCAAATAAGCTTATGTATTGGTTTGCTCTTTAAGCTTCACGTTATTGCAGTCATCCTTACTATATCTCCTATCCTATGAGTATATTGATATTTTATCAAAAGTTAGCTAGTTGATGTGGTAAACAATATTATCTATATAAGGAGGAGAATACAGATTCAAACCTTAAAAAATATATTTATTGATAAAAACAATAATCCTTTACGTTCTAAGTTTTAAAAGTAATTAGTCTCTGTTAGGAAATAATGATATGTTAGGAAATAGAAATATGTATCATAATAATCCCCTAATTCAGGCCCTAATTTAGGAATCACCATTATTCACCATTATTACTCTTGATGAGCCTTTAAGAGTGTGGCTCTCTCTTCTTGTATATATGCAGACCTTCTTTACATGATTTGAGCAAGGAATACAGATTATTTTACTAACATGGTATCAGAGGAAATCATCTGTTCCTCCTTCATTTGAATTCTTTTTCTCAGTTTTTCCGGTCTGTTCATCCAGTGTTCATCCAGCTTCAACGTGGTCCTTCAATAGTGAGAGAGAGAGTGAAAATTCGAAATTTGTTCCAGCCCTTGTCTCAGGACACGCGCCAGACCACCGTGTTCCCCACCATCCGATCGGCGGACGCCCGAATTTTTGCGGCGAACGGAGCTCTCCACGACGGCGCGTGGCTATCACGCGCTCCCCAGGCACCTCCACGTCACCGGCGCGTGACGGCGCGTGCGACGGCATTCTCACCGGCGACTTTCAGATCTGGCTTCTCCTCCCACTTTCTGGTGACTTCCACCAGGTTTTGTGTCATTGGCTCATCGTTTTCTGATTTGGATTCTTGGTTTGGCTTCTTTTCTTTGTGGAAAATTAGTATTTGGAGACTCTTGTGCATTTGGCCTATGTAAGTCGGCAATTCTGGACAATTATTTGTCATTGGAGATCCTTGTGTGATCTATTTGCTCATTGCATTTGATTTGTGCACCTTTGGGATTGTCTTTGTTGGTAGTTTTTTGACCGTATTTAATCTCTGGTTAGTGTGAATTATTTGGTTGTGAGTCCATGGCTGAGTCTAAATCATCTGATATGCTGCCCATGTCTGCTAAACTTACTGATGCAAAATTGAGTTGGACCAATTATAATGATTGGAACAAGACTGTTCGGGTTTACTTAATGGGAGTTGAAATGGAAGCCCACTTGACCCAGGATCCTCCTCCTGGTACTACTGAGAAAAGTGTAGCATGGTCTCGAGCAGATGCTCGTCTTCTTTTCCAGATTCGAAATTCTATTGAACCCCGGATTTTGACCTCGGTCAATCATTGCAACACGGTGAAAGAAATTATGGCTTATTTGGAATTTATGTTCTCTGGTAAAGGAGATTTCACCCGTATTCATGAAGTTTGCAAAGGTTTTTATCGCTCTCAGCAGCAGGGACGTCCTTTGAAGGACTTCTTCTTAGATTTTAAACGGTTATATGAAGAAATGAAGGTACTCATGTCTCCCCAGGCCGATCTCCAAACCCGTATCAAGAATCTGGAATTTCAAGCTATCATTAGTTTTCTTGAAGCTTTAGATCCATCTTATGAAACCATTCGGTCCCAGATTCTGTCTAGTCAAGAGCTTCCCTCTTTGGAGGATGTGTTCTCGAGGGTGCTTCGTGCTGATAGTATACTTCGCCCGTCTGTTGATCCCAATGCCAGTGCTTTGGCTGGAAGAGGCCCCTTTGATAACAAGAATCTTGGATTCAAACAAGGCCCTACCGCTCCACTATCTAGTAGTATTATCTGCTATTACTGCAAGGAATCTGGGCATGTCAAGAAAAATTGTCGGAAGTTGCAAGCTAAACAGCAACGTGACCAGCAGCGTGGTTTCGCTCATATTGCCCAGACGCCCAATCAATCTGATTCTGGTACGTCATCTGCAGGGGCTCTTGCTACAGGTACTCTCTCCTCTGGTCTTGCCACTACTTCCACGAAGTGGGTGATTGATTCTGGTGCAACCGACCACATGACAGGTAACCATCATCTTCTTTCCTCGTATACGCCGTATGCCAACCCATCTTCCATATTTGTTGCCAATGGTTCCCCAGTTCGAGTTCTTGGATCAGGAACTGCTCTACCCACTCCTTCCATTTCCCTATCTTCCGTGCTTAATATTCCTGATCTCACATTTAATCTTTTATCTCCCAGTAAACTAACTCGTCATTTGAATTGTTTTATCTCACTATACCCTGACCACTGTTTGATTCAGGATCTTTCGACGAAACAGATTATTGGTAGAGGCTATGAATCCGGTGGACATTACATCCTTGATGATCAGGTGTCGTGTTCTGTTGCCTGTTCTGGTGGCTCATCTCCCTTTGAAGTTCATTGTCGTCTTGGTCATATGTCTCTTTCTTCTTTAAAACGGATGTACCCTCAGTTTTCGTCTGTGTCTTCTTTTGATTGTGAGTCATGTCAGTTTGCCAAACACCACCGTGTCCATTTGGCACCTCGAGTCAATAAACGGGCTACGTCCCCTTTTGAGTTAGTTCATTCTGATGTTTGGGGTCCTTGTTTAGTTGTGTCTCAGACTGGTTATCGTTACTTTGTTAGTTTTGTTGATGATTTCTCTCGAACTACTTGGCTTTATTTAATGAAACAGCATTCGGAATTGTTTACTCATTTTCGTCATTTCTGTGCTGAAATTAAAACACAGTTCAATACTCCTGTGAAAATTTTTCGAAGTGATAATGCAAAAGAATATTTTTCCGCCCCTTTCACTAATTATATGCATGAGCATGGCATTCTTCACCAATCCTCCTGTGTTGATACCCCTGCCCAAAATGGTGTTGCTGAAAGAA
Source organism: Acacia confusa (assembly GCA_037074495.1). Classification (NCBI taxonomy): domain Eukaryota; kingdom Viridiplantae; phylum Streptophyta; class Magnoliopsida; order Fabales; family Fabaceae; genus Acacia; species Acacia confusa. Next base: position 11,100,038 of record CM073514.1, read on the forward strand.
AGAACCGTCATCTCTTAGAAACTGCCCGAGCTCTCATGTTTCATTCTTCTGTTCCCAAATCCTTTTAGGGTGATGCTGTATCTACTGCTTGTTTTCTCATCAATCGTATGCCTTCGGCCGTCCTAAATGGTTCCATTCCATACTCTGTTTTGTTTCCTACCACTAAGTTGTTCCCTGTTGATCCCAAAATTTTTGGTTGTGTCTGCTTTGTTCGAGATGTCCGTCCAAGTGTTAGTAAACTTGACCCCAAGTCCTTGAAGTGTGTTTTTCTTGGTTATTCTCGAGTTCAGAGAGGTTATCGGTGTTATTCCCCTGACCTTCATCGTTATCTTGTATCCACAGATGTCACCTTTCATGAGTCCTCTCCTTTCTTCCAGTCTTCCCTTGAGTCTTCCTCTGTCATTGATGAGTCCGATGATCTTCTGGTTTATCGAGTTTCTCTACCACCAGTTTTGGCTACTGATCCGGAGCCTGATCATCTTGATGATTATGATGATGCTACTCGTTTGCCTTCACCAGTACCTGCTTTGCCGATGGATCCCGACCCTACCATCCCTGAGTCTCCGTCCCCTACACCAATACCTACTTTTCCAATGGATCCCGACCCTACCATCCCTGAGCCTACGTCTCCTACTCCTACTGATGCACCATCTGATGACCTTCCTATAGCCCTCCGCAAAGGTACCCGTACTCGTTGCCCTCCCAAACGCTTTGCTAATTGTACCTATCCTATCTCATCATTTGTCTCCTACAAGCGATTGTCCCCTGTTTCCCATTCCCTTGTCACCACTCTTGAGTCCATCCCTACTCCTCCCACCCTCCACCAAGCTTTAGATCACCCGGGTTGGCGTGCAGCGATGGAAGAAGAAATGATGGCCCTTGATGTAGCTGGTACTTGGACCCTAGTTGATTTACCCCCTGGCAAGAAGGCCATTGGTTGTAAATGGGTCTTTGTTGTTAAAACTAAGGCTGATGGTTCCTTAGATCGCTTGAAGGCTCGCCTTGTCGCAAAAGGGTATGCTCAGACATATGGTATTGATTATTCAGAGACTTTCTCTCCTGTGGCTAAACTTACATCCGTACGTCTCCTCATCTCTTTGGCCGCTACCTATCATTGGGAGTTGCATCAGTTAGATGTCAAGAATGCCTTCTTAAATGGTGATCTTCTTGAGGAGGTCTACATGGAGCAACCACCTGGGTTTGTTGCTCAGGGGGAGCATAGGAAAGTGTGTTACCTTCAAAGATCATTGTATGGTTTAAAGCAAAGTCCTCGTGCCTGGTTTGATAGGTTTTGTGGTGTGGTCAAGAAGTTTGGTTTGAACCAAAGTAAGAGTGACCATTCTGTGTTCTATCAGCAATCTGATGCAGGCATGATTCTTCTAGTAGTGTATGTTGATGACATTGTGATCACTGGGAGTAACATCTCTGGAATCTCAGAGCTTAAAGTATTCCTTAACTCCCATTTTCAGACAAAAGACCTAGGCCCATTAAAGTACTTCCTTGGTATTGAAGTATTAAGAAGCAAGAAGGGCATTCTTTTGACTCAGAGGAAGTATGTTCTTGACATGTTAAAGGAAACTGGAAAGCTTGGAGCTGCACCAAGCAGCATCCCTATGATTCCGAATCCATTCTTGGATCTTACTGAGGACATGTTTGATGAACTTCCTGACGACTTGAAAAAGAAGGTTGACCCAGAGAAACTGAAGCCATTTCCATATCCTGAGCGGTATAGAAGACTCATTGGGAAGATGAATTACCTAACAGTCACCCGACCAGACATAACCTTTTCAATCAGTATACTAAGCCAATTCATGGCGTCTCCAACAGTGGGACAGTGGGAAGCATTGGAGCACATATTGTACTATTTGAAAGGTTCCCCAGGTCGTGGACTTATCTATTCTGATTATGGGCACACTAGAGTTGAATGTTTCTGTGATGCGGACCATGCAGGATGTAAGACTACCAGACGGTCCACTACAGGTTACTGTGTCTTTGTTGGTGGAAACCTGATATCTTGGAGAAGTAAGAAACAAGGAGTTGTGTCAAAATCAAGTGCCGAAGCAGAATACAGGGCCATGTCACAATCAACACAAGAGATCGTGTGGGTATTTCAACTCATGAAGGAAATTGGCATCACCACGACATTACCTGCAAACCTATGGTGTGACAATAAAGCAGCACTTCATATAGCATCAAACTCCGTGTTCCATGAACGTACGAAACATATTGAAATCGACTGCCATTTTATTCGTGACAAGATTAAAGAAAATGTTATATCTACAGGGCATGTGCGATCAAATGACCAGTTAGCAGATCTTTTCACGAAAGCTTTAAATGGAACACGAGTTGAGTATCTTTGTAACAAGTTGGGCATGATTAATATATATGCTCCAACTTGAGGGGGAGTGTTAGGAAATAATGATATGTTAGGAAATAGAAATATGTATCATAATAATCCCCCTAATTCAGGCCCTAATTTAGGAATCACCATTATTACTCTTGATGAGCCTTTAAGAGTGTGGCTCTCTCTTCTTGTATATATGCAGACCTTCTGTACATGATTTGAGCAAGAAATACAGATTATTTTACTAACAGTCTCATATATAAATATTTTGATGACTAATATCTCTTGGTTTTGTGTTTCTTTGTCATTACTCAAAGCCAAGGTCATGAATTTCTCTCTCACACAAGTATATATTTGTAAATAGTGTTTAATATATGTATATATTGATTTGACTAGGCGGATCCTTAAATTACTTTAGAATGGAGATTAATCTCTTTCGAGGCATTGTAAAGCACGATTTTTTTATTCTCCCAACAAATATGCTTTCTAGAACTTAAAACTCATATTTTCTTTTCTTAATTACGAGGTGACATTGCTTATTACTTCGGCTAAGAACAACTTATTAATTAAGTAGTGTATAATTTATTATAAATACAATATTTAACATTGACGAGAAAGAGAGTCCTCAAACATCACATGGATTTTGAGAAATTTATTACTTTACTCACCATACTGTAGGTGAATTTGATACTCTACAAACATGTTTGAGTCAATGTTTAAGAAGTACTTTCATATAAGTTTAGATAACACTTATTTCACATGCTACCCTACACTTGAAATAAAATTGAGATTATTAATTGCACCTATATATGTTGGTGATACTCATTAATTTTCTTCCTGTTACTCTTTCCCTTTCCTTCCTTCCAATGGTTTGCAAGAGCATAATAAAAAGCCGGAGCAAATCACTAAGAGGGGGTGAATTGGGGATTTGAAAAAAAAAATTCTTTTGCTCGATTCTGGAAATTAAATGCTGAAGCAAGGTAATGTAGAGAAGGAGAAGTGAGAACAAGACACAACAAGATTTATACTAGTTCGGTCTAACTCCTTGACTTACGTTCAGTCCTCAGACTCTCTGGGATTTTCCACTATCACTTATAATCAGTTACACACTCTGTACTCGAAAGTTATCCACTCACCAGGATACACTTTCCCTTACAAGTTGTACACTGATATCACAACTACACACTCTGTACTCAGGATGATCCTTTCCTTATGACTCACTCCCCCTTACAAGTTGTAGTTGTACAATCAATCTCCAAGTCCCCCGACTTGAGATTCTTTACAATCAAATGATTAACAGAAACAAACTCTCTCTAAAAGTAGATATTGATAAACACTGAAGAACAGATAAAAGAATCACAATACAGACTCAAAAATGCAAATGTTTTCAAGTGTAGCTTCGTTGTGTGTCTTTTTCTTTGAGTCTTCACAGCCTTTTATAGTTTAGCTAGATGAACTAGCCGTTGCTTTTCCTTCTCCAACGTTCAGTTGCAAATCTGGAAAATGACAGTTACAAATTTTGCTTTGTTCTTTCAATTCTTTGCTGCAATCCTGGAATATGTTGTTGCAGAACGTCTTCCAGATTCTTTGTCATTCCATGATCTTAATTTGACCGTTTGAGGTGATCTTAATGAGTTCCAACGGTCTAAACTAAACATCTGGGATAAGGGAGAAGAATCAGCCCTGTTCTTGGTTCTTCATTAAATACACTTATTCTGGATCTTTGATTCTCTCTGATCTTGTGATGAACCTGTCTGAAACTTATCAAAAACTTGATCAATAGTGTTAGGAATAATAATGCAACAAGATATGATAATTTCATATTAACCCATAATGATTTCGCCGATTGATTTGATATGGTTTTCAAAAGTTACCGATGCAAACTCGAGTTTGGTGTTTTAGACTCGAGTTTGAGGTTCATCCAGAGAGCAAGGTATGTTTGAAAGTTTCCTAAACTCGAGTTGACAAGTAACTGACTCGAGTTTGGTTTTTACAGAGAGGAAAGTCGCGAGTTGGTCCTGAATGAGATTTTGAACACATGGCTAAACTCAAGTCATTTAGTGACTGACTCGAGTTTGAAGCTTTTATGAAAATCTTAAGTTTAAGTTCACAGCTTCAAAACTGGAGTTTAGAAATGCAGACTGGAGTTTACAAGACCTGAAATATTGCATAGCTCTCTGTATGATCCAGACTCGAGTTTTGATATTCAAAACTCGAGTTTCAGTGAAAACTGAAACCTTTGAAAAATCTTTTTATGTGTAAACTGGAGTTTCCATTTTTTAAACTGGAGTTTTCAAATCAGTTATTTACTCGAGTGTTTTCTGTTTGAGCTAAACTCGAGTCACCGAAACCATGACTCGAGTTTCAGTGTGAACTGAAACATTTGAAATATCTTTGAAAGCTCAAACTGGAGTTTCTATTTTCAAGACTGGAGTTTAGAAATCATGTAATAACTCAAGTGTTTTCAGATAGTCTTAAACTCGAGTCTCCAGAAATCTGACTCGAGTTTCAGTGTATATTGAAACTTTGAAAAACTTTTCATTTAAGTACAAACTGGAGTTACTGAAATTTAAATTGGAGTTTAGAAAACAAGTATCAACTCAAGTATCTCTGTTTATGCCAAACTTGAATCTACATAATCCAGACTCGAGTTTCTAGTGAAAACTGAAAACATGAAGACTATTGCATTTTGCAAACTGGAGTTTGTAAAACTGAAACTGGAGTTTGGAAAACTTGATAAAACGTTGAAGCTTTTGTTTGATCTCAAACTCGAGTTTGCAAATCATAGACTTGAGTTTACAAGTCTTTAAACTTTTAGCACATAAACTTTCTTGTAAACTGGAGTTTCTCAGAATCAAAGGTAGAGTTTGGAAACAAGTTGAAATTCGAGTGTCACTGCCTTTAATCTAGACTCGAGTTTATAAACACAGACTCGAGTTTACAACTCTTGTAAACTTTGATAGCTCTCTGTAACTCTGCAAACTCGAGTTTGCCTATACAAACTGGAGTTTGGCCAACATTGTAAAATCTGAGTTTTTGTCTGTCAAATCCAAACTCGAGTTTAGCAACCCAAACTCGAGTTTACCTTAAACAGAAAGTTTTACAACTTTCTAAGGACAAACTTCAAATTGAGTTTACAATTGTCGGTTATCATCAAAACACACAGAAAACTAACACATAATATTTTTGGTGATATTTTTATCTTACCATCCATTTTTTCTTATAAAATTTTGCTCTAAAATTCCTACTCCTTCTCAAGAGAAGGTTGTCTCCATGACTTTTCTCTCTATTTAGTTTTCCCCTACAATTTGTAATGGTTGATATTTAATATTTTATAACAATATAGGAGTATTATAATCTAAAATAAGAAATATACACAAATAAATTTGTACTATTAAAATATAATCTAAAAAGTTCAAAAGTGCTTGAGATAAAAAGTAATTTTTTAAAAAAAATTTTTAATAAAAAGTCTACATAGTTGGAGTATTTATATGTAATTATAATGGTTTAAATTTAATTTTATGTACTTCTGTTTAATATTATAATAATATTATTGTGAAATGTTAAATCCTTACAATTGAAAGTTAATCCAATTGAGAAATACTAACATACTATAAGAACGCCACCTTATATATATTTTGACTAATCAAAATATAATACTTCATTTTATTTTAATCCCACATGGCAAATAAATCATCCAGAGAAGTTTAAATGTTATAATTTTAATAAACAACTACCCATGGAAGGGAATTGCATTTTTTTTGTTTTTTTAATTATGAAGTTTATGTTTTTTAAAATCATAAAATTTGAATGTCTTCATATGACTTATGTACTATAAAAGATTAAAATAAAATGAGTCATTGTATTTTAATTACCTAAAATATAAATGAGCTGACGCTCCTCCTAAGTATGCAAGTATTTCTCATTCCAAAGGTGGAGAAACTCTTAAATACTTACGTACTCTCATAATGCCACATCATTTATACTCTACCCAATCAAAACGCAACACCTAAACTAATTTTTAATCCTAGTTGTCTATCTATTTGTTTGCTGAAGAAAAAAAGAAACCTTCATTCATCCATCGCCTAAACTGAAACAGATGGCGTCCGGCGACATTACCATCGTCTCCTCCGGCGATGGTAAGAAACCAAACTCCTCCGATGCAATCTCCACCTTCGATCCCAGTGCTCCTTCTCACTTCACCGTTTCTCAGATTTGAGCGGCGATTCCCAGCCACCATGCTTGGTTAAAAATCCACGGAGGCCGCTCGCTTACATTCTCATATATATTTTTCTTGCGGCGGAGCAGAGCGACATGGCTGATGACCTCAACATTAATGGTAGAATCACGCTATGCCCATGCTTGTATGCATTTTCAACGATTGAATGAGTAAAAACAATGAGGTCCTTTCTTTTAATAAGTATAGAACTTTTAATATTATATTAGGCGTCATATTTTAATTGGTTAAACCACGGAATATCTAACATTTTAAACATAGGTTAAGTAAAAGTATTTTTCTAAGGAAATAGGTGCTTGTTTGGAAACTTTTTATGTAAATCGAAATAAAACTCCTCTCGTATACTAAATCCTAAAACCTAAATTTTGAAAAGTTTCCAAATAGACACTAAAAGGAAAATCAGTGGGGGATACCATTGTCCTATATCCTGTTTATCTTCCTAATAAAATATTAGTAATTCACTAATTTGATCTTTGTTTTTGGAGTTTGAATGTTGGTATTAAATACTCCCCTGGTCCTAATTATAAAATATAGTTGACTTTTTTGGAGAGATTAAGGAAGCTAATTAAATTACTTTAGAATACTTTTATATTTATTTTAATTAGTTTGACTAATAAACTAATATATAATCTAAGAATACACGAAATGATTAAATAACTTATTTAGCTTCCTTAATGCCTCCAAAAAAAGTCAACTATGTCTTATAACCTTGATTGAATATTTGACCAATAATAATGAAATCCATGTTTAAATTCGATAAAATCTATGTTGATTATCCCTGGCTTTTACTTTTATAATATAACCACCTCTCCACTTGGGCACGCCTGACAATCGTAGCCGTTCAATTAAAGGAAAATATCATCGTCTTCAAATGAACGGTTTCGATTCAGCACAGGTCAGAACGCAGATATATTGCATCAGGGGATCACTTTTTACGTGTAAGCAGAATATTTGCAAGGGATGAGTACGTAACCTCCACGTCAGCTGAGTATATGCCGAGAATATTAGGGGTGATATTCTCTTTATACCTTCAATTTCTTGCATTCCCAATCTAGCCCCACATATCTCCTAAAGATTCAATCTGGCCCCCTTTTTCTGTGATTATGGAGTAATTTATAAAATTCACCCTTCGTTGCTTTTTATAAGAGAAATTTTAGAAGTTATTGGCATTTCTATTTATATGATAATTTGCAAATTTTAGGCAATAACTAATTTAAAATGTATGTAAGAGAGATCGAGCATAGGATCAAATAAAGTTTGTCAACGGGAATATGAGATGATTTTTTTTTTTAAAGATATCAATTAATTTCTTAAATTTGCCTAAAGTGTGCAATTTTACCTTATAAAAAGAAACACAATGAATATTCAATTTTTTTTTAATAATAAAGATGGCTAAGGAGCAAGATACATTAATTGGGAAATAAAATAATAGGGGAAATATTCCCAAACACTTTCGATTTACCCATGTCCTACAAAATATTGGGCAATCTTTCAAAATACTAGATTTGGACAGTCCCATTTTTGCAAGACCATCCGCTACCCTATTACAATTTCTAGAGATATGATGCAGAGAAATTCTTCAGTCACAGACTCATAGTTGAGCAGCTCTTTGACAAGGTTGTGAAAACGTAGATTTTACGTAAAAGCGGAAGGGGAATGAAAAAACATAAAACGTAAAATCGTAATACAAAACGTAGTTTTTACCTGTATATAGAAACAATGTATTTTTGTTATAAATATAGCATTTTTCGGTTGTTAATATAACATTTCTAATTGTAAATATGGATTGAGAATTTTTTAATTAATTATAAAAAAGTCCCAAGGGAATTTTTTGTAATGAGATTTTGGTGGGGAACTTTTTTGTAATTAATTCTGGTCTTTGGGGTTCAAATGTAATTTTTCCTTCAAAATATCTAACATTGCGCCTGACTCCTGTTTTTTCCAAAAAATACACGCTTTTACGCTTTATGGATATGCTTTTTACGCTTTTACCCCTATACGTTTTTTTCCAAAAAAAAATTGTTTTACTTAATTTAAAACATAAAAACGTGTTTTTAACGTTTTAAAGCGCGTTTTTAATAACCATACTCTTTGATGTTAACCATCATCAAAAATATTCAATATTTGCTGCAATGCATAGAACGATATTGTCTTGGTTTTCGTTTAAAACGTGTAGGTCCAAAAAGGGGGGAAAACTTCCTTTTAAAGAGAGTCAAAGAACACATCCCAATTCATCTAGAATTAATATTAAATGGGTTTAATATTTATGTTTTACTGTAGAAATATTTTTCTGTTTCACTAACAAAAGAAGAAGAAGAAGAGTGGATCCCACTAATATTTTATCTTTTTTTTTTATAATAGGACCTATTCATTTTTATGTAAGTAAGACAGAAAAAAATATTTCTGCAGCAGAAACATTAAACTCATATTAAACATAAATCTTCACACTTTTATTGATAAATTATTTTTCTATTGCATCAGGAGATTTGGTTTGTATTCAAAATTCTGACATGTACCCACATTCTATCTTACTCTCATCACTTGGTGAATTTTTGAACCCAATTCATTTAATTTTCTTTTATAAATTATATGTGTGGATTTCATTATCTGTCTATATATTATATTTATTATAAAATTAAATAGTAACTACAATATTTTTCCATTTATTAATTAAACAGGAACTTTATATATTATGCAGAGTTGAAATAAATCTTATCTTTCACAATATTGGCATTTGAACGGGGTGGTTTCCATCAACTATATAAATTATTATAGAGAAAACAACAAAAATATTAGCCCCAAAACTAAGAAATAAAGGAAAAGATGGCCACAATAGAAAATGGGAACGGGAAAATTACTCGTACGCCTCAGTCCTCACACAACAATTATAAATACAAAAATATTTCCTTAAAATCTCCATATTCAATTATAAATAAATTTAATTTACATTTACTAAAATACCCTTAGTTTAACAAGGATCTTCCCACTCCATGGCATTTTGAGCCCCTATCTACAACTATCGAATTCGTCACCAATGGCTACAAGTAAATAATGACAAAATGGTTTTAATAACTTTGAATATATTTGTCATAAAATTGGGTTAAGATGAAAAAATACATATGAGCTTTTTTCCAAGAGCACCTAGCACCACGTGCTTTTTTTTGAGCAAAAATATATACGTGGTTACCGTTTTGGATCAAAAGTCACATCCTAGCATTTATATGTTACTGTTCATCGTGATGAAAGAAAAAGAGAAGCAATGAACAGTCACATAACAGCGGTAAACAACAACATAATGGTGGAATGCAACTTTTGCTTCGAAATGGTAACTACGTGTGTATTTTTGCTAAAAAAAAACATGTGCTGCTGGGCTCTCCTAGGGAAAAAGCTCATATATATTTTTGCACCTTAACCTTAAAATAAAGTATTCATTTAGCCTTAAATATAAGACATGATTTATAATTCAATTTATATTGTAAAATATATCTTGTATTTTAAAATAGAGGTAGTGTGACTCAAAGTCAAATGGTCATGAGTACTTTTAAAATCAAGATACCAAAGTTCAATCCTCACAAAAGTCACTTGGCCATTATTTACTTGTGGTTAGGGGTGATAACTCTAGTAACATGCTCACGATGGGCTTGGGCTTTAGCAACAATTGATGAGGCTTCATTAGCTAGCTGACGATGAGCCGTAGCAACAATTGATGGGGCTTCATTAAAAAGGATAGGAGGATTTATTTTGATAAATGTATATTAAACTTATCTACATTTTTTGCCCTAGAAACTTATCTACACGGAAAGGATTAGGGATGTTCAAGGATCGGGTTGGAAATCAATCCGAGGTCTAACTTGATAAGACCTTGGGCTGGCTGGAGAAGTTAGCTTAAGGTCCGGTACTAGCCCGAGGTCGGGTTGGATCAAATCAGAGTGGCGAACTGCCTTGACTAGTCAAGACAGTCTTCCCTCCCCCGCCCCTCCCCCTTTTGAGAGGCAAAATTTTAGCTTTAATTTCACTTGACTTCCGAAAGTAATAAAAAGTGATTGAGTGGAGAGTAATTCCGATAATTTAAAAAGTACATTAGGATGTCCAAACTCTAATAAGTGGCTAAATGTAGAGCTAATGGTGATTTACCAAAAAAAAAAATGGTTCGGACTAGACTAGTCTAAAGGGGTCTAAGCCACTAGACTGAACTGAAGTCCGATCTGGTTCGATCCGATCAAATTGTCCTAGACCAAAAAAAATTTGCCCAGATTGGGTAGGGTCGGACCGAACCAATCAGACCGCCCGATTTTTTGGACAACCCCTAGGATATAAGATTTATGCTAATTTAGTGATTTTAAAGACCTTTTGGTATTTTGAATTGTTGTGGGGACATGACGGTCATTTTTCAAATGAAGAATGACGGAAATTGCAGAACGCGCGAGCCAACTTTAATTCAGCGGATGAAGCAAAATGCAGAGCCGCCCCATCGACATATTCTTGTTCTCTGTACGCAAACAAACTTATGTTCTCTCTCCCCTTCTCGCTCTGGAAAAGCGAGACAGACATATAGAATGAGCAATGATCGAGTGCGCAAGCCATATCATAGCTTTGAGGAGATCGGTCACTCTCAAACTGCTACGTGAGGCTCCCATTTGTCTTCCATAATTTCAGCCACCTCAATAATCTCCTGTGATTTTACATTTCGCTTTCGTTTCATTTTATTTGTTGATTTATTGATTTTTCTAGAAATTCCTCAATATTTTATTTTAATTTTTTTCCCCTGGATTTTCAGTCCCCGTGATCATCAGGTTTTGCGAGGAAATTTGCTGGTTTAATCATGCCGCAAGCTCTCACGAATCCGACATTGTCAGAACCGTCGTCTAGTTCAGATTATGTTTTTCGAAGATCCGCGTCGGAGAATCCGGATTTCGGAGGCCTTAGAGGCCTGCAATGGCGCATAAATCTTGGGGTTTTGCCATCTTCATCAACTTGTATCAATGATCTTCGTCGGGCCACCGCTGACTCTCGAAGGAGGTAATTCAGCTTCATGATCACGCCTTTGAGGCTTTTTCCTTACTAAAATTACTATTTTTAATACAATAATAACAAGGATATAAGTTTCTCTTTTACCTGTTTTTTTTTCATTGCAATTTTCAGCCTCTTATTTCTCAGTTTCAATGGGAACTTGGGAAGTCCAAATCTTTTGTGTGTGAAGAGAAAGACCGTTTTCTTATCTGTTATTGTCTGCCTCCTGTCTATCTTACATGTCATGATTATTGACATTTTCGCTAAAATTTCATAGGAGCTGATTATCGTAGGTAGATATGTACCATACTGATTGTAATCCGATCTTGTATTTCCTAAGCTGCATATTGACGTGAATTTCTGCTGCATTGTTTTGGTCTAACTAAATACTTCATTGTCATCCTTTTTCTGGTCAACTTGACCTTATTTCAAAAATACTATTTAATAGGTGGAAATATGAAGAATAGTAACCTTGGTTTTCCTTTGGCATCTATGGTGGTCTGTATAATTTAATAATTCAGTCTTTATCTGGAATCATGCTCTCCATATTGTGTTTTTGTATTGAAAGATGAGTTGTGACATTGAGGTATTTGTGAATATATATTGTGATTTCATACTAGAATCTACTGCATGTATGTTCAGCACATTGCAATTTTTTATGTTGATTTTCCTTTGTCCATATTATCATTCTAGGTATGCTAGTTTGAGAAGGAGCCTCCTGGTTGATCCACATGATGGGGGCAGTTCACCTAACCTTGTCATTGACAATCCACTTTCACAAAATCCAGGTAAATTTTAGCTCCATTCCAATACCTAAAATGTGGCTGGTCAAATCTATATATCTGGTTATAGCTTCTCAATTCATTCAATATACACTGTCAGGCATCAACATTGCCAATATAAGTGTTTTTTTCCTCAGAGAGAAACTTTTCCTATAACTAGGGCTTCATCTCTAGGTATTCATTGTGTACTTTACATATTATATACATATTGATCTTTTATCAAGGTTTCGTGATTGGAAATTTATTTTGTTATGGTGGAAGGTATAAATGCTTACTTAATAACAACTCAACCAATGAGAAAATTTAGCAACAAATAAGTGGCAGGTATAAAGGGAAAACAACTAATCTATGTAACCTCTTATTTTGTCTGCATGAGCAATGCTATTTTATCTTAAGATGAATATAATGTGGCCTTTATAAGCAGAGAGTACATGGAGTCGCTTTTTTCGTAATGCGGAGCTGGAGAGGACGGTCAATCAGGATTTGTCACGTTTATACCCAGAACATGGCACCTATTTCCAAACACCTGGATGCCAAGTCTTGTTAAGACGAATCTTATTGCTATGGTGTGTCAAGCACCCAGAATATGGATATAGACAAGGTAAATTGCTGAGCGAAGCGATTCATTCATTAGAAGTGGATTCAATTTCATTTTGAATACACCATCGCATCTTGCACTGGGTTTCTTTAATACAAGTAATAATGATGCAGCTATACTATGAATAGAAATGGCATGTTATATGCTTTGATCCTACTCAATTTCATGTTAAAATATTAATGGAAAACGTAAGTATTGCAATGCTATGAATAATGGGCTTTACCTGAGAAATTTTTCTGTCATATATTCTCAGCTCCCATTGTGTCCCTAATTTCACTGCCTTGATTACAGCTACAAAAATCTTTATAGGTATATATGAATCTTATACCCTAACAATTGCCTTTCTTCTTTATTTCCAGATTTTTCCTTATTTGGAAGGGAAAATAGAACTGAAACAAAGTGATTAAATGGGAAATCTGTCATTTTGTAAAATGTATGTTTCATTCATTTTGCTTCCATTGGAACCTAGTTAAAAGAAGTAGATGAAGATCAAAGAGAATGCTCAATGAGGTTATTGAGCGAGATCTCTTAGTTAACAATGTATCCCGAGATTTGGTTTTTTAACGAGCTCAATGGTATCGTTTGATCCATGTAACCGATCCTACCTAGTGGGATTAAGGCTCTATTGTTATTGTTGTTATTGCTGCTGCTGCTCTCTGAATTAGTTAGCTAGTACTTGAGCATTAAATATCATGTAAACTGTTGACTTCCAATTATTTAGCTTCATTCATTCTCTTATTTATAGGAATGCACGAATTACTGGCTCCACTGTTGTATGTTCTCCAAATTGATGTGGAGCATCTCTCAGAAGTTCGAAAGTTATATGAAGATCACTTCACAGACACATTTGATGGTCTTTTATGTCAAGAGAATGATCTTTCTTATAGCTTTGATTTTAGAAAATCTCCAGATTTTTTGAAGGATGAAATTGGCTCCCCTAAGAGTGCAATGAAAGTCAAGAAACTTGATGAGCTTGATCCTGAGACACAGACCATTGTGTTGCTAAGTGATGCTTATGGGGCTGAAGGCGAACTGGGCACTGTATTGTCCGAGAAATTCATGGAACATGATGCTTATTGCATGTTTGATGCTTTAATGAATGGGACCAATGGTTCATTTGCAATGGCCCAGTTCTTCTCTTATTCCGCTGCAGTTGGGTCTCATACTGGCTTACCGCCAGTGATTGAAGCCTCTACTGCATTGTATCATTTACTGTTCCTGGTGGATTCATCTCTGCACAGCCATCTTGTTGATCTTGGGGTTGAACCCCAGTACTTTGCTCTCCGCTGGTTGCGAGTCCTATTTGGAAGAGAATTTTCACTTTACAACCTCTTGATTATATGGGATGAGGTTTTTGCATCAGAGAACTGCAAAGTGGAAAAAGGTGCTGATAATGACGGGGACTTTGGATTTCGGATCTTGAATTCCCCTCGCATGGCATTTATCTCTGCACTGGCTGTAGCAATGTTACTTCAATTGAGATCATCACTACTTGCTACTGAAAATCCAACTATCTGTCTACAGAGACTACTAAACTTCCCAGAGGATGTCGACATTAAGATGCTACTAGAGAAGGCTAAATCCTTGCAGGCTTTTGCATTGAGCGCTGATGTTTCATCTTCATCACCTTCATATGTACATACTTATAACCAAGGTAAATTGATGTTTTTAAGATCTCAGACCGTTCCATCTGATTCTGCTTCTCCAAAACCACCTGTGAGTTTGTTACCTGATAGCTACTGGGAAGAAAAGTGGAGAGATGTCCACAAGGATGAAGAACTTAAGCAGCAAAGTGTAGAAAAAGAAGTTCCAACTCAGAAAAAGGGATGGACTGAAAGGGTTAAGTCCAGTCTGAAGAGAGTAGGATCTGAAGCTTCTCGTTTGAAAGTTAAGAAAGATGACAAGGAAGTGGAGGAATCCATCAGGCACAATTCGATAGAGGATCTTACCAGGGAACTTGGATTTGAGGAACCTATAGAAAGAATGCAATGCCATGAAAACTTGTGCCAGCAAGAGAATCATTCTGTAGAGACTGACGAGGAGCAACAAGATGGAAGCCATGAAGGCAACAATTACACAATTGAGGATAGAGGTCTAGGTAAAAGTATTGGCAGTGATGGGAATATGTCCATATCTTTTATCCCAACTTATTCTGTTGATGAGGTCAATGATCATGGTAATGAGTTAGATCATAGTGTTGCCTCACAGTTTTTGCTTGATGAATGCCAAGAAAATTCACTCCTCAATCCTACCCATTCGACTCTTCCAATTTCCGATCCCCCTCCAAACTTATGTCATTCATCTCAATGTGATAATGATACCACTGGAAATTCATCCTCCGGTACTAGGGAGAGAAAACTGAATAGATTTCAGAGGTTATTTAAGGTTGGTCGGAATACTGGCAAGGTTATTTCTGAAACAGGTGGTGCTTGTAAGGATGCTAAATCTGCCAGTAGTTCTAATAACCAAAGCAATACAGCGGTTTCTTCTTCAGCTAATGGGCACAGTAGTTCTGTCAGTTGCAAGGGGGAATCTGTAGACCAGAATATGATCGGCACTTTGAGGAATATTGGGCAGTCTATGCTTGACCATATTCAGGTGAACTTTTTTCTAACTTTAGCTCTGGATTCTGATGACAGTTTATTCCTGAAAATTGTTTTGAGGCTCATGATTTCACTGAAGGTTTTTTCAATCAGGTTTTTTAATATTACCTCTGATCCTTAAGATAAAATCTACTTAACCAATTTGAGTATATTAAGTAAGTTTGTTAAATTAGTTATTTGTCAGAAATGTTACTTTCCCTTAACTCCCCTCTTAAATTTTTGCATTGAAACTACCATTTGATGAAAACTCCCTTAGCATGTGCAATCAGTAGGGATAGGTTAGGACCAAATCCTATCCCAATTAGCTTTTATATATGAGAGATAAAGTTGATTGAAGTCTTATATTTAGGACCAAATCCTATCCCAATTAGCTCTTATATTAAGGACTGAGGGTAGTCTTAATCAAAATCACAATATACTCTTTGGGAAAAAAGGGTTTCCCACATTGTTTTTTGGGGTGGCCGGGCAGGGGACCTTAAAAGCAAACACACATGAAATTTTACTATAACAGTTTTTTTCTAAATCACTACATTTTGTACTTCAGGTAATCGAGTCTGTTTTTCCACAAGATCGTGGCCAAGCAACCTCATTGGAGGACTCCAAAAATGCTCTGGTGGACAAAGGGCAGGCTACTGCCATGGAAGCTCTCGGGGAACTTAGAAAGATCAGCATTCTTTTGTCAGAGATGTGAATCGAATCTTATATTTAACCTGTACATAGGTTTTGTTTTAAATTCACAATAAAAGTTACTAGTTTTGAATTTGTTTGGAGGGTCATATGTATATAAAAGTGTTTGGGTTGTGTACGTGAATATTATATATTTGTATACAGCATAGCATTCCTGCTTATTGGAATTGCAAAATGTTTGTTAGATGATTCAGTCATAGCTTTTGAAGATAGATGAGTAAACGACGTTATCTGACTATTTGGCGAAGAATTACTTGAGGATTTAGAGTCTGTGTTACTTAGCTTTGGAAGGATACATTTTTAAACTTCAAGAAAAAAATAAATTCTAAGTGGTCAAGTTCGTTTTATGCTGAGAAACAATTAAAAGCTTTATACAGAATCAAAAGCTAAAATGATTCTATACGTAAATATTCATAATAAAACATATAGCAAACTCGTTGTAAGACATTAGACACTTTGCCTCCGTTTATTCAACATAAAAATTATAAATCAATTTATTTTTTCTTTTACTGGTTTGGGAGTAAAAAGATATTGAAAGGAAAATCAAGGCTTCCTATGAATAAATAAAAATTAATTGAGTTCCAACTTTTGACTCTTTTTTCTACGGTGGTTGTGAATCTCACTAGGTCCACTAAAAAAATATTTTTTTTAAAAAAATCTTATTGTAGATTCCTCTATCAAAAAAATTTCTCAGTCCTTAAATGTAAATTTACTTCATTGACAAGTATATGTGATAATATTCAAAGTCAGAGTGGTCATTGACAAGCTCTTGTATGTTAACTAAAACAACTTTCATTGACAAATGTATATAACTATATTGACAAGTTATAGAGTGAATATTAAAAAAATTATGTATGTTAACTAAAACAACTTTCATTAATAAGTATATGTGCCTGTATTAACAATCTCATCTATATCAACAAGATAACTGGGACATTTTTTCTGGAAAAAATTATACTAGGACTTTTTTTTTATATTTTTTCTAGTCTTTGGGACCTGAGATTTTTCTTTTTCTCTTTTTTTTTCCTCATTACTCTCCTGTTATAGCCTCGATAATAACCCATTATACTTGACAAAGTTTGAATTCACAACTCTATGCAAAGTTTAAAGCGTGTTCTATATCATTTGGACTACAAGACCCCGACAAAAACATAAAAGCTGATGTTTTAGTCTGGAAACATCCATCAAATTACAATTCAATTAATTGATGTTATCTATGCTTTTAGAGACACCCTTCTCACAGCCCCAGGACATCATAAAAATGTTTTGTCAGCAATGCTTTTTTGAAAAAGATGACAAATGATCAAGGAAAAAATATGAAACTAGGAATAGCACTACGCTTTGAGGAATTACACATTTCTCCCGTTCTTAATATAAAACATGTTTATATAATGTTTATATAATTCGATTAGATTAAGAAAATTAGTTAAGTTAGTTAATATATGTATTTTCTTAAATGTCCTAGTCATCTTCCTCAATTTTCTCATTCCCTTTCCTTGATTATAGTTGATATAATATCCATAGGGATAAATTAGAAAAAAACTGACAAATATAAAAACTGTCTTATATTTATGATAGGAATCATCATCATCCTCTTCTGGTTTATTCCAGAAGAAAGGCACCAGTTTAGGCAGTTATTAGAAGTTAGGAAGGCTATTGTTAGTTTAAGAAGTTATTGCTTATTATCCATTCAGTTAAGAGAAGTTATAGTTTGCTATCTGTATATAAGTTATTAGCAGTTACTTAGGAAGACTATAAATATTTTGTATTTCTGTTCAGATATCTTTAGGAATGAAGAAGATAATTTTTGAGAATCACTGTGTTGGCTAGAGTTAGATTCTGACTCTAGATTGTCTTTTTTTTCCCTTTTCTTATCCTAAATTCTTCTAATCCTATCAATTTAGGACTAAGATCAACTCCCCAAATAATATATTTTATAATAACGACAAGAAAGTATGTACGAAACTACAATGCTAGGAAGTTCATATCCTGCACATTCATTCCAGAAGACATCATATTCTTCTACACATTCATTTGAGAAGACTATCTCACTCATGTATATCTTGCTAAGTAAAATTCAATCCGCGTGGTGATGGTGATGGTGATGGTGATGGTCACGGTGATGGAAGCCAGGAAGTAAGGTAGTTATAAATCCAAAGACAATCAACTGGACCTCCTGCAAAAATCCCCACCATCGATTACCCCTATTGCCTCCCTCTTGTTCTGCCACATTTTCATTCTCAACCACCCGGTCTGTCGCCTCATTAGCCAGCGGCTGGTTCTGGTTTGCCATCCCGCCTTCAGGTTGAACCTCTGCAACAAGGGCAAAGGCAAGAAATATTAATACCACTATCCCTAGGATTGTATTTGGATTGTCTAAAATATTACAAGAAACTAACCATCCAAAGATGAGGCAGGATTAAAAAAGAAAAATTCAAATTCCACTTATTTCAATAAAAAGTTTAAACTCTATGCCTAATTTCCTCAGTTTTTAAATTCAACAACAACAACAATAAAGCCTTATCACCTTAGGTGAGGTTAGCTACATGAATTGCACAATGCCATTATACTCTATTGAAAACTAAATCTTTGGATAGATTATTTACTAAAAGATCCCAACACTTCAATCTTACTCGACCTGTTTTTAGAGGACTCTGTTCTGCTTGATCATCTCTCCTCACCAGCACACTCAATGACTTCTAAACAAGTTCAAACCACCTCAAACGATTTTCTACCATTCTCTCTTCTATAGATGCCACACCAACTCGCTAGCGTATATAATTATTACAAATCTTATTATTTTTTATATGACGACATATCGATCTCAACATTCTCATCTCAAATACCCCCTTTTATGTTCATGTTGTCCCTTTGAAGCCCAACATTAACTACAATAAAGCATTGCTGGTCTTATAGCGAATTCATTCCTATAGAGTTTGAAATTCATTCCTCATTAATTAAACAGAAAATTTCGATGACGCAATTCAAACTCCTGAGAAGGCTCCCCCACTTCCTTACCCTTACATTGCCCCAACTAAACACACTTTTCCAGTGATCCAAACTGAAATGATACTTTACGATCAGAAACAATGCATTGCAATAGCAAAAATCCCACAGGCTCCCTAAATATTTCCCAAATGACATCATAAATACCAATAGCATCATTACAGCTGTTTCTAACCACCACCACAAGAAAGCATTTGCATCGAATGAAAACCAATAATACCTGCGGGAGCAGCATTGTCAACTCCCTGCCTGGCAGCAGGAACATTTTCAGCCCTGGCAGGACGTCTTGGTGCATGAGGAGGTGCAGCCGCTCTCTGCATGCCTTGTGAAAGCCATCTTATGATTGGTGTCAAAGCTCCAGTTTGGTACCTGTAACATATTTCAGTTAGGTGAGAACCTCAGCTACCATTCATAGTTTCACACAACTTGACAACTGCTATTCTGAATCATGTATCATCAGAACGTTCACCCACCCACTTACATGAAGTTCATACAAAACCCTCATCCAGGAGGCATACCAAATGGGAAAATTGAAATATTATATAGAGGAGGAAAAGGGGAATTTATCCATATGGAGAATATAACTTATCCTGAGTTTGAGTAATAGTTATCACATGTGGCAGAAGTTTCAAGGGGAAAACTTCTAAAAAAGGAACCAGAAGGTTACTTACAGATATACAATAAAAGCAAATAACACAAGGACAATAAGCCTTTGCCTTGATCCATCTTGGTTGAACAAAAATATCACCGCTGCCAGCTTCAGCATAAGGAACAGATCAATTTGAAATCCAATTTGAAATCTCCTAACAACAAATTGTCTTTGAGGGGCAGGCTGCTGCTGCTGTTGCTGTTGCTGTTGTGCTGCTTGCCCCTGATTTTCAGCGTTAGTACCAGCCTCAGAACTTGGCCTACTGTTTATGGTTCCCATTCAATGGAAAAAAAACATCATGAAATAGTCATCATTTTTAATTATCCAAGAAAAATATGTACCACAGTTAGAGTAATCACATCTAATTCACCACAACCACTTTCTACTTGTCCCCCTTAAATTTAGGTTTATAGGGAAACAGGGAAAAAATTGTGACAAACACGTCATTCACACCATTCCTCCATTAGAAGACAAAAGATATTCACAAGGATTGTAGCTGATGGCAGTGGCACATTGCACATGCATACTTCATCAACGAATTAAGATAACCAGACTACACGGCATGGCATCAAATAAAAGTCATTCAATATCAAGGGGAAGCACATGTTCTGATGCCTGTATAAAGTCATCAATACCTTACAAGAATCAATTTTAATTCATAAGAACTTTTAATTAAAACTGCATGGCAATACCCTTCATCAAATTGTTGCCACTGACAATCATTCTCACTGCTTTAATGAATTTTACTTTAATAATAGTTAGTTAAAAATTTGTTCTGGCATCTTCAAATTCAATAACATATATTTTCTCTATCAAGCAAATCATTGATCACTTAAAATGTGATAACAAGCTCGAGAAATATGATTGTTCAGCCAATACTCAGATATATATAATGCACAGTTGGCCCAAAACCAAATACAAGATACATTATATCCTTGAATATCAGAACAAGAGGCAACTTCCCCCAAGTGTCATGAACAATCAAGCTCCAGAAAAAATAGAATACTATTAAAAGTAGAATAAGTAGCTACTTAATGTCCACTCCAAGCATAGAAAGGTAACCAGAGAAAACTTACGTGGGTGTTTGGTACGTTAGAGGAGTCAGCATGTTATGTGACATTCCGGTTACAGGCCCCATATATGGGGATATGGGAACAGTATATAAGCCTGCTCCGCGGTTCCTCTGTTCTTCGTTTTGTGAAGGAGCTAATCCTGGAACTACTGCAGCGTACATAACAGGATACATTGGATAATAGCCACCTGGGACTGCAGGATAATTGTAAAATGCAGGGATCTGCGATAACGAAACACCGCCACATGATCGTGAATTACTGGACATGGTCAACGAGACGCATTTTGAATCATAAAAATATTTCAGACGCCTTAACAATTACATACTCGCTGAATCAGTTCAAATTACAAACGATCAAAAGTGAAAAATAAAGTTAAATCGTTTCTCAGGAATTCTCAGCATATCCTTCCCCTAAAGCCAATCATCGATAAGAAACAGACTATTTTCTTTGCCATGGCCACAGATTTCGCTTAAATGTGTTTTCTGCGGGCGTTTTCTGTGCCAAAAAAAAAAAAAAAAAAGAAGAAGAAGAAGAAGATAAAATATCCCAATTGAACAAAACACCAACAAGTTCCGCCTTTATACTCAAGAAACTTCAGAGCGCAAAAGAAACCCTGATTTCGCAGACAATTTAATCAATAATTGGTTTTCTACATTTGGTAATGGCCAAAAAAAGAAGAAGAAGAAGATAAAATATCCCAATTGAACAAAACACCAACAGGTTCCGCCTTTATACTCAAGAAACTTCAGAGCGCAAAAGAAACCCTGATTTCACAGACAATTTAATCAATAATTGTTTTTCTACATTTGGTAATGGAGCAATCAAAGGCATAGGAGATGTTCTAGGAAAATGGCCAATACCTGGGATTGTTTGGTAACTCCTTCAGTCGATTGAGGAGGAGGAGGAGAGGCGGAGGAGGAAGGTTGTGAGCTTGACGACGCCATTTCGGCCGAGCTATCCCCCATATCAGAAACGTCAAGAAGCTTCGTCGCAACAAGAATCAGCTTCTTAGAGTCGCAGGGATTGAATCTGAAAAATGGGGAAGAAGAAATGGAATGCTTCTTCGACCTTCGTTGCGATTGCGAATTTTAACTGATTTTGACGGCGTATTATTCCATCAGACCTACAATTTCTTCCAATGAAAGTCCGACACGTGGTACAAATGACGTGCATTAACAAAGCACTCGAGTGTCACTGGTGGGAAATAAAAAACACTCGAAGGGGCTCTACCGTTATTTTTTCTAAAAGAATCAGCTCTTGAATAGGACCCAATTACTGTTCAAAAAAAAAAAAAAAGGACCCAATTAGATAAGAATTTAAAAGAACTTAAATTTTTTAAAAAATTCTCTAAAAAAAATTATCTTGAGTCATAATAAAATATAATTTTAATTCTAATATATGTTATATTAAGGGGGTTGAATTTTATCGTGTTACATTTGAAGAAGAAGATTCTTATACACATATCACAAATGACGGGACCCACATATATATATGAATTAATTCATATATACATATATATATGTGTGTGTGTGGGTCTCACCATTTCATGTGTGTGTGACATGAGAAAACATGTCTCCTACAACATGAGAAGTGTTTTTCCCTATATTAAAACCTTTCAAATCAAACTTGACTTTTAAGCCTTTATATCTTTTAATGTAAAATTTATTTACTTAATTTTGATTATATTTAAAAAATTAATTAAGTTAATTTATATGAAATATTTTTAAAACATCCTAATTATATTCCTTAATTCCCTCCATCTCTATATAACTTAATTATTATTGAAGGAATATCAAAGACAAATTAAAAAAAGATTAACAAATAGTATAATAAATATGTCTTACTTTTAAGACTAATATCAACTCCCTAATTAAGTTCAGCCTATAAAATTCCAATCTTTTAAGGCATGTCATGAAGGCTAGTGATTAGATATCCAGGCCACCATCTCATTCGGGAAATTAATTATGATACTTTTGTGTCTCTAAACAGTATGTCTTGGTGGCTTACGCAACAGTCATGTTTGTCTTATTCTTTAATGAAGGTGTTACACGGTAAGCTATGCCCTCAAGAACTAGTTTTTTGTCGAGATGTAATTTGAAACTTGGTCTTGCTTTTGGTAATAGCGGAACGGGATTAGGACTGATTAGGAAATCCTGGTTTTTTTACAAAAATAATAAACTTTAAAAAATTATTATGTTGTTTAAATTCTCCATATTCTATTATTTAAAGGGATCATTTAACAACAACTAGTAAGACCGTAATAATTACACAAATTGATCTAGAATTAAAGAATAACATATTATTATTTTTACTAAGGTAAGTAGTAAATCTGTCTCGAAAAGTATATATTCAGAAGCAATGTTGTCCTGAAAATTTTTTCTTGTTAATGTTTCCTAAAAGTCCTAAAATATAGTAATTTCGCCCCTCTTTTAACCACTGTTTATGTTTGTCATTAATTTTGACTGAAATTGCTTACTAGGTAGCATATGTACTCTCATTTTCCAACTCATCATCACACGTTATTCTCTCTTTCTCCTCCATCCCTTCCTTCCTCCATTTGTCTCTCCCTCTCTCCTCCGTCCTTCCTTCCTCCATCCGTCTTTCTCTCTCCCCCTCCTCTATCCCTTTCCTCATACATTGCTAAACTTACTTACTTCTCTTGAACTCTCTCCCCATCTTAGAGAGACAGATGGAGGAAGGAAGGGACGGAGGAGGGGAAGAGAGAGAGACGGATGGTGGAAGGAAGAGACAAAGGGGAGAGAGGGTGATGTGTGATGATGAGCTAGAAAATAAGAGTACATGTGGTTGCTTAGTAAGCAATTTTAGTCAAAATTATTAGTCAACATAAACGATGGTAAAAAGAGGGATAACATTACTATGTTTTAGGATTTTCTGAGGCGACATTGAGACCAAAAAAATTTCAAGGGAAACATTGCTCTTCGGCATATGCTTCAGAGGCGGATTTGCTATTTAACACTTATTAGTATTATTATTATATAATATATAGTCAAGATTAGTATCATGATATATGTGGTTTAACTTCAACTAAAAATGTGATACACATCTTAGCAAATGATAATTTAATTTATAGGGTTAAAATGCAAAGAATAAAAGAATAACTTAATTTATGAGATACAATATTTAAAAGAATTGGGACCGAGATCTCAAGAATGATCCCAATCCTATCCTGGTCTTGATCTCGAACGGGACAAAGATTCCCGAATGAAAATGTCTAGGACGACTGGGACAAAGACACTTTGAATTGCACACAGGTGGTTAACAAGTTTCGAAGTTACCCATTATTGCTTAAATTGCAGCCAAGAATTAAGGTTTTTATTTGGAGACTTGCTAGGGTTATTTTGCCTACCACTAATCTTTTAAAAAGGTGTAATTTAGCAAATGTGGGTGTTTGTTCCTTTTACTCTATCAATGATGAATCTTTAGAACATCTTTTCCTTTATTGCCCTTTTTCTCAAGCATGTTGGTTTGACTGTGTTAGGAATTAGGGTGGATATGCATTTTAATTGGAATTTACTTCAATGGATCAGACACTGGCTAACTAATCGTAGTGACCCAACAATGATTGTCACATATTTCCCTTTTTCTCTGCTGTGTTGGTTGTGGTTTGTATGAAATCAATTGTGTCATGCAAGAAAAAAAATCCTCTCCTATATTTATCGTTGGGTCATTTATTTAGTTTCGTTAACCTCTCTAAAAAAAAGTCAACTATATTTATATTTAGATTTGGATGGAGTATTATAATAGAACGGAGCTCCATCAATGGTGGTTATCTCACCCTAGCAACCATAAGTATTTGCAATTTGGAGCGTACTTACTTTTATAGTGCAATGTCATTACATTCTCAATCCATACCCTATACCTCTGTATTGTACTCCCACATTGTTAGAGATTGAAGGATTAGGTAAAGAGGAAATAAAAACCTTTAAAATATTATTGAATTCTTAATACTTAATTTTTGAATGAACGAGATCAATGAGAGTACAAGAGTATTTATATAGGCAAAACATAATCTAAACTAACCATAGGATAAACTCTAATCTAATCTAATATAATCTAAATAAATCTTAATCAAATATAAACTTTAAAAAGAATATTTTTAAGATAAATCAAATATTAAAAAATGATATGTAATATCTCAACATGAGAAAATACCAAATATTAATATATGATATAATAATATCTTAACACCCCTTTTCAAACTCAAGATCTTGGGGAAATTCGCACATATAAACCAAAAAAAAAAAAAAAATTTATCAAAATAGACTAGTGGAAAAAAAAATTTCAGATCTAACCTAGTTGATGGCGCCACATCAGCGGGCGCCACACGTGACGTGGCGCCACTGTGAAGGTGGTGTTGCCACGTGGGACGCCACCTAGGTGGTGCACAAGGTGGCAGCGCCACCTATTTAAAAAAAAATAAATTTTTTTTTTCAAAGCTACCGCAAGGCAGCAAAGAGCTGCCTTGCGGCAGTTTTACACCCCCTGTCAGATTTTTTTTATTTTTTAAATTATTATTTTTAAATATATAATATATAATATATATTATAAATAATATAATAATGATATATTAATAATTAATATATATTATTAATAATATAATAATTATTTATTAATATTTATTATTAATAATTATCATATTAATAATTATATACTAATATATATTAATAATAATTATCATATTAATAATTATTATATTATTAATAGCGTTTATTGTTAAATTAATAATTATATATTTTGAAAAATATTATTTTAGTTAATTAGTAATTCTTAATAAATTAATTATAATTATTTCATTTATTACAAAAAATATTATTAATAAATTATCTATCCTAGAATTGTGATAGCAGTTTATATTCTGATGTTTTTGTTCACTAAAAAGTTATTCTACGATCTAGATTGATTTTATTTTATTAGTTCCGATTTTTTTTTTTGCCCAAATTTTATTAGTTTAGATTGATTTGATTTGATTAGTTTAGATTGATTTAATTTTCTTAGTTTAGTATTAGTTTTATTTTATTAGTTTAAATTGATTTTATTAGTCTAGTTTTTAGTTTACGTTGATTTGATTTTATTCGTTTAAGTTGATTTGATTTTATTAGTTCCCATTTTTTTGTTCATTGGGAAATTATTCTGCGACTTTTTCGATTTACTCGGAGGTGGAGGGAAGAATTTGTTTTCAAATTATTTTGTAATACTTTTTAATGATAAATTATTAATAATTATTAGTCGCAGAATAACTTGAAAAAGATTACAAAATAATTTGAAAACAAATTCTTCCCTCCACCTCCGAGTAAATCGAAAAAGTCGCAGAATAACTTCCCAATCAACAAAAAAATCGGAACTAATAAAATCAAATCGATCTAAACGAATAAAATAAAATCAACCTAAACTAAAAACTAGACTAATAAAATCAATTTAAACTAATAAAATAAAACTAATACTAAACTAATCAAATCAAATCAATCTAAACTAATAAAATTTGGGCCAAAAAAAAAAATCTGAACTAATAAAATAAAATCAATCTAGATCGTAGAATAACTTTTTAATGAACAAAAACATCAGAATATAAACTGCTATCACAATTTTAGGATTGATAATTTATTAATAATATTTTTTATAATAAATGAAATAATTATAATTAATTTATTAAGAATTACTAATTAACTAAAATAATATTTTTCAAAATATATAATTATTAATTTAACGATAAACCCTATTAATAATATAATAATTATCAATATGATAATTATTATTAATATATATTAATATATTATTAATAATTATATAATATATATTAGTATATAATTATTAATATGATAATTATTAATAATAAATATTAATAAATAATTATTATATTATTAATAATATATATTAATTATTAATATATCATTAATATATTATTTATAATATATATTATATATTATATATTGAAAAATAATAATTTAAAAAATTAAAAAAATATGACAAGGGGTTGACGCCCCCTGTCAGAAAAGTTGCCGCAAGGCAGCTCTTTGCTGCCTTGCGGCAGCTTTGAAATTTTTTTTTTAAATAGGTGGCGCTACCACCTTGGTTGGCACCTAGGTGGCGTCCCACGTGGCAGCGCCACCTTCACAGTGGCGCCATGTGTGGCGCCCGCTGACGTGACGCCACCAACTAGGTTAGATCTGAAATTTGTTTTCCCACTGGTCTCTTTTGATAAATTTTTTTTTTTGTTTATATGTGCGAATTTCCCCAAGATCTTGAGTGTGACAACTGGAAGGAGCAGGTACTATAGCAGTGGACTAAAAGTAACATGTTGGAGCCAAGGAGGAGTGACACAGTTGGCTAAGGCATCGACCTTCACCTCAAAAGGGAGGAGGTTCGATTTTCGCTGGTCGATGTAAGGGCCTCTTTGATGGGTAATCTGTAAATACCTCTGTAAGCGCTCTTTGAGCCTGGAGGCATGCCCTGGCCTTGGTGGGTTACCAGTGTCTACCCCCACCTAAACTTTTTATGTATCAACCAAAAAAAAAGTAACATGTTGGAGCAAGTGTTGATTTAGATGGAACATAAACTGTGTTGTGCTCTGGACGAACTAGGAAACAAATGCAACTTGGAGTAAGTGTCAATACAACATCAAGCTAGTCTAGATGGACAAGGCGGTCTTTGGGTCTGGGTGGAACCAAATGGTATAAAGATCTTCATGGAACCCTAGACGGTCTAAAGATTTAAGCAGAATGAGATTGTCAAAAGATCTTGGAGAAACCAGATGATCAAAAAATTTGGCACAAGAACAAATGTTGTCTATGGAGAGATTTAGATCAATTTTGAAGCATAAGGTGTAGGCCGCTAGGTTAGATGCAATAATGAGCTTGTTTGACTTGAGCCTTTGGGGTTAAAAAGCCCAGTGGCTTCACTGGTGGAGAAAAAGTCTGGTATGATTGTTTGAATTAGTTTTTTTTTCACTAGGCTTTTACCAAAAAAAAAAAAACTCATTAATATAAAAGCTCCCGCCTAGAGCTTCCCTAGCAGTGCGTCGGTATTATGTGACTGTGGAGCATTCAGAACACTGGGCCCATAATTTTTTTTTGGTGGAGCTTGAGACTGGAGAATTCTAAACATGGGACCCATGGTTTTCTAGAATGGAGCTTCCAAAACTTCCAATTTTTCTTCACCAAAAATTAAAAATTCTAGCTTTTTATTTTTTATAACTTTTTTTAATTATATTTTTATTTTATATCTATTATTCAATTAAATTCATACCATTGTCAGTCATTTCCCATCTTAACTAATTTTTAAAATAATAATCCAAACATTCATTATTTAAAAAAAATCATTTATATAAAAATCAAACAGGCAATCCAAATATAAATCACATTTTAACAGGTCCTACCCGGCTCGAATCCGGATTAGTCAGCCCAGTGGGGTTCGGATACCAGGTGATTTATCAAAAAAAAATATATATAAATCACATTTACAATCTGATTTTTTTTTTATCGGGTTTCTATAAAAGTCAAATAGAAAATAAGCCACCGCTAACCCCAATAGGCCAAATATTCTATGTTTCCCTTTGTTATTCTATTGTTGTAACCTGTAATCTTTATTCTGAATAGAGATGTTGACGAGTTTGATGAGTTGTATTGTCCACTTATCTTTTATAACAGAGTTCAATTTATCTCTAAAAGCCCCCAAAAAACCTTTTTCTCCCCATGCGTCATCGTTGTGACAATACAATTACCCACAACCAAAATCTTTTTTTTTTTTGGTTTTTCGTCAATGCTCGCAAAAGGGGTGATAGTTGAAATCATTTAGGATGACGTCCCCAAAGAATGGTTGTATATGTTCACTTGTGGGAAATTCGCCAAAATGACCCAAAAAAAAATATCAAACTAGACCACTGTGCAAACATTTTGCCAAAATAACCTGTTTTGTGGTGCCACGTCAGATAGCGCCACTCGTGGCGCCACTGGCCATGTAGTGCTGCTGTAACATCCCAATTGAAAATGCCGAAATTTTTTTTTAAAAATGAATCGTGATCAGAGTCGAGCATTTCGATTAAACGAGTAACTGAATATTTAGAAGTACATAACCATAGTGTAATCATCCTTATATAGTCATCTGTTGATTTAAAAAGACAATATCTAAATAGTTCAAAAACTATAACATATAAGCTCTTCCAATCCGCCTACATCGGCTACTTGCCGCTCTCCTCCACCCTGGATCCTCCTGAACCTGAGGCTACAGCTGAGATCCAATTCCCAATTGGATCTCAGGTAACGGTTAACCTTATGCTCAAATAAATCATATATAGGCAACAAATAATCATAACAACATAACAGCACATCAATACATAAGCACACAGCAGATGCATGATCAACAATGGACAGAACATAAGCACACAACAATATGTAAAGCCCCACACTATGTCTGCACATAAACTAGTGCCACGATCTCCCATCGTGTCCTCAGCGCTAGGAAAACCCAACGGCGTTATCAAGACTATAACCCGTAACAAGCTATATGTATGACTGATAACCCACGACAGAGTTTCAGTATATAAACATGTCTACCATATATATGTCTATAAGCTGCATAAGTGTTAAGGTTACAATACGCGTCTGCACCTCCGTTGACGATTTCGGGCACTTCAGTAGCGTTGTGGTACGTTTGACGGCGATACAACGGTGATTTGACAGCGGTGACAGCGGAAACAGCGGTTTGTGATTCTGAGTATCCTATAAGGATAATATCACCAGTATGAATATCTAAGACCATAACAGGCATTTTAGGTACAAATTACCATTTTGCCCCTAGTTTGACTTTTTGGCGGAATTTTGCCAGAGCTTCGCTGTTTTGACTTTACACTTTCAAAATTTTTGCTATAATTTTTCCTCTAACATATTTCTAAAATAAATATCATATTTATTCTTAAAACATGATATTTAAACTAACCTGAGAAATTAAAAACTACTCTAACAATTCTACTATAACTACCGAAAGAACTACTTAAGCTAAAGACTAAGGACCGAAGAACTTACTCAGAGCTTTACTATGAACTTCTCCTAGAGCTTCTCTCTCTAACTTCTCTCTAGGATTGTAAGTGAATTGGTGAAGAATGAAGAGGAATGGAAGCTATTTATAGAAAATCTCAATGGCATCTTCGTAATTTCCTTGAACTTTGTCTGGTTGAATTCTGACCGTTGGATCGCACTTTTGCTAGGTGGTTTGATCTTGGCCATACACCTCCTTGCCCGACCTCACCCCCCACAAGAAGACAAAATAGCTGACCTCATCCTAGCTGCATCATCAAGCCTTATCCTCTTGCTTTATCTGATGAATTCCCGGTTCGGTGCCCCGATCACGAGATTCCGTAGAAACCTAAAATTCCGGGAACAACACTTTGAAGATCTTTTCTTTCTCTTTCAATTTATCTAATTTAACTCAGTTTCTGATCCCGCTGAGGACATTTCGTTATCAGCTGAAAATCCTCGGTATTCGCGCCCGGCTACAGAAATAACGTTGTCCGGTGCCAACTTCGAGACAAAAATTCACTGATTAACATTATACTTTGGTTTTTCCCCACTTATCCCCAGATTCCCACAACGGAATTATTTTCTATCAGTTCTCCTTTTGGCTATCTGCTTTAATTATACAAAATATCTTCCTATTCGGATCTCCAAATCACTCCGTCGGTTACAGAAATGACTTCGGAGACCGGCCATCTCGAGATAAAAATTCCCTCGTTCACAATATACCCTGACTTTAGAAACCTAGTTCACGGTTTTCTATGTAGGATTTTATTTCCATCCGTTCTCGTTTATCCTGTCCACTTTTATTATTATTTAATTAATTGCCACATGTCTTAAATCTTATTTTATTATTATTTGCTAAAAATCTCCCTTCATCCTTATTATTATTTATTATATTTTTTTTCCTTTTTGGCCTAAAAAATTTCGGCCACTATATATATATATATATATATTCATTTATCATAATACTCAATTCTCTTACATTTATTTTCCCAAAATTTTCCTATTGGTCCATAACTAATTACTTGGATTTAGGCTTTCATAAATTCTTGAAAAATCCTAAACCATTAATCTTTACTTTTTAAGACTATATCTTAACCATTATTATTTATTTAATTAGCCAAAAATTTCGGTCCTTAATAGTTATTATTTATATTTATTTTTTTTGTTTCCTAAATTTCTCTAATCTTATAAAATTCCTGAAAATTACTTAATTAATCCTTTAATAATTCCTAATAATTTTCTTAATTAGAATTAATTATTTTCTCACAACAATTTCATTAACATTAATGATTTAAGCCCTATGCAAAATATTAAAAGTCATAGAATCAATTTCGATTCTAAAATACTTTTTAATTTTTTTTCTTTTTATTTTCATAGGAAATATTTTATTAAATTTTATAAATTAAGAATAATATATTTCCTAAATTTTCAATAATTATTCCATGCCTTCTTGAATTTTCCATAATTTTTTCTTAGTACCTTCCTTTGAAAATAAACTAATTATACTCTATTTTGAGACCTCATATCCACCTATTTTCAATAGGTATTATTTATCTAAATATATATTTAAGTGTATTATAAAAATTAGGGTATTACAGCTACCACATGCGGCGCCACACGTGGCAGCGCCACTTGTGGCGTGCCAACGTGGCAAGGCACATGAATGGTGCCACGACACGTGGTGCCACTTAAACAAATAGTTTTTTATTTTTAATTATTATAATTATATATTATATTTTATATAATATATATTATTTTAATTATTTTTTTATTTTAAATTATTATAATTATATATTTTGAAAATTTTATGAAATATTCCTTTTAAAATAATGTTCTATTTTCAAAAAAAATTTCTGGACGGGGCGCTGCCCCTTGACCCCGCCCGCTAACCGGCTAGCGGGACGGGCGTGCTAGCTGTTCGTAGTGCGATTAAATCGTAGTGATATAGTATCGCGCCATTATTTTTGGTTTTTGCCTTCTTTCTTCAACTACCTCGAAGATGATGTTCCACAGAGAAATCTATTCTTGTTTAGAGAGAGAAATAAGAGCAAAGGGAGCAACATAGAGAGAGCGAAAAGAAGTGTGAGAAAGAAAAGAGGAGCACAAACAACTTAGAAGCAAAAGAAGAAATTTATTCAGCAATGTAGGAAGAACTGAGAATGCGACACATTAGTGAATCCTTATGGTACGAGGGTTAAATCTGAACGGTCTAAATTTATGGTACATTTTTACTTTCTTCACTTTTATTTAATATAATATATATTATATAAAAATATAATATAATATATATTATATTATATTATATAAAATGATGGGTGATGAAAGAGATGGTGTTCCTTGTAGATCTTTTAAACTTGATCTTGTCGGTTTGCCTGTTGATCTTTTTGGAGTATATTATATTAAATATATATGAAGATTTAATTCATATAATATGAAGATTAAAAAAGTAATAATTAAATCGCGCTATGAACAGCTAGCACGGCGGTCCCGCTAGCCAGTTAGCGGGCGGGGTCAAGGGGCAGCGCCCGTCCAAAAATTTTTTTTGAAAATAGAACATTATTTTAAAAGGAATATTTCATAAAATTTTTGAAACATATAATTATAATAATTAAAAATAAAAAAATAATTAAAATAATATATATTATATTTAATATATATTATATATAATAATATATAATTATAATAATTAAAAATAAAAAAAATATTTGTTAAACGTGGCGCCACTTATGTGGCGTGCCAACACGTGGCAGTGCCATATGGCCAGTGGCACCACGCTAAATGAATTATTTTGGCAAAATGTATGCACAGTGGTCCAGTTTGACAATTTTTTTCTTTTTGGGGGTCATTTTGGCGAATTTCCCATTCACTTGTTTATAACTCTCATCCCAACATAATTGAAGTCATTCTAAAATATGTAAGAGGGTAATTAAGTGCCTGTTTGAGAAGCATCTTAAATTTATGTTTTACGTAAGCCGAGACAAAACTCCTCTCACATATCACTCTGATTATATTTATAGGTCCATTTTGACAAAAAAAGTTTGGTCATATTTATAAGTCCAGTTTCATATAATAAATGAGATTGTGACAATTTTACCCATATTAATTATACCATAAAGATATAGAGAAAAGAAAGAGTTGAAAAATACTCAATCATAAATGAGGGCAAAGTTAAAAATTTACACTTATAACCATTGAATTAACTACCTCTTTTTGGTATATGAGATTTGATCAAAATAAACTTATAAATAAGATCAGAGTGGTACTTACTTCATAAATTTCAAAATCTAAATTTTAAAAAGTTTCCTAACAACCTATCTTTTTTTTTTTTTTTTTTTTGGGAGAATCTCTCTTTTCCCATTTTCATTGTGAACATCAAGTTTGACTCTATCGTTGGGTTTTCACACACTCCGAGTCACGTGCCACCGCCTCACCTATATATACCCGTAAACTCACACCGTTTTTGGCTATCCTGACCGGAATTTTCTATTTCCTTTCATTCTCTCTTCATCTCAATCATGGCGCGGTTGCTCTGTCGTCCACTGTTCCGCCACAGCCGAACCGCTGCCCGTTCATCCTCCTTGGTCGAACCGATGGTGATTCGACCTTGCTTTTCTCTTCAACACCATCGGTGCCGATCATCCAAGGCTTCCAAACCCGAGCTCATCCAGATCGAGTTAGGCTCGTCTTCTTCGTCGTCAACCTTGTCTTCTTTGAATGATGGTGAGTACGAGTTGGCTTTGAGGAGGTTCGATGAGCTTATTCAGCGGATTCTCGTGAAGAAAGCCACACCCGATTGGTTGCCCTTCGTCCCGGGCTCGTCGTTTTGGGTCCCGCCCCGAGCATCTTCTCCCGGTAACGTGGTGGACTTGGTTGAGAAATTGACGAATGATCTAAGCGACGAGGAGTACATGTCCGTTACCTCGCTTCGTGGTTGGCCCTGCTCGAATTTCTTCATCAAAGAAGGTACGATGCGGCTTCCTAGATTGTCTTCTATTTCTCTCTCATTTGGGGTCGTCGGAAATTCCAGGAATGAGGTTCTAGGCGAGGATTGAAAAGCTTGTATGGTGTTGTTTATTTTGTGACTTTGTTTTAGTTGTCAAATTTATATGAAATTGATGATTGTGATTTTCACTTGCCTAGAAAACGTGGGAGAAAAGAACGAATCTTTGTAATATCACTTGCAATACTTGTAGAAGAGACTCGAATCTCTTTCATTTTCTTTTCCCTTTTACCTTTGGAAATTTGGAGTCCTCAAACCAGGCATTGTTGATATTCAGAAAGCTTGGAACCCATGTGGATAAAAGTAGGGAGTGAACACCAACGAAAAAAATAAAATAAAATTCTAAACGTTTTATCTTCAGAACCAAAAAAAAAAAAAGGAGATTTTACCCATGTTTGGGTGGCCATAGAGAATTATAATGCTTCCCATATGCACTTTGCGCGCGCTTGTATCCATGTTTGGGGTCCATTTATCAATCCTCTCAAGTTTTTTTCTTCCCTATCTTCTCTTTCACTCAAATGAAGCTTAAGAAAGTTCAATTAGTATAATCTTGGAGGATGATAGCAGTAGCAATGTCCAAACATGTGGACAAGTGCAGCGACTGACGTATTAGAGGAAATCCTGGAAAGCATAGTATCAAATAAGAAAATAAAGTAGTCAGAGGCAGTATCCATATATCATCCTACTAGTTTTGGTTTTAGGATGATATTTGCTATTATCATCAACTGAGTCTTGACAAAATTTAACTACTGCATGATTAAAAGTGAGATATATCACAAGCTGCTAACAGCAGAATTATTTACTTTGGGCATTAAAGGTATTCTACAATGACTTTGCGACCTGATTTTGGGGAGTATATGTTTGACAAAGCTTAAATTACTTTCCAAATGTTACAAAGAAGACCCCATTTAAACTGATAGAATACTAAGCTGAATTTCAAGAGAGAACTATAATTGAATCCAGCGAACCAATCTCACTTTTCAGTTGTGAATTGATGCTTTATTGGTATTGAAAACAGTTCTGTGGCACCAAAATAGAATGGCCTCCTGCTTACATAATATCTTTCATGCCACTAGGCCATTGACACACTATTAGATGTAATTAATAATCATATTCTGTTTCAGATAATGCTTCTTTTGTTAATTGCATGCTCATGTGTTGAAAACTCTCTGTTTGACGTGGTACGAGCTTAGAAAGTCTTACATGCTTACATCTTTCTGGCTTCAGAAAATGAATCTGCTCATGTGGATGCTGATGTGGAGTTAAATGGGCCAGAAGAGATGGGGGTGAGAGTAAAAGTTAAGGTTTTATCAGTGCCAGAAAACGTAGCTTTGTCTGAAGATGAGGAAAGCTGACTAACTGAACCATCTACTGTGGTGAGCAATATTTTAAGCTTGTTAATTATCAATGAACAAATACATGTCAAGATGATTAATTTGTAAAAAATGATTTTGGCTTTAAAGATGTATAATATCTTCTTTCTTTCCTCTTCCATTGCTTGATGTTCTATACTTGTTATTCTGATTTGTTGTGTCGCTCTTGTTGCTATTCAATTTTTATTAGTTTGGATGATGATTTTGAAGATAGAACGAGTTTGCATATGCATTTTGAGAGTGGTTTTGCATATTATCGGATGAAGGAATTGCGGTGGCATTGATGAAGGAATAGCGGTAGCATTAGGGGTGGAACTAGAGGGGTGCTAGGGTTGGCCCCCACCCCACTAAAATATAAAAATATATTTATATATGGTTTGGAATCTGTGAAACTTGATTTCCTACTTCTTTATGATGGAAATTTCAGTTGGGTTGGATTTAGCATTTGCTTCAGTTAAAATTCGAGACAAGGGAAACAAGCCCAGAAGTACATAAACTTTAGATAGTATCTTATGGATGAGGGACTAATATGCCTTATGCATTACACTCATCTTTTGTCTTTTCTCTGTTGTTACTTGTTCGCTTTCATAAATTCTTATGATAATAGTCTATTTTATTATATGATTAATCCGCTTCATCACATATTGTATTGTTTAAATCTAGCTCCGGTTATCAATTCGTATTTTAGTATTTTACTTATCATCTCCAGAGGATGATGAGTTGATGATTTGGTTTTAACAGGATTTTAGGGTGTCTATCATCTAATAGTCTTATTATTGACTTCTTTGCGTTGATCTTTTACCGTTTTACCATTACAGTTCCTTTTATACTAAATAATTATTAGTAGTTTGATACTATAATTCTCAGTTTCCTTCAAACTTAGGGAGCTTAAATCCGGATAAGAAAGCAGCTTGAAAACGTTGCATGACAAGCATGACCACAAAATTTTTTTCTTCAACTCCTATACACTTTGCTTTATAATCTCACCCCCTTATCTACAAATCCTAGCTCCACCTCTGGGTGGCATACTTTGAAAAGAATATATAGAAAAAAATTCCTAGACATTGTTATACATATTGAACTTCTAAATATGTCTGTGGTACCAGCGTAAAAAATGTGGATGCTATTACCTGATTCTAAGTCTTTGTACAAGAGGACTTCTAAGTTCTAACACATGTATCATCAATACAGATGTCTCTGGATGCCTCAAGTATTGTTGTACTGTTCCAGATGTTAATGATAAAGGTACTTATCTGTTTTTTGAATTGAGACCCAAGGACATCGATGGGTTCTGGACTTTTTTACCCCCATAAAAGGGGCGTTGAAAAGAAAAACAATGACAAGTGTTTTTTATGTGGTATGATATTGTGCCTTTCTTAGCCAAGGCAGTGTTACTATTAAGAAGTAAATAAAAGAAGCTTTAACAGTTGCAATTTGTGTGGACATTCTTATGTCTTACATTTCCCCTTGTCACAGACTTGTGTTGAAGACTTTTATCTATTTGCATTTCTTGTTTTCTTAATCTTTTTTTATACCCAGTTGTCTATCTAACATGGCCTTTTGGTGAATGGTATATTTTAAGACTTGGTTGTCCATTGTGACCACCCATCTAATGGGAAAAACAAACCTTCTTCTTGTTGAATAAAAAATCCCTTCTTAACTCTTTAATGTTGATCGCTTAATCTCATTCTTTGGCTATTACTATATCATTCTAATCCCTTTCTTTTCCTTTCCAAATTGGTACCGACACAGGGTTTGCTGGATCGGAGCTTCGGCACATCCAAGATTGAACAACTTGTATGGATTCGATCAATGCAAGGCAAGGAAAAGGCAAAGCGGGGGTCCATACAATTGCAGTACTGGTTGGTTTGTCTTGGCAATGCCCTTCTCACTCTACTTGGTCTCGCTGTCATTTGTTCATATTTAGTTATTGACCAGGTGGTCAGATTGAGAATCATCAGTGTGTGTTGGGTATTTGCGAGGTTATGTTAAACTATTCTCATGTTCGGGGAAATGTAACTATTTGGCCATGCAAATGTATAAAAGCATGTCCCTTTGAGGATATCCGATAATTTGATAAGTTTTCGTCTTTGTGCATTCTTAAGGATGTAGAACTTTACTCATGAATATGTATATACGTGAATAACTCGAAAATATATAATTATGGGAAAATTTCATTGCATCTCTTCTGTAGCAATTTAATATTAAACAGCCTCCAAAACTTTTTGAAACTTTACTCCCCTTAGGAGTAAACTGAAATTAAAATTTGTAGGTGAAAAGATAATTGTGTTTTTACTTTCAAGTCGAATATGATCATTACAAATGTAGGAATTTATGAGTTAAATATGTTTATTTGTAATACAAATAAGTGAAATTATTAAACTATCTTTATCAATCATGTATTAGACAAAGAGTATATTCACAAGAATACATGTCACTTATAAGCCATGTGTGAGAATTGACAAGTCAAATATGTATATTTACAAGACATACGTAAGAATTTATAAGATCATTTTGGTTATATACAAGGCAAGGATATAAATGTCTTTTCAGTAAAAAAATTAATTTTAATTTAGTTATAAGGATACAGTGAAAGTTCAAAAGTTTTAAAAGCTTTTTATATTTAATGGCTATAGGAAGTACAGTTTTAAAAGCTCTTTATATTAAATTTTCCCTATAATTAAACCTTGTATAAAGTGAGTTATAGTATTTACCAATTATAATCAATACAACTCATTTGTCGATCTCGTTGCCTTGTGCGGCCTAGTATTTGTTAAATCACATCCCCGATATGTGATAAAAATGCAACTTAAATCTGAGGTGGAAAATGGGTACTGATGACCAAAAAAGAAAGAAAGAAGGGAAAATGGGTATCAAAATCGCTAAGACCTGAGAGCAACTTGGATAAGAAGTATTGTCAGAATCCGGAAACAATCTCCTTTATTTGTGCCTGCACCACATACGATCACAAACAAGTAGTCATTTTTCTTAAGCTATTGAGGGTTAGAATCTGGAGGACTTTTATAATATTAACCAATTCACCATTAGTGAGCAGTGACCAAATCAAGATAAATTGGTAGAAGATAGAAAATGATCAAATAATGTGATTAAGTGGTAAAAAAATCATTATGATAATATGAATAATGGGTACAAAAGAGTGGTGATCAAGTATGTCACAATGTTTTAAATTTTAATTGGTCAGAGATGCATCAAAACCAACTTTTGTTTTGTTCACTCATTTTTCTTAAAAGAACTTTAAGAAACTTGGGAAGCAAAATTACAAGTGTATTGCTAGATTTTAAATAAAACTTGATTATACAATGATCTACTACAATGAAAGATGTTACCTTACTAGAAAGAACAAGAAGACATCATTTTTATAAGGTGAAAGATAACCCTATACTAAGTGAGAATTAAAGAAATTGAACCCTACATTAAATTCTAATGTCCTTGTTGAGGCATTGAACTTTGAGAATAACTAGGTGAGGGTAAGGTATCTCCGAACGGATTAGGATTAGAACCTACAAGCTGCATTTTCTGAGGGTATTGATGAAACATCATTTGCTGTTGTTGTTGTTGAGCCAATAAAGGCAATTGTACGTTAGTTGGAGGGGTTATGTTGTTGGACATTGCAAAATTAAAGGATCTTGCTGGTTCTCATTATGATCAAATGTATTCTGCAGAGCCATTCCTCTATGTCCATAACCTGCATTTTGGAGCTGAAATTGTCTCCTAGAATGTTCATCTTCATACAAACTGTCTAGTAATAGCTTGTCAAACCCACCAGCCTAAACAAAAGGAAAATAAAATAAAATAATCATAATACCTTCTTGTAGTTCAAGGTAAATAATTAAACTAGTGAGCATGAAATAGAGTTGATTTTTTTCAAGATATTAAGAAAGCTAATTAAATTATTTTAAAATATTCATATTTGTCGTTTTTTTTCTTCAAACTATTTTGTCTAGCTTATAAACTAATGTATAATTTAAAGATACACAACATACAATATGATTAATTAACTTATTTAGCTTTTTTAGTTTCTACAAAAAAAAAAAAATTAATTATGTTTTATATTTAGAACCGAGGGAGTACATCATTTTCACTACGGAAAGGATTTGCTTCAACATATTGTAACCACAATCCACTATACTCTTAAAACCAGTGATACAATGGCACAACCATGTTTAATACCCTCTTTGGTTTTAAGTGTAATAGCTAATTAATGAATTCGTTTTGGTCCTACGTAAGATTCAAATCTCTTTTGTCTCCTAAACTTAATTTTCTCCCAAACAACCTCTATTGAATTTGAATGTGTGCTATCAATAGGAATAATTATCAATATAAATAATTAAAAAGAGGTATTTTTTAGAAAAACCAACACGCATTTTTACAGATAACTAACTAAATTAATTTCTTTAATATATGTGAATTAGTTATCTAATTCCTACATTTTGGACTACAAATAGTAGTTAAAAGTGCAAAAAATTTTGATTCAGCCCCTCTCTTAACTTCAATTTATTATTCCACAAAAATATGAGAGAAGGCCATGTGATGTGTTCTACTTTTAAGTCTAATAAAAATGTGACAATTCAACCAACAAAGATTGATCCAGTTGGTAAAGGTGTCGGCTCATAACCATAAAATTATAGGTTTGAATTCCCTTGATATGAGGATTTTATTGGTAGGTAATATATAAGTATCTATATTAGTACTCTTTAAGCCTGGAGGCATGTTCTGACCTTGATGAGCCCCCAAAACCCAAATCACTTAAACTTTTTATTATCGAAAAAAAGAATTGAGAACTCAAGAAATGGATCCTTTGCAGTATCAGTCCTCATCTAGTAGTAAAGAGAAAGATGATAAACAACTGAAATGAAACTAGCTCAGAGTGAAGAAATTAAATTTAAGCCCTTATGTCTTTATCCCTTTTACTAGACGATATTCAATAATAAGAAAGCTATTGAGATTAGTAGAGTGAAGAAACAAACCATTTTGCCACCTGGAGTTTGACAGATATGGTTACTTGGCGCTGTAACCAGAGCAAGTTCCCAACCAGAAGTACCAGCAATTTCATTCAAGCTAAGCTCATTTACATTGTTTCCTGCATGAAGTTGAAATGTCTCAACCATAAGCATTATAGTTATATTGAAAGGTTTTTTGAAAAAAATCATACAATTTTCTTTTGGTTCATGAAAAAGATGAGCAATATTAATGGCATCCTCATGATTTATGTGCGAAATTGCGCTTACCATATGATGGGAAGCCTAATATAGAGCCTTTTTATTGCAGCCACTAACCATTTTCTCCTATCATGGTTAGGACAAGTATAATCAAGATTGGACCACAGTTGAGCTTGGCTTAGCTAGGATAATAACATAACTCACTACTGAGGCTCTTGATTGACTTGTACAAATTAGGAACTTCGGCTTAATCCTATTTTTGACTTCACCCCAATACTTTGTTTCATAAAATTTGGGAAGAAGATCCAAAAAATTTAAACAACTTGATATTCAAAGAGCTATATATTATAGTATTCAATAAACATTTTAAAATATATATCAGGGTCAGGCCATTCCTATTATTAAGTGAGCTTATATGGAGTCCAAATCCCAACTAAACCAAACTAAACCTGACTAAACTAACAGATAGAATTCAAAATGACTAACCCAACCTGCATTTTGTCACAGAGCAGAAAAGAAAATAACACTATTCATTCAACAAGGTTCAGGGTCTGTTCGGATTTCCATATGGATGGATCAAATGCAGATAAGAGTTTGGCGCCTTTTAGAAATCTAAACGAGCTTCGTATAGTGTTGATTTAAAGCTTAGAGATGCAAGAAGACTAAAAGGCGAACCTCATTATAGTTGCATTATTTAGTGTATTGCTATTTCTACAAAGGCGTGCATAATATAGATTTATATTTTTGTATATTCAAATATTATAGAAACTAACATAAATCTCTCCTTCAATTTTTCTAGAATTACATAGACCTATCTTCTACTTCCAAACCCAATACAATCTTCTCTAAAGATTGCTAAAATCAAGCATACCTCTCCATCACTTTTAAAAGAAAATTAAATTACACAGGCTTCCACTCAGCTTTGTTGAAAATTTCTGAGTTTTGAAAATAGTCAAGAGGTATGTGTAGATTTGGCAAAATTTAGGAGAGATCCATATAATTTTCCTCTTATTTATAGAGGTTTGTATGGATTTTGAAAATAGAGAAAAATGCTATGCAATATCATCAACACTCAATTACTTAAATATTAAATCCTCTGGCTTTACCACGAGTTGGAGCTATTGCGAGAGCCAATGCATTGCTGTCTTCCAATTCTTGTGCGTTTGAATTGATTCCATTCAGACCCTACAAAGATGAAGACAAAAAAATCAAAAAGAAAACAAAGAAAGAAAAGGATATAAATTTTTTAGAAGTCAAACCAACAGTATCAAAGTGCACACCAGATTACTTTAACATACCAGCAAATCAACGGTAGCTTCAGTTGGAATCAGAGGAGACAACTCAGCCTCCAGTTCCCTATCCTGTGTTTCTTCCACTGTCTCTAGCAGCTTTTCCTCCTTAACTTCATCTTGTTTCTCCGTTTCATTAGGTTCTTCTGGTTCTGTCTCTGGCTCATGAGTTGACTCTATAGTTTTTTGATACTCCTGGTAATATTGAATGACATTAATTAACAAATCATACAACAAGCAAATCCATTTGGAACTCAGATGAGTTTGGACAGGCTATTAGTTCAACCCAAACATTCAAGCATTCCTGGCTCTTCTTCCAAATTTCTATCTCTTCACTTATTGTATGGAAAAATATATATCATGTATGCAACCCAAGGAGATAGCCCAATTGGTAAGAGGTGATAACATATCTCTTTACCAATCTAAGTTCAGTTGCTTTAGAGAACAATTTGAGAATAAAATCTTACATGCATTAGACCAACATCGAGAAATGCATCCATAAGACTAGGGGCGGTGATTAAGTTATAGTCATAATTGATAAGTTTGACTGTAATAATAACGAGTACCAAAATGGGATGGGGAACCCTACCCTAAAATAATAGACAACATAAATACAATATAACTGTCAAGCTTACTCCAAATTAGTTTACATATCACTTTCTCACCAGTCTCTTTTGAACAGAGCCGGTCTGCGGTGCTTCTTTGATGTATTCTTCCATTGTGGCAAGAAAAGATGGAGGTGGCTGTTTATAGAAGTTAAAAAACTTTATAAGAGATCATTCATTCCTATCAAGAGAAAACTTCTTACTACGAAATGAAAAAACCTGCCGTAGCGTTGGGAACTGGAAATTCCGTCCAAGATTCAAGCCCTTGCAATATTCATAGAAATCAGCAAGATGTTTAGCCTGCATTATAATAAAATCTCAATTGTCAGTTCAGCAAATCACTGAAGTCAAGATTTTATCCATAATGGACAGCAAGAAGGATACAGCTGAAGAGAAGCATCATTATAAACCTGTTGGCATGCTCTTTTATATATATTCAGGGCCTTCAGTGCTTCATGTCTTGACATATCAAAGAACTGTAGGAAAGTGTAAACAATACATCAACTGAGAAGAAGCTACGATTTACAGAACTCCACGTAGCACATTAAACTGAGACAGAAGCTACCATGTCTACGAGATTTATGATTCCATCATTGATTGCACAATATGTTTTGAAGCTCTCTTTTAGTACCTAAAAGACAATACAAAAAAACAAACAAGTGCGTTTGAAAGGGACATGACGATAAATAAGAGATGCCAAGAAAAGAAATAGGTCCTTTTAGGGGGGGGGGAATCTCATGGAAGTAACACAACTATGAGTTAGACTGCACAATTTCATATTTTAAATTGCTGTTGTGAAATCTTAAACTTGTAGCAGAGGTCCTTTATAAGAAATATTCAAGATCCAAGCCCGAGATTCTTTTTCTAGATTCAGTTTAACTATGCACATGAACACACAGGAAATGATATTGACAACTCGTGCACACGAGCTAGATAGTTTCTTCTTTTATATCTCTGGTAATGTCTCTTTAGCCATTCAATTGCTACTGAACATTTTGGAGAATTTAATACTCAGATAAAAGTACTTGTAACTATAAATATGCATACCAACGCCAATGCATACTGTATGAGAAAAATGTTAATGACTGCTCCTTCAGGCTGCAAGAGATTAAAGCCAATTAAATATCATAACAAATCTCAATATTGAGGGATATGGCAGCAAATTTTGACCATGAAGATACCGAATCTCAATTTTTCCCTTCAATTTTTTACCTGACAGCCAATAAGACGGTAAAGAAGTTGCTGCAGTGCAGGTAGTTGTTCCAGCAGCTCATCAGAACCTAACATTCGCGTTCTGTTAAATGCCTG
Source organism: Acacia confusa (assembly GCA_037074495.1). NCBI lineage: Eukaryota > Viridiplantae > Streptophyta > Magnoliopsida > Fabales > Fabaceae > Acacia > Acacia confusa. Next base: position 11,143,814 of record CM073514.1, read on the forward strand.
TTAAGATTAACATATCCTTATATTCTGCCCATACTAATTGTTCTAACTTAGACTTAAGTACCACATCTTCATTTTTTGCCTTGAGGTGCTAAGGAGGCTCATGTTTGGTGGGATACAAGGAGGACCCAACTTAAATTATGAAATGCTATAGTGCCTATAGTTATAGTGCTTAGTTATTATGGATTAGTAATCATTTCCAGCAAAAAAAAAAGATTATATAACCATTTTTTTCCTATTTGACTGATAGAAAATCATATTCAAAAATCGATTTTGTCTAGCACCACCAAGTTTACTACTTTTCATGCAAGTCCTTCCTCTTGAAGACCTGAGTGAGTAGGCCCTACATGGCATCTTTAAGTCACATCAGCGTTTAAATGTAATTACCACCCAACTTAAGAAGAGCTTTTCTATCGCTTTTTATATCTTATTTTTCAGAAGAAGCTTTTCACCTCTTTTTTTCTCACACAGCACGTTACCAGCATGTCATTCACTAGGGATTACGACTCTCCATGGAAGGTCTTAGAGGCCTATATTTTATACCTCACACCCTCCCGTTAAATCTCATACTTTCTCAGTTTCTCCCATTTCCCAAAAACTGTAATCAAATGCATAGAAATTCAGAATGCAATTTTAAATAAGGGAAACTACTCACCTTAGTAACAGTTGATGTTAGAGGTAAATTCTCAGATTCAATGTCATATCTAAGGACTCTAAGACACTCTAGTCTTTCTTCCAGAAATAGAGCATACGCTCGAATCCATGCAGAACAATCCCATGCTGCATAGAGAAACTTAATCAGGCACAAAGTTCCGGATAAAAGCCTTCAAAAAGGTTCTAGAGCAGCTGGTAAGTAAAAAAAGTACATCAATTAGTTTGCACAACCAGGTCACCTCTAGGGCTTGAATCATCTAAAAAATTGGATATTTGAAGAACATTTCCCCTGCATGAAAAGCTTAGAAGTTCTTCTCTGAAGGTAGGATCTCCCTCTCTTAAAGTCCTATGAATGACTATTAAAGTCTTTATAGCAACCTGTCGTATTCATAAACAAAAAGCAAAAAAAAAAAAAAGATGAGGTGCAAGTCAATAAGTTAGAAACATTCGTTTCCATATCAAGGTTTGTTTAGCTTTTAGTGCTTTGGAACAAGTAGACATATCAAACTACAAGTAGGGACAGAGAATTTACTATCCAACTTTTTGTTTTGGATAGTCTACGGGACAGTGCATGAATGCAGTAACCCACATCTGCTCGTGATTGTTGTGCTGATGTTGCATCGAAGATCTCTGCATTGAGTTTTAGGCATATAAGAATATATGTTTGAAAAGCAAATCCAATTTGTAAGCAAGTCACTAATGTGCCAATGATTTCATTCATATTCAAGACAGCCATGTGAAAGGAAGAATGTATGTGATAGATTAAAAGCCTTGTGAGAAGCATGAGATTATCAATAAAAAAGAATAGAGTAGTGATCGATATAAACTAACTCACTTCGAATATGATGTTCTTTAGGAGGATATTCTACGTGATTGGTAGCCTTTACAATTGCAATATCCAAATCCTTCAACAAAGAAAAAATGAACAAAGCCAATAAAACATGAAAATTTTGAAAATCAAGCTTGATATTTTGAGCGAACATGAAGAAAGGGCAAATAAAAATAAGATCACCTTATATTCGCTATTGACCTTGGCAAGACCAACCTTGGTGGAGTCTTTAAGAGCACCGTAGGCCTTTCTGAAGCTCTGAAATGTCCCCATTCATCGACAATGAATTCAATTTTTTCTAATCGCAAATGAAAGTCGGAGAGAAAGAGAAGGACCAATAATGAGCTTCTCCTCCTCCTCTTCCTTCTTCTATCTCTGTGACATTGTCGTTTTCCAACGACACAACGAAACAGACGAATCTCTCTTTCCCTCCAAATTGCGCGCAGGAGCTGCAGCCAGAAATGTTGAAAGGTTATTTGGTAGTTTCAGGTTTCTCAGTTTTAACGAATTTGTGAAGTTTGTTCAGATATCTGTCATGTGTAACGAACTAACGATGGCTTCTGTAATTTGTTGGTTAATCCTGTTTATTTCTGTAATGAAGAACAGAACAGTTGTTGACCAAAAAAAAAAACAGAACAGGCGGTTTATTTGTGGTATTCTGTTTTTTCAAGAAAAAAAGAAAAGGTGAATGGATTGTTGTTTAAATGTTGTGTATTCTCTTGCATTTTGTTTTGATTTGATTTCTTCTACATTTTTTTTTTGGCATCTTTCAAATATTCCTTTGTAGTTATCAGTTCAAAAAATATTCCTTCTTAGTTTACAATAGTTTTCAGACCAAACATTGGAGGGACAGTTAAAATTTAATTATTATTCTAATTTATTAATTTATGAGTTTATTTTAATTTAAAGTATTAAATTTTTAGTGTAATTTATTAATTTATTGTTCTCAGGCATGCCAAAGGCTGTTTTAAAAATATATGTTATATTAATTATAATTAGAAGTGCCTATTTAAAATTTACAAAAATTATAAATGAATATCATTTAAACTTAAAAAACACCAAAAAGGAAGGCTGTTAACACGTGAAAATAATAAATAGGTTTTAAGAGATTGATTTGAGGTTTAAAAAATGTTATGTTTTTATTAAAATGCCTTTTAATTTTTTGAAGAAAAATAAAAAACCTTCATCACTAGCGGATCCGGCAAACAAAGTTCCTATGAGAACTTGAGTAATTTAATTGACTACTTGAGTTCCATAAATTCTATTTTATGTCGTTGACAAGTTAAATAAAAGTAATGACAACTTCAATATAACAATTGATAACTTGCGTTTTTGAGGTTGTGAATGACTACACTCAAGTTGTCATTTGTCTCTATCTAACTTATGAATGACGTTTGATAGGGCTTAGGGAGCTCAAATAGTCAATCTTATTACTCAAGTTGTCACCTTAAGCAACTAGCCACCATAGGCTTACTAGGGAGATAGAGCCAACCAGCAGAGCATGAATGCTAAATGCTAGCCAGGGTTCTTTCTTTTTTTGGGGGAAAAACTTGAAGAGTATTTCACTAAAAACATATTTCAAAATCTCATATTAGTGCCTTAAGACCTATTTATCATGTGTTAACAAACTTTTTGAGTTTTCCTAATTTAAATAATATTTATATTTCTTTTTTCCTTAAAATTTTATGTTGTATTTTTTTTTTTGTATAAAAATTCATCAAGCTTGAGAATTAGACAAAAGTTATTCATTGAAAATCTTAATGATAAGAAGAAAAATTCAGCAAATTTTATACATACCATATTGTGATTTAGACCTTCTCCCCACTAAAATTTATGCTATGGAGACTTTTCCTTAATTTTCTGATCTAATTCGGAAAAATTAAAAGATAAAAAGATGTCCCAAATATTCATAATATCATTAAGGTGTAAGAGCTTAGTTTATCATTTTTATAATCAAAAGAAGTGATAGATATATCCCTCCAAGTTTAAAAAACGGGGAATAAGACATATCATTATAATTGCATAATTCCTAAACTTGATATGATATTATCAACTTCAGATTTCAGTTCACCAAGTTATTTCCAGCTCACCATTTCAAATTAAATACTTGTGAAAATGAGAAAAAATATGAATGAATTAATTTCTAAATTTGATATGATATTACCAACTTTATATTTGATTTTACCAAATTCGGAATATGAATTTCATAACTTACTATTTTAAATTAAACACTTGTGAAAACGAGAATATCGGTATGGATTAAATATTAATTCATAGACTTCATATTATATTTACTAACTTCGGATTTGATTTTACCAAGATTGTCTTTGAAAATTACAAGTCATTTCAAATTGAACACGTATGAAATTGAGAAAACAATACTTAACTTGGTAATTGGTATGAGATTACCACGTTCAAATATAAAATTCACAACTCACCATTTTAAATTAAGCACTTGTGAAAATAACAAAACAAACATTGATTAATTTCTATATCTGATTGATATTATAAAACTCAGATTTGATTTCACTGAATTCAGACATGAAATTCATGACTCACCATTTTAAATTAAACTCTTGTAAAAATTAGGAAACATATATTAATTAGTTTGTATACTTAATCTGAGATTACCAACTTCACATTTTATTTCACCATGTTTGGATATATAATTCACAAGTCACCATCATTATTTCTAGTTAAACACTTGTGAAAATATGAAAATAGGTATTAATTAATTCTTAGACTTTGATATATTACCAACTTCAAATTTGATTTTATGCCACGTTTGAAAATAACTCTCACAAAAATCAGAAAAATATATATATTTTTTTGTTCTTATTGTAAAGCATCAACTAATAATTCTAACAAATTACTAAAAATAATTAAAATCATCCTAAAATTTAAGTCATTTTCAATATTTTCCCTACTAATTACAATAAACTCTAATATTATATTTCTATTACTCTCATTTACTACCCCTAATTTATTAATTATGAAAATACATAAAAAAATATAACTATTGTTTATTAAAAATAAATAAGTATCTTATAAAAAAGACTAAATATATTTAATAATTAGTTCTTTATAGGCAAGAAGGAGTTTATACAGGGAGAGGAGGAGCAAACCGGAAAAGTGTGTGTGTGTGTAGAGAGAGAGAGATAAGCAAGCCTTCCACGTTAGCTCATAATCCTTAACCCTGAGGTTCATGGACACTGGAATCTTTGAGATTCTTCTGCTTCTTTTTCGGGGAAGACACGAGAAAGAGCAGAAAAAACAAAAAAGAAATAGAAAAAACAAAGAATATTTTAATTGAATAATCAGGCCTCAAGAAAAGAAAAAAAAAATCATGCCACCAAATAAATAATCAAAATTAGATTTATCAACAGGCAAAAAATAAATAAATAAAAATATGCGTCTCCTCTCCTCAAAGAATTACCAAAAAAAAAAAAAAATTAAAACAAAGGATGATGAAGAGAAAGAATACGAGGATGAAGGGGAGACGTGCGGTGATGGGGAAAGAGCGCGTGAGTCGGGAACGCAGAAGGAGCGAGTCGGGGGATTGCAATTTGTTTTTCCCATCAATAAATATTTATAAGGTAATTTTGTCATTTTATTTTTATGTAAAAATAAATAAAACCCTGGCACCTTTTTAACATTTTAAATAAGGTTTAATGTTTCTGCCTTTGTAGAAATATTTTTTCTACCTCACCTACATAAAAGTAAGTATGTTTCACTAATATTTTCTATATCTTCTATTTATAATGGGACCACTCACTTTTACGTGGTTGGAGCATAAAAATGTTTTTAGAATAAAGGAAGAAACATTACACTCTTTTAAATATTGATATCACCTTTCATCTTTAGAAAAAGGGTTAAGGTGTAACTTGGCTAAGTGAGTGATATGTTAGAAGAAAAAGGGTTAAGGTGTAACTTGGCTAAATGAGTGATAAATTAGAAGTATCGGGTACAAAAATGTTTTGATGGAAGTAAAAATATTAATAAAGAATTTAAAACTTTAGCGAATAAATCAAAATAGGGATTGTGCTACATTCATCCGAATTAATTTCTTGGGTAAATGTGCAAAAATGCACATAGACTTTTACCCACGGTGCATACAGTATCATATATTTTTCAGAGATGCAAAAATACACATAAACTTTCAAAATTGGTGCAAAAATACCCTTGTTGTTAAAGTCCCTTAAACTGATGTTACATACCATACGAAAATACCAAAATACCCTTGAACTCTAAAGAAAACACCCTCCCTCCTAAAACACTCATTTCATCCCTTCCCTCTTTCCGTCACCCACATCCACCTGAAAAACCACCACCACCGGCCAGCTTAAACTTTAGCTAAAGTTTAGAAGAAATCAGACCAGAAACAATAATCCTCAAATGTTTCAGTTATGAGTTTCTATGAAATCAGACAACAAAAAATACAAGAAACAAGCGAAGCATCATAAAGAAGAAACCAAATTCGAAATCAAACCATAAACAAGAATCCCCAAATCAAAAATCAAAGAAGACAGCAAACATTGAGAATAAAAAAAAGACACGGAAATCAAAATCCAAAAAAAAAAGCAAAGAAACCAGCAAAGCATCGAAAGAAGATAGCAAAATCAAAATCGAAGAAAGCAAACATTGAAATCAGAAGGCGTCGTGAGTCAAATTAGAAACCAGAATCCCCAAATCAAACATCAAAGAAGACAACAAACATTGAAAATCAAAAGAAGACAGGGAAATCAAAATCCAAAAAATAAAACAAAGAAACCACGAAGCATCAAAAGAAGACAGCAAAATCAAAATCGAAGAAAGCAAACATTGAAATCAGAAGGCATCGTGAGTTTGGCAGAGAAGGCATCATAAATCGGTAATAATGGGTAGCTTCCTTGATTGGCCACATGGTACAAATCGCCGGAAAACCAAGTCTGCAGTATGACGCCGAAAAACGGAGATTCACTTCCTGAACAAGGCGTCGTAAGACGATTAGTCGAAGAACTCCACCTTCTAACGGATCTCGATGATTTCTCACGTCTGAAGAACCAGCTTTCGATCAAATCAATGAGGGAGACTATGGCATTTTGCTTCCGGTCGAAGGAGCTGGTGGAGGTGACGAATCTGTGCAAGGATCTGAGGCACAATGTGCCGGAGATTTTGGAAGTGGAGGTGGATCTGAAGGGAGGACCAAGTTCAAGAGGCGGCGAAGCAATGAAGGAGAAGAATGAGAACGACGGGTTCCAACATTTGAAAAGAGAGAGGGAAGGGTAGAGTTGGGAATTATAAAATGTTTGGCATTTTTATTTTTTTTAATAGTGTGGAGCCCATTCTAAAAGTAATGGCGGTTAAAGGATTTTAACGACAAGGGTATTTTTGCACCAATTTTGAAAGTTCATGTGTATTTTTGCACCTCTGAAAAGCATATGGTGCTAGATGCACCTTGGGTAAAAGTCTATGTGCATTTTTGCACATTTGCCCTAATTTTTTTATTGATATTTTTGCTCCATTTAAAATATTTTTGTTCTTAGTACTCCTAGTCAAGGTAGTTAAAATCAAGATTTTACGTAAAATCAGAAGAGAGATAAAAAATCGTAAAATATAAAATCGTAATGTAGCAAAATCGTAAAAAAATTGTAAAAATATAAAAACGTTTGGAAAATTAGTAAATCCGTTTTAATGAAAAAATCGTAAAATCATAAAAACATAAAATTACAATAATAAAATAAGATTTTAACTACTATGCTCTAAACTATGCTCCAGGCATAACACGTGTTCAATTTACACCTTAACCTTTAAAAAAATTACACTAAGTTCTTAATTAAAAAAATATATATATCAGCCCCTATTTTATGACAAGATTACAAACTATATGACTTTTTTTTAATATTATTTTTTCAATTCGGAGGTGGCATCTTTCGAGGAGCATATCGAAGCTGGCTTATTGAGACCATTGAGAAGGTTAGGGTTTCTTCACCTGGGATTCCAACATCTTCGATCAATCGGATACAATGGCGATGAGAAACTTCTTCAATGAGATCAGGGGTATGAGGGTGAAGGATCTGCCCCAACATGTGAAGCCCATGCTGTCCGTTGACTACGTCAAGAAGGCTGTTCAGAGAGGATTGGATAACTATTGCGCTAAGTACATTGAGACTGATTCCATCCAACCACTCTATCATGTTTGCTTTGGAGGCATGATCTTCTCCTACCTCGTTGCCCTCCCCCATGAACGCCGTCACCTTGAGCACCTGGAACACGCCAAGCAACACGGCGGACACTGAGTTGTCCGTCATCTGTTGTTTCAGGTGTGCGTTTTTGTGAATTTCTAATGGTTATTGATTCGGATGTTGCGATGACGTTTTAGTTTTTTCGGATACATTTTTCAGATTGATGATTGGATGTTTCGAGGTTTTAATTCCCCCCGGGTGGGGGGGGGGCGGGATTGCAATTTCACTGTTGAACTATCTGTGTACTTGTTCCTTATTAGAGTTTTGATTTATGGAGCTTCCTTTTGTAATGTTGTCTAGACGCAAAATGCATAGGTTGATACAAGTTTCAAGTCACTCCGGTTTCTGATTGAAGTACCATGAAATGAAGTGGATTAAAACTTATGCCTCTAGATCTTTATTTTAGTTTATGTTAAGGAGTTTAGGGAGGAATGAAATGGAATTATCTGTAATGAAATAAAATGGTATGAAAGGGTAGAATGGAAAGTTACATTTTGGTCTCTATTCTCTGGGATTCTACAAAGGAAGAAGGGTGTTAGCAATCTTGCAAAGATAAGATACCATAAAAATGAAAGGAATTGAATCATTTATGAATCATAGTTATGATTTTCTTTTCAGCATTACCCTTATGACTCATATGGATATGATGTCGTGTCATATTGCTAACAGTGCTACTTGAAAGTTCAAGTCAAGGACACTAGCACTTCCTACAAATATTGTGGGTTAGAGGACATCTAATTTTACAGTAGATTCTTGTTTTGTAGCCTTTCCTTGGCTTTTTTCCCAGTTGCCCATGCTCGTGAATCATGATTGTTCATGTTTTATTTAATAGTGTCTTGGTTGATTTGAAGATGGACTCCTTGAAATGCAGGAAATAATAAGGCTTGGTCAATTTGTTTAAACGCATGTTGAACTTTGATATATTAGAAGTCATGAAGGAATTTAGTTTTTCCTACTTTTCACCCAGTTCCATCACATGTTGTTGCATGTTTGTAATCTTGTGATGGCAACTTTTCTGTCAAGTGTTGTTGACTAGAGGCTTCGCAAGATTCTAATTTTGGTATCTTATGTTAGGGAGAAAAGTTTCTCCTTTTCTTTTTTGGGTCCCTTATTAATTTGTTGGAGAGATAGGGAGCGGACAGGGAGTAAAATGAAATGGCAACAATTGGTGAGATAGTCATGGACAATACCTAAGAAGGCACAATATAAGGGATATGGCAATTTTATGAAATGCTAGGGGTATGTATAACGAACAACTGAGACAACCAACTTAAGATGAAGTACCACTGAACTCGTAGAGTGAAGAAGTACGAAGAAACTCAGACAATGAAGAATGAACGAACCAATATGAAGCTCCAACAAATCCCTCAGGCTCAAACAGACTCAAACATGATATAATGGGAAGAATAAAAATAGAATTGAAAGGATCAGGAATACTTGCCCTGCCCTTTCTTTGCATAACATTCTTTTGCTCCTTTCTGTCTTTGTTTTTATTCCATTGCGGTGAGATTTGCAAAGAGAAGAACACTAATGAAGAACTTCAGGAATTTCAGAAAAGAAAACAAAATTTTTCTGAAATCGTTTCCTCCTCATTTTGCATTGCATATCATGTTGTTTCACTGCAGTTTAGAAATGCACTATGTGTTTTGAAATATCTTGGAACAAACTTGACAAAATATCGTATATAAGGGCTTACTCATACTCTGCAAGTATATGGTGGATACAAATTGGATATAGATATGAGTTTGACGGTATTTCGGTGTATTTGTGCATCTTGAAACCATGCATACTTGTGATGTTTTCATGTCTCTTCTCCCTTTGTTCCTTGATAATTTTCCCCCTTTCTTTATGGCCTGTTTTATATTAGAATGGTTTGTAAATAATTGTTATTTTTATAATGTGTAGGCAGGATCCTGGTTGTTGAATTGAAGATGGTCGGCTTGCTTAATTTTCTTTTGGTTTTTAGATTCTGGAAAATCAGGGCAGACAGATACTGTCACTTTCAATGTATGGCATCTTTTAGATGATCAAATAAGATCTATATGATACAATGACTCAATTTTTCATGCTCCAAAATGTCAATGCACGGTGTGTCATAAGAGTAAAACTTTCCTTTTGTTTTATTTGTGGCCGCATGTTCTGTTAATGAGATGACATTATCTTGCCCTTTCTTACATAATTGAAGGGTTTCATATTTCAAACAATCATAGAATTACTCGAAGATGCTCCCATGGGTACCATGACCTTATCAGTTATCACTCAGCTGTACGCTGAAGATATAAAGTGTCAGAAATTGAATGCTTAGTTACTCCTTAAATATCAACAAGTCTTATCTCACTAATTGACATCGGTTATATGCATTGTGCAACAGTTTTTCTTTATTTTTTTTCCGGAAGACTCCATACATCTATCCTCTTTACCGGCACCTTAAATGGATAAGTTTTGGAAAATTAAACTTCCCGATTAAAACTATTCACCCCTTTCCAAGTAATCTTATTTATAAATCTCTTTTGATCAAAAAATTTGGTTTTTTTTTTACAAGTCCTCTTTCAAGTAAGAAATGAGATTGTGACAATTTTGTCGATATTAATTGTACCAATGAAAATAGAGAGAGAAGAAAAATTTGAAGAATACCCATTCATAAATAAGGGCAAAATTAAAAATTTACCTCCTAATTATTGAGCTTACTACTTTTCTTTAGTATGTGTGGTTTAGTTAAAAGAGACTTATAAATAGAACTATATTAGGATTATATATGTATATTTGAATGTCCTATGCAAGAAACAATCTATCAAAGTGAATTCAGAGAAGACAGGTGTCCCTGATGGGTAAAGGGGGGATTCTCCCCTCTATTCCTATATCTATGTTTTGATAAAATTAGTATAAAATACCAGATATAATAGATAAATATAGATCGTCTCATACATTTAGTAAAACCACATATTTTTAAATTTCACATAATTTATATTCAAATCAATATCTCTGTGTATTGCCAAAATTTGAACTTATTAAAATAGGATCATTAATGACTAAGATGTCAAGGTAAAATAAAATAAATTAAAGACTAATATTCATATTCATCAAGCTCGAGTGCTTTTCTTTTTCCCCCAAATCAAGTGCAATTTAAACCCTCAAGCAATCCGAGGAATGTGCCATGGATCTTCACAGCAAGAACGAAAGAACCAAAAACTCAAAGTCATCGGAGGGAATTTTGAGCAACTAGATTAAATGAGTGATAATTTCGATTTTTTCAAGAAAAAGTTTGATCTTTTCTGCAATGCATTTTTTTTAAAAAAATTTTCGAGTCTTTCTTTAAAAATGTTGGAGCAGTGTTATTTGTTTAATGATGTTTGTTGGTTTCAGCCTCTTTCTCATCATGTGTATATCTCTACACAAGATTCAAGTCTACAATGAATAATATGGCAAGAAAAAAGTTTACAGTGAATAAATATACATAGTACTCCTTCCTTTCTGGCACAAAAAACAAAACAAAACACTCCTTTCAGTTCTTCTTTTTTTTCACACATACTCCTTCCATTTAAAAGTTCGATTTGGGTAGAACTCGTTCGTTCTTATTTACTTTTAACTTTTTTTCCCATAATACTCTTATTTATTGGGTCTTTTTTATTACAAATAACCAATTGATCTAATAGTTTAGCGGTTAAAAATGTATGTTTTAGATTTATGTAAATTACACACATTCCTTAAATTTCTGCTGATATGGTATAATTTTTTATCCATTTATAAAAATATATATGATATTTGAAAAAATTAAAAAATAAAATATTTATTTAATCTAAACAAAAATTGGTATAGTTTAAATGAAAAAGGGGAAATATCACTCAGGCCCAAAGATCATAAAAAATATTACAAAAATCTCAATGTAGATTCTTCTATTAAAAACAAAAAAAAAAATCTCAATGGAAAATCCTTTATCAAAATAATCCCTAGGAACTTAATGAGATAGATTCCAAATGTGAAGATATCTTATTGACAAGTGTATATGATTACATTAACAAGTTATAGAGTAACCATTTTCAATCTCATATATGTTAACTAAAACAGCTTTGGTTGACTAGTATGTGTCACTATGTTGACAAGTCATAAAGTGATCATTGACAAACTCATTTATGTTAACTAAATCAACTTACAATTGACAAGTATATGCCTTTATATTGATAAAACATAGAATAATCATCGACAAGCCCATCTATGTTAACCAAACAGTTTTCGTTGATAAGTATATATGACTATATTAATAAGTCATATGTGACTATTAACAAGCCCATTTATTTCATTAAGTTCTCTAGAGACTTATATATATATATATATATATAGAAGATTATACACCTGAACGTTTTTTTATATTCTTTCTAGTCCTTAAGACTTGAGTATGGTAGTTAAAATTTCGTTTTATCACTACAATTTTACATTTTTACGATTTTTTTTATTAAAATGATTTTACTAATTTTCTAAATGCTTTTATGTTTTTACGAGTTTGCTACGTTACAATTTTACGTTTTACGATTTGTCATCCCTGTTCCGATTTTACGTAAAATCTTGATTTTAACTATTTTACTTGAGTGAGATTTTCCCAATAAAAAATTATGATAATATACATAGGGAAAATTCCAAAAAAAAAAAATTGGTTAAAATAGGGAAAAGACAACTTACGGGAGACTAATATCACAAATTCCAAGTCACATCTATGGGAAGAATCTATAATTTACAAATGTTTCCAAATGATCAATTTTCCCTTAACAGCATTTGGGGAGCTCAAGTTGTCAATATGCATACTGAAGTCATAAATTATGATTAAAGTAGTTGGTGTTTGGGGAGTTTAAGCTGTTAATAGACTGAAGTTATTACTTGTAATGTATAAGTAACTTAGATATAAAGAATGACAATTGACAATTTTACTCTCTAAATGACAATTTGAACTCTCTAAATGTTGTTTGGGGCAAATTAGTCGTTTGAAAATATTTACAAATCACATATCCCTCCCATAAATCTAACTTGAGATTTGTAATATTGAACTTTTTTATTTATATTTTCTCTATTTTAACCGAATTTTTTTAGGATTTTCCCATATACATATCTAAATAATTTTTTTTTAAAAAAAAACTCTAATATATTGTACTATCCTCAATTAATCATTTATAAATACGGCAATTTGTTCCCATAACTTTGCCTTATAGTGATATATTAAAAACTTACACTAATTCTAACAAAATTTAGAAAAATACTTACATTAATTTTTAAAATAAAAATTCTGTTTATTCTAACAAGACTAACAAATATGGAGTATCATTTTATATTTACTATTCAAGATTAAATAACAAACTTTTCCTTGATTATATTAGTTCTTAATATAATAGTCCATCAATTTTTATTGGAGAAATTAAGAAAACTAAATAAATTAAATTAAAGTATTTATATTTATGGTTTTTCTCAATTTATTTAGCTTATAATTAGTATATAATATAATAGTATATAACATATACATACTTATTAAGTGATTTATTTTATTTTCTTAATTTCTATAAAAAAAAAAGTCAAATTCCTTCGATATTATATTATGGAGAGGTCGCCTATATTGACTGGAAAGCAAAATTTATATATATATATATATTGATGATATATATTGAGATATTCATATTGATTTAGCTATTCATTGAAAAATGGTAAGAAGAGCACCATATGCTTTTGTTGATGGTAAAGCTGCAATTACGGTTAGTTTTGGATGAACCAAAGTGAAATCAAACAACACATTGGTCTGTGATTTGAGATTTATGTCAGAGAAAGAAAAAGCAAATCCAAAATCCAAAAAATGAGTTCTAATGAAGAGAGAGAGAGCCGCAGATGCTGACCGTTGCCTGGTGGTGTTTTGGAAAGTGCAGACCGTCGCCGGCGATTGCCTGCCTGAGCAGCAACATTGGAAATCTCAACCCTAATCTTCAAATTCGAATTAATACATCACTCAACCAATCATTGTTCGCATATTGAATCAATCCTCCAAACTCAAGTAGTCTATCACTGCGTCTTCTTGCTATTTATGTTACATTATGTGAGGTAGCTTCAGAGCTGTTAAAAATTCAGATCCTCCTCCATATTCCTCTTCCTTTACAGGTTAGTTCCCCTGATTGATTTTGTAATTTTGTGGGGGTTCTTCTTTTGTGTTGACTTAACTTAGTACTTGTTTGTGCGGATTTTACTTGGGGATTTCAAGGTGTTATTATGGTTCTTTCGTGTAATTTGGGGGGAAATAATCACTGGTGCATTTGGGTTTTGTTACTCTCAAGTCACAAGTACTTGTTAGTTGTCACTCAGATTGATGAGAGTAAGGGTTGCTCGTTTGGTGGTTTGCTTAGTCTTTGTTGATCAAGGTCTCAACACCACACCTCAAGATTTCTTCTTCATGAATTCTTTAAGATTGATTGTTCGTCTTGGTCTGCCTCCGAACAATGACTATGTAATGCTTCACTTATTGCGAATTCTTGACTCCATCCTGCTTACAGTGAACTGAGTTTTAGCTCGAGATATATCCCGCTTTGATCTCAATTTTTGTATAACTCTTCGTTCATTCTTGATGAAAGATTTCTTGTCATTTTTTTTCAAGATTTACTGGGGCTTCATGTATCACCAATGTTCTGGAGTAAATTTATCTCCCCTTCCCATATCCAGTTTTCCGGCAACCCAGAGCCATTCTAATCTATATATACTATAAATCATCTAAATTTACCCTGGAGCCATTCTCATCCCGGGTAAATTTTTCCTTTCCTTAATATTTTCACTTTTGGGGGGATTTGCATTGATGGATGATACATAGGTTGCATAGGATGAAAGATTGCTGTTCTTTCTCAATGTCATTGTAAGAAACGACTTAATATGACAATGCTATCAGCGCCAGCTGAAAATTCCTGATATTGGTAGCACTCGAGTTTACCGAATTCTGAAGAACTCATTTGACTTTTGATGAGACGGAATGCTGTGTCTTTTGGCAGTTTTTTTATGGTAAGAGAAAGAGAAATGATTTAATCGCTTACTCACAGAAATGGTTTAGCCAGACATGTGAAATTTTTAGATTTGATGTTTGAGTTAATAACTGCATTTGATCTTGTTAATGTAGAATTTTGTGGATCCTTTCTAGTTAGCTATGGTTTTTTTCTCAAGATTTGTTTGAACCCATGTCTCTTGAATCTTGACATTCCGCAGGGGAAAGATCATTTCTTTTGTTATTCAAAATTATACTTGAATCTTTGATTGGAGTTTATTTTTGGGATAGCTAGATTTCGACTTGCATTGTAGAATAAACTAGAACTCAAGTTAAAACAGCTTTTTTAAACCAGTCAATTATATTTTGCTCTGAATTGGGTTCCTAAATCAATCTTGAGGGCATTTGTCCAAATGTACTTCTTGTATGTCACTCGGTATTAAATGGACAGTTTTCTTTGTCTGCTAAATTTGAAGTAACTTGTGTGACTCAAGGGGGATAATATTAGTCTGTGCTTCCAAGTGCATCTTCCTTCTTATACTAAATATGAGGGGATGCACTTGTAGTTTATCTGATAATTAATCGATACTTATTTTCTTTTATGCCTTATTTTCAGTGTTGGTGCATCATAAATTAATATGCGGGATAGTGAGAAGAATTTAAATAGCAGAGGATCTAGAAAAGACAAGAATTCAAATGCGCAAACTGAGTTAAAGCCATGCCTATCGTTGAGATTCAAAACCAGTAGCCCAAAATCCCAAGTAAAAAAGCATAAATTAAAATCAAAATCTCAGGCGCACAGAGTTGGTGCAAATAAATCAAGGAAGGCTGTCACTGACTCTTCTAAGGAGGACCCAAGCAAGGAAAACTTGATTATTAGAAAATGTCTACATAAAACCAATGGAAATCCATCACAGAAGCCCAGCACATCAAAGCCTCAAGGTGAAAAGGTTTCTCTTGGCTCTGAGAAAGAGGGTAATGATGTTGATGGGGAGGTATATATTCAGAAGCTTAAAAGGAGAAGGAGAAAAAAGAAAAGGCAAAGAAATAATGTGGATCTTGATGATGCTTCACGCCTGCAGAGGAGGCTAAGGTATCTTCTGATTAAAATAAAGCGGGAGCAGAACCTTATTGATGCTTATGCTGGAGAAGGTTGGAAAGGTCAGAGGTATGAGAAATTTTCCTCTAGTAATTTTTTTCAAATGCCTTGTGTACCTTTTTTAATGTTAAATTAAAGATCCTTCATGCATCAAAACCAGAAAAATGATATAATTGGAGTCACATTAGAACAAAAAAGTATGTTCTTCACAAGATATCAAGATATTGTTGAAATTTTTCCTATGGATGACTTGACAAAGTTAAACCCTAATAAAAAAATGGGTCACTTAACTTGCTGGTGCTTGAAATGCATGATTAAATTATGTTTGAATATGGCAATTACTGGGGTTTTTGTACCCATGTCATGATTTACATGCCAAATAAAATCGAAATGGTATAAAGTTGATGACTTAGGTTTGAGCCTTGTCTATATTATATATTTTCTTTGATGATTAAAAAAAATTATAAGCAACTTGAGAAAAGATCAAACATATTTTTGTGTTTTAAAAGAATCATACAAATTGTCTAGCATTCCAGTTGTCTATATAAATTTTCCTATGAAATTTGTAGAATAGTTGTGTTTTCTCGTCATAAAATTTCAAATGATAAATGTCTTGAAGGCTGATATTTTCTTTTCATTAAGTTGACTATCTCCTTATAGTGACAATTAATGCTGATATTTTCTTATTACGGAGTTTATTATCACAGTCAAGAGAAGATCAGGCCAGAAAAGGAGTTGCTAAGAGCTCGGAAGCAGATTTTACAATGTAAGCTTAGTATTCGTGATGCCATTCACCAGTTGGATACTCTTAGTTCGGTGGGTAGCATTGAGGGCTCTGTCATTGCTCCAGATGGATCTGTTTACCACGAACATGTGAGCATGTATCATAACTTTGATTACTCTGAAATATTATGCTCTCAGAGCTTTATACACTGTCTAGTTCAAAATTTGTCACTATTGCTTACCACCTATTTCTAAAATTATTTTTGACACTGTCACTACTACTACTTTGTAGTTTGCAAGTTGATGATGGAGAAAGGAACGTTCCATTTTAGAAACCTGTTCATTCATTTTTTTTTATACATCCAGATATTCTGTGCGAAGTGCAAGTTGCGTGAAGCCTTCCCTGATAATGATATTATACTATGTGATGGCACCTGTAACCGAGCTTTTCACCAAAAATGTCTTGATCCTCCATTGGACACTGAAAATAGTGAGTTCTTTTCCAAGCTAGTTGACTTGTTCAATAACTTGACTTGTGTTTACTTAATTAAGGGATCAACTTGTTTGATTATACTTCGTAGTTCCTCCTGGAGATCAGGGCTGGTTTTGCAAGTTTTGTGAATGTAAGATGGAAATACTAGAGGCAATAAATGCACATCTTGGGACTCATTTCTCCCTAGACAGCACTTGGCAGGTTAGTTACCTTAGACCTCCTTCATTATTGGTTTATTTTTTCCTCCCTTATAAAATGAGTGTCTTCCTAATAGTAACTTGGAAAGTTGGAATGCTTTTCTCCTGTAAATTAAGGATGTATTCAAGGAAGAAGCTTCCATCCCTGATGGCGATACTGGTTTACTGAATCCAGAAGAAGAATGGCCATCAGATGAATCTGATGATGATGATTATAATCCTGAAAGGAGAGAGGATAGCCACAATATCAGTGCAGAGGATATTGATGGTGATGCATCTAATGATTCAGGCACTTCTACCAGTCTATGGAATTCAGATGATGGATATTCTCCAGCAATAGGAAGGGAAAGCAATGACCATGAATTTTTCTCAGTGAATAGTTGCGTAGATTCTGATGAATCAGGAGAGATAGCATGTGGCCGGAGGCAGCGAAAAGCAGTTGACTACAAGAAACTCTATCATGTGAGTATATTAAGTTATCATTAGAGTGTATCACAGTTATCAATGATTGAAGTTGATTGGTTTAGTTGTAGGTAATGTGGAAGTTACTTCCTCCATTCCGTATTATAATAAACTTTTAACCAAATCTTGTGGTTTAAAGTGACAGTCAAGAACAATAAGTGTGTCAAAATTGTAATCCTTTTTTACTAAAATACCCTTATTTATGAGGAGATAGGGAATAAGAAAATTATTATAATAAGGATGATTGTAAGAGAGAATAAAAAAATAAATATGGTAGAAGTAATAGGTCTTTTGGGGTTGTGAAAATTTATTATATTGACATTAAATAAGGGTAATTAAATAAGGACAGAATGGGAAAGTAAGAAGTAAAAAAATGAAACATTCTCTGAGTATTCCTATAATTTGGAATGGAGCATGTGTGGCAGCTGTTTCTTATAATATGGAACGAAAGGAGTACAATTTACCGACATGTTCATGGTTTATTGCTCAAATTGAAGGCCATCATTTTGCCAGTCACTTTGCAGACATAAAATGTTGCTCTTTCTGGCCAAAAGAATTATCCTTATCTTTCTTTCCTAAATTTGGTTGAAAAGATTTGTTTACTTGCCTTTACCATTCCTCACAGGGCTTTTTAACAAAATTTGAACTCTGATGTCACTTTGACGTTATGGTACCAGTTCAGTAAAGAATTATCTTCATGAAAAAATCTTGAATTTTGGAGCATAAACATACCATTTGTAGATTTCTATTGACATGATCAAATTCATTTTAGGAAATGTTTGGGAAAGATGCTCCTGCACTTGAGCAAGTTAGTGAAGATGAAGACTGGGGTCCAGGCAGAAAAAAGCGAAGAGAAAAAGAATCTGACGCTGCTAATACTCTGATGACTCTCCATGAAAGTGAGAACAAATCTTCCAATAATGAGCAGAATGTGATAACGGAATTTTCTTCAGACTTACAAAGTAAAAGGCCTTGTTTCAGGCTTCCACGCCATGCGGTTGAGGTGCTGCTAATTGCATTTGTTGTAATTTTTCTTTGTTCTCACAAATTGGAGTTCCAGTCGGGAACAGTCGCTATCAGTAATGAGTGTTATATACCCTAATTTGTGTCCTTTCACTTTCTTATGGAATGTGCCAGAAGCTTCGCCAGGCCTTTTCAGAGAATGAACTTCCTCCAAGATCCGTGAAGGAGAGTCTTTCGAAAGAGTTGGGACTAGATGCTGATAAGGTTCTGACGCCCAATCTCCAATCAATTTTTTTGCATCTAACTTCATGGGACTTTAAAGTGGTTTTTGCTTTCCGTACACATTATATATCATAATATCCATGTCCCTACTGTTATTTGTACTGTTTTCAGTGCTTAATTATGTCTAGCCGCTTTATATCTCTTCAAAGTTCAAACCTCTGGTTACTGACATCAGTTAGAAAATTCAGGTTAGCAAATGGTTCAAAAATGCTCGTTACTTGGCTCTAAGAGCCAGAAAGGTAAGCTTCATTGCTATATTTTTCTCCATCATTTTCTTGTTCAATGGTTTAAGGTCCTCCCTTTCCTTTGTCAGGGTGATTCTTTTTGTTTCAATAATGGTCATTTCTGCATGTCTTTCTGAAAGAAACAGGACTATTGTGTCCAAATTTGGTCTTAACGATATTAAACAGATTGTGAGTAGTTTGAAGAAATTGAAATTTGTCTTGACTAGGTGACTTTGTTATATATTATTAGATTAGTTTATATGTAGGGTACGGTGGCGTGGAAAAATGCCTCAGACAATATTATACAATAAAGGACAATGAATAGTATGCCAATCGGAACATATTTACCTTTGTAACCTTGAATAAGGAACATCATTTTCTGGGAGATCCAATGATTTAACATTTTATGTTATTGCTCTGAGTTCGTAAATAGTAAAAAATAACAAGAATTGTGAAAAATAACTGAAGCCTAGCACTCTTGATGGAGACGCTTGACATTATCTGTGGGGTTGTTTTTATTGCTTTGCATGCATTGTTTCAAGAAATGTAGGCTTTAGTTGTGCCAATATTACAAGACACCTTATTATGCATTCAGACGTTCATTTTGCTATAAGGTCTGATAAAAGTTTGATGTGTTTTGCAGCAAGCAGAAGGAGCAGAAGAACAGACTCAAAGCATCACTTCTAGAAGCCCAAAAGATTCTAATCTACAAAACCCAGAGATAGAGGATTTGACCCCAAAGGAAACCTCAAAAGTAACGTTGACTGACCCCCAGACACATGCTACAAATGACAGCCGCAAAAAGGGCTTAAAGTCATCCCGCGGTAAGCCTTTGAAGAAAAGGAAACAAGAGATATCTCCACCTCAATCAAAACCAAATGGCAAGAAGGTACCTTTCTTTGAAATGTCGAGTTCTTTATTAATCTGTGTTCTTTAAGACTAACTAATTCTGAAGTACAATACATGTACCAAGCCAATTACGGGAGAAAATGTGCTAACATGTCAAGGGTGGTTCCAATTAAGAAGTGTGTCTAATATATTCACTTCTTTTCTAGCAGTTCCCTCCTATGATCAAGCAAGTAGATCTGGCAATTAAAAACAGGGAAATTAATCTTTTGGCTCTTACTCTACAATTTGACTTGGTGTAAGTTAGTTCCTATGGTTTTGATTCGGTTATAACTTAATTCTTTAACTTTAACTCACTTCAACTCGATATTTATAGTCTTAATCATATGAACTAAGTTATAGTGAGTCAAAGTTCAGATATCAAGTTGTGACCAAATCAAAATTATAAGGACCGAGTTGCACTTGGTTAAAATATAATGACTGAGTTACAATCGAGTCAAAATCATAAGAACTAAAAGATTAATTTTCCCATTAAAAAAACAGAATGACACAAAAACAAAACAAGAAAACCGTGTATACTTGATCATGATTCCTGGGCTTTTGTATTGAAATAAGTGTATGAAAAGGGTTTATAATTACAAGCATTCTTGTTGGATGCCATTGGGTTTGCTCCAAAATTGACTTGTTGGAGTTTTTGGGTTTGTGGAGTTCAGTGATGAGGCCTTGTATTTTTTTTTTTTTCAGGACTTGGTTGAGTTCAGTGACGATGTTAGCTTGAAGAAACTGTTGAAAGCAACGAGGAAGAAAGTAACTTATAAATTTGAGGGAGACTCTGAAGCAGCAGAGTTAGAATTTGAAAGACTTAGCGAACTGAAGAGTAGAATAGACAGTATCAGACAAAAAGTTCTTACAATTAAAAGTCACGCAGCCAAAGATTCAGAAGAATCCAAATCCAAAGAGTGGGTTATGTATGTACCCGTAGCTGAGTTAAAAGAAAAAAGTTGAGTTGTAAATTATTCTTACTATTTTTACAGGGCAGGTTAATCTTTGATTGTTTTTTTTTTTTTGTTGGAAATTGCATTTAGGTCCCAAAGCAACAGAAAAAATGAAAAAATAGTCTTTGAAAATCTCAAAATTGTATACAAGTCTTATGAAACTTTTTTACAATAAATTTCAATTCGGTTGACAATTCTAGGTGCTATCCACTAACAAGTCGAGGGGGCGTCCATTGATAAGTTCATAAACATTCATTTACCAGTCGAAAACTGGAATTTATTATAAAAAAGTCTTACAGGATTTAAATGTAATTTTGAGATTTTCAGAAACCAATTTTTTCAGTTTTCCTGTTGCTCTACTTGGGACCTAAATACAACCCCCCGGGCGGCGGCCACCCGGCTGTGGGGGCGGTAGGTGCCACACCTTTTGTATTGTATGATGACATTCTCTCTGGATATGATTTAACTTAATGAAAGAATAGCATCCATACGGAATAGGGACACTTTTTCTCCCGAGGAACCAAATTATATAATTTTATTCTCAAAAAAATTAATCTGCAAATACCTATAGTTTCACTTCTTCTTTTTTTCTGATGGAGACATATAGTTTCACTCGATATTTAATTAGATCCATGTGGTTTTTTTCCCCTGTATGTGGATTATTATATTATTCTTCTTGTTTTTAATTTGATTCCTGTTTTAATTTTTTTTATCATGCCTTTATAGAAGTTCTTATAGTGTTTTTTTTTTCTTAATCAGTCACTTTTTTTTTTATATAAAAACTTTAGGAATGGGGTCGGGCTCATCCACAGTCTTAATCAGTCACTTGAAAGTACATGAGTCTAATTAAAAATAAGGAAAACTATAGTTACTTTATAAAAGAAATTACAGAGACCTGAATACAGACATAGGAAATTATAAGGACATAGGACCGAATTAAAAATTAGGTGAAATTTTAGGGACTTACACATTAATTTTCCTTTTTAGTTTTCATAGTATTATTACCATTATTATTTAAGATTGTGTAATCTTTAAAGTAGATATATGAAAATCAGCTTTTATTTATAAAATTATTAACTTTAGGTCAGGGAAGTCGCATGAATTATGCCTGTGGCCTGTCGATTCAAAGTTACTAATCATTATAATTAAAATATCAAATATTCAAACCTTGCTAAAGTTAGGTGAAAAGTTTTGATTTAGATTTCTTTTTAGTTGTTGAGTCAACTCATAATGATGAAACACTTTTATCTGGCAATTTTATTTCCGCAGAAGTCACAATTCATCCCTAAATAATTGTAGATTAATCTAGACATGACACTGTTGGATAAAGAAATATATATAGATTGAGAAGTGTAAGAAGTATTATATATAGTTTGTTCTATAAAATATTGATTTTATTTGAATGATAATTTTCATTTTTTATGAGAAAAGGAACCCAATATTTTTTTTTTCAAGCCAACTTTTTGGTTGCTCAAATAGACAGAATAAATTTTTAAATATTGGACAGGCTAAATGTTAGAAAAATAATAAAAAAGAGAATTGCGTGAGGAGAGAAAGTTTTTTAAAAGTTTTATGAATATTAATGATCAAATAAAAGCTTTTCATTACTTGTGACCACAGACAGAATCATTAGCCAGCATTCTCTGGCTATAGGATGATGCTAGCTATCTTTATTACTGTTAGATCTAAGTCTAGAAGTGGTATGAATTTTTCGTTTTAAATATAAGTCCCCCTAGAGTGTTACTAATAATTATTTTTTAATTTTATCCTTATTTAATTCTTATTTAAATATTTATAGAAATTATATATGTTTGAAATGCGTGGAGAATAGAATACCTAACACGATTTTGAATGATGTTATTGTTGCAGGCAGGGCTTTCAATGGCGTCAACCACTCTTCTTGTAAGGCTAGTGAGTGCCTTAGAATTGACAATGAGTTGTGGATTCTCTTGCTACTCGAGATGAAGTTTCGAAAGAAATGAGTCAACGTTTGATAGTTTCATAAGAAACCCACCTCTACATCTCAAAACTTAAAGCGAATTGACTTTTACAAAAAAAAAAAAAAAAAAAAAACAACAACAACAACAGGACTTAAATAGTTACTGTTGTTGGCAACGTATATAATACAGTTAGATGACAACAAATGGAGAAGTTCATGATCCAAGTGAAAGGTTTATGTATTAATAGTGGTTAATATTATTGTTTGAGTTTATAATTTGATCCAATTTTGGGTTTGACTCTATAATTTTAAATTGTTAGTTTTAGTCTATACAGTCTTGTAATGACTTAATTTGAGTTGAAGGAAAGGGGTCAAAAATCGTTGAAATATGAGAATAATTTGTAGTCAGACCAAATTACGAAACAAAGCTAAAATACAATTAAATTTTAAGGACTAACAATAGTATTAATCTTATTAGTATTGATATGAACTAAAAAATTCATTAGTAATTTGTATGACTAACAAATGAACATATGCATCGCTTCAGTGGTAGTTATGTACTATTTGTATCTGTGAGTGATCGTAACTTACTAGTCTCTATGAAGAAGTATCCTAACACTATCCACAATGTTCTTGAAAGGATTGTCACCATCACAACCTCTCAACATATAGTTTATAGCCTTTATACAATCATGGAACAAATATATCTTCTTATATCCTTTCAACCAACACAATTCTAGGCCCCAAATACAACCAAGTACTTTTGCAAAAACTAGAGGAACATTTATTAATTTGTAGCTGAAGCCACCAAGTCATTTGTCATTCTGGTCTCAAGAGTAGCCTTTGCACCCACTCCTTCCGTTCTCTAAAGCTGAGCCATCAACTTCTAGCTTAATGAAGTCTCCTCTTGTTGATTTTGATTTCCATGTGGAAGTCTAATCTTGTTCTCAGAATATTCTTATTGGAACATGCTTTAAAGAAACTGTGATGAGCACCGAGACCCATATTGGTCAACTCCCTATATAGGAGTTATATGACTTTTTTTTTATTTAAAAACTAAAGAAACTAAATAAATTATTTAATTATAGCATGTAGTGTGTAATCATCTTAATATTGGTTTCTAAAATATCATTAGATTTTATATAAGTTTATAAGTTATATAAATTAGATTAAAAAAACATAAAATAATACTTTAATGTAATTCATGCGGTAGCTTCATTAATATCTGGAAGAAAAAAAAAATCAATTTGCTTTTACATTAACAATTGAAGGTAGTATCATATCACCCTTAAGATTAAAATAGGGGAGTCTTTAAATTTAATAATTTTTTTAAATTGTTATTATAGATAAACTGTGATACAAACAAATGAAGGGAGAATATTATTTAGTTTCTAACTAATTAAGGAAAATAATATATTGACTAATTAATTTCATAACTTGTTCTAATAGTAACTCTTCACTTGTTAATGTGGAATTTTCTGATATTATTTCTTTGATTAAGACCTAAATGATATTCTCCCAAAAATTAAAAAATCATAATAATATTTTTTATGAAATATTAAATAAAAATCATCCCTGTTTTATTTAAGGATGTTTATGAGATACTGACCCCCAAAAAAAAAAACAAAGGAGATAATGTCTTCCTTAATGTTGCTAGAATAGAGAATAGGTGTTAGAGATCAAAAGGAGAGAAAACAGATTGACCATACTTTTAAATACATGCACACTATTCCTTGTAATTTCACAGCTAGTAATTTTTGTCCAATATCTACTTGTAACTTGTTGATCTTGTTATTTCATTTAACATTATTTTGTCCTTATAATAATAATAATAATATATGCACACTATTCCAAATTTCACAACAAAAGGTTAATGTGCGATTGCCACCAGGCAGGAGGGTTTCAGTGGCTAGCCAATTTTTTTTTTAATCTATTTTAAATTTGAAATTTAATTTAATGAGTTATATTTATTAAAAATTAATTTTTTATGTTGGAATTATTTTAATTAAAGTCAAAGCTGCTTATTTTTTATTTTTTTAAACCAATATTTATTCTTTTAACAGCAATTTTTCATGTTTAATGAAAAAAAGTTAAATCAAGAGGCATTGACCAAAATGATATTAATAAACTTAAAGAAATTACATTACAGAGTGCCAAAAGAAAAAATAGAAAGAGACTATTTCTAAAAAAATATTAAAAAAGAGGGAAGGGGAACTAGAAAAGGAGTTACTGTAAAAAAAAAAAAAAAAAAAAAAAAAAGGTATAAGCATAATATTGATATTCTTGCCGACAATATTATGTTGGTATCGAGTAATGTTTTGATGTTGATACTCTGCTGATG
Organism: Acacia confusa; assembly: GCA_037074495.1. NCBI lineage: Eukaryota > Viridiplantae > Streptophyta > Magnoliopsida > Fabales > Fabaceae > Acacia > Acacia confusa. The sequence continues at coordinate 11,169,076 of CM073514.1, forward strand.
AGTGGAAATGATGTCTAAATGTCTTTGATCTTAAAGCAAAAATTCCTTTGAGATTTAGGATGGAGATGTTGTACTGTGAGATTCTCTTTTCCAACAAAATTGTCATCTATAGAACCAAATTTGCAAATAAGAATATGATCTTTCTTTTCTTTTGTGCCGAATTAAGTCCATTTATCTATAGGATTTGTTATGAATTCATATATGAGGTTTATTCAATGTATAACCCAACAAAAAACAATCTAAGTGATATAGATATGACGGCATAGCATTTGGGTTTAGAGGCACTAAGGCCTATCATTACAAGTTCTAATCTTACAGGTAAACCAAAAAAAAAAAAAAAAGAGGTAAACTAGGTATGGATATTCTCTCTCAATTATTATTATATCGTCACTGTGCATACACTCCATCCCCTTTAGTTAACGCCTATTCGTGCACAGTGATATGCTATTCTTATAGGTATATCTAATTAATAAATATCTAGGGAAAAGTTATCTAATCCAATATCAACAGACTAGTCTAAGGGACTAGGCATTTATGTCAATTTAGATAAAACAGGATTTAAGTTAATGAAGGAGTGAAATTTTTCCTTAGGAAAATGACATTAAGTTCTAAGTTTAAAAAATGATATTCAAAGAATTTCAAAACTTGTTGATGATAGCTCATCTATTTGTTAATGGTTGTTATTTCTCTTGTTATTCACAAACTATAAGATTTTTCTGATTTTTTTTTTTAATTGAGACTTTGATACCATTTTTTCTTTTTTCTTTACCTCGCCATTTTCTGTTTTAGAAGAAAAAGCCATCAAATTGTATTCAACCTTAATATTAATCTCTTTGCCAACCAATTTTTGTGACATAGAGATGCCCAATGAAGAATCACTTCTCTTTTATGCGACAATGTATTTATAAGGATGATTATAACAAATTATCATCTTCATAGAGTTATTATAGAGACCTTTTCAGCCAAGTTTAAAATGAAGTCAAGGCAAGAGTCCTTCATTTCTTACCTTTCACGTGCTATTATTTTAGTTGATTTTACACTCTCTTCTGGGTAGGGCTGCTCCATGATGGCCAAGGACTGACCAGGTTTTCTCTAGTAAAGGAAACATGGGTTGCATAGGATTCATCCTTTTAAATTATAAAGTCATCGTTTGGATTAGTGATAAAATTTATTTTTAAATATGATTCATAATTTGGTAGGTAAGTCTATGAGATGATTTTTATCTCGACCTAATATCAACTCAAACAAACACTGGGCCTGTTTGGTTTGAGGAAAAGGTGTGGTGGGAGGGAAAAAAATCTCTAGAAAGTATATTGACTAAATTGCCGTTATGGAAAGAAATATTTTTTTTTTATTAAGAATGTATTTTTGAAATATTAAAAATTTTTCATAAACAATTTTATAAAGATAAGAGAAAAAATTACATCTCTCTTCCTTCCCTCTCACCCTCTCCCCTCAAATCAAACACAGTGGTGGTGAATGGTGAGACGAGTGCTTTATTTTTCATTCCTTCATTTGAGAGTTAAGTATTTTACCACTTACCCAACAAAGTTATGATCATATTTTAAACTACATGTTTCATATGACTTTTAACAACTTTTAAGCATCGAATAATATTTAAGAATTATATACTATTTATATCCAATAAAAATATAATACGAATGTCACTACATAAATCAACCCTAACCTTAACAATCCCCCCCCCCCAAATATATATATATAAAAAAGAAAAAAAAGGACAGAAAATGTAAAAATAATTGTTTTTAATATATAAACAGTTCAAATTTTTGTTTCATTTTTTAACGTAAATACAATATATAGAAATGTGCGGTATGCTTGATCAAAAAAAGAAATTTGCAGGCGGTATAACATATATGGGAAGTTTCTCATTGGAGGAGCGTGGACAAACCCAAAGAAGAAAGAAGAAAGTGAAATACGCAAAGAGCTTCTTGCTAGTGCAAATGCTCTGTTCCTGTAATCTCCATTCTCCAACCACAGATATCAAACTTTCTTATTCTTGTTTTTGGATTTTGATCGGCCGGCTAGTGATGAGGAACATACATTGGAATCTTTTCCTGGTGAATCGGTGAACGGCGTCCCTCGGTCGGACCAAGCACTCAAAACGTCGTCGTAGTTCAGTTTTAACATCAATTTGGAGGCATTCGATTTCGGAATCGTAATTCCTCTCAGTGATTTCACTTTCACCTTTGGTTTTTCCGCCACCTTCTTCGTGGTCGACGCCGTTTTCTTCTTCCTCTCCTTCTCCACCGGCGCAGCAAACGAAGACGTATGCTTGTTGATTCTTGGCGAGATTTCCACTATGTCAACCGCCGGAAAATTCCACCAATTGCTGTCATCGACGCGCCGGAGAGCCTTCACCAGCCCTAGTCGGCAATCGAAGTTGGGGTCAAATCCGAATCCTGACGAATCCACACTCCAATTATTCCCTCCTTCGCCGTGGCAGGATGCATCGTTGGAATCATCTTCAGCCCTGCTTCCAATGATGCTATCGATCCCCTCATCGACCTCCTCATCGAGAATGGATTCAGCATCAAAATCTTCTTCGCAATCATCATTCAATTGCAGTGAATTCACTCGCGAGATAATCTCCCCGGGACTCTGGCACGATTTTTCTGGCAGATTCACCACTCTCGGCTCCATCGGAGAACTCGGTTTCTGCTGAATTTGTGGTTGAAGAAGGAAAGAGGAGGCAGAATCGTTGAAGACTCTGAAAGGCAAGAACAATTCCTCCTCTGCAGATTCGTCCACAAAAGAAGCAGCATCATTAGGTCTAGAGAACTGGCCTGGTTTTTTGAGGTTCTTGTTGGAGAAGAGATTGGGATAAGCTGTGGATAGCAGAGCAGCAGCTTCATTGTAGGTTTGATTCGGCCTCTTTCTAGGTGCTCGAGATTTTCTGGTTGAGATTGTTAAAGGCGAATTACTGGATTCAGATATTGTAGAAGCAGGAGAAGACGTAGACGATGTATGAGAAGGTCTGATCGACGGAGATGGAGATTTCACGAAATCGAAATCGAACCCGTAGGTTCTTCCACCACTTGCTCCAGTTAAGATCGAAGACATCTTTGTGAACAGGTACAAAGATGAACCTCAAAACTTATTTAAGATTTTAGGCTCAAATTCATAACCAGAGATTGAAAATTAAACAGAATCAAAGTTACCAAAGCAAGAAAAGATCCTCATTTTTTCCTGAATTGAAAAGGAAGAGAAAGCTGTATGCCTATATCAGAGAGAGAAAGAGAGGAGGGAACAAAACCCTAAACCCACAAAGTACAAGGAACAAACAGTGGAAGGCTTTTTTCCCTGAAAAATAACAAACAAAAAAGGGAAGAAAAAGCCAAGAAGGGAAAAACAATAATACCCAGAAGAACACCCCAGAACTTGAATAATAAAAAAAAAAACTTGGCCCCCAAGTAGTCAAACGGAACAGAAGAAGCAAAAGTGGCAGTAGGTAATCCCAAATCCCCAGAAAAAGCAATTCCCACAACCACCACCAACCAGATAGATACCTACCAAAGCTGTGATAGGTCTCTGGGTTTTATAGAAAATCAGAAAATTTTCAGGGAAAAGAAAGTTTTGCAATAAAGGAACAAAGAACCACAATGTCTTGGACACGGTTAATTCCAGTTGACTTATAATAGAGAGAGAGAAGGGGGTGATGAGAGAGTAGAGTAGAGCAGAGCAAGTGACGAGAAGAAGATATATAGGAGTCCAATCTAAGGACCCAGGCTGTGTCACCGAGAGTGTGAGAGAGAGAGAGAGAGAGAGAGAGAGATGGTGTTTGTGTTATGGGCTGGAGAAGGTGGAAGGACGATGAAGATGAGAACAGAGGAAGAGACAATGCTCAGTCTCTGCTGTTCTATATGTGGGGCCACTTTCTCACACTAACCTCTTTTTTTTTTTTCTCTCTTACTCTTACCAGTTCAATTATTTTCCATTATGGTTTCACAAAAATGCCCCTGTACCTTACTGTTTCTACTTCGATGGGACCATGTGATAAATGGCAGTCGTAGTTTGAGGTTTTGTCAGAATAGGAGTCAAAAAATTAATAATATGAAAATCATGATTGTAAAGAATGTAATTCGATTCTATTAAAAAAAAAAGAGAGAGGTGATTCAATTGATTGATTTATTTTCTTATTATTTTTGTAATAATTGTACCACACTGTTGTGGCTTTCTCATTATTCCGTCATTAATGCCTCGTGCTAATTGTTGTTGTTATTTTTTTTCAAGGAGAAATTTTAGGTAAATGACTAAATTGACACTAAAGGCTTGCTACAAATGTCATGAAATTTTCATAACAAAGATAACTTTATAGATCAAGAGGGATTAACACAAATGGTAAGTGACTTATGTTGTTTATGTAAAGTTTCGAGTTCGAGCTTTATAAATGTAGGAAAGTCTTATTGGGAGACTCACTCACCATAACTAAATGTGTGACATAGGTTGGATTTGAATTAGTTAGGGTGAAACTCTAAATAATGGATGAAGAATAAAAAAGAAAAAGATAACGTTTATAGAAGAATTTACAAATTACATGCTAATAAATTATAATTTAATAATTTTTGTTAGTGTAAATAATCTAAATAAGCTGTTGAAAATTAAACTCTTAACCATTGAATATGAAGAAAACCTAAATGAAAGGATTTAAATTGCTTTTGTAAATTGATTTTAATTTAAGCATAACAATTGGATTAATTAAGTGTAGTCCAAATAAAAAGGCGCAAATTTGGAAGTAATGGATGGCATGTTTAGTAAATAGGGTGGCACAAAAAGGGCAAAAAAGTAATTGAGCGAACAGTATGGCCGAACATGGATGTACCTGTGTGATTATACCAAGTGTGCCATCCCAATTCCCCCCAACCTGCAAAGCCCTTTTTGGGGTTTATGGAAAAAGGCTCTCCTTATCTTGTGACGTGTCATCCTATGATTGGATGAACTGGATTCTTAGGGCATACGTGGAATTCCTTTTTATGGGGTAAGACGCTGCTGAGTTTTCACGTGTATCGAGCCGGCTTTTGGGAATGAACTCAGCCATTTGAAATCTGATATAATATCTCTGGAAAAAAACAAAAGAAATATGATATTAATATTTATATTTATATGTTACTATAATTATAAAACTACAGACTACATAAAATCAGTTATGAGTATTACTATTATTTATTTATAACTTACAAATGTTTTTTTTAAATAAAAGTTCATTTTATATTTACTTAAGATTAAATATGGATGTGAATTTGAGTATTATTATATTCTTTTCGGTTCTAATTGATTTTTTTTAAGAGATTAAAAAAATGTAATAAATTATTTAATCATATCATATATTCTGATTTTTAAATTAGGTAAAATGATTTAAAAAAAAGATGAATATAAAATTTAATTTTATGTTTGAATTGAATTTTGTATTGGATGGTAGGAGCAATGATTTGAACCTTTTTGGTGGGTTTCGCATTAATCTGTGGCTCTCCACCTGACTACGTTGTGCTTATTAGGATCATCGACTCAAGATTATGCACTTCCAAATTTTCTAGGTTTTTGCTCCCTTGTCCCCTCCTTTTTCTGGATCTTCACATTTTTGCCCCAGATTATGCTTTTATTGTTTTGGTAAGATATTTAATTTGATTTTTACTATTAAATATAGTTTACCACTCTCTCTTTTTTTTTTGGCCATCAAATATAATTGACCACTCGATTCTTCAATTCTTATATTGATTATTATCATTTGGTCTTATTTATAAGTCTCTTTTGACAAAAAAATATCGTCCTATTTATAAGTTATTTTTCAGGTAATAAAATAAGATTGTTACAATTTTTTCTATATTAATTATACCAATAAAAATGGAGAAAGAATAAAAAGTTAAAAGATGTTTATTTATAAATGAAGTCAAAGTTGAAAAATTACCCTATAATCATTGAGCTAATTACCTCTCTTTGGTCTGTGTGATTAGGTTAAAATGAACTTATAAATAGGATCAGGGTGGTACTTAATGATGATATTGTCAAAAATCATAACTTAATTGACATGATAAATTTCTTAACTAAACAAGCTCCCCTGTTTTCCCTTCTTAGATATTCCCAAAAAATAAAAAAAATCCAATCATCATCTCATTTCAATCTTAAAATATTTTTAGAGGGATGATATTTATACATTATTCTTTATATTTGGCGAATATCTGAAAATTAATTGTGCAACAGCTAATTAAAATTAAATTGATCAATCTCATTCATGAACTTGTAATATGTTAATATTTGTGGGAGAGATAATTACACCCCTCACTGGATGGCACAAATATCTTTTCAGAGCTGTGTTCAGTCAAGGAATAGGTTATAATATGTTGTTCCTAATTTAAAATTACAACTTTCATTAAAAATAACTTTTTTAATTTTAAATTTTCATTAAAAATAGGTATAACATACCCGTAATCTCTATGGCATCTTATATCTCATATTTGAAATATATTTGGATTCATGTAACTTAATTAAATTAAAAAGTTAAATTTTAAGAAATATACTTTTATGCTTCAAAACCTTATGAAATAAAAAATAAATAAAGTACACTTTTTTGCTCATAGACCACTCACACCAATTATAATCTCACAAAATCACCCGTGTACGCTTTCTATTTATAAAATTATCATCGGTTACACTTTCTATATCATCCTATACTTAATGGCATGAAAACTTTTCTTTAAATTGGAGGTTGCGGACTCGATCTTGTTTGTAATCTCAGACCATTAATTACAGCCCGTTTGGTTCACGTAATCAAATGTAATGTAATTAAATGTAATGATGATTACAATTTTGTTCACATTAAATAAAGAAAGATTATGTATAGATACAAAAACGGATGGTTGAATTGCAACAAATATGACAATGTGAGAATAATATATTAAGAGACAAAATTACCCATTTCTATATATTTGTATGTATGTATATATAACACGGTAAAATTATATATTTTTCACAAGTATGCATAATAAACATGCCCACACATATAATAGTAAATTAATAGACAAAAGTACCTTTCGTTCACATGTATATCAAGTGGTGGGTGATAAGTAAGATTTATGTGTAGGTACTTTGGTCAATTTAAAAAGCTATAATGATAATATTGTCTTTTCCACATATTTGCAAGAGGTTGTTGTCCTCATTCATTAGTTCTAGAAGTGCGACAAACAGTAGTATCATTTATTACATCAAGATAATATGTAATAATCTCACACGTAATTGAACCAAAAAGGAGCCATTATTGTCTACCCTTTAATTAGAAAAACAAAAACAAAAAGACAAATGTCTTTTTTCAGACTTACTCCTTCTTATCCTTATTATAAAGCACCAACTAACAATTCTCATAAACTAATAAAAATAATTAAAATCATTAAATTTTATCCTATATTTTAAATAATTTTCAATGTTACCCCTACCAATTACATTAAACTCTATCATATCAATTATTACTCTCTCCCAGTACCCCTACATTAAATATAAATATACATGAAAAAAATATTTAATGCTCTTTAGAAACAAGCAAATGCTTTATAAAAAGGATTAATTGCACTTATTAATTGATGCTTTATAATAAATACTAAATATAGTATATATATACCACCACTACCACAGCTGCCCCTATACTTTTAGGCCTTGTTTGGTTTAACAGAAGGGAGGGGAGGTGGGAGGAGGTAAAGGGAGGCTATGTTGGATGGGAGAAAAGGGGAAGAGAAGCTTCTTGTTCGGTTAAGGAGAGGAAAGGAAGTGAGCTAATTAAATGTTGATAAATATGTCCTTATTATTTTATTTAAACATCAAACATATTATTTCTTAAGTTATAAATTGCCAAAAAACCTATTACCTCACTTTATATATATATATATATATGAAATGATGATGATTTTATTAATTTTAACATGTTAACTGATCAAATTTAATATGTCAATTTTTAAACCGATTTGAATGCAGTGACTATGAGTTTAATAATATTTAGTATGAGAGGATTTGATTAGATATTCTTAGATAGATTTTCTAATTTATTTGGTTGATCTTAATAACAATAAGATAAGTTATATAATCAAATGAGTAAAATTGAGATAATGAAAAATTAGCATGTGTCTTTTACTCACGATAACGCGTAATATTTCTCACCCCTAAAAAACCCTAAATTTGGAGGGTACAAAAGGAGGGGAGGGGAACACTGGAAGACAAAATATCTCTCTCATTTTTCCCAACCAAACACGCTCCCCTTAACCCAAACCCATCCGTCCCCTTGAAAAACCTCGAACCAAACAATGCCTTAGGGTTTTGTGGCCAAGTTAAAGTTTGTAAAATGTGTGTGTGAGAGAGAGAGAGAGAGTAAAGATAAAGAATGAGAGGTGAGATATAGTTTTGGAGAAATTATTCAATGAAAATAAACCAAGGAAGGAGCTTATCCACATATATGTATGTATAAGACATTGTTTTGTAGAACATAAGGTGGTAACTTGATATATGCATTTGGCGTTGCCTTATCTTAAAAAAAAAAAAATAGAGTGACTTGGAATCTTCTCAGCCATTGAAGCTCTTGATGAGATAGATCTCTTACAAGTTGTTGTTGTTGATGATGATGATGAAATGTACGTTCGTGAGAATGAGACTACAAGACTATATCTATAATGGTACAAAATTTATCCTTACATGTGACTTCTTATGGTTTCTTTATGCTCTTCAAATCATCTATCACCTCGAACCTGTTTTTTACTGTTTGTACTGATTTCTTTTTTAGGTTTAGACCTTCCCAATACATCGGGCCTTTTAATTATATGAAAGAAAACAATACAAACTAGTCTTCATTTTAAGAGGGGAAAAACAAATAAAAATTGTCTATCACTAAACATGTTTGAGTAGCATATCGGATTAATAAGTCTTAACTCATTTAAAGTTTAGGTGTATGTGAGTAAAAAGGAGTCTCGCATTGCTCGAGTTAAAAAAAGAATTCTAATATATGTATATATGTGTGATAAGATGTAAACCTAATCAAGTTAATAAAAAGGGATTAAAAAAGAAAAAAAAAAAGTAGACTCGCAAGCACAACAATATGTTAAGATAAACATTTGTAAATTTTCCCTATTAGTTTAATTTTGGAGAGTTATCATACTTAAGTGTGACGAAATAACTCTTAGAAACAATCTCATTCAGCACACCTCAACCTATGTATTTCTAGTTTCAACACTATATAAGTAGAGCCATTTATTCTTTTAATTTTATGTAATGTGTAAAAAAGCTTTGACTAAAGAATAATTGTTTTCGACCATTCAATTACTTATGTAAAAATCTTGGACTAATGAATTACTTATAGTATTTGACAATTCAACTTTTTTTAAATAAAGATATATATCCATTGGTTAAGGTAAGACACTTAAATACAAATAAATTATTAAAAATTATTTTGAAACTAATACGTATATAATGATTTTATATTTACAAGTTTGCCCAATAAATAACGTAACTTGACTTATAAATATTAAATTGTTAAATTTGACTTATAAAGGTTACAATTTGACTTGTAGATGTGAAAGTTTGACATATAAATAGTCAATTTTTTTTTTCTTTTGGCATCTGTTAGTATTTAATGAAATTCAAGATACCAATTTGTCTTTAATTATCTTACTTGTAGTTTGCAAGAAAATAATTCCATTAATTACTTGTGATCTATGCGTGATTTTTTCAATTTTTTTTTTATCTTTCTTATGTATCAATTTTAAGTATGAAATCTTTATATTGCCAATATATACACATAATTTAAAAATGAAAAATAAAATAAAATCAATAGTAATAAAACAAATACAAGATCAAAGAGAAGGTGCCGGCTTTCAAATGTGCAACCACCCAGAGAATGTGTGTTTGTAGAACTATAAGACATGAAATCAAACAATTTACCAATTTCAAATTCAACATTACATACATAAACTTGACACAGGCATAAATATCCACCAATTATTGGATTTAAACTCTCTCTAAAATTGTTTTTGAGGGAAAATTCAGAAATTGTTAAACATTAAACATTTAATTTTAAATTATTGAAAAGTGGATTTTATGTGTGTGTAGGATAAGCATGTAAAGGTGATTAGGACGCGTCAGTACCCTAAAACATTTTTTTAAGAATTATAAAATAATTATTTTAAGATCTTAAATATCATGCAGTATATTTTGAGTATCATTCAGTATCTTCTTATCACCAGTCAATACCTTAAAATATTTTTTAAAAAAATCCTAAAATAATTATTTTAAGATCGTAAAAAAATTTGTGTTTCATATTCTTGTTGCATTAAAAAAAATTAAGTGTATAAGGAGTGAGGTTGGTGTAAAAACATATAAGTAGTGAGGGGAGGGACATGTGGCTTGAAAGGATTGGAGGATGAAGAGATGAGAATTTTTTTTTTTAAAAAAAAAAATGAGAGTGGATGGCAGCGGACGGTAGAGGTATCGGATACAAGCCGCGTCCAGGTGATTAATGCAAGATTCAATGGGTAGCATCCAAACGAGGTCATTTTTCAAAGATCTATGAATATATTTTATGCAAAGGACTTGAAGTTTGTTAAAAACCACACAAATAAAGAAACGCAATCTTTCTAAAAATAAGCTTTCACACGCAGCCATCATGTCATGGAATGGACTTTGGCTATTTAATTGAGTGATTTTGAATTTGTGTAAATGCAATATATATATAAATTTTAAAGGAGAGTTATCTTTAATTAGATTCCACAATGCACATATCTAACTAAATCAGATATATATATATATATATATATATATATATATATATAAGGCTTTCACATGCATACACACGCACTTAGCTAGTCTATATTATAATGTATTTTTAACTACTTGATTAAAATTAAGGAGAGGTGGTTAAAATGTTAAATAATTTAATTTAATTTTTTTGAAAATTATTTTTTTAAGAAAAATTAATCACATTTAAAACTATAAATTACATCAAATTTTAAACTGGGTTATTCTTTAAAAAAATACAATGAATGACTCATTTGATGACTTTTTTTTTTAAAAAAAAAAAAGTCTTATATTACAGATATACCCACGTAACTCAGCTGTCATACTAGGGGGGTCCCTATCTAATACAGGAACCATAGTCACATGCTTACAATATCACCCATGTTTGGGGGACCATATCCCTTCCATATTTTTTCAAGCATCAAGACAATTTAACAACATACTCTTTAATTGTTGGCAAAATCTTTTATTGTATATTTATGAAAAAAAAATATAATTTTTTTCTTTCTCAAACAAGTTAAACATCGTTTAATTTTTAGATTTTCAAACGGCAAAAAGAAACAAGAAAAAAACTGTCCTTTTTCTATTTTTAAAAATCAGAATTTTTTTTTGTTAATGGCATAAGATACACACACACACTCACATATATATAATAACTTCAAAGTTTTTGAAAGCAAAATACTCATATCGTTTAACATTCAACCCCTACTTAAATTTTGTCTTTTCTCCCCAAAAAACCCTTCTTAGATATGTAAAAAAATAAAAAAAAAATCTACCTGTGTCAATAAAATGCATTGTGAGAGTTTAAACCCATAAGCATATAAGAAGAAAATTGTTCTGCTCAAGCAACCAACATATCATTCCAACATTGAAGAATACCACTTCCGATTTTAAATACAGGAATTAGACAAAAGTTTCACTTTAATCTTAATTAAACATAATATCTCAATCTAATTTACATAGTAAAGGGTTTCCATAAAAGAGTGGTTATAGCTAACATGATTAAAAATTGTATTTTAAGAAAGCCAATACATTTGTTATAAATAATAACTAACTTAACTAATTTTTTAAATATCCACAATTTAGCTATTTAGCCTTTTATATTAAGTACTAGAGGAAGTACCATACAATGTGCAAAATGAGCAATATTACCTCCCTCTAGTCCTTGATAAAAAGAGGTGGATAACTGACTTGTAGATATTAAAATAAATTAGTTAAGTTAGTTATGTATAATAAATGAATGCTAGATTCCTTAAAATAATATCATATTTAGTCATGTGTATTGGAGTAATCATTTGATAGAAATTTCCTTGATACAGGTAATAAGTAGAAATATTTAGAACAAAAATTATAAATTTAACAAACAAAGTGAGTTAATATCTTTATGTTTTTTTTTTATTTTTTTGGATATAAAAGAAGGCTATGAAGCCAGAATTACAATAGAATGAAAGTTAAATAAAGGGGGAATTAAATCCCATGCACTCATAGTCTACCCATGCTCAGTAAAGAAATAGGGCAGTCACTAAGGATATCAAATCTGGAGAGGCCCAATTTGGCAAGGGCGTCGGCAATTTTGTTGAGGTCACGAGGAATATGATAGAATGAGATTTGCCAATTCCATGTCCTCATCTCTTTAATTTGCATCAGCAAGAGGCTTCCACATAGGAAATTGTCATCTAAAATCTTGGAAATGAGGTCCTTAGAATAAAATTCAAGTGATATTCTTCTAAAGCCTAGGTCCCAAGCAAGATTCAAACCTTCCAAGACAGCCCACTCCTCAATAGTATTGGCATTGCAGATGCCAATTTGTTTCATAAAGCCAGCAACCTAGTGGCTTCCATTGTCTCTTAAGATTCCCCCACATCCAGCGTTATGCGTGGTGAGGGTACATGCTTCGTCAATGTTCAATTTAGTCCATCTAAAGGGGGGTTTTTGCCATTTATCAACTTAAACGAGATTAGGGGCAGGTTCAGAACTGATATGATTTGAGTGAGACCCATGAAGATCAGCAAATCACCTCCAGCATTGTCTGATAATAATGGATGGGTTGACTAGTTTTAGGGAACTGTCATAAAAAATTGCAGAATTCCGCCAGCCCCAAAGCTTCCATATGGACACATCGAAGATCAATGACCAAGAGTGGCCCAATTCAGAGTTAATTTTTCCTTTAAGATTCAGGTTTATCCAGTCACGTAAATCAACTGAGAAGAATAGGGAGGCGTACTTGGGAAAAATTAACTGAAGCCACCTACTTCTTGCATAATTGCAATCTTGCAAGATGTGTAAGGCATCTTCCACATGAGAGTTACAGAAACCACACAGAGCCGAGGTGCTAGACCATGTGCTTCGCCACAAATTAGTTGGCAATTTATCAAGAGCAGTCATCAACATGAAGACTTTGATTCTCTCACCTCCCTTCCATTTCCAAATTTCCTTATAAAGGCCATGGCAGAGATTAACTAGGTTTTTTTCAATCAAGAAGTAGGCGCTCTTGATAGAGAATTTCCCATCGTCTGAGGCTCCCCAGATTATAGTATCCATACTAGCGTCTGATCTAGGAGTTAAAGAGGAGGCAAGCCTTTCAATTGCCACAGGATCCACAATTCATTTAAGTCTCTAGAGGTCCCAGCAACCATCTCTAACCCAATCCGCTATAGAGGAACTGTTTTCCTCTTCAGATAGTTGTTTAATATAGTGGTCCTTTAATTTAAGACCTTCCACCAACCAGCTATCGTGAAAGAAATTCACAGATTGACCGCTTCGTATTTGCCATCTAGTGCCCCTGTCAATAAGCTGAGGCTGAGAGGAAATAAATTTCCATAGGCTAGAGTCACCAGGTTTAAAAGAGAGAAGCGAGTCTTGATCCCTAAACATATACTCATGTTGAAGAATAGAAGCCCATAATCTAGTGTGGCCTAAAATCAAATTCCATCTTTATTTGGCCTCACAAGCTCGATTTAGGGAAGAAAGTCGCTTGAATCCCAACCCCCCAAACTCTTTTGGGTGAGTGATTTGATCCTAACTTACAGGGTGAAACTATTTTTGGGAGCTGTCATGGCCCCAAATAAAGTTTTTTTTAAGACGCTTGACATCTTGGCATGTACATTTGGGGAGATTAGTGACATGCATAGAATAGAGGGGTATTGTGCTCAAAACGGACTTGGCCAAAGTGATTCAACCCGCAATAGAGAGAGTAGTAGAGAGAGTGTTTGTCTTCCAGTTAATATCTTTTTGTTGATCAAAACCCGAAGTACACAATCTAACTCTTATAGGGGTATTACTTTTTTTTAAAAAAAAAAAAAAGAACCAGGAGCCCAACATGTTCTTGGGCTTGTCCATCCAAGCCCAATGTGTCTTAAGATTGATAGACGCGCGAATATCGAAATTGACCCTCTTCTTTTGGTGGAGGCTTCAGCATCGAATATGTATCTTCTCCAACCACATTCTTACTGATAAGAAACAGAAGCCAAAGAGAACAAACTGATAAGAACTTCTTGAACACCCTTCCATGGCAAATTACATTATGCATCCGAGGTAGATGTCGCAAGAAACCCCCAAATTAATTACTAATTCCGATCCTAAATATAAGATTAAGTTGATTTTTTTTTCCAGAGAGTTTCTTTAAAATATTTATATTTATCATTTTTTAAAAAATTATTTTACCTAACTTATATAATGACATATAATTTAAAGATACATAATATATGATATAATTAAATAATTTATTTAGTTTCCTTAATCGTAAAAAAAAAGAAGCAACTATGTCCTATACTTAAAAAAAAGCAACTATGTCCTATACTTATTAGTGGAGGGAGTATTAATTAAGCATGCCCTACAAATTCCTTTTATATTAAAGGGCTAAGGTGCAAAAATATACATGTGCTTTACCCTGAAAAGCGTCCAACACTAAGTGCTTTTTTTAGGTGTAAAAATGCATATATGGTTACAAGTTAGGTGCAAAAATATCATTTGACGGTTAAGTTTAACTTTGACCGTTAAGTTTGACTTTTTTTGCTGACTGGACGATGACGTGGCATTTTTGCACATATGTTGGACGCTCTTTTTGTCAAACCATATGTGTATTTTTGCACCTAAATTATAATCACATGTACACTTTTGCACCTAAAAAAAGCATTTGGTGTGAGACGCTCCTCAGGATAAAGCATATGTACATTTTTACACTTTAAGCCTATATTAAACCCAAGCTACAATGTTCTCTTATCAAATGAGATATCACAACTAATCAACCACTTAGATCGATTAAAGATCAGAATCATTAAGATAAATTATCACAATTTTCAGCTTTTGAAAGAGGACGAAGAATATGAAAGGAAAGTCAAACAGTTCACAAAAAACCAATATCATATGAGAATGTAGGAATTTTAGGAAGATTAAAGCGATAATGACTATGAGTCTCATGGCAAAGGGTCCTGTCAATATAATGATTTTATGAATAGTTATCACAAAAGACCAGGGAAATTTGTCAAAATAATTTTAAAAAAAAACATTGTCAAAATAGGCAACTGTTTAAATATTTTGTTAAATTAGTCCATTTTGTAGCGCCACGTCAGATGGTGCCACACGTGATGTCACGCGGCGTGGCGCTGTCTGTGACACACCACAAGTGGCGTCACTTGTGGCAACGCCGCTTGTGGCGTGTCAACGCGGCATGCCACATAAGTGGCACCACGCCGCGTGGCGCCACTTTAACAATTTTCTTAAAATTTTTTTAATTATTATAATTATATTTATTATATATTAAATATAATATATATTATTTTATATAATATATGTTATATTTTATATATAATATATATACCATATTTTAAAATGATGTGATATATATCACATTTAAAGCCACGTTAATCAAGTGTTCGCAAATTTCAAAAATTTTATGAAATATTCCTTTTAAAATGATGTCCTATTTTCGAAAAAAATTTCTCCCGGGGGCATTGCCCCTTGACCCCACCCGCTAACCGACTAGCGGGACCGCCGTAGGGTTCTCGCGCTAATATATCATGATTTTATTTTTTGCTCTAGGAACAATCAACCGGAACCCTACGACGATCCTGCTAGCTGGTTAGCGGGCCGGGTCAAGGGGCAGCGCCCCTTGCGGGGGGTGCGGAGGGCAGCGCTCCTAAGAGAAATTTTTTTCGAAAATAGGAAATCATTTTAAAAGGAATATTTCATAAAATTTTCAAAATCGTGAACACTTGGTTGACCTAGCTTTAAATGTGATATATATCACATCATTTTAAATATGATATATATATATATATATATTATATAAAATATAATATATATTATATAAAATAATATATATTAAATATAATAATATATAATTATAATAATTAAAAATTTAAAAAAATTAGTTAAAGTGGCGCCACTCATGGGACGCCACAAGTGGCGCTGCCACGTGTGGCGCCATCTGAAGTGGTGCTACAAAATGGGCTAGTTTGACAAAATGTTTAAACAGTGGACTATTTTGACAATTTTTTTTTTTGGATTATTTTGGCAAATTTCCCCAAAAGACCAATATCATATCATATGAAAATATCATTTTTTAATGACTTTACGACGAAGTACTACTAAAAAAATTATAATGCGAAATTTATACATTGCTACATAAAATTTAGCTTATGTGAGTTGGGTCCTGTTGGAATATTTAAAAATAAAGAAGTGTGTGTTTTTTTTGTAAAGTCATGTTCATTAAATTAAGATATTTATTTGAAGAGTTATATAAGAAGTTATAATATTAAAAGTTACTAAGGCTATGAATTCGTTTGTATGTAGCTTTGGTAAAATAATTTTTGAGATTTATGAAGTAAAAATGACTTTTGAAGAATAAATTTTGGATAAAAATGATTGTATTTTGATATTGTTATCAGAATAACTTTTTTAAGGTTAAATTTACAAAAAATGACATTAGTTTTTGATATAACTGCATTTAAATAATAAAGTTGTATTTTGAATATTATAAACATTATACTTCATTAGAAATATAAAAAATTACATAAATTTTTGTACAAAAATAAAATATTTAATGGTATTGACTGGTATTAAAAAATACTTCATGATCTTAAAAAATTATTTTACGATATTAAAAAAATATTTTAGGGTAATGAATAATCTTGAAAAAATATTTCAAGGTACTGACGAGTATTAGAAAGATATTTAAGGATGCGGAAAAAATATTTCATGATCTTAAAAATTTATTTTGGATATTGAAAAAATATATCAGGGCACTGAGCGATGCTACAAAAATACTTAAAGATACTGACTAGTACTCAAAAATACTGATAATGACAGAGGAGAGAGAAAAATATGAAAAAAATTAGATTTTTCCAAAACCAAAGTTTTGATGCAGAATAGCTTCTAGAAAAAATATGAGTGTTTGGTAAGCTTATGACAAAACCTAGGTTTTAATATAAAATAGCTTTTGGAAAAAAGATGGGTATTTGACAAACTTGTGACAAAACTTAGGTTTTTGAACCCCCAAAACAAGCCCTATGTCTCTTTAGTTTATAGAAACACATGTAAAAGATTTTTATCTAGAGATGTGTCGTTGTGTTATGTTTATGGGGAAACTCTACATAATATAAATTTACAACCCTTTATAGGTCTATTCATTAATCAACACGTGAGAAATCTAACACATTGTTACTAGTTCTAATTGAAGAAGTGTTACTTCAAGCGACAAAACATTAAGATATCACTTAATCTATAAATACCCTGCACTATCACTTCATTTGTAACATACATATAACATCTGAAATCGCACAACAAGAAGAGGATGAACTAATTGCCTTTATTCTTGAGTGCATGCAAAGATAAAGTCAAATTATCATTTTGTAAAATCTATTATTGTCTTAGCTTGAATATTAGAAGTGCAATCTATAATTAAGGGTTTTCATTGTATCATGCAAGAAATTCACCTGTAATTCTAAATTGCATTGTATTAGATAGAAATATTTGGGGGCAAATTAAGCCTAATGAAAAGTGTTGTCAACGCCTTAAAGACATTATGCGTTACTTTCTTATTTATTTCTTAGTCTTCAACTCCTAAAAGAGCAAGTCCCACCAATACTTACCAAGGTCATGACATGCTTCCAAGTTCAAAAAACACTTAAGTAAGGTATTTATAGATCCCCTACTAACAAAGTTATCACATTGACAGTGAGATTCGAACTCACAACTTTATAACTATGAGGTAACCCTTTACCAATTGAACAAACAATTATTGACAAATTTATACATTATCTGACAATACTTTATTTGAATTAACGTGTGCAATCCTCTTTTGTGGAACGAAATAATAATATTTTTGTGGCATTAAACGAAACACTCAATATTCAAGTCTAAGGTTTACTTCTACTCACTTCATAAAAACTAGGCAAGGGTTTTGTGTTAAATACTCCCTCCGGTCTTAATTATAAGATATAGTTAATTTTTTTTAAAGAGATTAAAGAAACTAATTAAATCATTTTAGAGTATTTTTATTTTTTTTCTTCAAACTAATTACTTTGACTAATAAACTAATATATAATTTAAAAATACACAACATATGAAATGATTAAGTAACTTATTTAACTTCCTTAACCCTTCCAAAAAAAGTCAACTTTATCTTATAATTAGAACTGGACAGAGTACAAAACTTTAAGAAACAAACCATTTATTTATAACTATGATTGCCTATGAATTTTTTATTAATTAATAAATAGTCACATGCTACGAATTTATGGAAATGAATTACACAAATCATAATTTTGGAAATACACACACGGTAGTTAAAAATTGTTTAAACCTCTCACACATATTGTCTGAACCAGCAATGATTTCAAATTTTATATAATTTCATGTAAAATAAAATTTTAAGGAAAAAATTGTTAAGAAAGTCTCTTATTACAAAAGTTATTATCTAACGGAACCTAATGTCTTAAATGTCAGGTCCTTAAATAGGTGCAATTCTTCCCTAACCATGTAAGATAGATAGTACAAAATTGAGTAAGAGCTATGCACGTTGAATATAGATTGCATCGAAGTCTTTAAACAAATTTCAATTACCTTTGCGTAATAAATGTGGAAAAAAAGCTCTAATTAAAAATTTTATTGATAAGAAAGATCTAATATATTTTTATATGGGATAATTAATATATAGGTCTTTATAATTTTAACCAATTTATAATCAAGATCTTTTAGATTTTGTTCCTTTTTATCAAGCCATTTTATTTTTATTTCTTTTTAATCAAGTCCTTATATTTTTTTCATCAGATTCTTATAGTTTCATTTAATTTTTAAGTGCATCCCTATAGTTTTTTTTTATTCTATAAATATTAATAATATTCTTCTATATAATATTATTAGATTAAAATTTCTTAATATTATTGTATAATTAGTGATATTTTGTTAAAAGTAAGCAAATATAATTATTTTATATCAATATTATTTAATTTTTTAACTAAACATATATTTATATTATTATTATTATAAAGTTCGCATCATAATAATAAAATTTCTATAAATATAATACAATTATGATTAATTATTCTAATTATATTAGTTATACACACACAAATTTATTATATTAACTATTTTTTATAATTATATATTTATTAATTTAAATTTATTGTTAATATCTATATTTTAATGTGATTTATTAATAACATATAAATTAAATTGACAAATAAAAACTATAAAGGTCTCATTAAAAATCACGTAAAACCAATAAAAATAACTACATAGACTTGATTAAAAACAATAAGAATATAATAAAGAAATGACAGGGACCAACTTAAAAATTAATTGAAAGTATAAGGCCTTACAAATTAATTATCTTTTTTATATAATTAGTAAGTTCTGACATTTTACAAGATTTCATATTATGAAAGGGGAAATACTTACATACTACGATAGCACTATCCGTATGTACTTTGATTAATTAAAATACAACAACCTATCTTATTTGAATCTTATCTAGTGGATAAGTTATATGAAGAAATTCAAATTTTATAATTTTAAAAAATATAAACTTCATAATTTAGAAAAACAAAAGATGAGATAATCCCTCCCATGAAATTTTTTAAAAAAAAAATCATAAAATTTCAAAGTACTCTCAAATATGGACTTTTCACCTATTTCCATTAAATTTTGCAAGAAATTTCTGTATTTTCCTTATTTTCAATTAAGATTTATTAATATTAATGTTCAAATGGCATATCACGTCATGGGCTTTGGCACGTGCACTATGAGTGACATTGGTACGCCTCTTTTTTTTTTTTTTTTGGACAAAGGTACGCCTCATTCGATCATCAAAGATTCATACTTTGCCGAACCAAACCTTAACCATCAATAAACCCTCTTTCTTGCTCACGCTCAAGACCTTAGCTTGACCCATATCTATCTCCGACCTCGGTTATGACCACCGCCGAAGCCACTGAGAACGGCGTCACCACGGCGTCGGAATCCCAACCACCTATTGTCGGATCAGACAATGCCTCCGCCACCGAACTAGCCACCGCCGCCAAGGCTACTGCTGATGCGAACGCCGCCCCGGGCAACCCGCCCAGTGAGGAGCTCGAGTCCGAGATACCTAAGGCAGACGAAGCTTCCGCCGATCAGACAGCTGCTACCACCACTAACGCTGCCACTACCATTCCACCTGAGAAGAGATGGCCGGGTTGGCCCGGGGATTGTGTGTTCCGGCTCATTGTGCCGGTACTGAAGGTAGGTAGTATTATCGGCCGGAAGGGTGAGCTCATCAAGAAGATGTGCGAGGAGACTCGAGCTCGCATTCGCGTTCTCGATGGTGCAGTGGGCACTCCGGATCGAATTGTGAGTGTACTTACATCTGCCTTTTTAGGGTTTACTTTTAGGATTCTCCTTGTCTTGATCATCTCGACGTTCTACTATCCTGTCCAGGAAGGAACAGTTGGAAAATAATGCAAATCAAGATTTGTACTTCAATGTTTTGTTCCCTTAAGTGATTATTTGAGTAGCTCTTGCTAGGGTTTGTACCTTTGATATTTTTGATACAATATTTTGTCGAGGAAGCGAAGCTTAATAACGTGGATTCATAGTGGGCCTAGACTTTACGTCACTTATTAAGTAACGAAGAACAATATTGCGTTAGGTCTATTCTCTTTTTACCTCTGGAGGGTTATGATGCTGTTCTTTTTGGTCGCTCGCCGTTTGGTTCAATTGATATTATCTCTTTATCGAGTATTTCGCAACTGGTACTGTTATTTGAATTGATTCTTGTTTCCGTTGTTCGCCTTGAATTTATTTAAAAATTTGCAACTGCCATAATGCATTTTTACTGCTAAACTTTAATTTGTTCTTATAGTTTTTATGGTTAGGAATTATATGGATAGCATTTATGACATAGCTGCCTTGTGACATTACTTTAATACTTTGATAAAGCATGCCCTCCGTGCTGCTAATGGTTCTAAATTTCTAATTTGATGAAAATTATTGGTGAGTTCACTGAAGAGTTAGTGTTAGATGCATAAAAATGCTAATTTCACTTTCTTATATCTGTTGCTTTCATGGCAGTAGTAAATTACCAAAGTGGGGGGAGGTTAATTCTAAAGTTCTATTGCTTTATGTATCTTTCTAATTGTTCATATACATACATGAGTAGACTTATTGAACACTCTGCTCAGACGATTACTTTTTAGTTGTCTGTCTGTTTCTTTCCAATCATGGATGTTGTTAAATGATTCTGCATTCATTTAGGTGCTCATATCAGGGAAGGAAGAGCCAGAAGCACCTCTTTCCCCTGCAATGGATGCTGCAATAAGGGTATTTAAGCGTGTCTATGGCTTGTCTGAAGGTGATGGTGAATCAGGACCTGCTGGTGTTGCATATGTTTCTGTTCGTCTTTTGGTGGCATCAACACAGGCTATCAATTTGATTGGAAAGCAAGGTTCTTTAATTAAATCTATACAGGAGAGTACTGGTGCTTCTGCTCGTGTATTGTCTGGAGGTATGCTTAATGTTACTGTTATTGAATCTCTCACTGAGGATGTTTCTAGCAATTATTGATTTGTACGTTCTTCTTCATGTTGACTAATCTTATGTGAAGCCTGCTGCAGTGTATCTTTTGATACTTTCATGTGCTTTGACTGGTTTTCTAATGAAGATTGTTGATATGAGGTAGATTTAGTCCCCCCCCCCCCCCCCCAAATAAATAAATAAATTGCAAATTAATAGAGAATATGTGATACCTGAGTACTACATCGAGTACTATGGGGCATGGACTACTTAAGGAAGTACTTAGCATGAAATAATTATGCCACTCCATCAACAAAAACTTTTGAGGGAGTGTTCTCTATGCAGCTTGGGTTCCTATTAGGTTCTATGGAAAATCTTTCCCTAGTTCGTTTTTTATCTGGGGAGGATATAGCTTACCTATTAGTTTAGGGTTTAACGTCTTGGGTTTAGGGTTGTTAATGATTTTAAGCAGCACTAGTAATTAGTAACTAGTAATTCTCTCAACCCAACCCATTTGGGGACTAAATTTTAGTCTGTGAATAAATTTTTGTTTAGCAACATTCCATTGTTTACCCTCTACAATTTCTGCCTGCTAACCAACCATTGGTTTGCAATCCTTGCAATCACAGGGAAAAAAAAATATCCAGCCTCTTATGGTTCGTTACTTTTCTGTTTTTTAAATCTTGCTATTTAAATATGAACAGTTACTTTTAATTCTTATCATCAAAGAGCTTTTTTTTTTTTTTTGAATAGCTGCCATTTTATTATGCTGACAAATCTCCATATGTTTATATAATTATTTTTGAATCTGTATATTTAGAATGTGTATACAAGTCACTTTTTCTTGATGCTACAAGTCTTGCAGTGGAACCACCGTTGTCTTTATTTTCAGCGTCTCATGGTAATTTAGTGGACTTTGACAAGGTTCCTTCCAATATATTTAATGAAAGTTGCTTGTTCAACTTCCTTAGTAGGAGGAGGTTTTTTATACGAGCCGTTTTCTTTATAAAGCTGGATGCACCAGTACTGTGTGTGTGAATACCTTTATTCCCTTCATCCAAGCATGATGCTATTGCAGTTAGTATGTAGATCTTTTATATGATACGGCTGCTTGCCAAATCATTTTCTGATAGATGAGGTTCCATTTTATGCTGCTGCGGATGAGAGGATTGTAGAGTTGCAGGGAGAAGCCTTGAAGGTTCTTAAGGCTGTGGAATCAGTAGTTGGCCACCTGCGAAAGTTCTTGGTTGATCATAGTGTTCTTCCCCTTTTTGAGAAAAAAACTGTAAGCTTTAGCTGCCGAATCTTGTTTTTTGATCTGTTATTTTGGCTTTTTGTGATATGATGAACAAGACATTGATATGTTTGTGATTCTCTTAATATTTTCATTGCATTAATATATGTGACTTTCTGTTCTGTTTTAAGTACAATACAACAACCTCACAAGACCGCCAAGCAGAATCCTGGGCGGACAAGACATCTCTGCGTAGTGCTTCACAAGGTAGCATTAGTGCAGATGGACCTCTTTCAACAAAAAGGGATTCTCTCTTTGTCGAGCGTGAAACTCATTTGGATTCACAACTCCCATCCTCTGCAATGTCGCTCTATGGGCAGGATTCTTCACTTCCTAGCGTTCGTTCTTCAACATTTAGTCGTGGTGGGGCTCCCATTGTCACCAATGTTAGTAATTGAACTACTCAAATGTTTTATCTGTGTACCATTTTAGTTGAAAGCTTCCTTCAAAACAATACCAATATCCTTGATTGCTTATGCTTATATATTAGCATATTTCAGATTATTTACTGGGTTTTTATTATCATTCTTATTTTTGAGAAACATGGTATTTCATGTGGCTTAAATCTTATGGTTCAAAGATGAAACTGTGACTTAGTTTACATGTACTCATTCGCCTATGACTTAATTCTTTCATATATTCTATTATTTATCCTTTGACAGGTCATGGTAACTCCAGCTCACCTTTTTTATTCCTTTCAATTATCAGGTGATACAAACCATGCAAATACCACTATCCTATGCGGAGGACATCATTGGGATTCAAGGGACTAATATTGCTTATATTCGCCGTACTAGTGGAGCCATACTGACTGTGCAAGAGAGTAGGGTGCCTGATGAAATTATTGTGGAGATTAAAGGCACCACAACACAAGTCCAATTGGCCCAACAGTTGATTCAGGTAAGATAATTGACAGGGCCTTTTCAGCTTGAAATAGCAGTGCCATATATGCGCACACACACATGATTCAGTTATGATGAGCATAAGATTAATTTCCTAGTCCTAGTTTCCCATATATACAGCAGGACCTGAATAGGTCAAACCCCCGGGGTAAATATTATTTGTTGAAGATAATTTGGATGGCAATGCAATCTCTATCAAGTTAAGGTACTCGGTCCTTAGGCTTGGGACTCTCATTCCATATCCCTATCGGTCTTTAAGGCTTTAAGGGAATATGTAATCGTATGCCTGAAGGGTTTGAACTAAAGGTGTGAACTTTATACCTTATTTTCAGTTGACTGAGTTCATTAGCAAGGTCAACTTATTCTTGTATGGCAGTTGGACATGTTCAGTCTTGTCTAGCAAACACAATCATCACATTTCTATTTCCCTCCTAAACTTTCTATTTACACACCAATATAAATGTTCCATGAACAAGGGTTTGGTATTATGTAATAAACAGTCTGCATTTGCTGATAGAAATTCCTGTGGGATTTTACAGGAAGTGATAAGCAATCACAAAGAACCAGCCTCTAGCAGTTACGGCAGGTTAGATGCAGGTGGTTTAAGGTCTTCATATGCTCAGTTGGGAGGCAGTACAACCTACTCATCTTCCTCAGTGAGCGCACAGCCCTACACAGGTTATAGCTCTTCTGGTTTAGGAGGATTCGGTACTTTTAGACTCTGAAGAAGTATCATTTTGTCCCTAAGCTCTCACTAGGGCTCTCTATTTGGGCTTTTGCTTAGGTTCTTCCAATCAATGATTTGAGGAAAACTAATGTACCATGACTCAAAACATTGTAACTGAGATAACAAAAGCATTTCTTTTTCTTTTTTTCCATTGTGTCTTGTATTGTGCATAATTTTGTAATTGATTTTTAGATCAAATTATATTTTTATGATTATGATCTTTAGGTTTGCTATCCCACATAAATACGATGCCTTTATTATTACTATCTATATCTATAGTTGGAGAGATATTCTTCCTAGTGTTTTTTTGTTATTTTGGGTACATGAGAGTGCGGGTGTATGCTCATAAAAATGTGGAGGTGTCATGTAATGTTAAAATTTAATAATTTATTTCTTTATAAATATATTCAAGGCGCAAAATAAATTGATTTTCATAAAATTTTAAACCCTCAATTGATTTTTATAAAATTCCTATACTATTTAAGGATGATTTAATTTTCAACTTTAAAGTATTGGGATCAGCTCAATTAAAAGAAGCCATACGTCAGTTAATTTTTCGATGGGCCTATGCTTGGTTTTTTTATCTTCTTCTTTACCAATAAAAAACCTTTCTTTGAGATGGAGGTATGTGTACTCTCTAGTCAGTATTCCCTGTGGACTGGACTTTAAGCGCCCTGCCCTTGAATTGTGGGTGGGTTCGACCCTTTTTCTAAAATTTTCCTATATAAAAAAAAAACCTCCCTTTAATGAATTAACTTTGATACTTTATACCAAGGTTAAATCTGGACCGAACTTGTCAGTTTGGCTTAAAAACCAACAAACGGGTACCAAACCGGTCCTGGTAAATCACAATATCGGGGTTACACTTGAATCGGCTTTGATTGACTCAACCATAACTTAAGTGAGTTGCCGAGTTGATTTTCCTCCCCTTCAAATAGGCCTTGCCTTGCTGTTTTACAGCGGGGAAAGAAGGAAGGCAATAAACCCCCGGGATCCTTTATAATTTTACATTAATAATTCTGAATTCTTTATTTTCTCATCGGTTTTACCTTAGGTTTGCTATGATCTAGTCCGTTGACCCTTAACCCAATATTTCAACATTCCGACTGATCCAATTTTAAAAACCTTGCTTTATACACTTCTTTCAATTAGATTAAAATTCGTACTCTCTTTCAAATTCCAAAAAAATGGTACTCTCTTCGAACAATATGAATTGATTATTATTTATTTATTATATAATGTTTTTTAATTGAAATGAATACTTAAAAAAAATTAAATACCTTGGTGTAGATGAAGGAGCCTTTATAGTTCAAAAATAAATAAATTGAAAGAAATCCAAACGCTACGAAGCCCGCAAAGTGAAATGAACCGTTGGTTATGCAACTGATCAACAAGAGAAGAGAAGACAGTTCGTTATTTATCCTCAGACTGTTGTCACTTTTAGTTTGGGCCACTCGTTCACTTGAAGAAGAAGAAAATGCCGACTTTGAACTTATTTACGAACGTACCTGTGGATGCCGTCGTTGCTTCCGATATTCTCAGGGACGCCACCAAAGCTGTTGCTAAAATCATTGGCAAACCTGAATCTGTAAGTCTTCTTCACTCCTCTTCTGAGTTTTCTCTGAAAAATTAGTTCCAAGCGACGGATTGAATTGTATCAGTATGAGCTCACAATCGCGCCCTTAAGGTGTTCGATACAATGCTCCAACTAGTTGAAGGATGAGTGTAAAGTAGTTTGAGCATTAATCTATCGGCAGAAACATGCTGCTAGAAATTGAAAATTGGGCTGTGTTTTGATGAAATTTTGTAAGGCTGTTACGTGAACGGGGTGAGAAAGAGAAGCACTGATTAGACGAAAATGGTAGAGCTGGATGAATTGTCTAAAGACTATAACTCTGTGCTGTAGTTAATTCAAGTTGAATCCATTATTTCAGAACATGCAGTTATGGACGGAAGTACTTTTACAAAATAATAGGGATGAACGTTAAATTTCTGTATTTATTTTCTTAAATTTTCATCCAAACAAACCGGTTGATTCTTGTAATCCCATTTAACCGAGAAAAATCGTTCTTGGCGGAGTCACTTGACATCTTCTGTGTTACCGGGCTTGGCTATGATCCACTTCCCTTCCCATCCACTTCTTCATCTCAGTCGTTGGATTAAAATCTCAACAGTTCAGATCTAATAATTTATAAAAATATTATTTTTAAATAATTTTTAAATAATTTAATATTTTATGAATATTTTTATATATAATTAGATCTAAACTGTTAAAATTTCAATTCAACGGCTGAGATAAAGAAGTGGATAAGAAGAGGATGGGAAGGGAAGTAGACCCTAGCCATTACCTGTAATACTCTTGACATTAGTCTGGCCTTGGTGTCTTCATAAGTATAATTAGTCTAGTTTGAGCATTCTCACTTATATGTAGATCATAACTCAGCTAAACCTGTGTAAATCATAACTGGTGTGATTAATAAACAGAATTTGTGTACTCTTCTTCATTTAGATCCTAGTTATAGTCATCCCAAACAACATTGCTGTGCGTAGTTTGACATGATTGTGTCTTTTCTTTACCTTTTCCAGTATGTGATGATCTTGTTGAATGGGCAAGTACCTATTGCATTTGGAGGCACTGAAGAGCCAGCTGCATATGGAGAACTGATCTCCATAGGGGGACTTGGTCCGAGTGTCAATGGAAATCTGAGTTCAACAATTGCAGAAATTCTTGAAACTAAGCTGTCAATTGATAGCTCTCGTTTCTACATCAAGTTTTATGATGCTCAGGTAATTCTTTTGTCCTGTCCTATGATATAGCTTTTTCAGTATTTGCTTGCCATAGAAAGAATGGTGCAACTTGAATTTGCTCTTGAAGGCATGTTTGGGCTTTTTCTAGCCCCAAAACCCGCCAACTTGGGGACAGAAGAGGGATGATTTTGGGGGATTTTGCTGAAAAATCCTCCTATGTCCTCTCCTTTTTAATAGTAACACTCCTAAGTTTTCAATGAAACTTCCCCTTCACTTCCTCTCCATTATTATCCATCCAAACATAGCTTTATGGTTTTTCATGAATAATCTGAATAATATTTGTGACTAGCTCTCACCACTTTTTAGCTTGTTTGATGTATTCTTATTTGATATAAAGTGATTTTTATATATCATCAATTATTTAATTTTGGATTAAGGTGCAAAAATACATATGAGCTTTTTCCTTAGGAGCGCTCAGCACCACGTGCTTTTTTTTGGAGCAAAAATATACACGTGGTTACCATTTTAGAGCAAAAGTTAAATCCCACCGTTAAGTACTATTCACCACACGTTATGTTACTGTTAATTTCATCTCTTTCTCTCTCATCACGGTGGACAGTAACTTAACGGTGACATGTGATTTTTGCTCCAAAATGATAGCCACGTGTATATTTTTGCTCCAAAAAAAAGCACGTGGTGCTGGGAGCTCCTGGGAAAAAAGCTCATGTGTATTTTTTCACTTTAACCCTTTAATTTTCTTTTAAGGAAAATATAATTAAGGTTCCAACTAAAGAAAATAATATCAGAAGAAGTCTCATTCTATTATTATTTTCGGTAGTTGTAACCTTAATTATATTTTCCCATTTTCTTCCATATGAATGATGGTGAGTTTGTCAGCAATTACCGGTTCAGACAGTTTTCCTTCCATCAGCTATGTGCCCATGTCTACTATTTATTGATTTGGAATTCTCTATAAATTGATGATTAAGTTTTTTTCACTGTTTGTCTCCTTTTGAGATTGAAAGGAAAAAACTTTAAACATGTCATAAGTAGTCTTCTCAAATCTTCTCGAAGTTACAATTAGACTGTTCCAAAATTTATTTTTGCAATCTTAAGGTCTTAATATATTTTTCTGATGCAGAGATCATTTTTCGGGTACAATGGCTCTACTTTTTGATCAAGCATTCTTTCTAGTGATGGAAGAGCTTCATTGATACAGACTCTGATAGGTTCATCTTTTGGTAAATTCTGTGAAATTTGGGTGCTTCATTTTGTAGTGGATGAAACATAAACATGATTATCAATTTGTGAAACGATATCTTTCTTTGCCTTTCATCCTGATCTTTCTGAAATGATTTCGGCTCTCTTGAGAACAGTGTTGATTTCATAATTTCTTAAAATTACGATACTCTCAATAGTCATCAATATAAGATATATTTAGCTAATTAAATTAAATTAAAAAAATTATTTAAATTGGTTTATATAACATGTATTTTCTAAAGTACACTAGTCATTTTTCTGAATTCTCTCTTTTCTTCTTTTCCTTGATTATTGTTAGGGGAGTATCAATAGGGTAAATTAGGAAAATAGTAATAAATATAAAAACTATGTCTTATATTTAAGATTAAGATCAACTCCTCAAATATGACTTATATTAAATATCAGATGGAGTATTTTATAGTTAAAAATAAATTAATATTATTCCCTTTTTTAATGAGTAGCAATATTAGTCTTGCTTGGTTGTATCAAAATTAACAAAATGGAAATATATGCTTAGGACATAGTATAGTTCTAAATATGATTAATGGGTTCTTTTTTTAAATACCCTTATAGAGAATTAAAATTATATTATGATGTACTTTTCAAAGCTGCATTTAATTGAGAGCATATGAATTGATTGGATGTTACCTTTAGACATGCTTATGTCATTTTCTACTTGTTAATCATGGAACAAAATGATTGAATTGAAATGAAACACATGGAAAATGTGACATAAATTCAAGTTAATTCAACGTGTGGGGGCAATTTTAAGGCATGATTAGGGGGAAAAAGGTAAAATATTGAGGAAAGTGATTCTCTTGTGGACCTTTTTAATTGGTTGTCGAAAGAGAAGCTTTTTACAAAATTCAAAATTTATATAAAATAATTGTTACATTATCATTATCATCGTATCTTTTTTTTTTTTTGATACAGATGTGCAACCAGAATTTAATCTAACGTTTTATCCATAGTAATAAAACCCTCTAAGTCTACTCTCGCATGGGAGAGGAAATGAATGCCTGGCATCAAAGAAAGACTTGCTTTAGCTAAATGATCTGCAGGTGCATTTCCCCACCTAGAGATAGATGTGCTGAACTTCCAAATTCCAATCTCTGAAGCACAATGCTCTTTATTTCTGCAATGAGGCGACGATCAGCAAGAGTTTCATAGTTATTGCTCTTTATCAAATCCACTGCTTCAGCAGAATCAGTTTCTAAAATTACATTCATGAATCTCATGTCCCATGAAAGCTTGAGACCATGGAGGCATCCCCATAATTCTGCAGAAAGACTGTCTCCTTCCTCTCCATTAAACATGAATGCCCCGACAAAGTTGCTATTTTCATTCCGGATAATACCACCACTTGCGATTCCAGGAGAAAGGTGAAAAAATGCTCCATCAGTGTTAACTTTAATCCATTCGACTAGTGGTTGTTGCCATTGGTCTCCAAGTGCACTTCGAACCTGACTTCCATGATTGGTGCTACTATATCTATTTCTGGCGTTGAGTATGCTGTTCATGAGGGCCTGGACGCTAGCTTGCAATGAATAATTTGATAGCTTCTTGCCTTCAAAGATAAAATAGTTATGGCGTGCCATATCCACCAGCATATCCACGCCAGATGCAAAATAGTTGCATTTTCTCATTTTATTTTATTCTTGTTTGGATTTCATTTTAATCTGCATGTTAAACTGGTCATATTGATGTCAAGGAGCAAGGTACAATTGCCATTATAGAAAGATTATATTATATAATATCTTCGGACCCATCTATAAAATAAAATAATACTCCATGATAGCTAAATTGTTAGCTACCATTTATTCCTAACTTTCTACAAATAGACCCGAAGATAATACTCCTATTACACTTGATTACAAGCAATTAAATTAAGTAGAACAATTTTCATTCAATAAAAGAAAGCAAGCAAGCTTATTTGGGAGAAACTTGGAGTTGATTTTCATTCAATAAAATAATTATTAGACTTAGAAGCTTGGAGTTTTATTTTATTAGCAAAAGCAAGCAAGCTTATTTGGGAGAGAAGGGGTTTGTACCAACAAGTCGGGTAGTTGACGTGGTTAGCAGCTTGAGCTTCAACTCGTAAACAAGAGATGAAAAGTTTTAATTCTAGGAAGAACATTTATTATAAGATGTGGAAACTCTTTGTGTTTTAAATTTTAAAAGGGGAAACCCTTTATCAATTTTTTTTTTTCAAAAAGAAAGAAAGAAAGAAGAAACCGAGTTTATCACTTTTGCTGAGCAAACTGCTTTCTCTGTTATCAAATATAAACAACAAATTAGGAAAATCTTCTCTTATGAAAGATAATAAATATCACAAACTCTCATAAATATTTAATGTCATTCTTACAAAAATGCCCCTTATGAATAACCAATTAGACTCTTTTTTAACTAGGACTAATAAGTAATAACCACTCCTTCCAGATCCTTTTTTACAAGTTAATACAATTTTTTGAATAAATTTAGACCTTTTTGTGGCACACTTTTAGGATATCTAAAATTTTAATGCACTTTTTCACTTTTCCCCGTAAGTGATTATATGTATTTACATCAAATACTTCTATCATTTTTTCTTACTCTTTGTCTCAGTCACTCTCTATAAATAAGGGTATATTTAGCAAGGGAAAAAAACCTGTCATATAGGTATTGTCTTTAATCAATGTTAGTTGACTACTTAATCCATGTAATTCAATTATTTGTAACTTAGCTTATATTAGCCTAACTCCATATCTTTTATTGGTGTCAAACTAGAAAATTTGAATTTTTTAATATTAATTTATTTCTTAATATGTGTGTCAACTTCACTTGTTACTTATGTTTAACAATGGAGGGAGTAACTAACAAAAGTAAATGAACTGCTACATATATTCAATTGGAGATATAGGGAATTGCTTCCCTGATGTTGTGCACACGATGATGGCTTCTTAATTTTTTTTTTTGTCAAAATGATGGCTACTTATTTTCAACGGCTAGCTAGTTGCTTGCCATTATCTAAAAGATAACATAAGCATGACAGCATGAGTACAGAAATATTAAAAAAACACACAGATCAGACAAAGACAGAGAGGACTGCCTTACCTTGTCACGTGTCCCACATTCAGAGGTTCTTTTTAAAAGTGGGGCCTTATAATCCTTTTGGTTTCTTATCTCAATAAAAAGTACGGAAAAAATTTTAATTTGTTATAAAACTGATAAAAATAATAAGAAGAAGAGCAGAGGTTCTAGAGAGATAAAGTAGAGAGATAGATTCTCATTTCATTCAATCAATGAACAGTTACAGAAAACCTCTATTTATAGAAGAAAAATGGGACTTTAGTGTAATTTCTACCTCTGGGTCATTTGGTGTAGTTTTCCCCAAAAACCTAAACTATTCACTCACGGATTTCCTTCCCGTGAGTGATTGTATAATTGTGTGCGGGTCCCACCAAATAGTAAACTACTATGCGTGGTACTATGCAAATAGTAAATCACTATGCGTGGGTCCCATATCATCTTTTAATATTTGGAAACCGGGAGTCAATGGACATCCACATAATAAGTATATTCATAACACTCCCCCTTGGATGTCCATTTATGAATGTGCCTCGTTAAAAACTTTAACTAGGAAAAACCCAGTGGGATAAAAACCTAGCCAAAGAAAAGAGTACATCATCCATTGATACACTTTCTAGTGCTGCCTCATTAAAAACCTTTCTAGGAAAAACCCAGTGGGATAAAACCCAGATAAGGGAAAAAGAGTACAGCGTGTATCGTCTCCCCCTCTTGATTACATAGTGTTGCTCCCCCCGATGACTATATTGCTTCAATGTCTTTCTGAGCATATTATACTTTCTGTCATCAAATATTCTGTTAGAAACGCCCAATTTGATTGTTCATTATATACCTGCAAGATCTAAATCTGTCAAGTAAAGTCATAATAATCTTTTCATAAATATATATGTGCATATAGAAATTCAATAAATGTTTATTCAGATAATGATGCTATATGCACTATCATCTTGAGTCCTTTTGGGACATATGTGTTTCTGGCGCCTTATGTGCTTCTAGCACATACAAATATATTGTGGCTCATGATCCTCATTATCATTCATTGCAGCATATGCTATCATAGATATTATTAACGTCGACTTCATTTTCAGTCCCATCAGATTTCATTCATAATTTATTGAGATCTCATTATATTCACATATATTAGGTACCTAGGTCTCTCTTGGACCACAATACACTTTTCTTGTAATATCTCTTCTGGAGATAACATCTCATCAAAAGATAACTCTTCTGGAGCTTTACTTAATTATCCTCGACTTAATCATCTATATTTTATAGCTCCTTTTCTCTTTTGAGGATTTTTATCTTTTAAAACCGATGGACCTGCAACGCTTCAGGAGTGCTTTATAACAATTCATATAGGAGCATTTGCAGTTGGGATATGTGACTTTGTCACTTTCTTTAGGTCAGTAAATGCTTCTGGCATTCGATTAACTAAACTCTGAAATTGAATTATCATTTTGAACTTTTAGTGCACAATTCCTTGTACGATGATCAATATGAGCCAATGATAATTCATTCTAGTAAATCTTTACCCAATCTGCTTATTTTTCTCCCCCTCATCAAATCATCAATTTTCTTTGTATATCCATCTATGTGCATTGTAATAGATTAATAATCATTACACATTTAAAACATTTCAAGATGGAATTAATCTGGCTCCTGACCAAAAGCCAATTATACGGGGAGAATTCTGTTGGCTTATATAATTGCTGCAAATATACACAACATATAAATTTTGTTCTCATAATCATTGATCTATCCATTCATGGATACTTTAATACATTATTTCTGGATCATTCAATCTGGAAATTGCGCGCATAATATATTGCAAACTTCTGGTTGCAAACATCACTGCTAACTTTGCAAATTTATAATCTCATATGTAAACTTTCAATTTGATATATTTCTAGAGATCCATTTCCAATAATTAATTCTATCTGAGAACATGCAGCACATAATATATGACTCGGATGATCAAACAAGTCATGCCAACATTTCATATGATTTATCATCAAATCTAATATTCATTTTGGGGGAATCAACATAGAAACATTCACAAAGAATTATCACATAAATATTCACACTTGATATATATCATTATCATTCTCCCCCTCAAGTGTGAGACCTTAAAAATTAATTTATGGAATTTCCATACAATATTCCATGATAATAGCATATATGATATCTATTTCATTAAAATTCCACAGATTTCTAAATGCATTATCAATGCATAATTTTGTTACTTCTGGTAACAAAATTTCCATTTTCCAGAATCAACAAACAAATATATATTAAATACAAAATCATCAGGTGTATAATTGCAGATTCACGAGCGCAATACTGTGTAATCACAGGCGCATCACTGTGGAATCACAGGCGCGACAACTCAGATTGTCGTATACATATAAAGTCAAAAAGATTCCAGGCTCGTGCTTTATAGGGAGCAAATCTGTAGAGATTTAACAGGACTACGCAAATCTGCAGAGATTCAATAGGATTTAATTCAACTATAAATAGAGGAAGGCAAACGAACATGCCTCACAAACACTCAAGCATCTGATAATATCAACTACCAGATACTCACACATATTTCTCTAAATTATATTGCCATGGCAGGACCAAGCAGTTTTATCCCAGTTTCTGATACATCCGAAACAGCATTACTTGATGCTTTGTTGTATGATGATCAGCATAACATGTCATTTACTTCTTTGTTATCTCCTAATCCCTTTGAAATGTTTATTCCTCCTTCTACTATTCCTCCTTCTGCTTCAAATGTACCTACTTCTCCCCCTAGAACAAGTGTTCTTCCTCAACCTACAAGGATTGAAGGTACAACTGAAGCAGGTTCATCAAGGAGGCCTGTTAAGAGGTGTAGAACTATGGCAGAACTAATGGAGTCTACCAATCCAGTTCAGCCAATAGTGTCGGCAGTTAATCAACCAGCATTCATTAGCCAGCAAACTATCATCAGTTTGCCAGCAACAACCAGCCCGACAACAACAATCAGCCAACCAACAACCACTAGCCAGCCAGCAACAATTAGCCAGCCAACAGCTACAAGCCAATTAGCAACTACTAGCTTATTGGAATGTAGTTGCTGTCATGTTTTACGGGAAATTATTCATACCAACGGACTTCAGTACCATAAACTTGAAGTTCACGGAAGAAGAACAGGTATGATTACCCATGCTGTTTTATTTGAAAAAGTACAGGATAAATCTTATAATACTGACAGGCTTCCAATGTTTGATTTCACAAAGAAAAATTTTGAAGAAATCAAACAATTTCTGACACAGTATTGTATAGATTTACAAGCATCAGGATATATCTTGATGCGTGATCCTGTATTAGCCTATCATGAGGTTCTCTGTGTTGGTTCGGAATGGGCTATAAATCCAAATGACCTCCATGGAAGTTCATTTCAAACCAATATTGAACACTCATTAGGCAAAGGAAAACAACCTGCAGTAAGTATACCCTATGATACTTCATCCCTTAACTAGGGTGAATTATATAGGTTATCTATGGAGCAAAGAGAAAGAATAAAGAAAACAACGCTCCATGATTTAAGAAATTATTTTCATTTAACCCTTGATGAAGCGAGTAAACAATTAAATATGTCTACTCACACCATACAAAAAATCTATAAAAAAGGAGGGTTAACTGAGTGGCCACACAAGAAGCTCAAGAAACTTATGACGCAAATCTCGATATTACGAAGAGCTTTGCCTCATCTGGATCCCATCTCAAGAGAAGCAAAAGAAGAAGACATTAAATATCTTCAGAATGAGATGATTAAAGTTTGTAATGATGTTGAGCCACTCGCAATTAAACTTTGTTGAAATAATATTTCCTTTTGCTTAATTATTTTGTTTATGAATATTCTTTTCTCGTATTTATAAAAATTGTTATAATCATAGAAATCACATAACAACTATAATAATATATTTGCTTCATTCACTTCTGGGAATGAAGTTGGATAAAAATTCATGATCCATAACTCACTGATTTGTTTGATCATGGCAAGAAATTAATCCACAATATTGCTACTACAATAGCAAATTGAATATATTTATTTATAATATCAATCATGATCATACAATCCCTTGTCTCATAATTTAAGGGAATATTTAATGCCAAATATACAATTTTGAGGCCTTTATACAACTGATAACATACAAAATTTATGGATCAAATATTGTTTCATAATTTGTCTCTTGTTATCAGGCTAACTTGCCTCTTGGCTTCAGGCAATCTTGCCTCTGAAATTAAGGCTATCTTGCCTCTTAGGCTCAAGCCAATTTATGCCTCATCTCTCAAGCCAATCTATGCCTCATATCTCTATGGCATTTTGATCTCATAATAATATATATGATCTTTTAACAGTTTATCTTCAAGATAAATAAAATATAAGCATAATAAAATAAATAGATGGAACCCACTAATAGTGTGGTTGCCATAAATAATAAGAAGGGAGAGGGATATATATATATATATATATATATATAGCAATAAATAAATAAAATAAAATAAATGACTGGAAATAAACATGCTAGATTAATAAAAAGAAGATGAGATAGAAATTGTAGTAAACTCACAGCGAGACCTATCTCATCCAAAGATAAGAAAGAAGATGCATATGCAAATGTAAATATATATATATATATATATAATATATAGAAAACGGTAAAATAAAAAGGGAAGGGGATTTAAAGCAGTAAATAAATAATAAATAAATGGAGTCCACTATACAAGTGTTACCACCATGAAAAATAAAGCAGTAAATAATAAATGGTGCCCACTATACTAGTGTTGCTACCATGAAAGATAAATAAAGCAGTAAAGAATTAAAATAAAATAAATGGGGCCCACAAAATGTCACCACCATAAAAGATAAATAAACTCTAAATAAAATAAATAAATAGAGCCCACTAATAGAGACTAGTGTGCCTCCATGAAGAATAAATAAATGTAAAATAAAATAAATAAATGGAGCCCACTAATAAATAATGTTGCCGCCATAAAAAAATAAATAAATGTTAAAATAAATAAATAGAACCCACTAGTAAATATACTAATGTGCTATCATAAAAGATAAATAAATGTTAGTAACAATAAAATAAATGTTAGTGACATAAAACTAAATATTAGTAAAGTCAGTATGGAGCTTAGTATAGCCACCATGAGATAAATAAATAAAGCAGTAAGTAAAGAATTACAAATGGAGCTTAATGACGCCACCATGAAATAAATGAATAGGAAGTGGGAAGAAAATATAAACATAAATAAATTACTGTAAATAATAAAATATAAATTTACCGTGAATAGTAAAATTACTATTCACTATAAATAGTGAATAAAGTAAAATTACAGAAAGATTAATCTAGACTTCCATGTAGGAGTCAAATGAATAAAATGTAAAAATTACTGAAAAAGGGGTAAATTTACTGTGAATAGTAAATTACTATTTACCGTAGTAAAATAGTA
This sequence comes from Acacia confusa, assembly GCA_037074495.1. Classification (NCBI taxonomy): domain Eukaryota; kingdom Viridiplantae; phylum Streptophyta; class Magnoliopsida; order Fabales; family Fabaceae; genus Acacia; species Acacia confusa. Next base: position 11,206,337 of record CM073514.1, read on the forward strand.
AATAATCTCAAATCTTAACCATGGAACCCGATGTTAAAATAATCGGTAAGAATAGATATTTAATTCCATATAATGATTAAGATCATCCCAGATAAATAAAATGGAAATATGAAATAGATGGTGAGAAAATCTTACCTTGGTAGAGTCTTCGTGCTGATAACGTGTTATAAAACTGATAAAAATAATAAGAAGAAGAGCAGAGGTTCTAGAGAGATAAAGTAGAGAGATAGATTCTCATTTCATTCAATCAATGAACAGTTACAGAAAACCTCTATTTATAGAAGAAAAATGGGACTTTAGTGTAATTTCTACCTCTGGGTCATTTGGTGTAGTTTTCCCCAAAAACCTAAACTATTCACTCACGGATTTCCTTCCCGTGAGTGATTGTATAATTGTGTGCGGGTCCCACCAAATAGTAAACTACTATGCGTGGTACTATGCAAATAGTAAATCACTATGCGTGGGTCCCATATCATCTTTTAATATTTGGAAACCGGGAGTCAATGGACATCCACATAATAAGTATATTCATAACATAATTAATTAATTAATTATTAAAATGTCACTGGAGGAAAACTATTAAATTTTTGCACTATGTAATCGATTACGCCACTGTAGCGTAATTGATTACATAAAACTCTATACTATGTAATTGATTAAACTCTGTGACGTAATAGATTATATAGTTTAAAATGTTATGTAATCGATTACATTACAGTGCATAATTGATTACATAAACTCAAAGCAAATATAACAGTTACAACGCAATGTAATCGATTACGCCACGAGCCATAATCTATTACATTGCGTGATTTCAGTTTTTTAAAAGACTCAAACCACCCGAAACCCTTCATTTGTTTCTCTCATAACTGATTAGGCTCCCCACTCTCCTCCATTCTCATTTTCGGCCAAAAAGCTTAGGAATCAAGGCGTGGGTTGAGGAAAAATCAAAGATTTGCTCTCATTTGCGTTGATTTCGGTAGGTTTTCGGTTCCCATTGCGAATTTTCCCCTATTTTCTCCGTTTTTCTGAAGATATGGTGCATGTAATCAATTAGGGTTTGTTTTCTTTCGGTATGTAGTGTTTTGATCATTGATTTGAATTGTTGGTTGTTGTTTTTGAACAAATGAGAGGTTAAATTGATGTTTTTGTGCGTTTTGGAAACAATATATGGATATTTGCATGTGAATGTGAGGCAAACAGTGGGGTTGAAGCACAAATTACATGTTATTGTGTGTATGGATGTTGAAGATTATTGATTACGTTTGTTTTGATTGTTGATTGTGCATTTTACTATCAATTACATTGTCTCCGTTGACGAATATTGATTATGCATTGTGATTATGCCATTAATTGTGTTGGTTTCATGTTTGTTGATGGTTTATATTGTATCTTTGTAGGTATTTGTTATCATCATGCCTCCATGCAGACGAGTTGACACTCAGACTGAGAGACGTTCGAAGCAGCAGAGGGAGGGTGATACATCCGACTCTCAGGCACAACCGAAAGATCTCCGGTATGGATATCTGTTGGAGCATCATGCAGGATCCCACAGAGCATTCCTACAGAACTTTGCGGGTAGAACCGTGATCAAGCCTAAGTCAATGGACATGGCGTTTTTTGCAGAGGAGGATTTGATATAGTCTAACTGCTAGGGGCTTTGCATCTGCGTGGCTTGGCAGAGTTCGTCAGTCCCTACTCAGAGGATATGGTTAGAGCTTTCTACCATAACCTCAGTTACATTCATGGAGACCTAAAGTAGCGTGTATGTGGCATTGAGATAGTTATGATAGCTCCCATATGTGCCCACATATTGGGATATGATTTTGACGGGGCGAGCATCATTGAGTATGATGGGGATAGCACAATGCCCCTACCTAAATGGGACCGAGCCGCCACTGTCCATGACATCAGGAGGCCATTGGGTTAAAGAGTCATTTTCACTGTAGGGCAGCTGACTGTGGATGCACGGATCCTCTTCTACGTGCTGACACATATTTTGTTCCCTCAGGCCTACAATCATTCCAGGGTGTTGGAGGTTGATATATCAATCATGTGGGCCATCTGTCACGCCCGGCTGATGAATTGGAGACATTATATTTGTTGGATGATGTCCAAGGTGAAGCAGAAGGAGAACGCCGTACTCCTATTCGCCTATCTGGTCCACTGTATTTTGGTCCATTTTGGTGTTCCGATGCACACTGAGGAGATGGTGGACTAGACGCATTGAAACGCTGTCTTCAAGAGGCGCCTACTGGAGCAGTGCAACATCTCGAAGAATGCAAACGGTGTTTGCATATGCACTGCTGCTGACGAGGACGATACATCGGTTGTTGCACCCGTGGTTGATCCTGAGGTCCCTATGCATGACGATGACGATGCTGAGGATGAGGACATGGTTGAGCCGGATGGTGGATTCTCCCTTCGTGATGTGATGCTATAGATAAGGAAGATGGACCTCAAACAGAAAAAGCGGTGGAAAAGCCACGTTGACAAGGAGAACGAGCGGTGGCGGTGGATGCAGAGCCGGATGCGGGGGCTAGAGGATGGACTGTGTCAGTTACAGGTCGGACAAGACTAGGAGGCAGCTGGGGAGGAGGACCAGGTGCCTGATGTCTCTGAGGAGGAGGAGGAGGAGGAGGAGGAGGAGGAGGAGGATTAGATACTTGTGTTGTTATGCATTGTTAGACTGATTACATTTGCTTTATGTAATTTTTTTTTGTTGGATGTGGTGTATTTGCATTGACTATGACACATTATCTACTTATGAATATTTATGCTTTCAGTTCATATGATTTGAGGTGATGAATTTTGCAAATGATAGGCACAAAAAAAAAATATGGGGACATTGATGGACTAGGCATAGGGTAAACATTAATTGTTGGCAAAAATACCTTCCCCAAGTCACATTTATAGGTAAAAAGAAGTTAGACATCAGTTTCCACATGCACCAATTCGAAATCACCTCTTCATTGTGCTTTTGGACCTAGTATAATCAATTACATGGTGTAATCGATTACACCAGTATGGTATAATCGATTACACCAGGTCCAAAAGCCCAATGATTTTTTGATTTTGAATAGGTGTATGCCCAAACTCAAGTCCAACTTCTTTTTACCTATAAATGTGACTTGGGGAAGGTATTTTTGCCAACAATTAACCGTCTACCCTAGGCCTAGTCCATCAATGTCCCCATATCAGTTTTTGTTCCTACAAAGCATGACAATACACATAAATATTTGGACATTTGCATTCAAGCATGTCTAAAACAAATAATTATAAATTGAACACCATAATACATCAACAAACACAATACACATAAGTTCACCAATGTCATCATAAATGCAATACAATTACATAACTTGTCCACTTTAAGCTTGCCTATTCCTCAACGGACATGTATGTATATTATGACCAACTTGCTTGCAATGCCGACATCGGGACTGACTGCTTGACAGTTGAGACTCCACCCAATCCATCTCATTCTATATCCTCGTAGACTTTAGTCTTCCCTTTTTGCATGATAAACTTGCATCCGGGATAACGGTTGGGTCATCCACTTGTTGAAACAATCGTTCATTGCCTATCGGGTACCAATGTGCAGCATATACCTGACTAATGTATGGTAAGGTGAACACTGGGTCAACATAATCGTAATGGTTCAAATTTTCGGCCCTGCACACTGCTAACACGTGGACATAGGGATACCTTCTTGCTGTAAACCTCCCACATTGACATCTGCGATTGATTAAGTCAACTCGCATTGTGTCCCCGGAATATGCGTCCTCGACCTCAAATAACCCTAATTCTCTGTCATATAGGCGCACTTGACACTCAACTGTCAACTCGTCCATCTTTTGTATGTGGTCTTCAACCTTTTTAGAGACTATCCTACTTACAGAGATGTGTTTGTTAATCTCAACACGCCTCGTGACGAAATATTCGACAAGTCTACTACATGTGATCTTGACCAATGCGGAAATCAGTAGATTATGTGCCCTCCTGAGGACCTTCTTGACACACTCAGATAGGTTATTCGTCATGTGACCAAACCTCCGTCCGTATTCATCGTAGGACATGCACCATTTCTCCTTTGGAGCCTGATCAAACCAGGACGCAACCTGTGGGTTTGCCTCAATGAATTCTTGAAACTTTATGTCAAAATGAATCTTTGAACTCATGTACCTTGCATGATAACGAATGCAAACTCATCACAATAGAAACAAATCAATGATTACAACAATGTGAAACAAGTAAATGAAATGTGAAATTTCATACCTAGTTTCTAATAGTGACTTTGACAAGTGCACCAGTTGTTATAAGTAATAAAATAGTGAGAAAAAGATCGTCCCACGAGGAATAGTACTCCACTCACTAATTCGCTATTATCACTTTAATTGGATGAATTGAGTAATATGGGATGAGTTGTAACCAAACAGAATTTTAAAGAATTAAATGAAGAACAAGAATCCAAGATCAAGAATTTCAAGACAATGTTTAGAAACAATAAGTACTGAAGAAAAACGTAGCTAGGACTTATAATCCCTCTATGCTCCTCCAAGTATTTGAATTGAATCCTTAATTGATTATTATTCCCACGATTGACGATCAATTCTCGAAAGTTAGACTAAGTCCCAATGTCTTGATGCTACCTTAGTCCGTTATCTTTGAAAACAACCTAATGTCTTAGTATTGTTTGGAAAGATCATATTTTTGAACCAGAATTATGAGATCACATAAACTCGTAAGCCTATGTCTAGGTCATGCAACTCTATGATGAATTAACGGGTCTAGTTAAATGCACCAACATCTCTATTGTCATACACCAACCTATGAACAATCTAAAAGGTGATTAGTCTTTAAGAAAGCTTTAAGCAAAGATAATTCATTCAATCGAGAAAATAACGATCAATAGAGAATCTAAACAAATACTTTAAATTCGCATAGGGTTCATCCTTGCCTTAACTATAAAAGAAAACTAGCCAAGCATGACTAGGTTAACAAAATAAGAAAAGAGATGAAAAGAGATGAAAATTAGAATTGTTGTCAAAGATTGAGGAAGGTTAATCTCCACAATGGTGCTTTGATCTTCTTTCTCCAATGCCGTCAAGTTGTTTCTAATACTGAAAAAGTTCTTTGTTTGCTAGGGTTTTTCCTTTTTATACTCAAGGTCCAGTTATGCTTTCAAATCCCCTCAAGATCCTAAATTTTCTTTCCTTTTTTTGATTTTGGAAACTTTCTAAAATTTAAATAACAGCTCTTTCGCACTTATGGCGCCCTAGGCGCCAGTCTTCAATAGGCTTCCAGAGAGTTGGCGCCCCGTGCGCCAATTTTCCAGTGAGTTGGCTCCCTTGGCGCCAGTCTTCAGTAGGCTTCCAGAGAGTTGGTGCCCTGGGCTCCAGCTTTCTGTGAGCTTCCAAAGAGTTGGCGCCCTAGGCGCCAACTTTGGAGCCCGATGCTAGCTTTTTCCTTTTCAGCTTCTCTTCTTGTCTTTCTCCTAAGCTCTTCCAATTTGCTATCTCCTTGTGGATAAAAATCTGCAAAAACACGAGAATACTTATGAGGGTATGTCTGACATCAAATCCATGTTTTTTACTTATTATTCTTAAGTTTTTTTAATCATATTAGATCATTCCATGCTCAATTTGTGTCTTTATACATGGTAAGTTTACAACTCATCAGTTTCATAACTATTTTCTTCAATTCAATATCCTTAAACCTAGTGTTAAAGCTGCTCCCGAAATGACACAGGCAATACACATGATAGGCATTTGGAGGCTGCCAGGTACGATGATCTTTAACCGCCTTTATGATACTGGCGTGACGGTCAGATATCAAACAAATACCCTTCCTGTGGGTCACATGAACACATAGGAGATCAAGAAATCACCACCAATCATCGTACTTCTTACCAAGAGGAACGACCGCAAAGGCGATGGGCAGTAGCTTCCCATCACCGACCTGTGAAGTCGCAATCAACAAAGTCCCTCTGTATTTTCCATACAAGTGGGTGCCATCAATTTGCAGTACAGGCTTATAGTATTTGAAGGCTTCAACGGTCTGGTGAAATGTCCAAAAAACGCTACGAAATATGCGTTTGTTGGTGTGAACACGCTGTCCATTGAAGGCTTTAAAGGTATCAAGCCTGAAAACTGAACCCACATTACACTGCATCATGTATGTTAACTAATTGGGTAAGAATGCATATGATTCCTCCCAATCACCAAACAACTTCACAACTGCCTTCATTTTTGCCCTCCAGGCCTTCATTTTTGCTTTATTGGATTCAACCTCAACATAAATCTTAATAAAATTTTGTGATTTCCAATTATCAAAGGCATTTATAATGCACTCTACGTCTTCATCATCACACACATCGTTACTAATGTAGTATACATTATCAAAACCAACAATAGTCTCCACTTTGGAAATCAACCGATGAATGCAATGGCTGCCATGTGGCCCTAATTTTCGGCAAATCCTTTCTTTGAGCTGGTTGTACGTAGTGCCCCGATTGATTTTCAGCATTTTCGTTTTTCCTTCAAATTACACACCATCAACCCCTTCAAAATGCCTCCCACTATGGTAGATTACAGCAACGTAGGCGTTAGAACTTAAACTCATCCTCCACAACAGAAATTGGGAGTTGCAAGGGGGTGGGTTTCAGATTCTACACAAAAACAAAGGTGGATGAAGTTAAACTGCAAAGATTACACAAAAATACTACTTTCAAAGAGGAGAATGGCCTTACACTTTGATGAGTCACACAAAACCGACCAAAACACGAGCAACCAGAGAGCTTTAGGGCAGAAATGTTGAAATGGTCCCGAATGAGCTCAAATTGCCTTTTAAAAAACACATCTGTCAAAATGTAATCGATTATGCATTGTAGCGTAATCGATTACATAATATTTTACACTATGTAATTGATTATGTCACAGAGCTTAATCGATTACATAGTGTAAAGTTTTATGTAATTTATTACGCTACAGTGGCGTAATCGATTACATAGTGCAAAATCGAAAAAAAAAGATATCTGACCCTCTGTAATCAATTACATGACGCATGTAATCGATTACAGGGGGCAGATAGGTTGATAGTCTTCCCCAAGTGGTATTTTGATAATTAATTAATTAATTAATTAGGATTTTTTCCGTACTTTTTCCTCCTATCTCTAACAGCTAACTTTTTGAGTGTAATTCTACCAAAATTTATGCTACGTACCTAAACTTTTTATATCTTTATTATTGATTCATACAACTGTTTGTGAGAATTTCAAAATTGATTTTGTATAAATTAAAACAACTGTCATTGACACAGAAGCTTAAAGGTGCTTAGTGAACGAAATGCATGTCCAAATCTAGGTCATATCACCAAAACTTACACGCAAGCTTTAAACTTTAGACTGTTAGAGTTGAAACTCGAGTGGCACGGTTAATGTACCACACAAGAAAAGATGAGAGAAGAGAGATAACCAGATAGCTCACTAGTTAGAGTGAAGAATAATGAAAGGAGATGCCACTAATTTATAGGATTAGGTTGACGATATTTTAGGGATACTTATTTTAGATTTTTTTTTGTCCACCCAATTTATCAAAATCTTCAGTTTTGACTAATCCGAATTCACTGTAAGTCGAGTCTACAGTCGTGGGGGAAGGATTTCCAACACCATTTTCTCCATGGTGTTGGAAGCTCTTCCCCCACAACCGTGAACCTAACTCGGGAATTAGTTTAGATTATAAGGTATGGTGAGTAGTTGATAGTGTTATGAATTCAAACTCCATGTCAGGCCAGAGAATTGGGGTGTATATATAGAACCCAAGACAAGTTGTTGGAGTTGTTCTCTCATTCCCTTTAGTTTACTAATTTTCTCTATCAGGTATTCATATAAAACTTTCTTGTTTGTATAAAATTATCGTGTTGAGTATTGTAAGATAAGGTATCCATACGAGTGTGTGTGTATGTGTGTGTGTGTGTGTAATACGTATGATAAAATGCAGCTTTATTATTATAAATATTATTATTGCAGCAAAGCACAAAGCGCTTACAACGATTACATTATGGCTTTTAGACATTGGAAAGAACATTAAGACTACAACTAAGTGACCTGAAGAGACTCTTGAAAAGATAAGAACAAGAAGAAGAAGGAGATGAAGAAGACACAGACTGGTCACGATGAACTGAAGAGAACTCCCGAATTAAAAGACTTTTGATTTTGTTGTTGTGATTATATGCTCATTGGGCTTTCAGGATCATTGAGAGCTGCAATGGCTGCTTGGATCTTTATCTGAACAACATCCTTCTCTTCTTCATCCGCCTGAAAACAGCACAATGCATGGAAACAATTTTTTTACTTATTTTTCATATATTTATCGACTGACTGTGAAATACATTAGAATTTTAGTAAAATTGAAGGGATATATGATGTCTATATGCAAGTATAATTTACTCTTAAATTAATAATAAATCACTTCCAAATATGTTCTTTCATCACAAAATAAGGGGATTACAAATATATTAAGCATCAATTGGGTTTCTTCTAGATCTGCATTAATTATTAGTATATCAACTAGAGCTAACCAGCTAGCATTGGATTCAAATTTCTTGCTAAACCAGCAATATATGATTATGACACTTCAGTATCTGGCACGTTTGAAACCAGTTTTATTTTGTCATTGATGTGACTTTTATAGAGCGGGCCAAGTTAATTAATAATCACATACGGATTTGACTTTTTTGTACCTCATAAATTAAAAAATGTTCCTAGTCTAATTTTTCTATGCAGTTACAAATCCCAATGAAAAGCTATAGATATTAATGTGCATAGGTGAAATAGTTGAAAATGTAGTACATAATGTTGTAGATTACAAGCAACCATTTGTTAATAGGAATTGATCATATTCTATTTGTAGAGACTGCTATCTATGTCGATTATTAATTAATCAATTAGGAAATTTTTTAAAATGTTTTACTTAATTAGATATCATTTAATATAATTTTGTTGATGGAAGCTTTAATTTAAATTATTTATTTGGATAAATAGTAGTTGTAGAACCTCCTAACTTATACAGATCATTTTTAATTTGATCATTAACAATTTATAATAAATTTCTTGAAATTTTAAATTTGTGACCCCATACAGTTTAGTGGTAGCGTTCACTAGCATGGGGGAAACATGTTATGAGAGTTTCCTGTAGATAACTTTAAGCTAAAGGTTAAAACGCTATTACATGTCTATATCTATAGCAGTAAAACTAAACTAAGAATAAAAATTACTCAAATTGTGACCCAATGCAAATAGTTACTCTAGTAAACACCAAAACTATATCTGTAATGTTCAATAACTTCATGACAGTTGTCCAATAAAAATAATAATAATAACTTCATGACAGCAAAACATAATGCTAATCAAATGCCTAAATCATCTCATCTTATTTTGATTTAATATTAACCCACGTCACTTGCACTAAAATTTACATAATTATACTCATTAATGATTAAGAAAGTTATCATATGCTTTCTTTGCCGCAATGTTACAAGAAAACTCTAAAATAGTAATTTTATCAAGAATTAGTTAGGCGCTCAAGAAAAAATAATTTAAAGATGAAAAATAATTATTTATTTTTTACTTAAGAATAAATTATTAACTAATAATAATAAAATATAATAAATATTTAAAAATATAAAAGAATACTATTAGTTGGGAGACCAAGAAGCTGAACTTAAGGTAAATTTAGTTCATTACTCAGATGAAGGACGAAAATCAAAATGAACGAAATAAGCTGGCAAAAAAAGGGAAACTTTTTTAAAATAATCCCTTAAAATCTTAAAATTACAGTGAAGTCTTGTGAAACTTTGTTGCAATATTTTCTATATGAGGAAAAGACACAAATGCTCCTATATTTCTGTGTTGGCAAGTTTATAAACCTGTTTTGACAAGTTCATATATATGTTTTGACAATTTTATATACCTATGTTGACAAGTCCATGCATATATGTTGACAAATGAGTCTATGAGCCTTCTTGGGGTATTTATAACTTTTCACAAATGGAAAATATTACAAAAAAGTCTGATAAGACTTCACAGAAATTTTAAAATTTCAATGGATCGTTATATTGTATTTTCTCTTATTCATGACTCAGTTGCAATTTTTCCTAAAAAAGGTAGGAAATAAGGGTCAATGTCAATGTTATTATTATTGGTTCATGTAGAATTCGGCCCCCAGCTAAGCGACAAGGCGTTTTTGCTCGTGAAAACGACAACTGGAAAGAAGATTCGTTTGAAGAGGGAATGGGAATTTGTGGTGGAAGTTTCGTATGATTTGGGGTGGGGGAACATGAGATGAGTACATGACAACATGAACGAGGATGTAAACGACATACCGCGTGGTGGAGAAGCGTCGATGAGACTTGAAGACTCAGAGGAAGAATAAAGGAGAAGAAGATTTAGAGCATTAAATGATAACTAAGAAGAAGCCTTTGCATTCTCCAGAATGAGGATCACGTTTTGGAATTTAAACCCAAATTTATGTAAGTGAAAGAAATGGGTGGTGTTGGAATTTTCCTGGAAAGTTTATAGATTTCCCTCGTGTGGGAAATATGTTTATTAATTACATAATGTTTTATTAATGCTCACATGAGTTTGAACCTTAGGTCAAATCAATTTAGCTACCACTTGATTATTTCAAGTTCGTAAATCCCTCAGTTTCATCTTCCATTCAGAGATTAAGTTTTTAGTTTGTGAAATTGAGAGGAATTTACTGAGTTGAATATAATCATAATAGGTTGATACAAAGTTTAATTCTTATAATTCACTCTCGTTTCTAGTCCCTCAAGTTTCTTCTCGTTTACAACATTAATCCCTATATTTTACTAAAATCCTAAAATCATTTTACCAAAAACTATAGTTTAAAATTATAGGAACCATAATTTAAAGCTAGCTCAGGTGATAAAAGTGGGGCGAGATATGGGTAGAGGCAAAAGATTCAAACCTTCCCATTTTTTTTAAAAAAATATAATTCTAAATATTATTATATTAATGGAAGAATTACCATCACCAAAATAAATTATTAAGAATATTTAAGAAGTGGTTATTTTCCCCACAAAATAAAGTTAAAGTCAGGAAGAGTCACCTCCGAATCTAGAAATGGAGTAATATTAAATTAAGATAAAGAAATGAGGATAAGATAGGGAGGAACTATTGTTGTCTAATTCCAAAGTATGAGGACAGAACTATAGAGAGAGAGAGAGAGAGAGAGAGAGAGATTATTAATATAATAGTGGGGTTAAAGCAATGATTAAGCATATGGGTTGGAATATAATATTGTATATAAGTGGTAATTAATTAAGGAGTGCTGTAGTGGGATTTAAAAAGAGAGATTAAAGGAAAAGAAGATAGAGACAGAGGTAAGAGTAAAAAAACATGAAAGCCTTTTACTTTCATGATATAGAAGATTCAAACATAAGATTGTGAAGAGAAAGGAACAAGAGAGTGAATCGGGCATAGCATCCTTGAGACGCAAAATCTGGTGGAGGGGTCATTGCCTTTTTGGCTGAATTGGGACCCTAAGAGATTACGGATCTCTTATATAGTGTTCCTATTAAAGACAAGCAAATATCCGACTCATTCATTTTTTCCTAAAGTCCTCATCCCACACCCTTCCTTATCTAGCATGTGGTCCCTATCTTGTTTTGGCACCATATAAGCAACTCATTTCCTTCTTACCTTCATTAATTTTTTTTTTCATTACATATATGTATATATATTATTTCATTAATATTGTTGTTTCTTAATTTTCATTACATCACGATAATTAGTACTCCTCCGGTTCTTAATATAGAATCTAATTAGAGAATTTATCTTAATTTTGAATATAAAAGTTATCTCCGTCATTGCTCCATCAAACTATCCTCTAGTGGATTCTTCTTTTGCAATAATAATTGTAGGCAAAGACCATCATAATAATATAGGTATTTTAAAAAAAGCATGTCATATTTATTATAATTATATCTAATCTAACTTACTTTCTTGATCTAATCAAATTAGTTAAATATGTTATATATTAAGATTAGAGGAGCATTTTTAACAAAGTACTCTTCCAAATCCTAAATCTAAGACCTAGTTTTACACTGCAAACTAGGTCACCCGTTTATTTTTACTTTTTTGATATAGGAAATTTAGGAAAGAGGTTGGGTTTACCCACAATTTCAGGGTAATGTGAAATCTACTTTCTTTCTAGGTAATACCAATGTTGAGCAGGGTAAGCCGTCTATTACTCTTAGACATTTATCTAGACACCTAGAAGCTAGAATACCTCCCCCAACGCCTTGGCTAACTCTAAGATCTAACCTTCTCCCCTTATTTAGACTGCTCGACCCCTTTGTCAATTGAACCCAAAAACGAGGGGTTGATCATACTTTTATATAGATGAAGGTAGGATCTAAAATCCAGTATACTATGGGTTCTAATACTGTTATCTCTCCTGGACACAGGACACAGTATGTCTAATTCTTCCTCATAAGGAAAGATTCCCTGTACCAATTTTTGATGTCACATTCTTTTAAAAGGGTTGTAAGTTGTGACTTTAAGCCAAAGATTCTTGAAGAATATATGAGTTAGTTGAAAGTGCATGGAGGGAGAAAAGTGAAAAGGAAGGATGGTGGAGTGAGAAGGGAAAAGAGAAAGACCTGAATGAAGAGGGTCTTGAGGAGGGTGCCAGAGAAGCAAGTGATGCTGGCTGTAATAATCTTTAGCTTCAATGATTCAAACGCTTCACACAGCTTTACCATTGTGTCTGTCCTCTTGCTGCACGTTAGGCTCACCACCACTGTCTTCTCACCCAGGTATGTCACTCTTAGCTGCACATCAATTCATTAATACTATTGTTTTCTCCAAAACATATTATATTATGAAAAATGAAATTACCCTGAAAATATATTTTATAAATTGTAACGGAGAGCTCAACCTATATAATTGGATTTCTTCTAAAAACAAATGAAAACATAAAATAGTAATGAACATGTGTGTGGGTGTATAAGCTTATTTATTTTTATTTTTTAAAAAAAAGAGAGAAATAATTCTCGTGGGCCTTGCATTTGATTTTGAAAATTTTGAGGTGACAAACAGGGAAGTCCGTTACTACTCTGCAGGCTTTGAATATACAATAAATGCTTTTCCCTTCATTTGGATTACTTAATTTTAACTGGACCCTCTTTCTCTTATTTCTTTTTTATAATTTCATTACTCATTCAAATAACTTTTTATATGGTGCAAATTTGAATATTTTCAAGCCTAATTAAAAGTAATTTTTTCTAAGATATTTACTGCATTTAAATAGACTTAAATTTAAAACCTCATATTTAAGCGGCTAAAACCTCTTTTATTAAAACTAACTCTCTGTTAAAAAAAAAATTGGGAGAATTACATTTGGGTTCCAAGAATCAGAATTAATTATAAAAAAGTCCTAAGGATTTTTTGATAATAATTACAAAAATTTTAACAACAGAAAATGCCATATTTACAACTCGGACTTTTTGGATATTAAAATTCTAAGACTTTTTGTAATTTTTACTGTTCCTTGGAACCCAAATGTAATTCTCCAAAAAAATTTAAAGTCTCTGACTTGCTTGCCAATGCTTACAACAAAATGTGAAAATTTATGCGTCTATTATACATAACACTCACCACAATATATTTGTAACTCCATATTTACACTTCCTTTTTATTTCTAATCAATTTCTTGAAGAGAAAATAGTTATATAACGTTAAGAAGCAATATAACAATTTTTTAGATGTTATTTTAATTAAAATTCATATTCATTATACTTTTAAAAATAAATAATGCACTTATTGCGTTTTTAAAAATATAATAATATAAAACACATAGTAAATTAATGAGGGGATCATTTGGTAGACCCCCAATCCAAAATCTCCAAGTAAGCATCACTTATGAGCAAATGCAAGTATATTATATGAGCTGTTGCGATTTTATATATATATATATATATATATATATATAATACTTGAAAAATTGATTAAATTATTTTGTGAATAAGTGGGAAATGGTTTTATAATGTCAATTATAGAAGAGAGAGAGTGAGAGATGATTACCCCATGAACTTCAATGGGGGAATTTCTGGAGCTGACGGACTCAAAAAGCTGCTGCTGGGTCTTGTTCCTCTTTGACCTGAGAAGCACAGGCAGGTCTTGATGTTCATATCCAAAACTCGAAATCTGATTCTGATTCTCACCACCGTTGCTCATCATCATCATGTTCATGTTCATGTTCATGTTCTTGCCAGATTCAAGCTCCATTATCTCTGCTTCGATGCTCTTCTCTTGTTCGTGCAAGTTTTGAATGTAATCAATCGCATCCTTTAATATCGATGCCTTATCCATCTGTTCTTTAATTTAATCGTCCCAACCAACACCAACACCACCATCACCAACAACAATAACAACAGCAACAGCATCAATTCAATTAGTCAACAGATTCAATCATACTGCCTACCAAATTAAGAATAAATTAAACATTTCGTAGTGGTGTGGGTTCGGAGTTCTTTTTTTATTTTTTGTCTTTTCTGTTCACCATTGTGTGAGCTAACTAATTTTACCTTGCTAATATTGGGAACCACTGCTCTGAGAGCGAAGAGGCGTTCGTTGAGCTTCTTCCGGCGATTCCTCTCCGAGACGATGTTCTTGGAAGCCGTCGAGGAAAAAGCGTTGCCGTCGGGCGAGCTCGAATCATAGTAGCCGGAGATTGCCTCGTCCAATCCCCAGCTTCCGGCGAGTTGCATAGGAAATTTTAGGGAAGAATCAGTTCATGAGGAAAATTAAGTTCGATCGATCGATCGATCGATCCAGGATATAATAATTGTTGCTAAGAGAGAGTGAAATACCTGTCGAGCTCTTCAGTTTGGTAAAACATGTGCGTCTCCCAGTAATGCTTGAATTCGTCGGGGAGATTCTCCATGGTTGTGGTGCTCGAGGTACAGAGAGAAGCAGAGAGAGAGAGAGAGAGTGGCGTTCAGTTTGGGAATGAAGGAGCGAGAAGCGTGGTTTTTATAGGGGAAGCGAGACAGCGGTGAGATTCTTCATTTAGGCACGGGCGAGGAGGCTGTCATGGACCGGAGATGTGAAATGAAATTTGTTGGGAGGCAGAAATTTGTATTTATTATAGCGATATTAATATTAATATTTATTAAAATGGAATGCAAGGGAAACATAATATATAATACAAAGAAGACACCTAAAGATCAATTTTTATTAGTGAAAAAGTGAAATTTAGGAAATAAAGAATATATCAAATCAAAATTATTTCTTAAAAATTAGTAAACGGTAGGGAACAATAGAAGCAAAATTATACTAGAATTTGATAAGAGAAAATTATATAATACTCCTAAAACAATTTTTACTAGTAAAAAATTAAAATTTAGAAAATAAATAATATATCTGATTAAAAAAAATTTCTTTAAGATTAAAAAATAAGGAACAACGGAAGAAAATTATTTTCGATGAGACTTATATTATATGATATTCTAATTATTTCATAATTTTTTTTTATGTAATAGTTATAAGAGAAAATTGTACTTTCAAAAGTAAGTAATTGAAGCTTTAAAAGCAATAATTTACAAGCTAAGCCTACATTATCAGATACCAACAAAGGAAACTTTCAGAATTATTTTTCTATTTTTATTTTCATAATTAAAAAATGAATAATCAAAATTTAATATTTTATAAAAATATTATTATAATATTTGTAAATTATTTTTTTAAAAAAATTTACCTATTGCAGTTTTAAATCGTTTTGACAGTTTAATTTTTATTTATTTATAAAATATTGAATCTAATTTATCCATTTTTTTAATCTATTAGTGGGTATAAAATTCTGAGGAAAAAAGTTCAAAGAGAAAAATGAAATAAAGAATGATTTTTCTATTACAAATATTAATTATGCAAATGTCTATTGTCTCATAAAAAGATTTCTTCTCAAAGCCAACAAAAGGCTTCGTTTTGTTTAATAGTGGCTTCTCTTGCAAGATTCCTGAAGCCTGTCGAGTAAAAATGCTAATGTAAACATTAAAAACACATAAGTGAACGAGAATTACCACTATCTTTTTTTTCTTGAATTTCTTTTTTTTTTTTATCTCTAGTTTTCTTACCCAAGATATCTTTTATTTTTATAAAACTTTCAACATGTATTTATATATATATATAACAGAGATGATTAAAAAGAAAAGGAGGCAAATATAGTAAGTAAAGGTGGTGGTGATAAGTTGTTGATGGAAAGACTACATATGAAACGAATGATTTCTGTTTTGGTGTTTCTGCGAAGCAGTCACTCCTTTTTAAGGCGCTGATACGGTCTCTGATGCCGCGTTTAAGAGACCAATTTCTTATTGCATTGCCTTTTGACGGCGGCTCATAACCTTTCTCTTCTTCATTCCCTCTCTTTTTTTCCTTCTTAAATTCAGGTGGTATCTTCCAACTGATTGTTAGAGACTAATTTTTTTTTAAGCGTAGAGATCAATAAAATGAGTTTTGTCTCTCCTAACAAAAGCATTTTCCATACATACAGTTTAGTTCAAACTTAGGACATCATATTCAAGGGACCAACCAGGACTGACTACTGTCATGTCATATACTCATATGGTACCCTTCTCATCCTCTTCTCCTCCATAATATTACTCAACTCAACTTTTATATATATTGAAATTCAAGTCGTTCAGATTTAATGTTTTATAAAAATATTCTTTTTAAATATTTTTTATTGTAATTTTAAATTATAAT